>OX421903.1:26341547-27574698 GCA_949128165.1 Lathronympha strigana | reverse complement strand
CAGTTTAAAGTTGACCCTGACTGACTGGTGAAAATAAGCTACAGGACTTCTTTTAAAATATTACTTTTTAATGAAATAAGGCACTTCTGACAGTGATTTACTGATTTAACTGAGTATTCAGGATTTATTCTAAAAGTATAATTATGTTAATCATTATTTATTGACATATTTTACTTTTAGCATAACTGGATGGTAAGGCATCTACCTAGGTACTTACCTGCAAGCTTATTATATTTGTGACAACCCTGATCATTTTTCCATATTGGTCCTTTATTCGTTGCTATTGACCCTATATGCAGTATGAATAGGGTGGTTAAAAGAAAAAGGGAGTTTAGATTAATTATGTTTATCAAAATATAAAAATACGATTAAAGTTTTAAAACCTTAATATTAGGGTAGTTAATGGAAATAAAATCGTACTCAAAGTTCAAAATTGACCCTATTTACACCAGTTGTCGGTACTAGGAGAGCGAAACCGTATAATTCTGAAGCCACTGTAGAGAGACCTAATTGGCTGGGCTCGGGATAAAGGCTGTACCCGTTGTCCTTTTGTATGACGTGACTCCGCAAAGGATTTGCTCCCACAGATTGAAATATACGATGATTTTAATTTTGTGTAGATCTGCATGTTGAAATTCTGAATTTGAAACTGATGGAATTAGATGGAAATTATGGAAGGACTGTCTTTCTGGCTTTCATACGTTAGTGTAATTTACTTGAAGATAATACAATTATTTATTGGTAAATTATAATATAACCGACCACAAAACACAAAAGGGAGATAAAAGCGTGAATCTAATGAAACTGTACACTGAAAAAAATGATATGTTGGATTTATCAGATTTTGCGTTGTTTTTACTAAAAATTGCGGTTGAATTCGGTCCTATCACAAATTTTTGTTGGATTTATCAAACAAAAAAGGTTGGCGTTCTACCAAATTTATTTGGTTGATTACACCTGTATTTTTACTAAATTAATATAGTAAAACTTCTCACCAAAGTTCTTTAGTATAATATTTTACCTTAAGACTTTGGTAAAATTTCTCACCAAAGTACTATGGTAAAATTTCTCACCAAAGTACTTTGGTAAAATTTCTCACCAAAGTGCTTTGGTAAAATTTCTCACCAAAGTACTTCGGTAAAATTTCTCACCAAAGTACTTTGATAAAATAGTTTACCAAAGTACATTAGTAACGTTTTTTACAAAAGTTCTTTAGTATTAATTTAACGAAAGTACTTTAGTAACGTTTTTATGAAAGTACTTTAGTAACTTTTTTACAAGTTTATAGTTTGATGAATTCTACCTAACAGATATTTTATATTTTACCAACGTTGTACTTTTCTTTTTAACCAAATACGTTTTGTATGTTCTACAGTTACTATTTTTGGTACAAATGACCGAAGTCAGTTAGTAGGTAATGTAAAAGTTATTTAGTAAAATTTATAAGGAAAAACTGGTAGATATCACTTATTCTATGGTAGAATGTTCAATATTTGTTTTGTAGAAAATACTGAATCTATCTTGTAAATGTAAATATATTTCATTTGGTAAATATAACAAACTAAATTTAGCAGTATTTACTAAACACATTCGGTGTATTCATCAGAGTTAGTTTGTTAATAATTACCAAATTTATATTTTAGTTACTACCAAAGGTTGTTTGATGTAACTATCAATAATGTATTGTACTTTTAATCAAAGATAATATTGTATTATCTATCATGTGTGTTTCGTATTTTTCGTCATCTTTGTTTGGTAACGTCTAACAGACTTGTTCTTTAGTTTATATCATTTTTTTACTGGCAATATATACTAATTATACTGGTCTTAGTTCAGTAAAACATACCAATAAATTTTGTGTAAATTTTACTGGTTTTAGTTTGTTGTATTGTATTGAACTAACACTAGTAATATTTACACAATTTTTATGTAGATATAGCAAAAACATTTTTGATTTCCAGAATATTATTAAGGTGTGTGTGATTAAAGATTAGAAGCTTAGGCAGTTCTCACATTGGATGCGATTCGCATGGCACGCCGCTCCGGTGCGAGTGTGACACCATTATAGGCGTAAGCATAATTATGTAGCGGCGTCCCGATCGCACACCGCATCGGAGCGGCCTGCGATGCGTATCGAGAACTGCCTAAGTTTCGAATTATTAATGACACCACACCTTAATAATAGTCTGCAAATCAAAAATGTTTTTGCTATATCTACATAAAAATTGTGTAAATATTTAAAGTGTTAGTTCAATAAATTAACAAACAACCACCAGTAAAATTTTCACAATATTTTTAGGTATGTTTTACTGAACTAAGACGAGTTTAATCAGTATATTATATTGCCAGTAAAAAAATTGATATCATAATGCAGAGTAGCTAGTATAAGTTGTATTCGACATTTAATTCTCGATCGCGAGAGATCAAATTATGAGAGTAGTAGAATGACTTATATAAACGGCAATCATACTTTGACCAAATGTCAAATACAACTTAATACATACTAGCTACTAAAAAAAAACTTTACGAACAGTTTTACGAAAAAACTTGAATTTGATATAAAGGGTTAATGAAAACGGAGGTTTGAAGAAAAATAAACCGATTTTTGATACATGTCATAATATTTATTTATTAAACAACACTAAACAATCACGTTTCAAAGGATGCTAGGATCAACCTTACCGGGGCCCGAATTCGAACAGAATTAGGGCTAGGCCACAAGTAAAACAGGCATTTTCCGCGCAGCGGATTAGCACAAAAGGCGACCTCTGGCATTCAGTGGCAAAACTTGATATAAACTGATGTTTCGCATTTAGATGTCGGAGTGGAGTGAAACAAAACGCGGTTGAACAACCATTTACAATTACCATTTATAATATGAGGAATTAGACATAAAGTTGTTTCAAGTTCAACCACTAGATGCCAGATGTCACCTACTACGTCTACAATACATTACATTTTCACATGTCATCATTGTGCTACAATAATTACCATATCAAAATATCGACTACCCACTAGAGAAGCGGAAATGAGGTGTCATCCTTCAATATTAATTAACATAAAAAATAATACACCTCGAAATATTTCATACAGGTTGCTTCATCGCTACGCTACTTTTTTGTCAAACACCATTACTGTTATTGTTTACATTTAATTTCAATAGTAACTAAATCGACAATAAGATTCACCTGTTGCAATAACATGAATATTAGTGGGGGAAATAATTAAATTTTCCGGTTTTAACAGCTCCATGGAATCGTTTTCTCCTTCAATTGAATAAGCTTGCAAATGATCATTAAAACCAGAGCAACTTAATGATTTACACAAAAAATATATGCTCAAAGAGTACTTAGAGCGAAAAATTTTTTTTAATTTAAAAAAACAAAAATTATTTTCATTAGTAGTAACTATTATCATTCCTGGGTTAAACTTTGTGCCCTTAAAACGTATCCATTGGAAATCACAAGATAAATCAATGTCTTGATTATAAGTATCGTCAATGTTAGGAATAACCACATGCGACTCCCTTAAAGTAACGTTTCCTAATTCCACTCTAGATTCTAATCCCTTTTTTAGAAAAAGTCTATTTGCAAATGCTAACTGTTCTTTTATTAACAAAGTTATAGATATGTTTTTTCTAGAAGTTATGTTATGAGCTGTATTTTTTAATATTTTGTGTTTAGCTTCAAATCTCATGCACCATAATTGCTTTAAGGGGCCCACCCGTTCAATAATATGTGGGTAATGTAACATGAAATGGTGTTTTGGTTTTAATGTGTCATTAAAAATCTTAATATAGTTTTCATGATGTTCGTTAATTAAAGATTCTAACAATTTTACAGTCGGAGCATGTACAACGCTGCATAATATAATCTGAATGATTTGTAATAAAATTATTAAAAATTGCCATACGGGATCATCACTAGGAACTAAATCTCCAACTAGCAAAGGAAACAAATGCACAAACATCAACATTTCCGAAGCTGACATTTTAAACTTACTACGAATCAAATGTTCTTGTTTGATGCAAACAGACTTATTGTTCAGCTCTGTAACTGAATAGTCGAATAATTTTAAGCGATTATTTAAAAGGGCCAGATCAAAACAGTGTAATATTTCAGTATAATACAAAATAATTTGAGCTAAGTCGTAATGACACACTCCTTCAAAAATGTCGTGCATAATATCAACACTACAGTTATCTACTACGTGAAAGCTAGGAATATGGTTAAAACAACAATATTCACTTATTCCAGTTTCTGTTACATTATTTCGCTCAAGATCATTAGCATAATTATCCCGATCTCTTAATAGTGCATTATCAGCTTTAGTTTGTGTTTTCATTATAGATTTGTGACATTTACATATTCTACAGTAATAATTGCTGCTAAAAGACTTAGAAAATCCAAGGATTGTATTCAGTCCTAGATTGTCCCCTAATATCATTCCAAGTATGAAATAGATTTTCACTGTACCATTTTCAGTATTTATGTCTATACCTTCTTCCTCTAAATATGTCAATTCTTTGATGAGTTCGTTGAATGCCGAGTGATTACCGTATATCTTAGAAGAAGAGTTGTACAACATAGCGACAAACACATTATCTAGCAAAGAAAGATATTCCGGTGGCATAGTAGGAAATTGATAATATACAGCCGATACTGAATGTACACCGGCGTGGCTACCCAGGGGATTATTACATTCGAAATCATCGAAATATATAAAAAAAGGACAACAGAGTTTGCCTTCCTTACTTGCAGTTTTTTTTTTCCAAATGAAACTCTGAGCAAAATTAGGAAAATCAACATTGCTGGTTTTTAATGTTCTCAAAAGTAATTTGTAAAAATTGGGTAACTCAAAGATTTCCTTGAATACTGAGCTAAGCGGTATTTTGGCGCCTGTGCATGATTTAGGTGCAAGCATTACTGAACTGTTGACGGTGTTGTCAGTAACATTTTCATTAATAATAAACTGTTCGGGAGGAATGAAGCAATTTATATCTGTAAAATATTTTATAATTTGATATTCTGTACGTATGTCAGCAAAAGGGTTTGATATTAATTTATGTATACTATCTATTTCACTTTGTTCTAAGTTATTACAAATAGGAATTACTTCCTTAAAAACATCACCAATAACTTGTGTCATATGAAGTTGAACATTGTCTAATATCTTAAGAGCAGTTTTACGGTTAATCCCACCGTCACTGTATAACGAAAGCACCAACGTAGCAGCAGATTTTTGTAATAAACTATGGGCAGTATCCAAAGCGCTCTCACGACAGAACTTGTTTAGATGATGATATTCGAAGGATTTATCTGAATCCAACGAAATACGTGTATCATGTTCATTTTCACTTAAAACGCAAACGTTTGTTCTGATTTGATCGTGATTAGAAATTATTTGTGTGTTCAAATGTTGAGAAATTAAGTGGCGTCTAAAAGACCTTACATTTTGATATTCGCGATCACATTTATACTGTTTACAGCGATATGTTGAGTTTGACCTTAAATTATGATCTTTTAAATGTTCACAAAAATCTTTGTAATCTTGAACTGAGGCAAGACATTTAAAACACACAAACATTTTGGTAAAATTGACAATTACTTATTCCAAGTCCGAGATAAAAGACGACACTCCTGAAAGCTTTCTGTCTGATTTTTTGTCAATGTTGTAGAAATATTTTTGCAAAAATAGCCAAATGTGAACGGCTTCTGTAGGGTATTCAGCGTCCAGGCAGTGAAAAGTTTTAAAACATATATCCAGCGCTTTCAGGAATGAGTCTATTTTATAAAGGATGTCGTCATACGCAACATAGAAATCCTTTAGAGCATCGATGGTTGGTCCGACAGCAACGATGATTGGTTGGCACCGTAGACCTTTAGCCATTTGGGCTTTTTGCCGATAGTCCAGTTGAGTGAGAACTTCGCTTTGATTCTGGAAATTAGAATATATCTTTGAACTTTCATCCATTTTTTTTATAATTTCTAGTTAGTGTTGCCACCGAGTATATGTTATATTTAAGAGGATCGTGAAACAATAGCGAAAGTTTTTTTCATACAAACGGTGATAATGTAACATTTCGGCAACAGCCTGTTTATATAAAAAAACGATGAAACTGATAACTTTAAGAGAATGGCATTATCGCTGATAGTATGGAAAGTCACCGTTTTGCAGTGTTAACAGTGAAATTATACATACCTTTGCATGAAGAATAAAATTGTTCATAGCTTCTTGAATGCTTGGCTTTATGTTTCTTTTTTTGCCATCTGTATCTTGACACTGTATTCTTACAGTTGGTAATAGTTTATATCCAATTGCCGCGCAATAACAGAAATCTCTAACATCTGAAAAAATACAAAATATATTTTAAGTTTCGGTTTTCCTGCGAAATTTGTAAAAGTTTTAATCAATATAATGACAACACACCTTCACTTGGATTTTCTTCAATCAACTTAATGTAGACAGAAGCAGCTTTAATGATTTTTAAATGGCCGAGTGCTTTTTCCAAGAAATCGGGCCATTTTTTGAAGAGAAGCAGCTCTTTTCCTTTAAATTTTCTTTCAAAATCCAATTCAATCTGAAAAAAAAAGATGTAGGATTAATTGCTAGTAACTGGCCATCACATACTAAAGAAAGCGGTTTTCATAAATGTGATACAAAATAGATTCTACGGTCCGTCCGTCCATAGACAGTCCGACGGTACCAAGACTACCAAGTAGGTACATACATAAACATACAGTTAAAGAAGTGTCTAATTTACCATTTTTTTTAAAGAAGCCAGACATATTTCTCCAGCACTATTACTTTGCAAAATAATCTTTAAATCATCATTGTAAACAAAAAGAAAATAATATATATTAAAATGGAAACAGAATATTTGTATGCAGAAGCAACCATTCTAGAGCCGAAAGTTAACATTAACACCATTCATATTATGTTGACAATTCAAAATGAGTCTCATAAATTTTTTAGTGTTAATTTTCTAAACATAATAAATACTTGCCAAACACAATCATGCTGTGATTTTCTCTAACAAGTAATCTAATATTGCCTGTTATGTGTTTGTCATGAGTGTAATATACAATAAATAATGTGTTTCAGTTTTATTTTACACATTATTATACCAACATAATAAATAATTACTTCAATAGGATTACTAAGAAACGCTTAGAATTAAATTTAAAAACACGGCAACCTACGCTTTGACATAATAAGTGAAGTGACAATACATAGAAAAGTTTCAAAATATCATCTTTAATTCACAAGAGAATACTAATTACTCGTATGATTCCTTTTCAGGAAGAAGGAGAATGATTAGCAAGTTGTTTACTTGATTTAAGGTCTATGTGGCTAGTTCCGTCTTTGTGCCTACTTCATTCCAAAGCGTTTTTTTTTCGAACAGTTTTTTACAATTTCTTTGACAAAGCAGCAAATGCTATTAGTTTCATCAATCAAAAGCACATGGTTTATTTTTCCTATAGTGGTAAATAAAATAAATATGTATATGCTCGTGTATAAAATTGTTCCTATGACGAAATTAGCCATATTGACCTTAAATAAAATTTACCCCTGCTTATTTATTTATACTTGTCTTTAAATGAATCATACTTATACAAATATGTTGGTATCTAATTTATTAACACCATATAAATGTATTTCAACAAAAGGGCGAGCGCGCCAAGCTCTTATTATGGATGTTTTATCCTAATACAAACGAGTTGGATTGCTTGGGTGACAGTGAAGTAGGTATTTATCTTAAATAGACAGAATTAAGGCAAAATAACTTACATAAGAATAATTTACTTTCGTGGGTAGCAACTCATTGCCGCTGGTGCTGTTTGTGGGACTCGGTGCAGAAAAATCGCTATTAATGCTTACAGTATCATCAGAACTTGTCGCCTGTAACAAGCAGCAACATTTTATATAAAGTATCAATAGTTATTTGTTTTACAACAATGAAACACAAATTTATTCACCACACCAACACGAACAAAATACTAACTGTAAAACATCAAACTAAATCGAGTCCTTCAATTTATTTTATATTTATTATTATTTAAAATCATCATTTATAAGTAAATTCTACCAGCTAGCTTAAGACATCAAGTTTAAATTTGTATGAAATTACTTGGCACTCTTGTGGATAAATATTTACTATTTGTGCAACAAGAGAGCAAAGTTGATATTTGTACTAGTGAGAGTCTTTACTAGTTGGTGTGGTGAAATATAATATATTCTTCTACACTATATAAATTTCAAAAGTGGTCAGTTATAATCAGTGCAAGTTAAATAAAGGCCACCACAACTGTTTGTGACTTAGCTTCTCTAGTGACACTCTGGCATCAAGGAGTCCTGCGGCCAGTTATGCTAATTGTAATTTAAAAAAAATTGTGGTCAAACTTATACAAATCACCCTTGGTACACAGAAAGATGATACATAATTATAGATAAATAAATACTTAAATAGATAACAAATATCCATAACTTCGTATTTAAGAAGAAGGAGAATTACTATTATAAAGCAAGAATACTCACGTGAATAATGTTTTGTAGTTTTTTCAGTCCACGCTTGTATAGTATACGTTCCTTCAAACTGGGTATCAATTCTTTAAGTTCCACTGAATCTATGAATTCAAGCAATTTGACGGTAATCTTATTATCTAAAAAACCAAGAGACATACGTTATTAGTCTTTTATGTTTGTTTTAGTTACATATATGCATCAGCAGTTACATATATGTCGCCGCGAGATATATCACATGTCTTATTCTAATAGGCTAGTTTTCTACAACAAAATTACATTAGGTACTTATACGATGTCGCACCTTGGCGCGACGCCATTATGAAAATTAACCAAACAGTCTAATAAATTTTACTAAAATTCGTTTTGTAAATTGTTCTAAGATTATAGATACTTATTAACCACTATTTCTAAGTAGATATCTAGGCAAGAGACAGGGCCATATTAACTACGTATCAGTGCAACTAGAAAAATGTTAATTTAACAATAATAGTAAACATAATATACTTGCCTTCAAAATTAGATATAGTGGTTTCGGATAAACCCCATTCAGCTAAATAAATAGCACAGCTCACTTCTAGGTCGTCTTCGTCACTATCCATAGTTATGAACTGTCGTCGGTCGGTGTGGGGTCAACAATCACAAATACAATTTACGTCTCAACAACCGCCATCGGTTGGATCCGGTATATAACTAACGCGCTAGTGGCGCTGGCGCTACGCGGGGCACCGTCGTGAGCCGGCGCACCCAAGCAAGCGTCTATCACCATCTCTTTCGCACTTGCACCACGCGCCGTTATCCCTCTCGGGGCCACGTATTTATAGGTAGGTATATTATATAGTGCATAAATAGAGAGGGATGGAATCATTTATGACGACATCAAACATTTTTGTAATCTGGTTTTTGGTTTTGTAAAATTTACATAAGTAGTCTGATCTGATAAACTAAGACGCGCAGTAGCTTTAAATAAGAAATAAAAAAAGTACCTATATAGCTACAAAATGTATTTTATTATATAATTCACTTGCATTAAAGTACCTAATAGTAAGATAAGCAATGTTTTTGCAGATAGAGGTGTCTTTTAACTTGGTGAGTAGATGAGCTTTGCCGCGGTATTAGAGTCGCAATTGGCATGTAAACTAGCTTGTTTAATATAACTTATTTCAAAACATTGAAATATGTGTTTAAAAATAATCACAAGTTCAAGTAACAGAACTGGCGAGCAGCACCGTGTGTACACGAACCATTTAGAGCCACTTTTGATCCATTCACAACTCAAAAACTATTTTACATAAACGTGTCAAATTTGGCACATACATATATTGGGACTTGCAAGATGCATATGTACTCCAAATATAAACGTATAAGTAATATAAACGTCCAAAAATCGTCATTTTTATCACGTATATAGATCAAAACACCAACCCAGTTCCAGATTACCTAGAAAGTTCAAATTTGGCATGCAGATAGGTAATTAGGTGAATACAAAAGAAAAATCAGAAACTGGTAAATTTTGAACACTTTAGTATAATATTTCACTTAAGTAATTGATTATTTTAAGACTTTTTACTTATATTTAGTGCCTGTAACTGTAATAAGTAGTTTAACAAAATCCATTTGGTATTAATTTTGTTAAAATAAGTACCTACTAATAATTTACGTATATGTACAGTCGCCATCAGATATATCGTAGCGGGCGAGGTCCTCAAATACTTCTGAGCAGAGTAAAACTTCAATAAATTCTTTACAACAGATCCGCCAGTAACATCTGAGCACTCAATTTTTTCACAAATATATGAGCAGCAATTATTTCAGTAAATTTTGATCACACAGTGAGGTAAAAATATTTGAACGCACAAATCGTCACAGGCATCTAAGCAAGAGAAGTGGTCACAAATATCTGAACATTGGAGGAAAATATACCTTAGGCCGTTGCCTTAAGTTTCAAATTTAATGTCATTGCAGTCATTTGTATATGAAAGATAATATTTGTCACATTATTTTAGTTTTCATTCATAAAATGTTTTGAATATTGTTCGCCAGGGTCAGTATAAAATGACCCCCATACCTAAGAACTCTCCATGAAGCTGAAAATCAATGTTCTTTTGTCTTTGAAGTCAACAACCAATGCATGTGTAATATTGAACTTGGCTCTCATTTCACATTAGAGTCTTATTCTTATCACAAAGCTATAAGGTTTTATAATTAGAGCGGTATGTTTTTATGCCAAAATCGACCAAACCCAATTGATGTAATTTTTTTGGCAAAATGTACCATATTCTTTGGTAATTTACACAATAAACTCTGGCAGGATCTAAACCTTGGATCTCAACCTTTTTATTTTTGTAAATTCAACCGCGAGGTCATGTTATTACTTATCATTAGGTAGGGTAAAGTACCCAGTAGTCGGCCGTACCCAGGCCGACTACAGGCGGCCTTTTCGGTCTTTTTTTTCGCCACAAATAGCGCCAGTTTTTAAATTATCCAATAACATAAATGTATTCTCATTCTCTAACTCCATATTTGTTGAAAAATCGGGTGATCTGTGCAGGGAGGGGTAAGTGGCGAGTGGTCCTTTGATACTATAATAAATAATAAATAAATAAATATTGTGGGACAATTTTACACAAATCGACCTAGTCCCACGGTAAGCTCAATAAGGCTTGTGATGTGGGTACTAGACGACGATATATACTCGTACTCGTATAATAGATACTATATTCCAATTGTTTTCTTTTGAAAATAATATTATATGGTTTACGAGCATATTTTCCTACTGTAATGGATATTTTTACCCACGAAAGTAGTATTTTGAGACGGCCGACTATTGGGTCCTACCTTTTTATCATAAAGTCCAGTATTCAGCCGTAGGGGGCCAACTTTTGGATATTGGCTGTTCATTTTTATTTATGAATGTAATTCACAGTCCCAAGACTGTGTGTGTGGATGCGCAATAAATAAATTACTTACTTACTTACTAATTTTTTATCAATCAATTTTGTGAATACTTGCATTTAAATGTATTTTTTTATTGGTGTGGCCGACTATTGGGTACTGAGGTTCCAAAACTCGGCCGCCTGTTTAAATAATGATTTCATGCCCTTGTGACGGCTGAGCACTGGGGACCCAATGGCCGACTTAAGGTCGTTTGGGGCTGACTACTGGGCAAAAGTCCCCTTCTTTTTTTTTTGTTAATTATCTCAAAAGTAAATAAATGATTTAGTGTTTTTATTTTAAATTATAAAAGTTTAATAAATGGTGATTTAATGAAGAGTAGTATTTTGTCAATTGGTTCTCGCAAGCAAAAATGGGAAGGGTTTGAATTCAAAACATTCGTTAAAAGGCCGACTATTGGTTCCTTTACCCTATTTAATGATAAAGTCAACCAAATCAATTTTTTGATATTTACTTCTTTAAATCTACAATATTCTTTATTAATTTACACTATGAACTCTGATAAGCAGTATATTTTGACCTCGACCTTTTTAGTTTCGTAAAGTTAACCGCGAGGTTATGTTATAATTATCATTACTTAATGATAAAATCAACCAAAGCAAATTGTTGGTATTTATCTCGTAAAATTTACAAAAAAAAATTATTAATTTACACTAGGATTTCTGATAAGCAACCTTAAACTTTCTAGTCCTGCAAATTCAATCTTAAGGTCTTGCTATATTTATCATATTTTTATGATAAAGTGAACCAAATCAATTTGATGTGATTGTTTCGGTATAATGTACAATATAAACTGGTACATTATACTGAGAACTTTGGTAAGCACTAATATTTCTACTGCAACCTTTTTAGTTTGATAAATTCAACCGTGAGGTTTGTTATTACTTATCATTACTTAATGATAAAGTCAACCAAATCAAATTGTTGATATTTGTTTCTTTAAATCTACAATATTCTTTATTAATTTACACTATGAACTCTGATAAGCAGTATATTTTGACTTCGACCTTTTTAATTTCGTAAATTTAACCGCGAAGTTATGTTATAATTACCATTACTTAATGATAAAATCAACCAAAGCAAATTGTTGATATTTATCTCGTAAAATTTACAAAAAAAATTAGTAATTTACACTAGGATTTCTGATAAGCAACCTCAAACTTTCCAGTCCTGCAAATTCAAGCTTAAGGTCTTGCTATATTTATCATATTTTTATGATAAAGTGGACCAAATCAATGTTATGTGATTGTTTCGGTATAATGTACAATATACACTGGTACATTATACTGAGAACTTTGGTAAGCACTAATATTTCTACGGCAACCTTTTTAGTTTGATAAATTCAACCGTGAGGTTTGTTATTACTTATCATTACATAATGATAAAGTCAACTAAATCAAATTGTTGATATTTATTTCTTTAAATCTACAATATTCTTTATTAATTTACACTATGAACTCTGATAAGCAGTATATTTTGACCTCGACCTTTGTAATTTCGTAAATTTAACCGCGAGGTTATGTTTTAATTACCATTACTTAATGATAAAATCAACCAAAGCAAATTGTTGGTATTTATCTCGTAAAATTTACAAAAAAAATATATTAATTTACACTAGGATTTCTGATAAGCAACCTCAAACTTTCCAGTCCTGCAAATTCAATCTTAAGGTCTTGCTATATTTATCATATTTTTATGATAAAGTGAACCAAATTAATTTGATGTGATTGCTTCGGTATAATGTACAATATACACTGGTACATTATACTGAGAACTTTGGTAAGCACTAATATTTCTACGGCAACCTCTTTAGTTTGATAAATTCAACCATGAGGCTTGTTATGTTTATCAGTACTTTCATGATTAAATCAACAAACTAAATTGTTGATACTTGTTTGGTACAATGTACAATATTCTTTGTTGATTTACACCAAAACTCTGGTACCGACTCCAACCTTTTTAGTTTTGTAAATTTGATAGCAAGGATTTGTTAAATTTATCAAAGTTTCCACGTAATATAGCTAACCTTTAATCATTTGGTAAATATTTTTTTCAGTGTACCTTTTAAATGTATCGTTATGTATGTGCCTAAATTGAATAATAAATATACTCGTAGTATTAGGTATGTTTTTTAAACATGTTAGAAAAGTTTAAAGATGATGAATCTTTACTGTGACTATCTTTCTACTTAGAATCTCGAATGATGTTTCGTCTTATCACTTTTTTTTTCGTCTTAATATTTTAACGGCAGGGTTCCGCTGAACTATTACAAGGGTCTAAAGCGAACCTTTTCTGCGCCAATTTTATTTACAAAAATGCGAGATAAATGCCGTTTGCATTCATTAGGAAGACTTCCTGCCTTTAGATAAAGAAAAGTTAGACAAAGTCATACCATGAGTATAGGCCGGGGCTCTCCTAGCTGGCACTTGTATATCTCCTTGTTCCGACAGACGAGGAAGCCGATGACGGCCGAAGAACGCAACCCCGTGCTCAGAACGCACCACGAAGTGATTGGCTCGCTGGCTCCTGAAGTAGAATAGTTGGAGAGGCTAAGAAAGTGAGCTATAGATGAACGAGTCTGTTAGAGGGCCGACCCGCAGGGGATGGGATACGAGTCTATCTATAGCGCTTTCGGCCGAGGCATTACCTGTCTGTCAGGTTGGCGGGTGTAACTGATTTTCGTAATAACTTTAATTACGAGGAGGTACTAATTATTTTAACAGAGGTACTAAATAGTAGCAATTAGGTACCTACAAAATTTTGATATGTTACTTTCTTATATTTGTTTAGAACTTTTTTGTTTAGTTCAAGTTCAAGTTCAAAATCTTTATTCTCATAATAAACATACGTACTTTCTTTGACGTGTATTGTATGTGTGCATTTACGAAATAAATGAATATGAATATGAATAAACATATGTCATAAAGTTTGAGTTATGGTCTTTAAGCCTAAATCAATCTCATTGGTTTCCAAATGAGGAGATTTTTTTCCTATAAACAACCTGTTCAAACCCAACTCTCCAACAATATATTGTTTTGAGTGTTCAACTAAAGCCTACTTTCTAACTTTGATAATGCCACATTTCCGAGCAGTAGCGATTTCGGCACACACACTTCTTCAGATTTATGTATATTTTAACCATAACCACATTAAAATTATGCGATGTGTTCTTGTATCGTACATTGCACAGTCACGTAGTAAAATCTGATTTAATTTTTTATTAATATGAAAAATACTTATGATTGTTCCAACACAGCGCAACTTTTGGTTGATTGTAGACCTCCCACTCCGGCTTTGGTTCCGATTGATTTCAACTGGAGGTTATACCGGAGCCGATACCCTTCAGCTGCGTTGCGCGGCACGGCACGTGCCTAAAAGTACAAACGGTTTTCGCCTTGTCTCCCCAGGTATCACCCCAAGTGTTCTGCAATGTTTATGTAGCTCTTCAGCTTCTCCAATTCCGTTAAAACCACCTCAGTAACATTTGTAATTGTGATCATTACCCGTTAGACCCACTATGTCTTTGACAACTTACGTGGCAGGTCAGGCACGGGCCTAACTTTTGGCTCGGAGATGTTGCTGAGCAGAAACATGCGATTTGTGGTAGTCATCACTGCCAGCCCCACGCCATGAGGGTTCGGGAACAGCTGTGCTTTGCTGACCTGCTCACAAACAGTATAACAAGTCAAAATACAGTAGTGGTTTTCTTAAGGAATAATAAGTAAATGCACTAGCTATTCTTACGCATTGATTTCCTGATGCTGAGCTGTAATTGCTGACGGCTAAATTGTATTATCTGATGAAGTTAATAATGAATTGTAAATAACCTCAATTATGTACACACTAATTAAGTTTATAATAAGTTAATTTAAGTCACTCTCAGCATTCTCATTTGCAGATGCCAAAATATATATTTTGTTCTTAATCCAACAAAAGTGGTTTCTTTGATTCCCAAATGAAATTGTGATGGTGATACTGTCTACCATGAAGTAGATATTATACATACCTTAGTGTCCCTAACTTCTTGCCCCATATTAAACGTTTTCTGGTAGGCCCCAAACATGTCGTAAACAAGCACATCTCCACTCTCTTGCACACACAGCAGCTGTTCTCCATCCGACCAGCCCATGTGGACTAAGACTCCGCTGTTCCACTGTAAATATTACAGGTGATAATAAGATTCAAACTGAATAAAAGGACATCATATTTAAAGAAAGTTTGAAGACTGCAATTTTAGCCATTACATCTTGGTATCCGCTTGACCTGTTTGGCTCATATACAAACTTAAATATCTCATTTATCTCATTAAACAACCTGCTAAATTTCATGACAATCTGATCAAATCAAGTTATCAAATAAACATACATACAAGTACAGTCACCGGCAATAATATCTTACGCAACAAAGGCCGCAAAAATATCTGACACGGTCTTATTTGTAGAGCCTTAAGAGTGTGTCACATATTTTCGCGGCCTTCAAAGTGTAACATACTATTGCCGGTGACTGTACATGGATGTACATATAATTGCTGGATTGTCCCAGAACTTTGCTTGCTTGTTCAATGATAGATAATAATAAAGCCTTTTATTTAACCAAATTTTGTTTTACAATAAATATTACTAATTTTAATTATGCTTTTTGGTCTTGCTTTCCAGCATTGTTCAATGATAGAAATGCTTAAATGATTACCAAAATTTTTGATATAACATTCCCCACACAGTTGAAGATGGTTATCACAGGCTTGGCTGTGGTCGCAATTCTACCAAACTGCTTCCGGTCCCGCACAACAGCAATGGGTCCTCCATATGGGGCTCCGCTGATTATCATATTGTCCAATCCCTCGTCCATGCACCAGTTCATGTTGTAAATCTCTAAACGTCTGAAAAATTGTAATTGCTATCATTATTGAGATACTATGTTGGAGTGTTAAATATGTAGTCTGACATTAAACTATTTTTATTTAGTAATATTCGATATTTAGTAGGATTCAAAGTTTTTCATTATGTTTTTAGTCAATATATTATAATAATAGTATTGCACATTGGATGTCCATGTGGTTAAATAGTTAAAAAAAATCTGTGTGAGTCACATCAAATTTATAGTGTTTTCTTATTATATTAAATTATCAAATGATTTCATAAAATAAACATAAATTCAGTATGTTAATTAAAAAAATAGTTTGTGTACGCCCATCGTTTATCCTATTATAATGGGGAAAATGGAATTGTTTTAATTGTCTTACCTGTAGTAGGAATCCAACTGGAACCAGTCCGCAGTTAGCAGCGCCGACATTGTGAAATAACAATTAAATACCCTAATTCACGATAATGTACTGATAACACAAATAAATGTGTAATTAATTTACCCCAAGCGCATAGCTAGGAGGGATTCAAAACATTCACTTTTGTATACCATCAAGTTACTTATATAAAAATTGGTATACTAATATCACTTGACCGTCTTTAAATTATGTTCGTATAATATTAACAAATAACATTTTTTTCTCTGTGCAAGAACATGAATAACAAAACCATTTTGTTTGACAACGAATGACAGATGACGGACATGAACATGACATAACTAACAGAGTAAGTTATGAAACCGAACGATAGTACTGATATTAGCGATGTAACATAATTTTCACTAAAATATATAATGTCTAAATCAATTCAATCATGCGAAACATACAATTATGATTACAATAAGAATCTTATTACAACGTTTCACTCAGGTTTATCAATACATTTAATTTTTGATGTGTCAATCGTTTGTACGTCTGGAAAATGGTTAAATGTGTCATGGTATCTGAACGAAATATGAAACGTCGTTATGACATAAACCCCTCGTTCAGGAATTATTAGAACTTAAAGGCTCCTCCACACACTGGGCCATCATAGATCTTACACTATCTTTACACTGTGTTTGAGACACGCTTACCTACCCGAGCTGCTCACAAGAACAAATTTTAATTTTAATTTTTTATTTATTTATAGAGTCAAACGTGGTTTGACTCTGGAATCGATTGAGTTATATCTTGATGGGGGTTTTTTTTGTAATTATTATTAGTTATTTTTGGTGCTCAGTTTACAAATTCTTAATACAACATTGTGCATATCGCATTGCTAGAGGTTGTATGTGGGTTGTATACCTTTTTGAGTATTTAGGGGTATTCTGGTAATGGCTATGTTACTTGTTACTCGGTTGGACGCCATATATGCTTTTTTTTTTTTTTTTTTTTTATGCTATAGGGGGCAAACGAGCAAACGAATCACCTGATGGTAAGCGATTAACGTCGTCCATGGACACCCGCAACACCAGAGGTGTCGCAAGTGCGTTGCCGGCCTTTAAGGTGGGAGTACGCTCTTTTCTTGAAGGTTTGAAGGTCGTATCGGTCCGGAAACACCGCTGGCGACAGTTCGTTCCACAGTTTAGCTGGTTACTTGGTTGGACGATATTTTGTTGTTTCATATTTCGTTCGTTCATTGCATTCATATTTCAATTATCATGGCGTTTAGATATACGAATATGCAATATTGTGAAATGGTAAGACCGCTAGCACACTGCAATGACAATGTCAACTTAGCGGTAAGGCGTTATCATGAGGAGTTTAGTGTCGCCGTGTCGAATGCCACCATGGCCGCAGCTATTCAACGGCTTCGGGACTACGGTTCTTTTCGACCACCTATGGCCAGATTTAAAAGGTATGTTGAAGTGAACCTTGCCTTCGAGGAGGCCGTCTTAGAGTATTTTCGCGGTAATCCACCGGCTAGCACACGACAAGCTGGTCGTCGGTTTAACTGCAATCACAAGGTTATTTGGAGAATTTTGAGAGACGACCATCAACATCCTTATCACTATCGCCTGTGTCAAGAGCTTTAGGGTAGGGTAGGGTTAGGGTTAGCCGCTAACCCGGCGTTGAGCTGTCAAATTCCATACAAAAAAACGCTTAACTCCGGGTTATGTGGGTAACCTCGGGTGGTGCAAGTGGCCCTAAGAAGCCAATTTAGAAGTACTTTCTTACGGTAGAGTTGCTAAGCGCCCCCCATACGTCTCGGTAACCCACTTGGCAGAGAGATGGGCTGGTATCCCAGAGTCACAGGTTTGAGTCCCACCTGGGCGTGAAATCGTGAATTTTATCCACTTTTCCTTTCTTCTGAGAAATTTGGTATCGTTCGCAGACGTTTCTGCTATAAATAATAGTTGAAAAAGTCCACAATTTGAAAGTAACACAAATATTAGAAGAAGAAGAAATATTATTTTTGATGAGTAGGATGGCTGACTTTTGTTTGTATTATTTTGTGTTAGATAGGTTAGATTTTAGTCAGCGCTTAAGTTTCATTTGATGAGTTTTATTTATATTTTTATATTTGAATGTAATAGTTTTAAGGAATTTTTAATAATAAATAAACATTACTTAGAGGAATATTAGAATATCGATATTCACGTTCCAGAAATCCAATATCTTAATAATCAAATACGATAGTTTAATGGATCGAGTCCGTTTCCGATAAACGGGCGAACAGTTTAAGAGTGCAGACATATTGGGCCGCGTCCCCGGGGAAATTTACCGAGCCGATACATAAATCTAATATTTCTGCATTACGACATGCCATATTGCGGGTAAATAGTTGCTAAAATTTCGTTCCGAGTTCCGAAGCTGAATTTTAGGTTTGCGTTAAAATTTTCAATATTTCCTGAGTATTAATATTGCGTGGAGTGGACACGTCGCATGGCGCCTGCTGTGGCAAGTATGACCTTTACGATTTTTATATTAGGTATAACAAAAGCAGTTTTTTTTTAATACTACAACAGGGACAAATAAGCATATGGCTGATGGTAAGGGGTCACAGAAGCCTATGGACGCCTGCAATTCCAGGGGTGTAACATGCGCGTTGCCGACCCTTTAAAAAAAGGAGGATTCGCTGTGTTGACAGCTAAAGGGGCAAGCTTTGCTCCATGGGTCCCCAGCTGTCAACACAGTGAATATTCTTGGAGCTCTGGCGACCTTACCAACAGAAACACAACACTACGAGTAGGGTCTAGACTCTAGTGTTATTAAACTGCGGTTTTCTGTAAGGTGGGCCTTTACTTATTTAGTATAGTCTTCATTTAATTCATTAAAATGCCTTGTGTCGTGTTAGTACTCGTATCTGTCTATGCTGTAGGGGAAAGTGGGGAGGCTTCGTACACATTTTGCTCTGAGCCTTGTAAAATCAAAATTAACAGTTATGTTAAACTTAAATGAATGCCATACCATAGTCCAGTTATCTGTCTATAATAAGGGTATATTTCTGATTTGCTCCAAAGCAAACTAGCCAAGTTAAAACGATTTTCCTAAAAAGCGGGAATTGTACGAATTTAACCCACACGTAGGGAGGCTTCGTACACCATTCGTTTCGACCCGGAATTCATAATTTTATGAGTTCTTGTACCTGTTATAATCACTTTTCAGGCATATCTTACCGATAATAAATAACTGTATAATGATTATATTCTTGATTTTAGTTCCATGGGGTGCATTCGTACAGTAAAAGATCTCATACAATCTGAGTGTACGAAGGCAAAAATCGACCCGAACGCAAAAAAATCAAAATAAAAAAATATCCATCAAGTTAATCCCAAAACTATTATTTACATAAGAACCTTAAGCGCGAACACACAAAACTAAACTATTTTTTCCAATCCCATCACAACTTATTAAAGACATGGATTCAAACAAGTCATAAATAATATAACTAAAAAGCGAAATAACCACCGCGCATACAAAAACATGTCGTTGCAAACAGATGATTCGATCGTCACATCGCCAGAGCAGGTATGTAACGTATTTTTCAGTCCTCCGGCCGGTAAGCGCCATTTTACGCAAAACTAAATTGCCTGTCCCTTTCTGGCACAGGCTGCCACCGCACTACAATAATTTCGAGGGGTAAGCGGTCAAACCCGATAAGTCGAGATAATTTTTCATTGAAATAAAGACGTTACGTAAATTGCATATACTTAGTTCGGATTTCAAAAATCGGTTTGCTCAAGTTATCGGATTTGATCGGATCGGGTAGCCTATGCGTAAAAGTGCCCATCTTGTATACAAATATCAACTCTTCAGCATGTAGGGTAGCCGAGATATGCTCACTGCACGAAGCCTCCCAGTGTACGAATCCTACCCACTTTCCCCTACCTATGCGATGTTGGTAACACGTCATGTAACGACAACGATATCAGCCGTCGGCGATGTTACGTACCTACAACTGAATTTGATTAAAATCCGCAGCTCAATAAAGCGGAGCATTATTGTGTAGAGTAGGTAAGGTACTCGTGCCACTACGTGGCGACCAATTAAATGGGAATTATTCTTTCCTGGAGCAAAGCTCGTCGACTAATGATTGACTGTATTTAATGTATACATATCTTTGTAGGTGACTGTACTCATACTCATACTCATACTCATTTATTGATAACTAGCTGTTACCCGCGACTTCGTCTGCGTAGTATTATAATGTTTGGTAGTGTATTTTTATTAGCATAAGTATTAAAGACCAAATTGACTTGAACTGTAAATTGCTAATTAAATTCATAAACAAACAACTAACTTGCAACTACAGTAACCTGTTATTCTTTTTTCTCGTTAATAATTCAGGATATACCAAAAATGCTGGTTATCAATATTGTAATCTGATTTGGAAAAATTGGACTGAATGTTTTTTTTTACAAACATTTTATGTTTATTTTTTCTCCTAATCACAAATCACAATACGATACTGATTACGCATTTAATAGAATCATTTTTTTACAGCTGTATGTATCTTTGTATCTACCACATATTATGTCCAAAATTTTATTGAATAAACCGTGCTGGTTTTGTGACTGCATCGCTACGCAAGATCAGTTTGAAAGACAACAAAAATAAAATAGACGCCATTATTAAGTAAAATGTATCTACCTCATGATATTATTATGATCTAAGAATGTTTTTGCGCAAAGTCAAAATAATTTAAATCAAATCAATTTAAGGAGGAGGCAATTTAATTATAGGCGATACCCATTTTTTTTATGGGGAGGAAATATCCGTTATGGATACTTCTGATGCACCGCAGGGACAGTGCAGAAGTTATGTCGGAGTCTCACCGACTAAAAAACCCCCCTTTTTCCTCTTCGACGCAATTAGGGTGGCTCTGGGATCTCGATAGAACTCGCCAGTGCCACCCTTGCGTCACGCCGCTGAGGGTTCCCCCTTGTTTTAGGACGATGGCAGTCCCTAGCTGCCATCGTCTACGACCCCGAGGACTCCTTTTAGTCGCCTCTTACGACAGGCAGGAGATACCGTAGCCTTTCTCTAATGCCCGGGATACCTAGTTCGATTAGTGGCATATGGATAGAACTGTAATAAGTGCCATCCTAATCCATCAAGTTGTGCATATTCAGTAATTTTTTGCCTTTTAAGTAAAGTAATCATACGAAAAAAATCTAAGTTTATTTATAAACTATCCTTGTCCAAAATTGAATATAAAAACCGTACTGGCTTTGTGACTTTTTCTTTGCCCAAAATTGTTGCGTTTGGCCTTTGTTCTTCCGTGGGCCTGCTATGATGTATGTCATCCGCTTGTACAATGCATGGTGTGTGTTGACAGCCATATTATACATTGAGTTGCCGTCTTTGTAGTGGTAGGATTCCGCGTCACTAAGACCTCAATGATATTGTCCTGAGGTCTCTTCAGTCAGCGGGTGTTCATTCCGTTCTGGAGCCACTGGATTTAGCCGCACTGATAGCAAGATGGAGTGACGCTGGTGCTGTGGGAGACGTGGCGGTGTTTAGTGTGGGATGCTATATGCGTCGGCACATTTTCGACCACCCATATTACTCGCACGTCAACACGTGGCAGGAGCCCTCTACCGAAACTCTAGCGGCGGCGATGCGGCAAAAGTGTGCGTTCCCTTCTGTGATAAGATCCCAAACCGATAGCGCGATACTCACGTGATAAGACAACACTTTGTCACCTTTGTATGACAATTTCTGGTAATTCTATATAGTTACTGACATTTAACAGCAATCACCGTCGCACTATCCATGCAACTTGTCTTTTTATAAACTTATAGCATTATCATTATCACATGACATTCGTGGATAACCAACTTAGGTCTGTAGGACATGGATACAATACATGTTCATGCCTTTCGTGGTGGAGACAGCAGGCTGCTTTGGGGGGACGCGAAATTGTTCTGCATGACATAAGCCGTCGACTCAGACAAAAGGAAGAGAACCCCGATCTAAGGTTGTCCGTAGCCATCCAGCATGGAAATGCCGCTAGTGTTCTGGGCTCTTTTGCACCAAGAATGGCGAAAGACGGGTTATTATAATAAGACTTTTGTTTGTGTTTTTTTTTTCATATGTAATTCAGTTTTTAAGTAACTGGTTGTGATAATTTTTCCAGTATATTCAATTTATATCATTGGTAGGTTACCCATTTAATTTCATACATTTTGTTTGACAAAACCTACTAAACTGTTAACAGCGCCATCAACCAAATCTAGAAGACTTCGCGGCTTAGTATGTTTCCAACAGTTAGATACCTACAGCTCTTTAGTAGTTCTACACGTAATATATAGATGGCAGTGTAATAAACATAATATGAACGGGAAAATGTACCTTTTATGCCTCTGTTCCCATTTCTTCCGATAAACGTATTAAATGTGGCATAATTTTGTTTAAAATAGGGTTCGCTGATTAGCAAAATATTGCCATAAAACCATGGATTTGTCGTGGCATATTTACTTACTTCATATCTAAGCAAATAGATGGCGCCAGTATAGTGTGTAGCGTGTGTTTTAAAATATTACTTGGAATTTTGAACATTATTAATTACTGTTGGAAATAATCAAATTAAATTTTCCGTAATATGCTTGTTAATAGGGAAATCCATGTAGTAGTACCCGTTTAAAGTATTTGAAGCATATAGAGTTTGCATTAATTAAAAATATTCTACATCACGATATCGAAGTTTTAAAATCACATTGCATAAATACAACTTCCAACGTACTAAAATTAATACTCTATTGCAACTTTCAAAAACCCTCTATAATTTCTTCGGTTATAATATTAGTGGGATACAGAAATATTACATGTCAACACTTTTTAAAATCTAAGAATAATATTAATGTCATAAATTCAATTTACTAGTTATTTGTAGGTATGTCAAAAGTAAACAATCCGTAAACATTCTTAATAATTATTTTTACATACGTCATAGAATTCGTCCATAGTGTAAAATGCATACTAATACCCACTCTAAGTAACTTTATTATTTGTTTTATTAGTACTACTGAATTTAGCTAATACGCAACCGTAACGTGCGTTCAGACATACACATACACTACTCGTACAACAAATTATAGGCAAACGAAGCCTATCGAAAGTTAGTACACACGAGTTCAGAAGTGCATGGTGCATTTATGAATGAATTCATTCATAAAAAGCCCATGCAATTTTGAACGCGATAGTACATACATCAAGATTTTATTGTATGGTTAGGTTAACGCGTGGACATCGCAAAACTGAAGAGAATTGAATGCTTATGTTTAGGCGGCACCCTTACAGGCGGGTAACATTTTTTAAATATTTGGGGCAAAAATTAGAAAATCTTGTACCCGAAACGTTAACTATATATGTATTCTTAAACCTGTTTGACCCTTTAGTGACTGCAGTTACTCGCATAGTCAAATCGTGATGCGGCATGGTTGGTGCGAAATGCGGCAAACATTAACCGAGATAGCTTCACGCGCAGTTTGCACACAACGTTTTGCTTCTATTATCTCTTCTAGCAGTTCTAGCATGTGCCAAACGCTTGTGAACTGATTTCGCAAGACTCTTTTACACGTACATAATATAATCCTACTAACATTATAAACGCGAAAGTTTTTAAGTATGGATGTTTGTTACTCTTTCACGTAACATGACCTCTACAAAATGACCAAAATAAGTGTTGCACAAACTGCGTGTTAGACCGAACACGTGTTGACGTAGTACGTATTGGCCCGAACGCCTGTTGGACGAAATATGTGGTGGACGTAATACGACTTGGACGAATTGCTGTTGGGCGAAATGTGTGTTGGACCAAACACGTGTTGGACGAAATTTTGAGAGAGGTATGGGCACAGCGGATGCATATCGTTTAGTGTGGTAGGGCACAGCACAACGAATGTCGTTTCGCTCAAATCTGGAGCAGAGCCCATCTGGGGAAGTACCTCCACCTTACAGAAAACCGCAGTTAAATAACACTAGACCCTACTCATAGTGTTGTGTTTCTGTCGGTGAGTAAGGTTGCCAGAGCTCCAAGAGGATTCACTGTGTTGACAGCTGGGGAGTGGGGTGTACCCACGGAGCTAAGCTTGCCCCTTTAGCTGTCAACACAGCGAATCCTCCTTTTTTAAAGGGTCGACAACGCGCGTGTAACTCCCCTGGAGTTGCAGGCGTCCATAGGCTACGGTGACCGCTTACCATCAGGCGGGCCGTATGCTTGTTTGTCACCGTCGTAGTATAAAAAAAAAAATGCGAATTCAAATATCGTTTGGACGAACTGCGTATTGGACGTACAGCTATCAAATCATGACACCGTGGGAGTTAGATCATGTTACCAAATGCAAAATTTATAGGGGTAAGGCTGACCAACCGTAGAAATTTGAATTTCGCGCCAGTCCACAGTGATTTTTAAGCGTGCGTATGAACACAAATATTGGGAGCGGAAAAAAAGCGTACAGGTGGAGTTTTAACGCGACGCTTTTTAAGCTTCCGTACGAATAACCCCTTAAAAGTACCTCCTCATCTAGTTTCTTATTTTTGCACCTAGCTTTCAAGCTTGGCAAGAACGTTACAATGGAACAAATATAGTGAAAAAGCATACCTCTTTTTTGCAAGCATTATCATCCCCCTGACACATTTGCAAATAAATGTAATCGCAAGATTTTTTTTTGTAGAAATCGCGAAACGTCTGTTTGATGTAACTGGTAACCGAAGACTGGTGGCTTCCCCGCACAACGTATGAGCCGCCAGCATACAAGGTACAATGCCTCAAGGACCTCTTTTAGATTTAATGTACACGCGAGTTCAAGGGTGCATGTGCAAGTTATGAATGAATGAATTCATTCATAAACTGCCTTTGCAATTTTAAACGCGATATAGGTAGGGTAGGTACGTAGCCAAGTAACACATACAGGTAGAGAATAAATGTAGTTAGCATTTTTTTTCCTACTGTTACCTACTGTCACTGGACTTTAAAATAATACATTTTATAGGCATTTGATACGCATGAACAGACAACGTCGACAAGTAACATCCTAGGGCCTGGTTCTCGACAGCTTGTAACGTATAATACTCGTACAAGCGGAAGTCTCTGTCTAACAAAAGACGTTAAACTAAGACATCCGATCCGCTTCTATTACAAGTTACTTGAGAGGCGGGCCCCAGGCAGGTTGCCAGGCAAATAGCTTCCACTGCCTCCGAACTGCGAGATTAGATTGACAGATTGACACCAACCGAGTCCGCCGTAACGTATATTGACACCTTTGAAATTCAAGCCTACAAATACGTAAATCAAATGTTCGAAAACTTGTATCTTCCTCTCTATCACACGTGCATATTCGCGCGATAAAGAGGTTATTCCGTTTATGCCAATTTCTATATTCGTGGTAGGCCCTCAGAATGGCAAAGAAACTATATATGACAGTCAAATAAACTGCAAAGCTTTGCCGCATTGACTTTATATCGCGCATTATATTTTCGTCGCGTAGACCCGCTGCTCCATTATGCGACATGATTTATTCCAAGTTGGGAATTTATCACTCTCATTACATTTCCAAATTTCGTAGCGACACGTTCGCCAGACGTGTTTGAGGAACCGGGAATTTATAACCTTGTTATATATTTCAAGTGGTGAAAGATAGTTTTCTTGTAGTTGACGCTATTTTTAGTATTCCGTACCCAGAGGGTAAAAACGGGACCCTATTACTAAGGCAGTCCATTTGGGTAGGTCCAAATTTACGAAAGAGGTTGCTCGTCGAATCCAACTCGGATGGGCAGCGTTTAGGAAGCTATGTAGCATCTTCTTGTCCAAAATAAATATTCAGTGTGTGTTGCCAGAGATGACGTACGGTGCGTAGCCAAGATGTCAATAGCTCACGCTCAGTCGCTAACGACACGCAACTGTCATTGTCACACTAATAAGGAAGAGTGATAGAGAGAGATAGCTACGATACGTTATTAAGCGTGAGCGATTGGCATCTTGGCTACGCACGCAGCACAGAAACGTGGTATCTCACAATTGGCCTCATAAGAAAGTTCAAAGTCACTCAAAGAGCAATAGAGCGAACTATGTTCGGAGTATCAAAAAGAATCATTTTAAAATGAACCTTATCAACAATCGTAAAATTGATATCTTTTACTAAAAACAAGCACATATGCTTTGTATTTGTAAGACTATAGTTCATGGGACCAACGACGAAACTGCAAAAAATAAAAATAAGTACGCGCGACCGTGAAAATTCTTATAAAGAATACTTACACAAAGGCTTCCAGGGCGTTTCTAAATTAAAATACTTCCTAAATGGAGAAATAAAAGCACATACTTCACGAATACTTGTTACAAAAGACAGCAAATAAAGCCGCTTTGAGCACATGCCTTCTGGCACTAAGTGCCGACCGAGGAAACTTAGCAATACTTTAAAGTTTTTCCAAGTTTGCTTTGACGGCGAAAAATCTGGCGGACGTATACGTACTCTATCAATTGTCCCCGAAGTGCTTTTGTGTGTATTAACCACAATTTCTTGGTTCAAATTAAATACAAGTTTAACAAAAGAAATTATTTTGTACACTTATTTTTATTTCTATAGCGCTTCTAAAACATGGCTTTACACTTTGCCACGCTCGGCTACGCTCGCAATTTGTATATTGAAATCCTCATTTAGGAAACCTCACCGTTCGAATATAGTTTGCTATTTTTGCCTTTGAAACTAACAATAGCCGGTTCTGCTACTAATATTAAGTAAGAACCAAGCATTTCCATTTCTTTATTGCTCTAGGGGAAATATACCCGTTGTATGATACTTTTATTAGATTCCCTATCGAGTAAACATTGTGTAAAGTAAGTAAAGTAATTAAGTTTGTATATAGAACCCTCGATCAAAAATACCACAATTTTGCCGGGGAACACTTTAATGGACTGTAAATAATAAGTACAGTCAACCAATTGGAACCCTAGGCCACCTAGAACGATCACAGGCACAAGCACACAACACAAAAACACAATCACATGCAGTAAAAAAAGCTTCTGACAATCTGATTTATAGCGTCACTATGACATAGTCCTATACAGCGGCCTAGGGCGCCAATTGGTTGACCGAAAATACAATTGATTGGATAATAAATATCTAAAATATGGCATGCATGTATGGTATAGTTATAATTAGAAATAGATGGACAGTCTTCGATGTTGTCATGAAGGACAAAGGAATTAGGTAACCCGTATACCCACATAAATACATTAATAATTATTAGGTGACCATATCTATTAGTAGGTAGGTACCGTATTTAGTTGCCGTTGCGGATTCACAAGAACTGTCAAGTATGATATTATTTGATTGAACTTGGCACTTGGCGCAGCACTTGAGTGCCGGCAACCTTCAGAATTCTCATGTGGGTTCTCTGTTCGTAGCCGCTTTCCTCTTATCTGCAAAGCAAGAGAACGCTGGGATTGACTACGGGCGTAGCGCGTAGGCCTCGTAGTGAACGAACGGTGCCACGGAAATAAATCAACCTATAATAATAATTATAAGATGAACTTCAAGTCCCTTGCCAATTCATAATACCAATACCAACCATGAAAATAATTTTTTCTACTCGCCGACTTTAATCTGCCAATTACGAGTACATAGACAAAACTATAAGCTCATACTTTTCGATATTAGACAGTCCAACTCAACTATAATATCTCATTTCGATACGCTGTAGGCAACTATAATAAAACTTCATACAAATTCTATACTTATTTGCGATGCCGATGCCGCCTGGGACTTTGCCGAGCGCGCGCCCCACGCCTGCGCCGACCGCGCCTCACGATTGTATAAAATACTATTCGTGTATAAACTACGTATCTTTTAAGTACGATCAAATAATTTAAGTATTTGATCGTACATAAAAGATAGTTTAAGTCCATTACAAAAGCACCATTTCCGAGCTCGCTACAGCTGTTCTGTCCGAGACTCCGAGTAAATGCAATAAGCCCGCGGTCAGCTGGGCCTCGCTATCTTAAACCCTATTTACAAGGTGGTACTTTTCAGTACGGACTGTAACAGTAATTCAATGTAGGAGGGGCATGTCGTTGAGACGTGTAAAATTATGCTTAAGTTGAATTTAGAGGAGATAGTCTATTCAAAATGTAAAAATGGAGTAGCGTTGCGCATCTAAAATCACCATTTTAGATGTGAATATGCTATTCCATTTTTCACCACAAAAAGAATCATTTGTCACCACAGATACTGAAAAAGAATAAATACAAAAGCAAATAAATATCATAGTATGCAATGATACTGAACCTAACAAGGCTCTCAGTGCAATTTCAGTTAAAGTAACCGATCATAGCTAATTTGTCTTTCAATTATTATGACCAAACAGAAATAACCATCACCTTAGGTAAAAGTGATTCAGAATGAAAACATTTTTTACATAAACAATAATATATGCTCATCGAGTAGGTATTACTTACACGCGATGGTGTAGTACCCAAGGCGAAATATAAAAGAGTTAGGATTGTGTCATCATAACGATCACAAACCTATCATAACATAAGGAAACAGAAGGCGGCAAAATAAAAGTTTAATTTCGAAAACATCTTGTTGTCACGTTCCGTAATACGCATAAAATTATCCGTGTATGGCGGCCAAAATCACGCGACGGGGCCATGACATGGTTTTAAAAGTTCTATTTTCGCTGCTTAGTATTCCGTGGTAGGGACTGCGGAACCCGCAAACACGGATGCTTGTGGAGTTATTTTTTAAATTAAATTTTTCGCCATTGCAAAGACTCGTGGAGAGCGCGAATCCCCGTGCGGAATGAATTGCCGGGCCACGGGGTTGGATCTCTTTCACATTATACGACACGATAATGCTAGTTTAGTAGGTAAAAAAATGTATGGGTTCTTATGGATACATTACTTATACGAGATGAATAGGTAAGGTAATAGGTAAGGGCGCCGTGACTTTTCGTGCACATAGCGCCAACAATTAATTAAAATGCTTCGCCTAAATTATCATATTTGCTTTTAAAAAATAAAAATAAAATTAAAATGTTTATTTCAGATCTCTAGAATCCATATAGTTGTTAGTAAGCCGATACTTAAGAAATATGTTAGACTTTTGATGTTATGTGTTATGCGTTTGTGTTATGTTTTGTTTGATTTTTTTTGATAGTCCAATTAAATGGTAATCAAAAGGTTTAAGTCATGATTTTGACGCTTTCGGCTGTACATACATATCCTGGTGATCATCACTACTTATTAAGATACGTACTGTCCATTTTAGAACGAAACGGTTTTATTACCTTAACTGTAAGGTTGTCCTGTCCACCCGATATCCAATATCGGAGTTTAAGCGACGAGTTATAGGCTACTTGTATGCCATCGATATTTCATGGCATCATGGCAATCTCCCATTGAAGCTGGTGTCCTATAATAGTTCTAGGGCTCCAACAATCATGTCGTTACAGACAATGTAAAGAGCACTTTAGCGCTATACCGTGCCTACTGAGGAATTTTAATTCTATGCCAGTTTTTAAGGAAGCTTTTATGGTGCCAAATTACTTGCCTATAGTCATAAATTTGTTATTTGCGCTTAATTAATTAAAAAAAAGGTTAAGTTAGAACTCTATAATAAACAATTTAACAGCATAATACTTTTTTTTCTATACCAGCACTTCTATCTGTCAATTAGATGACTGACAACGATATTTAAAAAGTATACATTATAACGTTGTCTGTGGTATTCCAAGAACACTGCTCCTATGGATTTTCATACAATATATGAGCACCAATGAGCACTGTTGTTGTTTTTTTTTTAATTTCTATAGTGGGCACAAGATCTTCCCTATTCTGCCACGTTTCTAGATTTTGCCTTTTACGCTATTTTAGCTGTCTTAGAAAAACTAGGGTATGCAACAGCTCATAATTGGTTCTTAAACTCTCGGGTCTATTATTACACGTAACGGCGACCCTCAAGTTTTAAGAACCCTTATTATATCACTGTTGCATAATAGTAGTTTGTCCCGAATGGTATGAATTAAGATTATGAAATTCATATTTCGTGTGCATATCCGATCCGATCTCATCCGGGACGATCTGTCAGTTTCTATAGAAAACGTCACGTGACCTCCGAGGGCTCCGAGCTATCACGTGATTCTTTCTATGGAAACTGATCAGATCGCATATGATCGGATTAGTGTGAGTCATCCTTTACCATGAGAACACAATATCCTAATGGGAGCAGAGCCGGCCTTAGGTCACCAGGCGCCCTGTGCGAACTGTTAAGTTGGCGCCCCCTAGACTAAACTTTTTGAACTATAAGCATAGCACTACTTTTTAAATAATATTTAGCGTTATTCCGGTCCATCATAAAAGTGCACTTTGGCAAGCTAATCCTGAGGATTGTCGCAGGCACTAGTTCTGACGATAATAGATGCCATTTAACTCCAAAGCGAAAACTAAGTTTAATCGGAAATCGACTAGTTTTCTAGTGACTCCCGAAATAGAACTAATAGAAGATTGGATGACTTATACGTAAACAGACGCCGGTTTCGACTTTTCTATTCTTTAAGCTAATTTTTTTGGTTAGCAAGAATTATTTTATGTGGTTTTATATGTAATTTTAACATTTGTTTTAATTAAGACGTATTTTAAATATGTACTTATTCACCTAACAAATAATATCTGAGATTGAGTACAAGCCATGCTAATATTTCTTCAGCGATCAAGAGTCCAGTAGACGTTTTGTACGATTTTGCTCAACTTTTTGATACTATATTGGATGAATGAATGAATGGTTTATTCACAAAGAATACATGGTAACATGGGATCTTATCACTAATACATATTGCTTTCCTTAATATATTCAGTCTAGGTAGATATGTGAAAAATTATTGTCAGTGAATAATCACTCAGTCCTACAAGTTAATTTAATATTATTCATAAATGAAATTATGTTATTAATTTAATTAGTATTCGTACCAGTAACATCAATTGGGCCGAATGCAGAAAGAATTAAATTATTACAAAAAAAAAAATACATATTGAGAAGATTTCAATAACTTAGGTACATTGTTTTGTTTGTCAAAATTTATGTGATAATACTATAAAAGCAATTATCAATTAATAATTTGGTTATTTTGGACTTACACTCATTTATAGACAAAGCCCTTAACTCTGCTGGTATTTTATTAAAAATTAGGATACACATACTGTAAGCGCTCTTATTCCTTATTATTAGCTGGCATTGCTAGCATGCAACGTCTGTGTGGCCGTGTTGTACACTTGTCTTCAATGAAGGTAAACAGTTCATTATTAAGTTTTGCAAGTTTGGAGCCACTAACAAGCATTCTTTAAGTTTTATAATATATTACAGAAGATAATTTCAATTTAAATAGAATGTATGAACTACTTTTTTGTATTTGTTTTTATATATTTAGTAACGTACCTAAATCTGAGGAATGTTTCGCGATTTTTGCTGGAAGAGGTAAGAGGAATATATGTTTATGAAAATTATTTTGTTGCTATAATAATATTCCATACTATCTTAGTAATTGCAATTTTTATGCGTTTTTCATTATTAACGATTTTCATTTAAAGAAGTATACCGGACTCTTAAATAGACAGCATCGCATATACTTAGGAAATGTCGACCGGTGGCCTAGTAGTTAGGGCGTCTGCCGCTAATGTGTGACTCTAGAATGATTATGAATAGGCAACCATACAGGCACCAAAACTAAGCGCAAAATGTGGCTTAGGCTAACAGCAGCACTTGGTTACTTCTAATACGCGCTGCGCGCGGCGCCCCCTGAACCTCGGCGCCCCGTGCGACCGCACGCGTCGCACGTACCTAAGGCCGGTACTGAATGGGAGCTACCGTATTGTCGCTCATCAGGCGGCGCCACACAGGCGTGGCGTGGATCCTGTGTCAGTATAAGAGAGTTGTCAAAGTGACGTTTGAAATGATCCCGCAGGACCCACGTTCCACTAGCGGCCCTAGCGGAAAATCGACTCGCGGTAATCCTCATTAAAACTTGAGAAAAGATTACTTTGATAAGCACATCGATTACCTATGGTTAATGGTTCACTACAAATAATTTACTCCTCAATGCCAAGAAAACTAAATGTATTCGTTTTTCACTACCCAACGTCCGGCATGTACATAATTCACAGATTGTACTAAAAGACGAAACTCTTAAGTTCGAGGATGTAACTGTATTTCTTGGCATTACTTTAGATTCCAAATTGCAATGGAGCTCACATATATCCACTTTGGCAAGTAAGCTTAGTTCAGCTGCGTATGCGGTCAAACGAATTCGTCAGCTTACTGACGCCCAGACGGCAAAGCTTGTATATTTTAGTTATTTCCATAGCGTCATGAGTTACGGCATTTTATTGTGGGGCAAAGCCGCTGATATTAATTCTGTTTTAGTTTTACAAAAACGAGCTATACGCAATATTTTCAATTTAGGTAGACGTGCCCCAGTAAAACATTTGTTTAAAGACGTAAATATTCTCACAGTTGCCTCACAGTATATATATGAAAGTATAATGTACACTCGTAAGAATCTGAATTTATTTAGAATAAATAGTGACATAGTTATAACACAAGAAATAAAAATAAATTAGCTATTACAGGATACCGGCTCCGTAAAGTTAGCACGTCATTTATGGGAAACTGCGTACGGTTTTACAATAAGTTACCGACTAGTATTCAAGAACTTCCAATGAATCAATTTAAATGTACTATTAAACGACATTTGGTAAAGAAAGCTTACTATACAATTAATGAATTTATAGATGATAATGATGTTTTTTGTAATTTATAATTTATATAGATTGGATGTATATTTTTAAGCATATTTGTAAAGGTTTAATATGTAATTTAAAAACTGACTTGTAAAAGTGCTATCATAAGCCTATTTACAAATAAACAATTTGAATTTGAATTTGAATTACTGAGCAGAGGGCCTACCACGAACCACTTCGTTCGTTCGATCGGCTAGTTCCCTCTATATTGCTCTCGCATATTCGAGCGACAAAGAGGCAAATAGACGAACGAACGAACAAAGCGGTTCGTGGTAGACGCTCAGGCTGGTAGAGCTAAAATTAACTACTCGACCTAGATGCTGATTTTAATCTAGATAATTTTGCTTGGTTCAGCGTTCGATCCATTTCTGGGATTAATATTTTAATAGTTTTGTTTTATTTTCATTGGATGCTACTTTCAACTTCAACTGCTTCTGTTTGCCTGATCCATTGAATCGAAATAAACGTTTTATATACTTTTAATAATATTTTATCAAACAGGCCTATTAGTTGTCATAAACTTACATTAAAAATATAGGTATCTGCAAGGAAGACGATAGGAGTCATCTTAACCCTGTGAAAACGAGTGCCGTAAAGGGCTGGAAACGTAGGGTCATGGTATTAATAAACGCGGTTAATCCGTTCTAAAGTGTTTAATTTCAATGAATAACAATCGCGGTAACAGAAGACAATATTAAAGACTGTACACGATTTAATCTGAGCATGCACAATCCGGTCTATTTCTAAAACCATTGCTGATTGTCAAGCCATAACTTTACACCAATGAACGGAATATATATATAATACTAAAGAAAAACAATAAAACCGTAGTGAAACCTCAGGGTGAAAAGTCAAATTGGCCAAAGTTATAATACCTTTTAATTTCCGGAAATTCACACTCACTAAATAAATATTGGCCTTTTTGCAAACACAATTTATTAGGGTACAACATGGTATATCACATTAAAAAAAATTACAAAATTTAAAATAAAGGGAAGCATCGGGGGACCCTCGAGCAGGCAGCTTTCTCGCGCAAAGGATTGCCATCGCGATCTAGCGCGGGAATGCTGCCTGTGTGATGGGTACCTTGCCGCCAGGTGGAAGTTTTGAGGATTCGGTAGAGGAGGAATAATTTTTAATTAATTTATTCTTAAGTCACTTTCAATCTTTTTATTTCATAGTTAATTTTCGTTTTATTTGAAAGATTATTTAATTTTTTAGTTATATTTTATTAGTTTTATTTTATTTGATGGTACTTTTTAAATTATAAAAAAATATGCTTAATAAAAAGGGTTTGTTAGAATTGTGTTCATGTTATCGAGCTTCTATATTATTATTTGTTAGTTAAAATCAAACATTACCTATGTTTGATTTTAACTAACAAATAATAATATAGAAGCTCGATAACATACCTACAGTACTACAACATACCTACATACAACCGCCGAAATGTTCCAGTAGACTTGGAGAATTCACTCGCTTCGCTCGCTTGTTGAATAAACTGCATTAGTTATTACCTATATAGTATACCTACAAAATAAATAAAACAATCCAATTCATAATACCTTATCCGCAACGCAGGGTTTGTCATATGCCCACAAGTCATACCTACCTACCTACCCATATTTCATTGTATCTTACCATTATTGGGTTTCATAGAAAAGATACTCGTACTGTATTGTACTAATTCTTTTGCCATTTATACTGACCAGATTTTGCGAGCCGTGTAATTGGGTCAGAGCTAGCCACGGATGTCTCTTAGTGATATCGTTCGCAAAAACTTTTCTGTTATTATTGATTCGCTTAGCTTCCGAGTCTTCTGACAGTTCCTTAAGCCGGGATATACATTAAGTTTTAAAGAGAGTACCTAATAAAGCGTTTAAAATTGCATGGGAAGTTTATGAATGAATTCATTAATAAATTGCCCATGCACTTTTGAACGTGTGTGTACATTTACTCATGCTTGCCTGAAAAACACAACAAACATTTAAAAAAAAAACACCAGAAAGTTTTTTTTTGACCACGACTAGTTAAGTAAGAAGATTCAAGGAAATTCAAACACGAATCATTTTCGCTCTTGTCACTATGATAATTTAGTTTTAAATGTACCTATGTCTTTATTGGCAAAATACATGAAATAGAAAACAAACGAAAATTAAGCATTGGATCTGTTTTCTGCACTGGTACATACAGTGAACCTGATTTTTGGATGCAAAGTGTTGAGATGTTCGGTGAATTCTCGCAGACTATTTTTAGAGATGACAGCAAAAATATCGTCCACATACCGCCACCAATATCTAGGTACCTACTACAGGCGTGCCCCCGTTATTGGTATACTCGAAGAGGTAACTCCAGGAAAGGTCTGGTAAAGAGAACAACGAAACTGACTGTTTGATTGCTGTTATCCTTTTTACCTGATCCAAGCGTTTGACAGCTGTTTATTGGCAAAGGTCAGCGTATGCGAACTACTTGAAGCACATATATTAACGAGTGTTTATAACATAGCCGGGCAGTTCTGCGAAAGAGTGCTAAATTAAGTTTATCGTTATTCATAGTCATAATCTGCGGTTTTAGTTTCCGCGAGAAAACGTACGAGTAATGTTGTTTATTCAATGCTAAATTATAGGAGCACTATTATAAAAAAAAAATATATTAAAATACAGGACGTATACCTATATCACTCTCAAACTTTTTATATCGAAATGTTTTACCACCAGTAGACAGATTTTGTTGTTCTCCAAATCATTAACCATTTGCCACAACTGGATTTTAGTCTATTACTAAAACTGTTGCGGGATGGCGTTTCTAGACAGCTTCCAGGCTTATAACGACGAAGGTTACCACCGCGATCTTTTCCACTCAAATCGACCTTGTAAACAAATCGTTGACTATTTTCCGTGGCTAAGCTCTTAGTCTATTACTAAAACGGTTTAGGGATGGGGGCGCTTCTCGGTCGCTTCCGGGTTATAACGACGAAGGTTGACACCGCGATCTTTTCCGCTCAAATCGACCTTGTAAACAAATCGTTAACTATTTTCCGTGGCTAAGCTCTTACCGCCTTATTCATAAAAAAGTTAACAGAAGCTTTAGTTAAATTATGGTTTCTCCCATTCTGTCAAACGCGATTGTCAAAGTGTCAGATAAGGACAAATAATAATTTAGCTAAACTGTTGTTGAAGTGCGTTTATGAATAACGCCATTAGTGTATTACTAAAACGGTTTAGGGATGGAGGCGTTTCTCGGTCGCTTCCGGGTTATAACGACGAAGGTTGACAACGCGATCTTTTTGTTACAAGCTTTTATATAGTTTGAATTAAATCTTGGAAGCTAATTTTGACTTCATGTCTTCCATGGATTACTAATAATTATATGTTTCTTCATATGTATGACATGTTGACAATTTTTTTAAGCTGTATTAGGTAATAACATCTGAAAAGTCGGCTATGCAATTCTGGTTTTGCAGGTTTCCAAAGAGAGAAGATCCAACAGGTGATTAGTGTGCTCATTTGGTTGTCAATGTTATCATAATGAATGTATAATATGTGATAATGTTCAAAACTTCATGGGGGATCTTCTGCGCAATCTGTGTGCTTGCCATGAGTAACCGCAAGCGTTAGCGACTGCGCGTTTCTGAAGTATATTCGTATCTGGCTGGAGCGAGACGGACATACTCTAGAAACGCGCAGTCGCCAACGCCTACGGTTAAGTACAACTCATGGTACCGAAGCTGGAACCGTCTACTCTGCCCTGAACCCCCAGGCGCTCAATGGATAAAGCTCCACGTCTTGATACGTCCCCGAAAGAGGTTAGAACTCGAGACCACTATAGAGGACATCAATTACTATTCAGAAAATAATATCGTAATTCTAATAAAATTATTTTATACGAGTATCTATCGATAATTATTCTGAACTAAGTCGATCCTTAAGTATTCCTAAGTACCTGAAATTAATAATGTATTTATATTTATCTAAACATTGAACCTCTATAGAATAATGAAACATAATAAACTAATGGACCATTATACCATTCGTGGAATACAATACAATCTATCTTTTTAGTAGGTAGTTTGAATCAGGTACCTAAAAATATTATTTCTCATTGATTATAAATTGAAAGAGATGAGACATCTCTTTCAATTTATTATTCATTTTAAATTACACCAGAAATTGTTTTTGTTCAAAAATTATCATTTTACCCAAGTGTTATTTTTTTATTGTTAAAATATATGTCAGTAATCTACAAGTTATAATACAAGTATCAAAGAGAATGTATAATTCAATAAATCATATATCGTATCACCTGTGAAAGTGTGAACTGTGACTTGTGTGTGTAATAGATTTTGAAAAAACAGACCCAATAACGTGTTTATTACCGTACCGTATTTGTAGACATAGGTTTTGACTTCGAAAAAAAATGTTGACATAATGGTGACTCCGTGGATTCTAGAAACACGGTGAGCACCCAAAAGTCCCAAGTCTATTCATGGCGTTTATTAAATGACAATACAATACAATACAGCTATTCGGATTGTTTCATTCTCGTTTTATTTACCGTGAAATAAAAGAAGTGCAAGTAGATGAAATGATAAATCAAACAGAAGTCAAAACAAGAGGAATGGCTGCGGTTAACTCTTTTAGTGGCCTGTAATTATATGCTCCGTTTAGGGAAGATTAATTACCCTTTTCGTTGCTCGCTAGGAACTGGCGAGTAGGAGTCAGTCGAACATACAGTCCTGACCCGACGATTTAAATAGGTGTTTTGTCCTTATCGAATTTAAACTCCCGTGCGTCATATTAATATTATAATAACATTACACATAATGTATTTTTAATGCTACGCGCGACATGACTTTCTAAATTTTTGGATTTTTTAAAACTGATAGATCGAGTTTTTTAAGCGGAGCTCTTGAGTACATACTTATGAGTCTAGTCTAGTCTAGGCTGTTGGCTGTTTCTACATCAAAAGTCAGTTGAAACGTCACGTTTGCCTGGTCTGATCCGTCATGTGTGTCTAGGGCATACTGGTGATTTACGGACGGAAACTGGTGACGAGTTTGCCGGCTGTGCAGCCGGCAAACTCGTACACTCTCCCCTTCCTTCTCCCTGTGTCCAAAAACAAATACGTTTAAACTTTAAATTCGCTGCACTTGCGAGATCGTTACTCGGTTATGACGATCGCCCGAAAATCGCTCGCCCGTAGCGCACTTGCTGCGTGCTTGCTTCGCCTTCAAATTGCCCGCAAATTACCAATATGATAAAGATTTTAGACTGGCAGCTGCTGATTACTCGACTCGCTTCCGTTCGCGCACGCAATGGGAACAACATTGCCTGTTCGTGTTCCATTGTTTTCCGTGTACATGTAGGCATATTTTGCTGTGCCGGGAACAACCCTTATTATGAAAAACATTTTCCCATAAAGAGTCACGGGTAAATTATGAGTTTAGTCTAAAACGAATTAGAAATTTGCATGATAATTTTAAAATGCATATTTTATATGCAATAAGCATTTTTAAACCGGTTCAAAAAGGTTGAGGCTCGGCGAAAACATAGGCATAATGGGTAGGTACTGGGTGGGAAATGACTAGTTAAGTGAAAACTTACGTCACTATGTAATACCTTTAATATATTACACCAACCCAACCAGTAACCACCAATAACGTGCAATACTTAAAGTTCTACTTACGAATCGGAAATTTTAATAGGCAATCCTTAGAAAGGCTCCGGGGGCCACGAAACCACGATAGACAAACGTAAGCGTCATCTAATCTACATGCACACAGTGTGCTTAACTAAGTAGAATAAAGTCAACTCACTGTTAGTGCATCTTGCTCGCACTTACCGGTAGGAGCGAGATGCAACTGTGGATAACGAGACTTAAACGAGATACCTTTTACTATAGGAACTCCTGGTAAGCACACGGGGCCATGCATATATTTGAAGGAGCTGGAACTAACACCCATAGCATAGATAGAGTTTTGAGACGCTCGGAATTTAAGAATAGAACTGGTATTAAATTATAACATAAGAAATCACAGACTAGATTAGGTCGCGAAGTACTCTATAAAAACTGTGTTTACTCCTTCATCCAAGATTTCGGGCAAACTTATGTCGCCGAAGGACGTTAGAGTACGTCTATGCTAAGTTTCCTAGGTTTTCATAGCACAGAATTTCATAGAAGTTTGACGTTTAAAATAACACTTTATAGTTTGACAGTTCATTTGCTCCGAAGATATAACGTGGTTTGACTCTATCCCGTACCAGTCACTTGGCGTTTATAAGATTGATTGCAGTTGTGGTAGTTCCTACATCAGACAAACAAAGCGCAACATGGCGGAGAGAGTGAAGGAACATATCGCAGCTGTCAGAAAACGCCAGGTAAACAAGTCTGCGGTTGCTAGACATTTATTGCCAGTCTTTCTCCGGGACCACAGGGGCAATGTTGCCCTTAATACGTCGGATGTTAGTTTTTCAAAGTTTTACATGATTAAGCCCCGTTAATAGTTTTAATAATATGTGAACATCGTGAAAGTTTAAATAGATGTGTTCCATTTTACATTTCGAGCACAGATATATCAAAATGTATCCGGTCACCTACACATATGCAGTGCAGTAGCAGGAGCTTGTGGTGCACGGTGAGAAAAAATATATTCAAAAATACTTGGTCTCGTTTCTGAGAAAACGCGGATTCTCGAGATTCGAGAGCTACGAGATTCTATTGTGAGGGCCGCTGTCGTTATCTGTTTAAAAATCATAGCACAGTGTATCTGGCTTGTAGCTAAGTTCGTTGCGAAAGCAAATTTACACTAGAGATACATAAACACACGTATTATGTAAAGCTGGCGTGCCAAAGCCACGCGAACGCTTAAACAATCCGACAGCCAACAGCCGAGGAATTCCGCCGGTGCTTGGTGCAACGAATTTAAAACACTGCCAGAGGTTTGCACAGGGTATTGCATTTCAGCAACTCAGCTTTGTAACCGAGGCCACACGAAATAATCTTTAATATTAAGATTAAGGTCTAGGTTATATGAAAAAAAAATTGTAATACTTAGTGAAATAAACAGTTTAAATTTTAATTTTTAATTTTTTAATTTTATTTGTGGTTGTCTTTCGGTCTCTTCGGAGAAATTTTGTGCGGAAAAATGGTGGAGGGTAATACAAACTTTTCCCATATACTTACGAAGTAACAATATAGTTATTTATAATGCAATAGCTCGGAAAGCACTTTTTTAAGGCTTATGCAGAGAAAGTGGCTCTTTCTCGCACACGTGCATTTAATTATAATAATTTCACTTTTGGGTGTTATTTTTAATATCTATGTAAATTTTAAATAATAAAAGCTTGTCAATGGAATTTTAATACTAATAATATTTATTCTAGTAAGATACGGACCTTACATTCTGAAAAAGGTACCGGAGTAGGAACGACCAATGGATAGCACTGCGTTAAGGATGACTCACACTAGCACGGGACGGGACGGGACGGGACGGGACGGGACGGGACGGGGCTTCCGATCTTTCTAAGCTGTCACCGATTACCCACCGACACGGGACGGGCCTATCCGAGGTGTCCGGGCTATCCGGGCTAGACGATTTTTTCAAATGTCACTTTTGTCAAGCCTTGCGCGCGCATCGATGTTATGCAGGTTTGCTAGCTGTCATCGACTTTAAATGTCAATGTTTTTTGCTTCACCGTTTTAATAATATTTAATCTTAGCGATTGCTATTAAACTATTAATACATAATAATACATTATATTTTTATGTTCCTGCATCGTGTGTAATAGTAATATGCGTCGGAATATACTTGTGGAGTTTGTCTTATGTACATTATCGCTCGGCGCTTCATTCCAAGAAAAATAGTCAGTCTGTTTGCTGCTTCAGGTAAAATATAGATATTAGGTATCATCATAAGCAATATTTAAATACAAAACACTATATAATTATTAATTATGTGGGTTTGTTGTGTAGTGTATTCTACTGCAACATCATAGATACATACAAAACTATACTGAGCCGATTAGCTTTTGTGACGAGGGTGAAATGATGATGAGGATACATTTGATGAGTATTTGTGATGAGGGTACATTATTGGCGAGGCGAGAAAGTAAGGGATTGACTGACGAGGTGGTTGCTGGGGCGAGGCAACCCTTGTTTCCGCCACGGCACCTTATCTAGTGCTTTTTTCGAACATTTACGTCCAGGCGCGGCCTGCGGGGCGGGGCCCCCGGGGCCAGGAGGTTTTTTTTTCCACTAGGAGTGGAATTAACCCTACAAAATCCATTATTATCCGCTGCGTCCGCGCCCTGCTAGAGGTGGTTTAATGATTACTTAGATACTTTACGTCTTTTATTTGGGAATGAAATGAGACTGACTTTCTGAGCATGTTTGTGAAATATTTATTTAGGTACCTACTTACAACTGACTTTAAAAGTGGAGGAAGGATTAATCCTTCGTCTACCATGCCCGGTAATTCGCGGGCTATCATGTACTTTGATACATAATAAATAAGTACCTCCTTCCCTCACCCTGCCTACATTAGAGCCCGCGAATTAAGGGGCTTGGTAACGAAGTGTTACAATTTTTCTGACGAGGGAGTAGTAAGAGCGTACCTAAGCAATATTTCCCGAAAGTATAATTTTAAAGATAAGTAATTATTAAAAAAAAGTATTATTCGCAGGTTTTTGACTACTGAAGATTCGTTCAAAACCAGCTCCCTCTATTTTAGGATGGAGAGCTCGGGCATTTTGGTATCGTCAAAAAAGATATTTGGTCATTGTAATCAATACAAGTAAACGAAGATAGTTAATGTCACAGTTCGACTAGGATACGTGGAAGTTTAAGAGGCTATGGCTCTTTCCATATTGTATTGAAGATTTGGACAGCAAACACTTTTTTGCAAGTGCTTCTTAAAAAAGGTTTGGTATGGTTATATCTCTTCTATGGACATCGCAATTTTTACGCGGCACCCTTACAGGCGGGTAACACCTTAATGTTCAGGCAATAAAGTCCTGTATACATATTTCTGGCACTATGGCTGTATTCATATCTTAGTAGTTGACTGTACAATTAATAGATCAATATATTATTTTTGGTTTGTGTCTAAGAATTCATTGTCAATGTTTATGATCGTGTACCAAAGACAAGTTTCTGTTTGACTGGTAGAGAGTGCCTCAAGATATTAAGTCCGTCATTTGCACTTTTTGAAATTAAGTACACATAATTATGGGTTGATAAATATTATAGTAAAATTGTGCAAGCAAAAAGGCGTAATTGCCTTCAAAATATCTCGTGTTACGGGTACTCAGACAACGATATATATAATATACAAATACATAGAAGACATCCATGACTCAGAAACAAATATCTGTGTTCATCACACAAATAAATGCCCTTTTTTATGCTATAGGTGGCAAACGAGCAAACGAATCGCCTGATGGTAAGCGATTAACGTCGTCCATGGACACCCGCAACACCAGAGGTATCGCAAGTGCGTTGCCGGCCTTTAAGGTGGGAGTACGCTCTTTTCTTGAAGGTTTTAAGGTCGTATCGGTCCGGAAACACCGCTGGCGACGGTTCGTTCCACAGTTTAGCTGTGCGAGGCAGGGAGTTCCGGGAAAAGCGCACAGTTGAGGACTGCCAACCATCTAAATGGTGAGAGTGGAAATATTGTCGCGTAGGGCGATGGCGGAAAGAAGCGGCAGGGATTAATCCGAACAATTCCTCGGAACCCCCTTACCGAGATTCGAACCCAGGACCATCGGCATAGCAGGCAGGATCACCACCAACTACGCCAACCGGTGGTCTAATCATCTATAGAACGATTCGACACAGTTCACAATTTTCCCATACATTAGAATCTCCCTAGTTAGATTATAAGCCGGTTAAGTTAAGTTAAGTTCATTTATTTCACGAAGAAAATTATATATACAATTTAGTGGTTTTCACAATCTTACTGTGACGTATACATACATATATAGAAAAAAACAAGACAAGTAATATCAGGGTTTAAGGAAACGGTTGAAAGATTGTATTGTAAGTGCGTAGTGAAAGTTTTGTTTTTAGGGTTCCCACTAAAGGAAAAAAAAACAGGACCCTTATAGAATCACTTTGTAGTTCGTTCGTCCATTTGTCTGTCTGTCTGTCAAGGCCTTTTATAGTAAGAGTCTGCCTTACTAAGTAATAACGTAACACGCTTAGTGACAGCTCCTGCCTATGAGGGAGAGATTTACAATGGTGCCCATGTATATATAGACTTCTTACTAAAACCGAGAAAGTTTTATTGTAAGTATGTGTGTAATGGAGGTTTTTTAGGGTTCCGTTAAAAGAAAATAACAGAACGCTTGTTTCCGGATATTTGAAGAACAAAGCTTGTCAGAAAACTAAAGTGGATTACGAAGTACGCTTTATAATAATAGTAGAAATCCTACTCACATCTTATGAATCAGCCTGTATAAACGCTGATTTGGACTCCCTTTCGTGAAACTATTATTTTCAAAAATGGGCTGCGTTCTAAGTTTACAAGAATGGGCAACTGACCACCTAGTAAGAAGTTTAATTTTCTTGTATTTTAATAAGTAGGTACCTAAGTTTATTAAAATACAAAAAAGTATTTTAAGTAGTCACGGTTTTCGAACTCTACATCTAAAAATATAAAACAGGGATATTTAACTTATATGTTTTTTTAATGAAGTACAATAAGTTCATAATAGTAGTACTCATTCTTGGGCGACATCTAATACTGAAACAGGTTCTCAATTCAACGGAATACCTTATAAACCAAGTGACTTTATTTCTAAATATTCTACGATTTATTATTATTATTATTGAAAAACAGAACCCTTATAGAATCACTTTGTTGTCCGTCCGTCCGTCGGTCTGTCCGTCTGTCTGTCCGTCTGTTCGCCTGTCAATCCGTCCGTCCGTCTGTCTGTTCGTTGACCATCTGTTCACCTGTGTGTCTGTCTATCTGTCTTTCTATCTGTCTGCAGGCTGGGCGGATTTGCACATTCTTAAACAAATTTTTCAGCAGATCAGTGGCATAGCTAATCCTTATACTTATTTACTCCTACTCCACAACATACCACTCAGTCAATGTTCTTGATAACATACTTATTTAAATGATGTAGTATTATTTTAAAAACTTTTAGTCCTTCGCTAAACCTAGTTTTATATAATAAATCGTAATATATAGATGTGTGTCAAAATTGCGTTGTCATGCAAAAATAGTTTTTAACTTGTATAGTCATTGTTAGGGCTTCGTAGCCAAAATGGGTAAAACGGAACCCTTTTAGTTTCGTCCAGTCCGTCTGTCCGTCCGTCCGTTTGTCACAGCTATTTGACTCAGTAGTTATAAAGCATATGATACATAATATATTATAGCTATAAGTGTATTTTGTATGCCGCTACTTAGTTTTACCTATAAATTGCGAACAGAAATATGCTTAGGGGGGCTTTTGGCACATCATCGGATAGGCCTTTGAAAATAATTTAGATGTTTTTATAACTATTATTAATCTAATATTTTCTGAAAAAGTGTGTCCCCCTCTTACTTTTTTTTGAACGCGAGCTCAAAAAATTTACGAATAAATCTGGAAGTGCCTTAATATTATAAAGACACTTACGCCTTTTTGCTTGCACAACTTTTTCATTGTGTGACGGTACGGAACGCTTAATAATACGTGGCCCGATACACACTAGGCCGGTTTTTCTTTAACATATCACTGTCGCATTATACATTTGGATAATTAATTCTCTATCAGTTGGTAGTGAGAGAAAGTGCACACATTTTATGACATTTCTTAAATTATCGTGCGTTTTCTAGCTGCCTCAAATTCAATAGAAATTCTTCCGTTTGACAACAAGAAAAAAAAGTGTGTGTTCAGCTGAACTGTACAGCCAATCTTTCCCGTGGCCAACAGTTACCAGCTTTTAGATATATAGACATGATTTTTATTATACAGTTCAAAAAAAAGGAGTACTTTTTTATGTGGCTAGGTTCAATAAGAAAATCAAACTTTCGAAAAGTGCACCGGAAAGACTCCGAACATCGTTTTGTGTTTGACCCTGTTGCAGGATACCTGGAGCCAAAGGAATTCAGAGCACTACCCCTGAGCTCCATATTCCCTCACATGGAGATGGAGCTCAGGGGTGGATGTGGATGGATCCCAATGGGTCGAAGTATATTCGTTAGGGCCTCTTGACTTTAAATAAGATAAGAAAACGGTTGAAAGTATGTATTGTACTGAAGGTCTTGTTTTTATGGTTCCGTAAAAAGGAAAAAAACGGAACCCTTATACTTTGCTGTACGTCTGTCCGTCTGTCTATCTATCCGACCGTCCATCCGTCCGTCTTTCCGCCTAGACCCGTTATAGTTAGGGCTGCCCTAGTACTAGTAAGGCACTACCTATTGGTGGTACCGTAGAACGCTTAGTGACACCCCGCTGCCTCTACATCATCGCAATCAGAGAATACATCGATACATTCCCATACATCGATACATTCCCATACATTTGTTTAGAGAATCAAAATGTACGTATAGGATACCTCCCGTTGACCTATAATCATGAATTTAGTCGGGTCATTCTGTCACAAAGGTTTTTACAGTTAAAATATGAATAGGCAGCGATTTAACCTTTTTTTTATTATTGTATTTTAATTTCATATACCATGGACAATACGGGACACCAAGCTACAGTTCTGCATCAAGAACTTGGCATGCGGCAATCGGAAGATGATTGTATCTGAAGATTTTGTACCTATACTCTTGTTAAATACGTATTCAACCTTTTACTAAGAATTTTTAGCACCTAAGTCTTAGAAGTATTTATTCCTACCAATAAATTGAAATTAGTTGTTGTTTGATTTCCAAATACAAGTGATGTATAGGTACCGGAAAACTCAGGTTACTTGAAATGGTGCGTTCATCGATTGTTAATCCAACAACTAGTAATTTATCGTGCAATAGCATGAGCATTAGAAATATAATAGTATGATGAATCCATGAAGCTATTCATTAATTTATCATGCTTTTCTGTTAAAATTATAAAACTCTAAAACCTGTGCTCAAAAATCCGGTTCTTTTGTACATTATATACCTAAGTGAATTGTTGACCACAAAAGTCAAAGTAGTCCTAGTTTACGGTACCTATAAAAATACGACTATTTCACCTATCCCTACATTTCGTGCCTCACACGCCATGACTTCATATCAAATATACGTTTAGCTATGATTATTTTGTTACTTGGTGATGGTGGCACTTTATAATGTCATGATCCCCGGCTGGATCACCTCGTCTTTAATGAAAATAAATGCATCAGAATGTATCTATAGTGTATATATATATATATATATATATATTTCTAACATTTGTAAGCAATTTACCATCTTTCTTACCACATATACTTCTTACACTTCACATATACATCAGTTCTACATTATACATACTCCTCCTCCTCCTCCTTCTCTGTTACAGTGGCGCGCCTGTGGAACACCCTTCCCCTTAATGTCAAGGAATCACCTAGCAAATGTGCCTTTAAAAGGTCTGTCCGTGCTCTTATTGCTAGCAGATTGAAAGTTTAGAGTTTATTTTCGATGAATCTCGTATTTATCTATATGTATGTATGTATGTATTTATGTATCAATATATACATAAATGTATTTATGTTTATATAATGTATTTACTGTATATGTAATTAATATTTATAGATTGACTTGTTCTTACTATTTCGGTTTTGACTATTACTAGCACCGCCCACAAATTTTCTGTTTTGCCTTAAGGTTGACTGGTAGAGAATGCCTTCTGGCATTAAGCCCGCCTTTTGTACGTTAAGGTTTCTTTTGTGCAATAAAGGTTAAATAAATAAATAAATAAATAAATACATGTTAAATTGATGTAAAGTTAGTGTAGTATGTGTGGTATGAAATAAATTATAGTAGTTCTCTTCAAGAGTCAAGACTTCTTTACAACAAGGTTTACAAGGACCCCAGACATGTAGATTTGTTACAGATGGTCAAAGAATTATGTAGATACTTGTATACTTTATATACATTCTGATGCTTCTATTTTCATTAATAACGAGGTGGTTCTGCCGGGAGCATGACGTACTTTATTATCTATTTACCGTGGCAGCGAAAAGGTTAACCCTTTAAACGCCAAAAACCTAAAAATGGCGTGTGCTGTCGTGCCTACAGAACTAATATGTAATAGCGTTAGCGCGCAATCATACCTCTATGGTCTTGCCTACCACGCCAGCAACATATTTAGGTTTTATGACGTTTTCTGTCAAAATTAGTTCACACGCTGTATATATTATGTTACTTCAATAGAAGCTTTACGTACTTCCATACCTTGAAGAACATTTTATGAATTCGTCATATTTTGCGATCAAACTGATGTGATCAAACTATACCGCAAAAAGTCAAAAAGTTACTTACCTACATTAAGGCAAAATAACTGCTATCAGGCAAGCATGTAGGTATTCTTTTGTGCATAAATGTAATTTTCTATTAGAAATAAATAAATTTGATGAAACACCACACTTTTTGTATTATTACAAGGGCGCTTGTCGAATCGCACCATACTTCGAAATACCTACTTGCGACTAGTGAACGCTTATATATGTTGCTATTTTTTGCACGCGACTACGTTTCCGTAGAAGTTGACCAAAACTGCCCTATGTCCTTTTCTAGGAGTAAAACTATCCCCATACCTACTAATTCCATCGTGATCCGTTCAGCGATATTAGCGTGAAGAGGTAACAGACAGACAGAGAGTTACTTTAGCATTTATTATATTAGTATGGAGTACAGTGGCAGTACACAAATGGCACGATAGCTTTTATACTTACATATACATATACAGTTAAAGCGGTTTTTGGCATGTATGCAATTATAAAAAACTTTTTTCTTCCTACCTAAGCGATTAAAAAAAACGTAATTGTTAATAGTATGTACCATGTGCAAATACCAGCACTTGATTTTAAAAACCCGTGCTCATTTTATCTATTATTAATTATTTTTTATAGCAGCAATACCACGTGCTTGATTAACCCGACTAAATAAAATATTATCTTTACGCCCGTATTTCACGCAGGAATTTATGACATTTAGCAATATACCTCTTTTTGACGTATATTCTGAGACACTCGAGCCGTCTGTGGTAACATAAGTTCCAATCAGTAGCAGAATAGTAAATAATGAAGACTGTTAACCGTAATATTTAAGACGTTCTTCGGGAAACCGTTAATACCAGTATACGTATAAATTAATTTGTATGTTTTGTTTGTATTTGTTAATACATAATCCAATATTGTATAATACTCTGATAAACCAACCGGCCGTACAGATCTTGAGTTTATTTTCTACTTTAATATCACCTTGATATTTTGTATGGTGACTTAGCCTCACACTGTGTAGCATAGGCGTATAGTTAGTTAGTTTATCTGGGCCCTTTTCCGCAACTCGACATCCATCGTGCCTTTTTTGCGTGCTACGAGGTAGCCCTATTCCAACCACCCCAGCTCCTCAACGAAACCAAGCATCGGTTTTAGGTTGCTAAATGCCTCCTTGAGTGTTATTGGAGTCCCCAGTGAGTGTTATAGGCGTATAATTATCTACAATAAATATTTTTAACACTTCCTGACTTTCTCTAAACGGGTGCTGGCTGTGCTGCGAAGGTGACATCACCCTATCCGATGTCCTATCCTAAACATGTCACGCCAATTGTGATTAAAATACGAGAGATTCAACCGTTTTTTTCCATATTCATGTCAGTATGGGTCACGGAAGATTAAATTGTACTATGTAAATGCGTGAAAATTTGTCAGTGAATCATAATCAAGAATCATTTGGTATTACAAGTTATAAATATATTATTGCATTCAATTAGATCACGTTGCCTTGGATATCGTAGGTAAAAGTTATTTATAATATTTTACATACGATCAAAATCAACTCTTTCTTAAGAATAATTTATCTATAGCATTTCCATGCTGTAAATATATTTTAATTAAATTGATTTATAACGCTTTAAATAATTTCATTCCGGCAATCATCACGAGAAAGGCGACTTTATTTAGAAATTGACAGTCTTTGTAAGTAACTCCTCCCTGTCCCAAGTAATATAAACCGACTAAGCAGAAAGCAGCTGCGCCCTCATATTTCACATACAAGTTTATGACATTTGGTAACTTACTTATTTTAGCTTATTGTTTCCGTGCTCACCGATCCGATCAAATTTCATACCTAAAAAGCGTGGCCGGCGCTGGACGGGGCCTTCCGATGCTTCCGATCTGTCAGAGTTTTGGGCTCTGTGAACACGTGACGCCTTCCATACTAAAAAAAGCCCCGTCCCGTCCCGTCCCGTCCCGTCCCGTCCTAGTGTGAGTCATCCTTTATACGCATGCTCACCGTTTGCAATTGGGTCCGAGACGGAGCAAAATTAAAATACGAAAAATATTTTCTTTTGAAAGCTTAAAAAAATGTAAATATGTTACAATTTATTAAATATTTATTAAATTAAATTTCTGTTTCGATATTTACACTTTTAATGGATTGAATATACGAGTAAATGTGTGTATTGTATAAAAAGACAAAAATGTAAGTCCGATTAATGTTATTCAAACAATGCCAATGGACAATGATTATTATTAGATTGAACGTGAACGAGAAAGAGTCACTTTCTATACATAACTTTAACCTTGCAAATAGCACTTTACGAGCTAATGTATTGTAAACAAATAGGCATGTCTAGTAACTAGTTCAAAGCAGTCTCGATGTTCTTTTTAATTTTTTATTTAACCTTTAGTTTGATGATGATTAACAAAAGAGTGTGAGTCATTATTATCATTTTGTCAGCGACCTCCTAGCCTAGTTGGTAGTGACCCTGCCTACGAAGCAGGAGGTCCCGGGTTCGAATCCTGGTCAGGGCATTTATTTGTGTGTTTATCACGAATATTTGTTACTGAGTTATGGATGTTTTCTATGTATTTAAGTATTTATATGTATCTGTCTATTATATTATATCGTCGCCTAGTACTCACAACACAAGCCTTATTGAGCTTACCGTGGGAGTAGGTCGATTTGTGTAAGATTGTCCCATAATATTTATTTATTTATTTAAAACATTATCAAAGGTGTTTGCACAGTATGTTGCGTTGGAGGTTATCACACCGATGCTGTGTATGAGAATGATTTGCCGTGGGCAGAAAAATCACTATTTACGGGTGCTAAGCTCGTCGTGAAGGGAGATGTACACTAGAGAATGTAGAGATAGATAAACACAAGCATTCCGTTAAGCTGTCGTGAAGCCACGCGAACGCTTCAACAATCCGACCGGCAACAGCCGAGGAATTCCGCGCGCTGCTTTGGTGCAACGAATTTAAGACTCTAGAGGTGTTTGCACAGAATGTTTCATTCGCGGTTGCACGCCAGTATTTTGCACGCCATTCAAGTGTGTGAGCAAGACAACGATAAGCATGTTTAGAGTTTTGGCTACGTCTTGTAATTTGTAATTTTGAGCTTCTGCTTGCTAGAAGTACCTATTAGAGTTTTGATAACCAGTGAGTGAGAAATGAAATGAAATGAAATGAAATGAAATGAAATATTTATTTATAACAATTGTTACAAGTCATTTTGGCATTACTATACTTAATACTATGTATTACAAAATATATATCCTGTAGGTATATTTACACGACATGTACACATGTAACTTATAACGTAAGTGGCAGGTCAAAGAACTGTGAACAGTGAGTGAGTGATCAGAATAAGGAACTTTGTCGTTCGATAGTTCTTAAACTACATGTTCAAATTAAATGTTATTCAGAATATATTTAGGTACCTATGTCTTGTTATACCCAACATTATTATTATTATTATTATTTATTCACTTTATTTATTTTTTATCTTAGGTTAGGCTATATAATATGATTATAAAAGTAAAATACAAAAACACATACAAAAACAATACAAAATACATATAAACATATTATAAAAACCTAACCTAGAGTGCCGCCGGCAACGGGGCAGGGCCCAGGCTGCCGGTGGTTAGGGCCGCAGAGAAAGGAACCGCCGGACTATACGCGCTGTGTCCAGGATTACTGCCTTCTGCATCTGACCCTTGATCCATCCACCTAGCGAGAGTCTCTCAAGATGTTGGTCGAGACTCTTCGCTATGAGACCGTTCGCTGAAACGACTATCGGAACAATGATCGTCGAGTCAACATCCCACATGGCGGTTATTTCGTGAGCCAAGTCTAGGTACTTACTGGACTTGTCCTTCTCGGCTTTCACGAGATTCTCGTCATGGGGGATGGTGACGTCGACGAGCACGGCCCGGCGCTGCGATCGATCTACCAGCACGATGTCAGGCTTATTGGCTACAATAGTCCTGTCCGTGATGATAGATCGATCCCAATAGAGCGTGGCACGACCATTTTCGAGAACTGGTGCAGGTGCGTACTTGTAGTACGGCACTTCGTGGTCCACAAGATCGTATTTAAGAGCAAGTTGCTGGTGAATAATCCTGGCTACGAGATTATGTCTGTGCAAGTACTCGCCGTTGGCAAGATGAGAACAACCAGAAATAATATGCCTGAGTGACTCTCCGGGACGGCGGCATGCCCGACAAATGTCGACCGTACCGTCCTTCAGGATATATTTCCGATAGTTATTCGTCATGATAACTTCGTCCGCAATTGCACAGGCAAAACCTTCGGTTTCTCCGAAGAGGTCCCCGAATCGTAACCAGTTCACCGACGCGGGCAGATCTACGTCGGGGCCCATGAGGGCCTTGTAGAACCGCCCGTGTAGCTCTTTGCTCTTCCATACCGTCTTGCGGTCCTCGGTGCTTAGTACCACAGGTTTGCGCCAATTCTCTTTTGCCAAGGAGAGCGGCGTGAGATTTCTGTCTACTGCCACCACATCACGATGCATCCCACACTCGTTGTTAAGGAAATAATTCCTAAGATTGTACACCTCACGGTTGTGAAGGTTTTTGGCGTTTAAAAAGCCGCGACCTCCACATTTCCGTGGGATGTACAATCTCATAACAGACGAGCGCGGGTGTAGCATACGATGTGTGGTGAGCAGTAGGCGAACTCTCCGATCCAGGGCATCCAGCTCGGTCTGGGTCCATCTTAGTATGCCAAAGGAGTATGTGAGCAGAGGCATTACCCAAGCGTTAAAGGCGCGCACTTTGTTGCCACCTGACAAAAGACTGTTAAGTACTTTTGTCAGCCGACCAAAGAAGCGCTCCTTCGTCGCCTGTCTAATACCCACGTCCTCAATACCCAACGACTGTGACATACCAAGGTATTTATAGGTTTCTGCTTCAGAGATAGATCTGAACGACATTGTCTCAGAAGGTTGTAAATTTGTTGAATTTACTACTTTCCCCCGCTGTACATGCATAATCGCGCACTTATCGACACCAAATTCCATTTTGATGGCTCTACTGAAAACTGCAGTGGTTTGCAATAGCTCCAACAAATCTCGGTCATTTGGTGCAAATAGTTTGAGATCATCCATGTACAGAAGGTGAGAAATGACTTCACCCTCTCTCCGAAGCCGGCAACCTATCTTCGAATCCTTCAACAGGGTGCTGAGAGGATTCAAAGCTAGGCAGAACCATAGGGGACTCAGACTGTCACCCTGGAATATTCCTCGCTCTATCCTTATAAAGTCCTGTGGCCCAGGGGGATCATCTCCGCCTCCTGGTTGACAAAGGACTGTGGTCCACTGCCCCATACACGCGCCTAGGAAGGATATTAAAGTTGCATCAAGTTTATACAGCTCAGTTTATTATTTATTATTATTAAATTACAAATTGCACCTTACAGCTAAAGCCAACACGGCACAAATTGGAACACATTGACAATGTAAAGCAATGACATTACAAAATTACGGTATGGTACTTTCAGGCATCTCACTTTCTAACACTCTCTTGCAATCTGATATCACACAGCCTATCGCACTCACAAACAAATCACATTGCGGCTGTGCCTCGAGCACAGAGTTGAGAAGCGCGTGCAACATATCACAGTTTTCAGGATTCTTGCTTTAACCAGTGCGAAATTACAGGAGGTTGAAAATGGCCTGAACTGGTTCGAGAAAAGGATGGTACAGCCGTGCCTTTGTTTTGCTTACTTATAGGGGGCACTGCCGTGTCCACAGATTTCACAAGCACTCTTCTACTAATTTTTGTAGTAGGTAATAAAAATAAATCAGTTTGAATATTTTAATGAAATTTACCCGTATAGATCCAGGGTTATGAAGACGTAAACTCAAAATACGAGTATAAGCTTTACAATCTTTGTATAGTTTCACTCAATAAGAAAGCTTAGACACTCAATACTTGTACTCAATTTAAATAATTAATACAAACCTATACTTAGTTTCCAAAATATATCCAGTAAGTGTAACTTACCGAGCTACCTACCTCTACCTACCTTAAATCTAAAATAGGTCCTTGAGATTACTTAGTTAGTTTTTTTTTATCTAATATATTTTGCCTACAATCAAATAAATAATTCGATTAAGGGCCACCAGAATTTTTATATCGAAACAATAACTCGTATAATGTACCTCTACATTTCCGAAAATAACTAAAAGTATACTTTACTGACAGTTTTCCTCAATGTAGGAATTTCTTTGTTCCACTCTAAGTATTAATAATAGGTAATGTCAAATCAAAAAGAAACAAGTGGATTTGAGAGGCTTTCCGTCGAAGATTCGGTTGATTTCATTTGGCCCTCATTGAGGAAGTACTAGGGTTTCTGATTTCTCGGCCCATTTGTAACCTCGAGTTTCGAGAAATCTTGAGCCCAATATCTCGAGTCTCAAGGCATTTTTTGGAAGATATAAATTTTAATATTTTTCGGATACCACCGTGTAACTATTCATTGTAACGAAATATTTTTACCCTTTTTAAGGTTCCTCTTAATATAAACCACCCTATCACAACATCTTTTTATATTATAGTAGATATAATTTTGTACAACTATGAATTGGCGATGAGGCTTGAATTAAGCATTTTTTCTAGTCCTAACCGCCAAAGAGTTAAAACAGTTATCCTTTAAAGCACTCATTGTCACTGTGCAGAACGTGGTCTCCCATACGATGGGCTAACAAAGCGAAGTACCTATTCCATGTATTCCTTACACATAGCCGACGTCCAGTACAGCCAAAAAAAAAACGTTGCAGTCTGCCTCCATCGAATTAATAAGCCTAGCCATTGAATAAAATTTGATAATCTTCTCATTCTCGCCAGGTAAAGCGATACTTTTCTAGGTTGCTACGCGCAGACTATGCAAATCAAAAGTTTTTTTTTTTTATAATAAAATCATTTATTCTCGAAATATATACAGTAAGTGTAACTTACCTAATCAAAAGTTTCCTAATTTCAATAATGAGGAAATCTTTCCTGTATTACGAGCTTGGGATCCTGTACATTATTACGATTTAACACGAGGATCAAGTTCAACACAGGACTGGAAGATTGTTACGTCGATTGTCTCAGAATAAATCAAATATAAAAGGAAAAAATACGGAATGAGTTTCAGTGTAGCTATTGTCAGCATCAACAGAATATTCTATTAGGTACCTACATGATTTTGTAAGATGTTTTTCAGTGGACTATTTCTGAACTTATAACAAATATCATGTTTGTTATAAAAATATAATTAAAATATTTTGTGGATATTGCACGTTGTTTGCAGTTTCAGATTCCAATTCCTGAAAGAATTACCATCGTCACCGCTGACTTCATCCGAGTCTTGAATAGTTGACATTTCAGGGTAGTTCAACCATAATAAGTATCATTTTTGTAAGATGGATATAGACATGGAAAATGGATAAGTAGACAGCTGGAAAACGTGGTTTTGATGTAGAATCATGAGTTTAGCATTAAGGCTGTCACGGCCGAAATGAACCAACGACATTCCATCAGGTCTCTTGCCATCTTCCCTGAGAATGCCCGGGGACTCAAGAAGAGTTGGCACGTAGATGCTGGCAAGAGACCGTCGGAGGATGTCGTGCGAAGCGTGCCTGGAGAAGCGGCCAGCGCTCCTCTGGCAAGAGAGCCCGTGGTGTCCGAGGACATCAACGACAACCCCGCAGAAGTACCTGTGTGGCGCACAGCCCCGGACGCCCAGCCGCAGACAGGTCGCAACGCGCAGAGTGTGGGGCTCTAGAAATGTTCTAGTATGAATTGATGGGCAAGCGTGATTCAGCATTTATCTAGGGAAAGTGACACTTATTTAGACATAAATTATCACTTGAATTTGCATCATGAATAAAGGAACATGCAATAAAATGGTGACTCATGTTACTCTTGTCGCGGATTGACCCCAAGCTTTATACCTACATAGGTACATCTTTCGAGTTTATTATTTTTCCTTTCGACGCTCGATGCGGTGGAATCCTCTCACATTCCTGCCACACGTGTTAAAGGAGTTCGCAGATAGTAGAATGTGCAGTTCAAAGGCACCGCGCCTTCAGTGCGAATTTCTGTGTGATGCTAACAGAAATACCTTAATTGATACCAAACTGTTGTAGGTATAGATTACTGATGCAGAAAATAAAGAAAACGTAGATTCTTTTTACATAATAGTGCATATTATACGAGGGATTGCCGCCAGCATCCTATGTACAATGCCTCAAGGGTCTAATTTAGATTTAAGGTAGGTAGAGGTAGGTAGCTAGGTAAGTTACACTTACTGTACATATGTTGAAAATAATTTCATTTCATTAATGTAGCATCACATAAATATCAACCTGTTAGAGTCCGACTAAGTTAAGTTTGCATCGGTTTTGATAGCAAGTTTAAAATAACACTTGCGCAGTCTCTTATATCAAAATCGAGACAAACTTAGCTTTGTTTTACTCTACATAACAAGTTTGCATAAAATGAGGTATGCTTAGCCATGTTTTTATTAGGCATTATAGTATATGTAAAACGGACAAATCCAGTGAGCTTGTACCATCTAAGATTCTCAATATGAGAGATCTTACTATTTTGTTAACCGAGTCAGAATATAGCAATCTAACCAAAGAAAACAAAAACAATTAATCAGAACTAACATTTAAAATGAACCGGCGTCGATAAACCAGTACCAGTTACGTACGAATTCACAGAACTAGTAGGTAGGCATACCTACATTTATTTTTTCTTTTTTAGGATTTTTTTATATCCGTCTACAGATTTCGTAACAGTCCTCTAATAGTTAGCGGCCGGCGGAACACTCTCAGCCAACAGTTTCCTCCTTTTGTCCGGCATCACCGGAATCAGGTTCATTTTCCAAACATTCGACGCATTTGGAATAAGAATGTCGTATGTTGCTCTCAAAATTGAGGTGACTACTACTACTTGTGACGTTGTTCCTCCGAGGGTGTTATTTGGCGGGCATTGTGCCTCTAGTGTCCATAAGCGAAGTTGGGCATTATCGTGTTGAAAGCGGTAACAACCGTCGATAATGTTGTCCGAGCCCGCTCAGGGGAATGCACGGAATAGCCCATTTGACCGAGACCGACGGCTACGTGACAATATCCCCAAGAATGTGCCCAATAATGGGAAATCACGACGAGCCCCGACTTCCAGCACAATGGAAACGTAACTCAGTGGGTTAGTAACGAGACGCCAAAGTTATTTCGCCAGATTAAATCTATATAAATTGCTGTGCGAAAGTTATAGTAGGTAGTAGTAGTATACTTGTGTTAGATATGCTGCGGTCTCGAAGTTTTGCATGCATACTTAACTTTACATGCAAGCATACATACCATGTAGTGTAGACGCGGAGAATGTGCTGACTTGAACAATCGCCGCGGGCTTTACGACGAAAGTTGTCAAAGAACATTTTACACAAGGAATGTGTGTCGCACTGTACGTTCCCTTTGCAGGCTAGTGTATTGATTTTGGAATACGTGCCCAGGGTTATGCGGAGCCCAACGAGTTAATTTCTATTTTCACTGCGAAAATGCTTTTTGAACGTGACAGTTGCGAGTGGGAATTGCCTTTTAGTTCCAGTCCTTGGTAATATTTTACGTGGGCCATGGCTAAGATAGGATTATTTTGAAATATGGCTTTACGAGTGTGAATGGGCTGGACTATTTAGGAATATAATATTTAAGTAATAGTAAAGGATGACGTAGCAGTGGACGTCTTTCGGCTGAAATGATGATGATGACGATGAAAGGATGACGCACACTAGGACGGGACGGGACGGGAAGATCTGTCAATTTCTATAGAAATAATCACGTGATAGCTTGGAACCCTCGGATGTCACGTGACGTTTTCGATAGAAACTGACAGATCGTCCCGTCCCGCCCCGTCCCGTTCCCGTTCTAGTGTGAGTCATCCCTAATTATTTAATATGCCCAATTTTTACATATTTTTTAGTTTTTTTTAGCTTTATTTAGTTTTATTTACGTTGTAGTTTTTGTAGGTTTCTATTAAGTTGTATCTTTATGTATCTGCCTAATCTACTCTCTTTTATCAGCTTTATCTAATGCTTCATTATTAAATTGGTAGTTAGTATATATTTTTGATTTTTCTTTATTTTTTAGGTATGATTTTGTTTTGACTACGTATTTATTTGTAGCATTTAAAAGCAGAAAATGGTTAAAACACTGCGACATAAGTACTTGCTTGTACAACTCATGTTAGTACTCTATAAAAACACTAACTACGGAGTACGCAAACCAGTTCCCGGGGCCATTTCTCTGTAGATTACACAGATAATCTCAAAATTCTAAGTTAAACTTCCAAGTCTCGAAAGAGTCGGAGAACAATGCGGGCTCGTATTTTAATTATGTTTTGACGTCTTTTGTGCCGCGAGCAGACAATGCACCACTGCGACTTATCATTTGGTACGTCAAGGTGTGGTTCCGGGCTATTTCGCTCCATAATTCCTCCTTAATATTGGAATATCCAATGCTAGAGTCCGTCTATGCTAAGTTTCCTAGATTTTGAAAGCACAGACTGTGATATAGGTAGTGTTAAGAGTCCGGTATACTTTTTTACGATTTTGCGCAACTTTTTGATACGACATTGGAGCAACTAACATGAATCCTGTTTCTGTTTTAGGATATTCCGAAAGATATATATATATGTTTTTAAAATAAACACATTGTAATTAATCAACAAACTAAACTAAAACATGTAATGAAAATTTCAAACTATAAGTAACTAATAAACTAAAACTAATATATAACTAGATAAAAACTAAAATATAACTAAATAAAAACTAAAATAAATCTAAAACAGGCCCCTGCGGCATGGTATCGAGGACGCTGGCAGTATTTCCTGGCTGGATCGCTAAGCTGACACGGCGAGGAAGCTGCCAGCTCTTGGGTCTCCTGTGGCGTCTCTGAGTCTCTTTGATAGGTTTTTGAAGAGACTCAGAGCGCTGGGGCCCCACGGACCAAAGGTCTCGACGTCGAAACGAACAAAATTATATTCGGCGGCGAGACCCCTGTGGTGGAGATGAGACGGGGCTAGTGTGTATACACAGGTTGCATCTCACTCCAGCACCCGTCCCATACTCCACGCAACTAGAATCATTACCATCCGGTCCCTTGCTGTCAGTTCTGGATATGCCGGTTGGCTCTAATAGAGCCGGCACACCAACCGACGCAAGAGACCGGCGGATTATGTCGTTTAGAGAAGCGGCCCGCTTTTCTTTGGCAGGAAAGACCGTGGTGCCCGAGACGGTCAACATCGTATCCGCAGGGGCAACGATGTGGGGCGCAGACCACGACCTTTAGGATCTAAAAAAATACCTTGGAAAGGGGTGCGCTCGGAGCTCAGAGCAGATTAAGCCACCCACCGCACCGAGACCCTAAATTCAACAATGAATAACATTCCAGTTAGTCTAAATATAATCCTAATTGACATATCGATAGAATAAAGTGTACCGGGCGGTTTGGTTCTATTCGGGGCATAACCGCATTAAGCGAGACAATCGCGGACATTAGGGTAAACGGGCCATTGTGTGGCTCTAATGCCGTTTGCTGCAAACTTTCTCACTTAAATACCAATTCACATTGCGCGCGGAAAGTTCTGACAAGCGCTGGATAAAAGATGCGTTGCATTAGTCTGTTTTGAATTGCAATGTTTTCTCATTAGGGTCAAAGGCTGACAGGATTTAAGATTTTCATTTTATTACCAAGGAGCTTCCTCGCTCAACGCATCCTAGCAATCCAGCGAGGAAACGCTGCCAGGGTCTTGGGTACCATGCCGCAGGCCTGTATTAGGTTTTTTTATTTCATTTTATTTTAGTTATACTTTTAGATTTAAATTTGTATTATATCTTTTAGTTTACCTAGTTTACTGCAGTATAAGCTATTTAAAAAAAAAACAACCAAGTGCAACCCGGACTCGCGGGTATATTTTTTACATTTTCGTTTATAAAGCAAATCAAGCCCTTTCAAATGATGCCCCATATGACCCAGTAACTGTTCTATAAGTGAAATGAAAGTTGAATGAAATCTACGGATAAAGCTAACGTAACCTAAACAACAGAAAGTTTCTTAAAAAAACAAATGAGAAAGAATGCTTTCATATAAGTGGCAGGAGAATAAAAGCGATTGCATTACTCCCAAGCAGCGGCTCTCATCGCGCGCTGTTGCCGTCTGTCTTCATTTAGCGATATGGCCTGTGATTCGCTATTAGGGCGCTTTACGAGACTACTGAACAAAAGATGAGCGGTTTTGGCTTTAGTTCTGCGGAGACTATAGTCAGACTTATAGCGCAATTTAAGGAGACAATCAATTTTATACCAGTAACGGCAGTAACTCATCTCCGAACATTTTTCAATTTACGTTCGAAATTTATTTCTCGGTACATTTATATATTTGCTTAGATAAGGTATTAGGTTAAAACTCTTCAAAATATTTTTTTCAATACGGTTGCTCAAAAAGTGGCCTTTTTTTGGCTGTTTTGCGTGCGCAAAGTTTGTTTTTGCGAACTAGTGCTTTTTACTTTTCCAATCTTTTTAAATTTAGTTGTGTTCCAATTCATGACTGCTTACCGAAGAGTATTATTGTTCGTTAACTTTACCGAGCCGTAATAAAACTAAATACCTATTATTTCATATTTCAATAATTACTTCTTCATCATACTAATGATCATTCATTAAAAATATTAACAATGAATACAGTTCTTATGAATCTATGTGTATGAAACGGAACAGAGCCTACGAAACGTCAGTCAAAGTAAAGGCGTTTTTCAATCAGGTAAACATGTTCGAAGGGCCTCTAAGACATGACAATACGATTTGTCACATACGATTTATTATTTTGTTTATGAGAAATAATTATTATGAGATTGAAAATGAGAAAGTAAAGAAGATAAGATAAACATTTTGAAGATGTTCTTAATATATCAACTGTATTACAATCGTGTCACGGAAATAATAAAAAAAACATTAAATTCGTTCTTATGTATTTTAATTTTTTTCCCATCTGTATTGAAAAACGTCGTTCGATTCACGTGCGGATATGTCATTTTTCACTTGACTCGTGAAGTAATGACATACTTTCCGCACTAGCATCGAAATGTACTATTATTAGCAGCTCTGAATATGATCCATTATAGGATTAGAATTAACAAAATAAACCATTTCATACAACTCTGAAGGGTGGTTGTCATTTTGCCATATCCTGACATACCCTTTTCTCGCATTTACCTACTTGTCAGAACGCGTTTCTGAATCAAAACGGAGTTTACATAACAATGGAAATCAGTTGTCGTGTTTTTGAATGTTTTTGAATTCCATAAAACCCCCTTTTGGTTCGTTACATTTACATTAATACAAGTGAGATGACAATAATGTCAAAACAGCATTAGACTTTAACAGTTGGAATCTCTGGAACTGTTAATTAAGTAACACAGCATGCGTTAGACCGTTTAGCTTCCGCCGACGCCGCTTGTACGCAAATTAAACTATAATGCCGGAGATTTGCGCTGTTATAATATAGGTACAAACGCTGTAATATTCTCCACTCTACCGTGAAAACTATTAGGTATCTTTACTAGTTTCACATTAATGTTATATAAAAATAGGCGTAGTTCTCATTTGTTTCACCGAGCGTTAAATAGGTATGCACTCCAGGTGAAACCACGTGATTTGTGGTCATACACAAAAACAAATACTTTTCTTCACTTTAGAATGAGAAAAATATTGTTTTTCGGTTTTACAAGTAGCTTCGTGCCTGAAGCCAGTATTTAACTTGAGTAAAAAATGCCCGGGTGCGAATGATGTTTAATAACCTTAATAAAAAAAATTAACAATTTTTATAGCACGAATCAAATCATTTATTAAATGTAATAAATGTTTTGATTCATGTTTTTGTGTTTTTCACAACAGGCAGGCAGGTGCAGGGCGTCTGCAGCGAAAGCAGGAGGTCGCTGGTTCGATCCCAGCCCTGCTCACCGGGGACCTTGGTCACTTTTTCTTTAGTATATGACATCTCTTTCAATATATAACCTTAATAACAGTTAATACATTTGGCAACACTGTTCGTCCAAGGCTATCATGGATTGGTCATCGAAATCCGATGGGACTTTCCGTGTAATAAGGCCTCTACCTAGAACGCGCGTGTCTACGCAATGAGCCGCATACGTTGAGCTGCAGTTGCATGTAGGTAGTGTAGTCTAGGCTTAAAGTAGGTCATATCCCGGCCCGTTTTAGTGTGAGTCATCCTTTAGGTATTTTGAAGCGTTCCCGGGGGTATCGGTACTGGGTGCGTAGCCAAGATGCCAATCTCTCACGCTCAGTCGCTAACGAAACGCAACTGTCATTGTCACACTAATAAGGAAGAGGGATAGAGAGAGGTAGCTGCGATACGTTATTAAGCGTGAGCGATTGGCATCTTGGCTACGCACGCTGTAACGCTGTAATCTTCATAGTTTTAGCCAGGCTTATACTCAAACCCTAATATTGAATACATTTGCTTTGCGTATAATTGTATAGTGACACTGACATCATAAAGCAAGCTTAACAAAGGCAACATTGTATTAAGTAACGTCGTCAGAGTCTTATCAAAGCAGAATAGCTACTGAAATATATTTAATAGAAGTGTAAATTATGATTTTGAGATTAAATCTCGATTCGATACAACTAGTCTTAGGATTACGAGGAGTTATTGTCGACCGTATTTCAAGGGCGGATTTATGGCCATAATACGTGTACTTAAAATGTCCCTACGTAGATGCTGGAACGTTACATTCTAAACTAATTTTACTAGCGTTGTTTAGAATCTAAATGTCTGAAACAGTGTTTACTTTGAAAAATAAACGAAAATAATTTCCCAGTATTTCTCTTAAAACTTAGTGCTCTTCATTATTTGTCGTGAATTTTTGAAGCGAGAAGGAGGCCATGCTTCAGTCAATTGCTGGCCATATACGTTCGGACATATCCGCCGGATCTGCCAATAAATGTACGGGAAATTTGTCTGCCAGATGCCGGGCGGACATGCCCACATGGAGATCTGACGGATTGCCCGAGCGTATATGGCCGGAAAATGATCTTGTAAGGCCTTGTCTCGCCTCGCGCCGTTTAGTTTTAAAGGCCTATGCAACAAAGCCCTATGTTATAGGATTCAATCCAAAAAATCATCAGTGTTTGTACTCGTTTTCACCCTGTTTTGTTTTCAGTAATTATTATATACAACTTTTTCAGCTTGAATTATGTAACGCGTTTGCTAAATTACAGTTTTCTTGCACAAATAATCTCTGAGCTCTGAGAATAATGAGAAACTATAAGCTGACTATCGAACCCGAAAAAGGAATGAATAGAACAGATAGAAGATTTAAACGCCAAATCTATATACCGAAATTCAATTTCTACAGCAGAAAATGAAGAAAACAAAGCACTACTACAATTTTGAAAACTTATTTCGCTTTTCACGAAACTCGATTGAAAAAGGCACTCGCGAGACCGGAGCGTATTTTTATGGGTTATATTTCACGTATATCGAGCATCATTTTACCGCGCTTGAAAATACAGACTGTAATTTGAAAATGGATATTCTCTAGTGATTTTTGCTGTTGGGTGGGTCAAAGGTTTTTCTCTGTAAAATGTATAAAAAATACTAACCGTCATGTAAAATATAAGTACCATTTTATTGGCTCTTTTGCATATCATAATTATAGGAAAGAGACATGAAATATAGTTCAGTTCTTACTAAATTTCGGTTCTTCCCGAGGTTTTCTGAGTAAGTACGGTATGTATTTATTTAACCTTTGGTATGCTTAGTAGCAGATATGGTCTATATATGCTTACTGCTAGAGCGCAGATCTGCGCATACAAGAGATTAAGGAATGACTTTTAACGTTTATGAAACGCTGAAATCGCGTGACACAGTGGAGGTATGTCAGAGACAGAGAGCCACAAAGTTACGTTTGTTAAATAGTTGCAAGCGTCGTGGTTGGTAACTCAACCGAACCTATCAGGTGAACCGTACGATTTTGCTCATGGCGTGGTTGCAAAAAGACTCGCCCGCACAGGATTAGTAGTCGAAGTTGCTTTGTAGTCAACTGAAGCGAAAATGGGCCAGCGGTAGCACTTGTTTAGTAAGTACGTTCTCCAATTTTGTAAATTAAGTCTGCATTTGGATTTTACAAACCAGCTAAGTGCCAGTCGGACTCGCGCACCGAGGGTTCCGTACAAACTTTTAGTTATCGCTTTCATCCACAAAGGATGACTCACACTAGGACGGGATGGGACGGGACGGGGCGGGACGGGACGTCAACTTCCATAAAAGTAATCACGTGATAGCTCGGAGCCCTCGGATGTCACGTGACGTTTTCTATAGAAACTGACAGATCTTCCTGCCCGTCCCGTTCCAATGTGAGTCATCCCTTAGGGATGCAATAAACCGCATCTCGAAGTAGAAAATTTTACGTCAGCCTCATGTATTGACAGATTGGGTCACTTCGTTTGCAAGGCATAGAATTAGTAAGCACCTATGTGAGTTTGTTTTCCTTGATATTTTTTTCATATGTAAACCGATTATTTTTTAACTTTATTTAGAAGACGCAAATTATAGCATGATGTAAAAAAAAACATTCTAACGCGGTAAAATTTTAAATCTAGATCAGAATAGTTTTTTTAATTAAAAAATAATAAGTAGATATTATATTTTTTCTGTAATAGGTACCTACCTATTTATGATAATGTTAGCGTTGTGTTAAAATTTAATATTTCCTTCGTAAACTTTGGAGAGAAGGTGGGAGGAGGAAAGGTATTTTTTTTCTTTGCATTTTCGTTTATAATTCAAATCCAGCTCTTTCAAACGGTACCCCACATGACCCTGTAACTAAATTTTGACTCCTCTTTTGTTGGGCATTACAGAAAATAAATTAAAATATATGATAAATCCTCTTTCAATGTGTCTGGGTACTCTGGGTTAACTTTGCTTATAACTACTTATTCAGGCCTTTTTTCAGATTTATCTCTGACAAAGACTCGTCACCGTTAAATTCGTATATAATTTGTTTCAATGAAAAAAACATGCAACGAACAATACTTTGAAATCTGCAATAAAGTCCAATTTTAAAATAGAATGCAATAAATGAGCTGTATTAAGAAAGTTTTATAATTTTATAGTCTTAGAACTGCAGTTATGGAACAAAATTAGTCTGTACCCGCATTAACATATGAATTTGGTTCGTAAAACTCTTGGACTTTTTTTGATTAGATAAAATTGTTTTTGCATATACTGTACGAAATGTAAACCGGTTTTTAATTGTATGGAAAGTTGGTTAATAACCGGTTATTACCCGAAGGATACAAATAAATTCCGGTTTGCATTCTCTAATTGACTGCTTCTTTGGATTATCAAGTATCCCTGCTATGTAGCACAAATACAAATACACAAACAACAACAAATTGTACGTACAAATTGTCTAGTCAGAGGCCTCTATCAAAGCAAATTCTCGCACGACTCCTAGAATGTGTCAGACTGTAGTATTCGTGTAGGTATCAGGCGCCGCGTTTTGACAAGGGTCAGGGATCGACAGACTGTTTTGTAGTCGAACGACGTCCCGCTGCCCGCAACGCCTTTCTCAAACCTCCCTTGACTGTTTTAAAACTCAATTCTAGCATAAATTGGTCTTGTGTTTCTATATGAATTGCGTCAATTAAGAGAGGACAAACAACTGGTGGTACTAGGGCGATGTGCTCGGCGAGCTTTGTGAATGAAAGCCTAGCTCTTTAGAAGACATTGCTAAGTGTTGTGCACATGATGATAGCCGTAAAATATGTATTTCTTGGAAAAACCCTCATGAATTTAGGACATTTCCGGTGTGATTTGTATTTATTTATTTATTTCACATAAGTTTACAGCAGTTTACAACCAGCCAACTCACTTACATGTAATATATTTACCTGATATAAAACTATTGCACGAATAATAATTAATTTAACGTGATATCATAGATCAATTCCAAGGTCGAATAGGGTCGTTGTTAAGGCAAGCAAGCATTAACAAAGTCCAGAGGCAGAAGCAGTTAGTAAAATCACAAAAATCGTAGAAGACAGGGCAGGGGACTCGCAACGAAAGCAAAAACAGTTATATTTGTGAAAACTAACTGTCAATTAATTTTGTAATACGAGTAAGTAGAGACGTCAGTGACCGAAATTTTCAATTTTATAATTAAAAGAAAAATGGAAAAATTAACTGTGTAAAGCGGGATTCGAAACAACGACCTCTCTGAACACCGGTCAGGTCGCTCTGGCAATTGAGCTATCGACGCCCGATCGACCCCGGCGACGGCGACGACGACGATTTTTCCATTTTTCTTTCAATTATAAAATTGTCTAACTGTTAATGTCAATGTCAGTGTGCCAGATCTTTTTTTCTAAGATGTGATTGACTAAGGGAAAAAAATTACACAGCCGTTACAGGCTCGGAGATAAAGGTCGGGAAATGTTTTTATTTTTAAAAAATTAACGGTAAAGCCGAAAAATTTGAAACTTTTTCCAGTGCTATGGAAGCTTATTCCTATCATCTGCAAAAAATTAGGACATCTGATATCAAAATATGATGAATCAAAATCCATCGCCCATTCACATCGCCTTTAAAAACGGCATTTTATACCGTGCAGCTACTTAAAATCTGAAGAGAAATACCGATTATTTTCGATACTCATTCATGCAGCAAAAATGACAGTATCGTTCAATAAACTGCGAGAAAATGCGAAAAGTCTTGTCCACCATCCAGCTGAATTTATCGCAAGCATATTTATAACTGAACACTGATTTACTGTGACTTGCTGCAGGACAGCAGGACACCGTGAATACAGAAGGTAGTTTATTTTCAGTCAGTGTATAAAGCCGAATGAAAAATCAATATGACATTAAGGGGCTGACAACAGCCAAGTCACCGCACACTGCCTATTTGTACTATTTGTAGCGGAGTAAACGAGATCGCACTATCATCGGCTGGCCTGGAGACCTATTCGAACGTGTTTAGGTAAGTGACATTTCTTTTCGAACTGCCGTGGAAATTTTGTTCTTCTTCTTCTTTTATAAATAATATATTCTGTCCGAGAGTTGGAAAATTTTGCCAGTGTCACGTATTATTCATATATCAGTATATTATATATTACATAAATAGTATATTGCCACTCGGGCGACGCCGTTCGGTAATTGGTCTCGCTATTTATTAAGTTTATAGCTATACGTAATAAAATAGTTTCTCAGGAGGCCGAGATCCCGGGACAATCAAGTGATGACTCAATAACGGTTACACGCGTTTCAGAATTAATTCTTCATTAGCTGCACACTTCTTCGTTAGATTACTGCACAATAAGCTATAAATATCACACATTAAACAACATCTAGCACACAAAAAACAAAAAACTATTCAAGAGACGCCTCCGCCATCTTGAGTATCAAACGGAAGATCGTGGAAATGTTCAATATAACATGATATTGACGTTGGAAATATGAAGTGGATATGTCAAATGTCAGTTTAGCACGTTCGAATAGGTGTCCTGGTTTTATTTAGAAAAAAAAAAACACGAAAGCTATTTAAATAAAATCGTGCACTACTTATTTCTGAAATGTAACTCGTTGGGGATGATACTTGTTGTACAGTGCAACAAAAAAAGGTAGTACATAATTCAAAATTGGCAACATCGTAGTGTCGTCCCGTTTTCTTACATATATTGATTGGAAACCGTGATTTTAATTGCTGACGCGGTGACGTCTAAATCATTCAAATAAACACATGGAACCGTTTTTGATGGATTTAAGATCAATATCGATCCAATTTTCTATCGAGCCGATTTCGTTTAATTAAAAATCGGCTCCGTCTACGGTCTTTGAAATATGATGAATATTAACATATACTTTTTTTTACAGTATTAAAATTAATATGTTAAAAAAAAAACTGCTCGTAAACATGAATTACCTAGGTGTTGTCAACTTCTTAATCCTCCCGATAATGTAGTAGGCAGAAATACGGGCATGGCAATATCGTTAGCTTACGATTGTCACTTTGACATGTCTACTAATCCTGTATATCCTCAGCTTTAAGTTAACGGATATGAAGTGTTGTATCGGCCGTTACACCATATTCCTTTATAAACCCTTCACCTGGACTTAACCGGGCCCTATCCTCTGGGGAATCCGCCATTAATTCCGGACCAATTTCCGAGGCTTTTGTGAAGCGACTTTTGATTAAGGTGGTTAAGAGGTTGACGGGTTGACACGCCTGGCCAGTGAAGATTAGGAATGATGGAGGACCTTGTATCCAGGAATGTATTTGTTGTAATATTGTCGCATTATTTAGAGTTGGCAATCAACAGTGGCAAACCGTTTTAAATGACGGTTGGATTGGGCAACGGAATTTATGGAATAGAGTCTGCCTAAGCTAAATTTCCTAGATTTTTCTAGCACAAATTGTTAAAGTGTTAAGTAAATAAACGTCATAGTTTCAAAGAAGTTTGACGTGTAAAATAACACTTTAAAGTTTGACAGTTCATTTGCTTCGAATAGATAACGTGGTTTGACTCTAGGACGTTTGTTAGTACCTAAGTATAGTTATATAGTGTTACTAATTACAAGAATTTGCTATTTATCCATTTAGCACCAGTTGCACCGTCTCGGGTTAGCCAATAAACCCGCAGTTAAGCGTTTTAGTATGGAATTTGACAGCTAACTCGGTTTAATTGGCTAATCTAATCCTGGTTGGCGCAAAATACTCTTAGGCCCACTGTTTAATTCCATACAAAAAACGCTAAACTCCGGGTTATTTGGCTGACCCGGGACTCGGGTGGTACAAAAATGGATTTGCGTGACTACATTCATACTTAAATTAGACACAATAATGTTCATACAATGTTAGTAAATTGGGTTGGTTCATATTTCAACCAGTTGTTTAAGTTATGGCTTGCCTACACATTAAAACATGGTCGTATCTTTTTATTATGCCAGCTACCGTTGTAGTTGAAGCATTGTAACACAATTTAAGTTGGCTTTGTGAATAGCACCTTTTTAAAGGAAACATCACACAAATTAACTTTATATTCTTCCGTTACGAACATTGCTTGTGGCGTTTATGATACATTTATTATTACCTATTACCTACTTTAGAAGATTGGGTAGGTACTTATGCTGTAAGTTTTAAGTCTAATTTACTTATTTACAAGTGTTTTGAGAGTGCGGCAGTAAAAGTGCAAGGTATAAATAAGTACTTATTAACACTGATTGAAATTTTATTCATAATTTAGCAATTTGTATATTGTTACGACTGTAACGAGCGATATTCAAGTTGCACTTTTATTTTACCTGAAGCATAAGTATAGTATCAACGATTTCTGTATTAGTTAATGTGCCACTTGTGCTACCTATTCAACAATCATTTAATTGATTTAATGAATAAGCAAGAAGTGAAGCTTAGAAGGAGCTCTACAGTAAATTATAATTTGTACAATTATTGAGAAAATTATAATCCCCACGGGTGCACAAGTACCCAAACGGTACGCGAGACGGCTTTAAGTGGTATGAGTTTCGCTTGAATTGTATAATAAAAGTAACCCTGAGCAGTAACAATCCAGCCACGCAAATGCACGATACATTTACAAAATTGTACACAAAAGAAATGTGCACATTTAAAGAAATTGAATTTCATTGAAAGATCCGGAAAAAGATGGTGCAATCTCTGGGGTCTGACTTAAACTAGCTTAGAGTCCGAGATTGCGTGCGATAGGCAAATCCCGCATTCGTCTCCCCGGCAATATAAAACGGGCCTAATACAACCGATCCAGATGCCATTTGGAAAAATTATTCGCGAACTTTAGACGATAGAGGCGACGCGAGCTTTATAATGGAATTGTAATCGTCACTTACACGCGTTCGCCGTTTTATGTCTGTGCTTGTAAAGATTACTTATTGCATTTATTTTCAGTCTGATATTTGGATATTTAGGGATAAGTGGATATTTCGAATGAGATTATCTAAAATATCCATAAAGGGTGTGGCTCTCGCATCGATCTATTTATTCACCAAAAGGATGTTTCTCATACATTGCACTATAGATCGTCTGTAAAAGACGCTGAGGTCATTCAACTTATAATTATGTATGTGCTAAAAGAGAAGGATACACATGGAAACTCAAGAATTCTATGACCTCTCTTCTCACATAAACTCAACTCGTAAACGTTAAATGCGTGCGTGTATATATTACAGGCTGGTTAAGGTAAAAAAACAATAAGGGACGACTTACACGTATTAGAACGGGACGGGATGATCTGTCAGTTTCTATAGAAAACGTCACGTGACGTTGTCACGTCACGTGACGTTTTCTATAGAAACTAAGAATCACGAATCACGAAGAATCACGTGATAGCTAGGAGCCCTAGGATGTCTCCTAGGGCTCCTAGCTATCACGTGATTCTTTCTGTGGAAATTTACAGATCGTCCCGTCCCGTCCTAGTGTGAGTCATCCTTAAAAGCTAGCTATTCATTTTCAAAATAGTAGCTACTAAATTTAGATATCTAATTTATTTTTCTTTTATGAGAACATTTACAAAGCATATTTTCCCTTTACGAATGCATAACGTTATTTCGTTTAACTACCAAGATTGTAGATAAAAAGAAACTTGCTTCAATTTACGGTTTGTGTGCAATCATTTCGGTAAGTACCTATTCGCAGTTCTCATTTGGTTTTATTAGTCACATATAAAAGAGAAATAGTAGAGCATACTTCAGTTTATTGTTATTGTTACATAAAAGCTTTAAAACGCGAGGAAATAAAGCGTGTATTGAAGTCTGTATACATATACTTAAGGAATACTTCAAGTTCAAATTAAATTTTTCGGTGTGCTCAATAGAGTGATCGGATACTTTACTCCGAGGCAAAGACTGCTGTTATATAAGTAGCAAATCAGACTCCATATGGAGTACTGCTGTCACTTTTGGGCAGGAGATCTCCGATACCAGCTTGGACCCTTGGTCTAGAGGCGCGCTGTACGAATTGTCGACGATCCTAAACTCACAGTCGGTATTGAACCCTTAAGTCTAAGGAGAGACTTTGCCTCCTTATGTGTGTTCTATCGTCTATATAATGGGTTGTCTTCTGAAGAATTGTTTGACATGATGCCAACGTCCACTTTTCACCATCTCACCGCTCGACATCGACAGGGCGCTCATCCACACACCTTGCAACCAATATGGTCGCGCACTGTGCGGTTCCAGAGGAGTTTTTTTCCCGCGGACGGTCCGGCTGTTGAATCAGCTCTCTGTTGAGGTTTTCCCGAAAGATAACAGTTTTCAAAGTCTTCAAAAAAGGAGTGTACAAGAATTTAATACGTCGACAACGCGCAAAGACACGCTCGTGTTAAACAATCTCTCTCCTCGCTTTTAGTTTGTAAATGCCTTCGGGCATGCAATGAGGGGAGGGGGTCCCTAGAGTGGACTAACGACTAACGCGCTTCTACTGTACTGAACAAGCAATGCACCGTCGCGGTACAAGGAAGCATGTAAGTGCTTTCTAGCACTATCACTGCAACTTAATTACATCCCACTGTTGGGCAAACGCTAAAGACACATAAGAGTGACACACCAGAGGGATTAGGCTATATCCCCACGCTGGCCCTAAAGCCGGTTGGAGACTTCACCTAAAGCTTTGAATTTGTTCGCATACGTATGCAGGTTTCCTCATGTTGTTTACCTTCACCGAAATGCAACTGGTAAATATCATGTGATATTTCGTAGGTATTAAATAAAATATTTAAATTTCGTAATTTAGAAACTAAACAAGCAGGATTTGAAACCATAACCCCTGAGGGTTAAAACTTTATATTGGAAACTATATAGGTAGGCATCTAAAATTTTTGGTTCTTCGCTTACACACTTCAGAATTCACAAAAGGTCCAGGGCTCCGATTCGTGGTAGAAGTTGTTGTACACGTGCTGTCTAATTTTATTTTACTTTTCTAATATTGCGAAGGGCAATTAATGAGAAATAAACGGAAACGGAACGTGATTATCTTACTGATTAAACATCTTTGAGCGCTTCCTTTGATTGATGAAATGTCGTATCGTATATAGATTATATTGCTTATTGCATATATATATATATATATAAATATATATGGATGTATATATTATTTACAATTTGAAGGAGGCAATGCATTTCATATTTATTTTTTAATTAATTATAAATAAATAAAAGTAAATAGTTAAATATACATATAGATTTTGGGACAATCTTACACAAATCAACCTAGTCCCACAGTAAGCTCAATAAGGCTTGTGTTGTGGGTACTAGACGACGATATATATATATATATATATTTATATAATAGGTAGGTATTTACATATAATTACTTAGATATATAGAACAAATATTCATGATAAACACACAAATAAATGCCCTAAACAGGATTCGAACCCGGTACCTCCTGCTTCGTAGGCAAGGTCACTACCAACTGGGCTAGCAGGGCGTTGAAATATTATAGTAGATGGCAATATGCAGAAAAATCATATCATTGTATGGGCTGACAAGTCTATTACTACGTAACCCTACGAATAGCTACACCCAGCAAAAATCGGAAGAATATTTGTGTATAGGAAATGTAACGCGTACTCCTGTTAGGACAGCTCTATGATTAATATAACTGAATCTGAGACCTTACCATGACGTCTTAACGCGATTCTGTTTAGGACCTAAACTGAGTCGCTTTCATACAACTGAGCCTAAACTGAACCTAAACTGAATCGCGTTAAGATGTTATGTTAAGGCTCCAAATTGGGAAGTGGAGCTCAAGCAAACTAAGTTATTTTCCAAAAAAAATTATTAAGTACTGATTAGTCTTTGTAGAAGAAAAAAACATTGTTTTTTTTTATGTGTTCAGTTAAATCTTAATAACAATACTTAATTTATAATTATATCTCAATCCCTCTCGCGCTTAAAATGAGGCCTAGCTGTGCCCAGCATAGGGATGGGATGTATATAGGCTGGATTATAATTATTATTACATAATTTATAGCTACTATGCTAACTGTGTTACTCTCACGTTCTCATACTTAAAAATTTGCATAGTACCTACTTATTACGTTCAACACGTGTGCATATAAGTCTACAGTCGTATAATAGAAATATAGAAATTCTAATGACACACACAAAATCCAACCTCCATAATTATTCTAGCGGGATGGTCAAAATCCAATTCCGAAACAATTACAGTTCCATAATTAGTGTTAACCTATTCACAATTTTACTACTAGTTTCAGCCAAAATCACTATAAGGCACCGATTGAGGTTGAGTTAACAAATTAACAACTGATTCGTGAGTTGAGAACTAAGCTCGTCTAGAACATGCATGGTTTAGCTAAGAGCAAGCTTCGAGAAAGGTATCTAAAGCGCATTACGATTATTCTGAATGTCGAATAATTCCAAAAATTCATAATTTATTAAAATGCCCTAGCCGCGAAGGTGATAACACCACTCTGTCTGACCGACGATGTCTGCCCGACGCAGACGAAACATGTCACGCCTATTGTGATAAAAATACGTGAGTGTTAACCGTTGCAATTTACTATCAGTATGACTCACGAAAGTTTAAATTATATATATATATATATATATATATATATATATATATATATTTTTTTTAAATTATATAATTCATAAATTATCATAATTAGCCGACAGTCGGATATGATTCTAAATCGCCCGAATCAGGTCTAATTCGAACTACTAATTTGGCAGGGGATCATGCAGCATAATCATGTTCTTAACGATTAACAAATGGAGCTATGACAAATATACCTGTCTTTAAATGTCTCTTTGTTTTAATATAAGTGGAGACAGTTTCTCTTATTGTTATAGCTTGAAATTAACCATACTGTGGTCTTAAAAACAAAAATATATGTGGTAGTACACGTGTTAAGCACTTTAACCATATAGAGTTTGCATAAAGGACACATGTTCTACATCGCGGTGTTGAAATTTTTTGTTCGCTTTGTATAAATACAACTTCCAACTTACTTCAAATAATGCTCTATATTGCCACTATAAAAAACCCTCGAAAATTTCTTCGCTTATAATTTTAGTGGGATTATCAGAGGGAGTTGGTAGGGTGACATAATATTAAATTGAAAGAGTGCTATAAAAATATTGTACCTACAATTTTGGGTCTCTATTGAGATATTAGTTTTGTAGCATTATGCTTACTAACAAAAGAAGACTCATGATCAAACTCAATTAAAAGTCCTTTAAAATATTTTCTTATTAATTAAATAAAGAACAGTTTTTCTCAGTCTATGTATCATCGCAGCTATACGCGTAAAACAGGTTTTAAATGTATTTCTTTGACAATTTATTCCACGCTTGCATTTTTTTCTTATTTCGCACGCTAATTTGAAGCGAGGTGCAAGGGGCGGAAAATGCCATCTGCTGTAGTTTCATATGCAGCCCCGAGCAAACTCAGGTAATATAAATGTAAATTCACTAAAAGAAACGCACTCAGCTGGCTTACTGGGAGCGGGACATATATGAGGTGTCGTGTAGGCGTTTCGCGCGAAATATCGTGTCGTATACATAGGGTATGGGTCCTATCTAAAAATCTGATGTAGAAATGAGTCTGCTTGTGATTTTTTATGACCTCATTCTGATAATGATATCAGCCGCTACGAGTATTGTACTTTGACTCTAATAATAATCCTACCCAGTATTCTATTTATAACATATCGAATCAGGTGCCCCAAAAAACGCGAAGTTGAAAATGTACCTATGGTTAATTTATTATATGCCATTAGGATAATTTTTAGAGACTTCAAATCAAGTAGATTGTTTATTTTAGTGTTGGTTGGATTAAAAGTTGAAATATCGTACTGCATATTTCCGAATTGTGGTCGTTAGATCTGGGATCAATATAACGTCGTTTCATGCTAAGACAGTTGAACATCTTTGTGTCACTTTGTTACAAAAAAGCATGCAACTGAAGACTGACTGTACGTGCCGTCGACACTAAATGAGTAAAAAGTATACCAAGTTAGTAAAGGGGTGGGGCACACCGGCAGGACGTTATTACGTTGATACGTGATGTAGTTGTGTGTTTCTGAAATTGTATTAAATAATTTATTTAAAATATGAATTAGGTAAATATGAATTACAAATAACTCATAGACATACTTACAGACGAGCAATTCTTGTCCCAATCAGCACCTATAAATACATATAATTATATTTCGGTGATCTCGGAAACGGCTCTAACGATTTCGATGAAAACTTTTGGGGGGCGAATTTGGGGGTTTTTGAAGGCGAAAACTCGATCTAGCGTGGTCTTATATCTGGGTCAAAAACTTTCCGATATTCAGGTCTTTCGAGTGGTAGGGTAGACTGGGTACGGTTGTGCCAGGGTACGGTAGTGACAGTCGTAATAACAGCTAAACTATACGGATTACGGGGAAGGTTATAAGGGAAGAAAGAAGCGTCACGCAAGTCGGAATACGTGTCCTGATATTGCGGCAGCCAGCGCACGACGTAAACGTAAGCAGGAGCCCATATTTCTTCAAAACAGTCAAAAGTAAGTTTTTTTCTTCGATTTCTTTTAATAATTACTGATATTTGTATACTCATAAATGTACCTAGTATTGTTTTTGTTTTCAGTTTTATATTATCAATTAACTACGGGTAATTATATGGTAATACCTGTCACTACCGACCTCAACCTCTGTCACAACCGTCCTGGGGTGTGGCCGGTTGTGACACTTTTCCTTCCTGTTTTTAATTTGATCCTATGATTAATAATATTTTACGTAGAAAAATGGACAGCTTATGATTTAAATTTCTTTTACAACTGGCAAAATAACAAAATTACAGGCGATCAAATGACAATTGTCACATTCGTACCCAGTCTACCCTACTCCATTTCTATTGACCTGTATGATTATTTATTTAATATTTAACTCCCACAAGAGAAAAATTTAGTGTTCAGCGCAAACTTTTGACGGTATTTTATCCATCGCCATTGCCACTTTCATCAGAAAAATATCAACACGTGTAACTAAATTGTCGATTTATAACAGTCTTCGTGACGGGAGCCGCAATCCACGGCTTGAAGACACTATCACAGTATAAAGCTATACATACTAACTATAAATTACCTAAAATACTTAACTATAAATAGATAACTAGACTAATTTTAAATCACCTTCTTTGTTTTCATCCTGTCTAAGAACCCAATTTATTAAAATAAGCAAATTTAAATATAAATTGAACAAGGTCTCATGTACTACCCAGTGCCCAGGGCTGCTGGGATCAAAACACTTATTATTATTAATAAATGATTTGATTTTATTATTGTATAAGCATACTTAAATTAATGTATATACATAATGGAATCTACCGGAATCGTAATGAAGACTGAAGTAAATCTTAATTTAAATGCTCAAAGAAAATCAAGCTTAGTTTTCAAATGAAGCTTAGCATTCAAAAGGATTTTATAAAATTAACTAATTTTGTTTTATTTTTATTAAACGTCTAAAGGTTTAAGTAAAGCTCTAGGTGTCCAATTTCGAACAAAATTACAAGTAATTGTAGGGGTTTTAAGCCGAAATATAGAATCAAATTAAATTTTTAAATGTTATTAGGTCTTCTTGTATAGTTAGTTGAAAATTCTGTGCCCATCATCATTAATTTTTCCGTAGCATTACAATTATTTATACCCTTTTATGGACAAATCTTATAAAATAATGAAAGGACTTCGCTTTTATGTTTTCTTTAAAATACTAATTCGTACAAAGATTCGGTTAGATTCTGAACTTGACATTTAATTTGGTAGCCGAGTTTTATTTAAACATGTCGAGCGAAAATCGACTAAATTACGTGAGTGACCCGTTTTAAATATTATTTAATATGTTCGAGTCTCACGAGAGTTTTATAGTTAAAATACATCATAGTGATTTATTTCTCCTGCAAAAAATAATAGATAAAGTTTTCTGAGCATACAAACTCTTTGTATGTGCTTTCGGTCCTACATCCGACATTGGAGCGGATAGTATGAAAACGCTCTGATAAACTAATATGGGAACCGTAATCTGGCGATACGGAACGCTCACTACACCTTAGGTACACTTCATTTGCGAGGACTTATTGGACGTAAACACTACCGTGTAATGGCCTCTGAGAATTGTGTGTTAGTTCGGACTATTTGCTAAACCTCGGTAAGGCGTTAATGTTGCCCGTTTTGGTTGGATTACGAAGGCTTAATTTAGGTAAGGAGCTGCGTTGGAGCAAGAAGGAATGGGGTTTTAATGGGATGAGCTCTGTTGTATTGGAGTCACCGTAAACCAAAATATGTTTAATGCTTGTGTTTAAAATTTGTACTTCAGGGGTTATTCGTACAAACAAATTATGTTTTATTTTAATATTCATCCGGTTCAGGTTATTATTAACCTGGTTTTGAGTTGAAGGAAACTGAAAATCCGTTTATAACAATATTTCTGAACATTAAATAGGTGATGTTAATTTTACCGAGTATGTAATCTTAGAAAAAATTAATTAAAACGAAGAAGGAAGATTAAATTAACGAATCGATTAAATTGACTCGATAGTCTGTATAAAACAATTAATTATAAGGCTGTTGGTATTTGTAGATATACTTAATGACATACTATTTATTTCCTGTGCATGTGATTTTAGTTTGCCGTCACTCGTTTCTTTTGCCTGTCTACCTAAATGTAGTTGGGATAACACCAATTTTAAATTTTCGCCGAGGCCACATAAATATTTTTAGATAAACGTGGTTGCGGGCAGGTCATCACCCTCAAAGCCCTTCCGTTCAGTTTGATACCGGTCATACTCCGAAATCCCTTATACTGGCTTTCTGATCGGCCCCCAATGATAAGAGATAGCTACCGTATTCAAAAGTTCAATGAAAATGAGCCAATTAATTTTGTATTAAGCCGAGAAGTTTGCGAACGAAATTTATAATTTTAAAAATGAAAAAAAAACATTTATCTTTCAATTATAAAATTGAGAATGAGTCATTATCATTATGTACAGAGTATGAGTTTGCTTAGAGGAAGGGAGGAATATTTAAGACAGCTTTTGCCATGTTTTAAATTAAACTCTTTGACAACATAAACATGTTCAGTCAAGTTTGTGATTTCAGATTCCATTTTGTAGTTAACTTAGAAGTGCACAGCATAATGCAGTTAAATAAATAAAATACAGTTATGATTAAATCGCTAGCTAGCGCAGCGACACGACACTTTTCATTTCCTTTAGACGATAAAATTGGCAAAGAGTTTTGAAAATATGAATTTCAATAAAATGTTGCAGTTCCCTTGGTTCATCATAGCTGTCGTGCTTCGTTAGGAGAACACTTTAGTTATCTGAATAGCTATTAATTCATATGAAAATGTTGTCCTGTTATAGTCAATATATTTTAAATTTTATTAAAAAACACACAAAGCAAATAAATAATTGACGTGTGGACAAACCTCTACCTTGGTACCTCTACCTACACAAATGTCCTTTGATTTAAATAAATAAATAAATAAATAAAATAAAATAAAATTCATTTATTTCGGAAGACCACGTTCCATAGAAATATTGCTATCATTAATCTACCTATTACTACAGTTAAAATTACAATGAAAATTACAATTAAAATTATAAAAATTTAAATTAAAATTGATTACATAATTTACATTTAATTTTCCGGAACAAGAAGCAAAGGTTACGGTTACTTAAAAGCACGAAACGATCGTGTATTAATGAATTGTGGTTGTTTCCGCTTTGTATCATGTGTTTTTATTAAGAAGTATTTCCTAAAAAATATGTACAGTCGAGTTCATAAATACTTCCTACTTTATCATAGTGCACACACTCTTTAAATATTGCACAAAGCTGTTTACGCTCTACCTACTCAATTTCCTTGAAAATCTAATTAAAACAAACTCGCAAATTTTGAAAAGCGTTTAATGAATTGTGCGCAAAACAAAGAACTCTTTAATCATTCACTTTGGTCCATTATAGTTTGTTATTAATCAGCATTAGCGCCAGCTAAACCAATACTCTTGTGTTAAAACTGCACGGTGGTTGGTGGATTATATAATTTTTAAGAAAAAAAAAACCGACTTCATTTGGTTCCCGGTAAAAGTGAAATTTTGAATTTGTTTGAGTTAGCCAGTTTACTTCACAAATATCCAATACACCGCACGTGTACGATCGAAAATTGAGGAGCTTTCTTAATGTCCCAGGGCTTCCATCATTACATGTGAAGTATAATCAAACGGAACTCCCTTGTAGACCTTTAAAACAAACAAAATAACAATGTGTTAAATTGGATGACAGACTCTAAATTATCGAGCAGTTTTATTATGCCATCCCTGATTATCAACATCAGGTCCACTCCAGCAAAATGATGGCCACAGTAAGAAAATGCGTAAGCTAATTATGAACACCCTCTAATCACAATGATGATGATGTGCCGTTCAAATTTGAGGAGTTCTCTGAATTCTTCAAGAACCCCATCATCAGAATAGAAATCAAATCAAAAACATGAATGTCACAACTAGGATAATAAGGTTCTAGGTTTATCGACTAGTTCCACTTTGCCATCCCTGGTCTTCATCATCAGGTCCACTTCATCAAAATGTTGGCTCCCCCAAAACAATGTTTTAGTTACTTAAGGAAACCCTTAAATCAGAATGCATGTGCCGTTAAAATTTTAGGAGTTCTCTCAATCCCTCACGAATTCCATCATAAAAATAGAACTATAATCAAATAGGACTATCTTGAAGGTATTTCCTTACAAAGAAAAGATGAATGTCTCAAATCGGATGATAGAGCTGGGAATTACCAAGCAGTTCCACTTTGCCATCCCTGGTCTTCATCATCAGGTTCACTCCACCAAATTGAAGATGTTCGTAAAGAAATGCTCGAGTGTCTTAAAAAACTACCCAAATTATCATGCATGTGCCTTTCAAATTTGAGGAGTTCCCTCAGTTCCTCATGGATCCCATCATCAGAAATTGATTTTGAAAGAAACGGAACTAATCTGGAACCATCTATTTTCAGAAAAAAATATTTTTTTAAATCGGATGATAGTCCTGGGAATTACCAAGCAGTTCCACTTTGCCATCCCTGGTCTTCATTATCAGGTCCACTCCACCAAATTTATGATGTTCGTAAAGAAATGCTCGAGTGTCTTAAGAAACTACCCAAATCATCATGCATGTGCCTTTTAAATTTGAGGAGTTCCCTCAGTTCCTCATGGATCCCATCATCAGAAATAAATTTTGAAAAAAACGGGACCAACCTGGAACCATCTACTTTAAGAAACCAAAAAAAAAATTCAAATCGGTTCAGTAATAACGGAGTTCTGAGGTAACATCCATTAAAAAATAATAATAATAATATAAAAAAAAAACAGGCGAATTGAGAACCTCCTCCTTTAGAAATATTGAAGTCGGTTGAAAACTGGGAAATGTTATACAGGTAGTTTATCTCAAATGAAGCAGAAGGAGAAAAAAAAACAGAATTTCAGCAGTTCGGATTGTCAATTAATGTAACTATTATTCATTCTTATTGTTCTGTAAATTGCAGTAATTTCAATAGGCCAAACCTGGGGCCTCCGGCTTCGTAGGCGAACGAAGCTAGGAAAATAAAAATTGGCTAATAGCATGTCGGACCACGCTCAGTGTAGGGTTCCGTAGTTAATTGTTCGTCACAATACGGAAATCTAAAAGGGCTTTAAGTAGATACCTTGACCATAACTAGCAAAAATGAGTATCTTCAACAACTCATATATACGCCCTTTTACTAAGAGAATATTATGACTTATTGCAAAAAACACAAAAATGGCTTAAGTGACAATGTTCAAAATTATTTTCCTTAACCTTTTGGCCGCCGGACCCTGTTCGCCAAGACGCTCACTCACACGCCAGAGCAAATTTTAAGTAAACAACTAATAAAAAGTTTAGGGATTGCAAATAGTGATATCGATATTCATAATTAAAGGTGGAATTCTTCTCAATTTGCCTTTTTTTATTTCCAAACTTAGATTTCTCTCAAAATTTCTAAACTAAACAGATTTACTATACAAGAAAATGTTGAAAATAAAGAACTTTATCATGAAAAACAACAACTAAACATTATCGAATCATGAAGTAATATCACCGCACTAGTCTGTACGAGTAGTCTTCTATACATGTCAACGGCGCGCATGGCTCGTCTTTAGTTCCGACTGACAAATACTGTTTACGCGCGAGTTAAGTAATAATAGCGTCTGAGTCAACGGCATAAGCGCTTGTCGGTACGTAAACTTTATAAACCATAAGATTAGGGACGCGCATCGTGTCTCGATAAATTTACATACTTACCGGAGGGTTTTCGGAGAAAACTAACAGGTGGATTTAATAATATATATATACAGTATGTATCAGAATAAAGGGAAAACAAGAAACCCGTTAATGTTTAGATCATAAATATGAGCATGGTACTTACCTAATTCATCAAAAATACGACAGGTTTTACGTGAGGTATAAAAATATACATTTATTATTATTGTGTTGCACCTACCCTGTATTATTTGTTTACAATCTTATAAATGACATTTCTTAAATTGCCAACTGACAGACAGGCGTCAAACCTTGTTGAAGTTTGGATTTTTACCTAGTTACAAACAAATAGTTAACAAAGCGCTTGCGCGTTGCCTATGACTACAGCCATTATTAAAATAATTACCTAGGTTACTTATAAACAGAACTCAAAGCGCATGTGCATTGACATACCAACGTTAATGTTAATTAGTTGCCCCTAGCTACATATCAACAGTAGGTACGCAATACGCATGCACTGTCAAAAATCAAAAACGTAAACAAACCCTATAGGATTTTACAAAAACCATTAACCGACTGCAAAAATATGGTCTTCGAGTAATTCATTTAGTAATTTTATGCCATAAAACATGTATTTAGGCACGTGAAATGCACGTCATTACATTGTACTCGAGTTCCCCGTCAACCAGTTTTAAGGTTTGCTCTTCGTTGTGATACATACTGTATATATCGGTTATATATATATATCGAGTTAAAATGTAGACCTCCGCTGTCACTGCGGTCAATAATTTATTCGGCAAATAAACCGCAATGGACAATTTACTGAAGAAGCTGCCTAAACTTTATCCATTACCTACTTACTACGAGTAGTTACCAACAATGACAATAATTGGCAATTAAATGTTTGAACGCTTAAATAAAACCAGATTCGTGAAAACATATTCATTTTAAAAACTTGCACATCAATTGAACTTTCCCATCCCTAGCTGTCTTTTATACATGCCAACGGCGACAGTGACACGGAAAAATGTAGAAATTATAAGCATAATTTTTAAATCCTTTATTATGAAACAATGGATTCATATACCTGCTTAAAAAGTAAATGTATGAAAAAACAAAGGGTCAACAAGTTGACACGAGTACAAAATAATTTTTAAATTCTATTATTTTACCATATAGTAAGCGGTTGAAACTTTGTCTTGTATACAAGACGACGGCGTTAGTGTATCGTACTATCGATGTCTAGTATAGGTGACAACGGCGGTCAAAGGGTTAAAAGTCTTTATTTCGTATTTTCATCTATCCAACGATACCTCACTCACACTTAAGGGTTGAAATGAAAAAAATAACATTATCTTCGAGTACTCTGCTTTACGTGTAAGAGAGGCATACCCTAAAAAATATACATATTTTAGGATACCGCCATCCGCAGCCGGACGTATTTTTTATATTCATGTATATAAAAACAAAGTATGATCGTTTATTTGTTGAATATAAAACAAGGAATAAGGGAAAAACGCAAAAGTTAGTGATTTTTTTATTATTTAGAGCCAAATTAATAATCGTGTATTGAGCCCTGTAGAAAACCTGTAGTTACAACCAACATTTTCATTACCAGAAGCATGATTCATTTTGAAGTTTTCAAGAAATGAAGTTGATTTTTGTCTGTTCAATTTCGCTACCTAAGCGACCCGCATGTTATTTAAACTATAAATATAATAATAGGTATGACTGATTAAAAAAACATCGAAAGCAGTAAAGCTGCAACCATAATGCCAAGGCGAAAACTCGGCTGCTGCAGCAGTTAGGTGCCACAACTTCAAGACAAAATTACGTGAACCGCCGTTTTCGTGAGCGTGAGCACTCTCAGCGAGTGATTTATTTTACGGGAATAATCCGCTTAAAACCGTCACAATTCGTTAACGCGAAAGCAAGGTACGTAAACAAAAGTCCATTTGAACGGGATAATGCCAACCACAGTAAAAGTTTTACTAACAGCGGGAGTGTTTGAAACGCGCGCATGGTGAAACACGTAGAAGTAAAAATTGGAAGCATGTTCATTATTAGGTAATCCCATAAACTATGTGCAACGAATCAGTCTATACTCCTATAGAGCCCTTTTTTAATCACTTCATTTGTTCAATGGTCTATGGTTTCCGACATTTTAAATAGCACTAGGTGTCTGTACCCCCATGAATGAATGGATATACTTGGTTGCTAAACGTAACGTTTAAAAAAAGAAGTACTTTCCACCCTAGGGTGGGAAAAGCCATTGCCAATGACACTTTCCGAACAAGGTGCGTAGCCAAGATGCCAATCGCTCACGCTCAGTCGCTCACGCTCAGTCGCTAACGAAACGCAACTGTCATTGTCACACTTATAAGGAAGAGTGATAGAGAGAGGTAGCTACGATACGTTAGTAAGCGTGAGCGATTGGCATCTTGGCTACGCACGCAGGAGAGATGAAAAATAATATAGCAATGTTTATGCATGCACCATTACCAGACCCCGTTATCAGTGAAGTAAATGCTTGGAAATAATTTAAAATAGAAGAATATAGAAGAAATTTTATAATAATATCATATAAACAGATTAAAAAATATATAAAATGCAAAAGCAGCTTAAATTAGTGAATTGTGTCTTTGAATAAATTCAGATTTCTTACTGAACAATGCCCTCTACTGTGATAAGATAATGCTAAAGCGGCTAACGGATTCTAATTTCAAAACAATTACGGTACGGACACAGACCGATTAAATTGAGATATAAATTGATCGTCAAGCCTACGAGTATAGCGAGAAGGTTGAGCGATTGTCCAAATATCGCCTTAGCGTGTACATTCATTCCAAAGGCTTATCTACGGTACCTTTAGCTTTTAGGAGAACGATTTAACCGGTCGGTCTGACTGTTTATCGGTCGGTGTAATATACCTACTGTCGATTTTCTTTAAACATGATCGTTAGAAATACCTATACATAGACGTTCCCCGTCGGTTCCTACTGTGTGGTAGATTTTTGACGTACTGAAACGCTATGAATACGACTTTAGCGGTAAATATGCATATTCTTCATGACAAATATCTTCAAGTTTATACTTAGTGAATCCGTAAAATAGGTACTCAATGTACTTTAAATGACATGCATGTTACGATTTCCCTGCTTTCACAGGCTACCACAAATTTAAGATTTGAATATTACATTTTTGTTTATTAATTTTTTCGATTAGTTTCGAGTAGTTTCGATCCCTGCCTTGGGCACTGCAGGCACTGCAACCCTTGGTCACATTTTCTTTAGTATATGACATCTAAAATTTCAACTTATATATGGTAGTGACTTCTTCCTAGCATACTTACGCCACGGATCAGGGAGCATGGGGTCCGTTAGGCAACTAATCCCAAAAATTGGCGTAAGCGCAAATTTTACGAAAGCTGGTTGAAAGGTCAGATGGCAGTCCATCTGAGCTTTCAACCCGCAGGGTAGACTAAGCTTAGTTGGTATTAGTCTGATATCCTCATGAAACCTTCACCGGAAAGCGATTAGATTGGTGAATATCAAATGATATTTTATACATAAGTTCTGAAAAAACCACGAGTACGAGCTGACAGGATTTGAGCCGCGGCCTTCGGATTGAAAGTCGCACTCCTTACCGCAGGGCCACCAACGATCTTTATATATATACCGTGAGCGTTATATATATATATAAAGAAAGTATGTAAACGTACAATATGCGTACGTACAATAAGGATGATTCAAGCTAGACCACCGGGATGTACCACCAGGCGGATGTGTCAATTTCTATAGAAAGCGCCACGAGATAGTCCGGAGATCACTGTTAAAAGACAAAAAAGAAAAATACTGCTTTAAAATTAAATTAAATTAAATAATTTAATAATTTATCTCAGATTCGTAATCTACTAATTTGTTGGTCTAATCCCTACACTTCCACACACATTGACGTTCTGCTAGGTGAATATTGCGATACATTTTACATCTGTATACATTATTTATTAATATCCGTCACAGCAGCGCCCCAGCCGTGCAGCTATCCCGGCGGTGAAACTCTTTCATTAGAGCCTGAAACTTTTCCAAATGTATATTATTATTTATAACAACGTGAATTGAAAGCATCCATTTTAAACTTTCCGTTTAGCGAGGCCTGCTTGTTAACTGGTAACCATTATAAAATTGATAACTATGTACTTTATATGAAACATAAAATGAAATCGGGTGTGAAAAAAAGGAGCGTTTGAACGTATTTATTACCTATTACGTATTAGGTATTTGATACCTATTAGATACGACAGTAAAGTTGATGTTAAACTAAAATGAAACTTTTTGAGATTGCCTAAGTTCTTCCTGTCTTTTTCTTAGTAAAATATTTTGTTATTGTTACTTACTTATATTTTTCCTAGTTAATAACAACCTTCCGCTTTTAATAAAATAAATCAAAATATAATACAACATTTATACAACACATAATACAATATAAAACATTTATATTTATATGTAAAAAAAACATTGTAAACTAAAACGTTTTGTGAAATATCTCGTGGTTTTTGTGGTTATGTTGCGTCTTTGGAACTAGTGAACGGGGATTGCGTTGGTGAATCCAGTTGAGCAGGAGGCTGTACAGCGTAGCAACGGGAGCCTCGACGAGGATGGTCGCCGCCACCGAAAGCAGCACCGTGTACATCAGGTCGGCTGCGAACCTCGAGAACTGGAGGATAGAGAAATGGGACTACCTAATGAGCACTTCAAACAGCGGCTGCTTAAACATGTGAGGTGGTATTCTTTTCATACAAACAGGTTCTATTTCAAGGTAAAATTAAGCCCATATATATACCTAAACATTACTTTAGTAAATACTATGTATGAGGACAGCACTGGACGTAAGTCTGAGCTGTAGGATTGGCGAACGCACCTTAAATGTTTCAAAATATGAAATGATTGCATATACTTAGGATATTTTGGACTCTGGCCGCCGTGGTCCGGTGGCCTAGTGGTTAGGATATCTGCCGCGAAAGCAGGAGGTCGCTGGTTTGATCCCAGCCTTTGTCATTTTTTCTGAAGTATATGACATCCCTTTCAATTTATTACTTAAGTAATTTTAATGCACTTGGTTAATTCGTACAAGACTAAAAACTTAACATTCAACTAGAACACAGGACTGGAAGACCTTAGAGCGAACTTTGCTTGAAAATATTGAATACGGATAAAAGAGGCAAAATGGTGTAGTTTTCTAGTTGCTTCTTTCTGCCCAATAAGCCAGTTAGGGAAGCGTCGTAAGTGGTTAAGTGAAGGGCATTCTAAAGTTATATTAGGGCATTATACATATCATGCCCTAATTTAACTGCAACTTTCAGGCAATGTATCACTAGCTTTATTAGCACCTAGCCATTGTTTTTATATTTTTGTATGTAGGTAGCTTGCACAAGTAACTTTTTTGATTGACGGGGAGAATTTGCAGTCCCTTAGTCATCATCTTAACCCTGTGAAAACGAGTGCTGTAAAGGGCTCGAAACGTAGAGTCAAGGTGTTAATAAACGCGATCCGTTACAAAGTGTTTAAGAGCCCGGTATATAAATTTCGTCGATTCAGCTCAACTTTTTGCCATGAGTTTCCACATTTATAAACACATTCTTACATGTTTTAATACAAAAGCTAAAATATATTTTTTCCATAGAAAGCGCCACTTGACATCCGAGGGCTCCGAGCTATCACGTGATTTTTTCTATAGAAATTGACAGATTTTCCCGTCCCGCCCCGTCCCGTCCCGTCCCGTCCCGTCCCGTCCCGTGTTAGTATGAGTCATCCATAAAAGCGTCTAGAACAGATAAAATAAATTATTATAAATTTACTAAAACGGGGCTTAATCGTGTATAAACTTTGGAAACAAACCTCCGACGTTTCAAGGGCGACATTGCCCCCGTGGTCCCGGAGAAAGACTGGCTGAGGTTGACATCAACATCTTCTAGCTGCGCGGGTTTTACGAACTACCCGCACTTGGTCTTGATTATCAACTTGATCAGCTCTTTAGTGAATAGAGCACACGCTCTTTGTGACCCTGAATTTTTAAAGAGTGAGATGACACATATTCAGGAGGTACTCAGATGGAATGGGTATAAGGTGAAGAAGTGGCAGCCCAGACGAAAAGCAAGAGAGAAGCGTCCTGATGTTTCGAGACAACCGGCATTTTTGCCTTATGTGAAAGGGGTGACAGACAAGATTGGCACAGTGCTAGCGAAGTACTCCATAAAAACTGTGTTTACCCCTTTATCCAAGATTTCGGGCAATCTAAGATCGCCGAAGGATGTTATCCCGTACCAGTCACCTGGTGTTTATAAGATTGATTGCAGTTGTGGTAGTTCCTACATCGGCCAAACGAAGCGTACCATGGCGGAAAGAGTGAAGGAACATATCGCAGCTGTCAGAAATCGCCAGGTATACAAGTCTGCGGTTGCCGAACATTTGTTAGATTCTGGACCAAACCATTGGATTGAATTGCATAACCCTAAAATCCTTTCAACGGATCGTCGTTTCCATAGTAGGAAAGTACGGGAAGCCATTGAAATCAAGAAATACCCCAATTTCAATCGGGATGACGGTTTTAGAATCTCGTCTACATGGAATCCAGTCATTGATAAATGTAAGCGTAATCGAATATCACCTGCTCAAAAATCGGACATCGTGAGTGTAGTGTGTCGACAGAGTCACATCCCTAGTGCGCAAAATGTTCAAGTTGATAATCAAGACCAAGTGCGGGTAGTTCGTAAAACCCGCGCAGCTAGAAGATGTTGATGTCAACCTCAGCCAGTCTTTCTCCGGGACCACGGGGGCAATGTCGCCCTTGAAACGTCGGAGGTTTGTTTCCAAAGTTTATACACGATTAAGCCCCGTTTTAGTAAATTTATAATGTGTGAAAATCGTGAAAGTTTAAATAAGATAAAATAAACTTCTTCTTTTAAATAATGGCGTCTGTCTGAGCGTTGGACAATTTTGCCAATTTCAATGATATTAGTACAGTCACGAGCTTTAATTTGTGACCCACTTAAGGTTGACATTCCTGTCAAACTGTATTGAAATACAAAGGAAATGTTTGCGAAATGGGTCACAAATTAAAGCTCGTGACTGTATATCACATAACTTTGGCCGACGTTGGCCTAGCTATTTGTTAAGTTTATAGCTATAAGTAAAAGCAGGATGACTCACAATAGAACGGGACGGGACGAAACGATCCGTCAGTTTCTATAGAAAACGTTACGTGACATCGGCGTTTTATACACATTATTATGAACGGGTCTATCGCGTATTATATTAAGTAAATTAATTAATATGCCATTAAGGAAAATTAACTACATTCGCGATAGACCCGTTCTATGTTCATAATAATTCTTCATGAGCTGCACACTTCCTCGTTAGTTTACTGCACAATAAGCTATAAATATTATACATCACTTTTAGCAGACAAAAAACAAAAAAATATACCAGAGACGCTTTCACCATCTTGAGTATCAACCGGCAGTCCTAGAGGAAATTGATTGTACATATACTTACTAGCGTTTGAGTGTCGTAGCGGTACAGGACACCGTAGCCGGTAAATGCCGCCTGTATCATGAACCCGCACAAATACATTGCGTAGGAGATGCGCGCCACGAACTGCCATATCTTCAGCGATAAGAACCGGTTCACAGGACCTAATAGCAAATAATAATATTTTATACAGAGTGTAGCAAAAGTACCGAACCATACTTCAATAGCTGATAAGGTCAGTGAGCCTGAGTGCAATGCAAATAGAAAAACTTCGAAATTATAAAAAAAATTCTTTGAATGGAACAGCTGATAAAAATAATAATATTTGAATTTTGAAATTTTTCCATTTGCATCGCACTCAGAGTCATTGACCTTATCAGCTGTCGAAGTATCGATCGATACTTTTGTCAAAATGTCAAAAATACAAAGTTTTCTTTCATGAAAGCCGTGATGGTGGTCGAAATATGCCGCTTGAACGGAACATGACGAGCTCATGTATTGTTATGTGTGTACGTGTACTATGAAACCCACGCTCGAGTGTTAGTGCCTTTCATTATTGTACTGCCACAGAATAGTAGTTTATGCAACAGTATATCACTGTGATAAGTGATAATAAAACTTCTTGGTACAAAGTAATTAATTATATTATTGCACACAGTAAGTACAGAGTAATGCTAAAATCTAACACAGCCATCGTATTCCTGTATCTTTGACGGGCGACGCCATATTGCTCGCGCCAAAACATGACTTCGTCTTTTTATTTTGTAAAACTATTTTTTAAAGATAATTACATCCAATACTATTTTAAAATCCTTAACATGTAATTAATTAGTGTTGCGGATTTAGAGAATAGCAAAGACCAAAATGTGGGACTCACCTGATGTCGGAGACGATCTGGCTTCGTTGGGGGCGCCCCGTCTGGTCTTGTTCCTTCGATAGTAGTGAATGTCTATATATTCCACAGGCCTGATGCAGCTTTACAAGGAGCAGGCTCACATAAATTTGGATTTTTAGCTCACGCCGGGCGGAGCGGGACGCGGCGCGTCGTTGAAGTTCGAAGTCATTTGTATATAGCAACACAGGGTTGCGTTCTGTGTTGCGCGCTTTCAAAAAGAGCGTTTTGTTTCGGCTTGTCCCGATTTGGAATGTGCTATTCAGATTTTTAACCGTTAACAATAAAACTAATAAAGAAAATACGTGTTGTATTTGTGCTTGCATATAAAAGTACGGAACATGCCGCCGACCATAAAATAATGCTTATTTTATCTAAAAAATACTATACTAACTTAGGCGTAGAACATGCAATGCTAACCTAAAAAGAATGCCTAATCGATAGGCAATGGGCAGACCTTCACGACAGGTCGCTTAAAGAGAGAATTACCGATACGTACAGTTACGACTCTGGTAATCCCGTCGGCGCCGGGGTGCAGCTGATGCACGCGCGCGAGACGCCATTGCAGCGGTGGTAGTGTGTTGTCTATCAACACGACTACAGAACCCTCACGAAGGGGTGTGTTAGTGACATCGTGGAACCATTTACCTCTTGGTTGCAACTGATGTAGGTATTCTACGCTCCAGCGTTTCCAAAAGTGTTGGACAGCTTGTTGGATAACTTGCCATCTTTCAAGACGGTTTGGGTTGTCATTAGACAAGTCAAATTCAGGTAAAGACGTTAATGGTTCCCCGATAAGGAAATGAGCGGGTGTTAGAGGTAGTGGATCTACAGGATCGTTACTAAGTTGACAGAGGGGCCTCGAGTTGAGAACGGCCTCTATTTGGCAAAGTAGAGTGTTGAACTCTGTAACTGAACGCTGGGTCGTCTTCTGAGTGTATCATTCTAATGGGGAAATCTATGACAATTGTTAAGCCATTCAGATGTTATGTTTTTCTTCTACATTTTTACCAAAATTGTATTAAGTTAAAGTTAACAGTAAATCAAATGAATTAAGAATATTAAGTTCACTTATTAAAAAAAAAAAAAAAAAAAAAACGGTCGCCAAATCGGTCGCTAGAACGGTCCCTAAAACGGTCGCTAAAACGGTCGCTAAATCTGTCGCTAAATCTGTCGCTAAATCGGTCGCTAAATCGGTCGCTAAAACGGTCGCTAAATCGGTCGCTAAAACGGTCGCCGGAACGGTCGCTAGAACGGTCGCCGAAACGGTCGCTGGAACGGTCGCTATAACGGTCGCCGGTCGCTAGAACGGTCGCTAGAACGGTCGCCGGTCGCTATAACGGTCGCTAAAACGGTCGCCGGTCGCTAGAACGGTCGCTAGAACGGTCGCCGGTCACTAGAACGGACGCTAAATCGGTCGCTAAAACGGTCGCCGGGTGCTAAAACGGTCGCCGAAACGGTCGCTGGAACGGTCGCTATAACGGTCGCTAGAGCGGTCGCCGGTCGCTATAACGGTCGCTAGAACGGTCGCCGGTCGCTAGAACGGTCGCTAGAACGGTCGCCGGTCGCTAGAACGGTCGCTAGAACGGTCGCCGGTCACTAGAACGCTCGCTAAAACGGTCGCTAAAACGGTCGCTAGAACGGTCGCTGGTCGCTAGAACGGTCGCTAGAACGGTCGCCGGTCGCTAGAACGGTCGCTAGAACGGTCGCCGGTCGCTAGAACGGTCGCTAAAACGGTCGTCGGAACGGTCGCCGGTCGCTAGAACGGTCGCTAGAACGGTCGCCGGTCGCCAGAACGGTCGCCAAAACGGTCGCTAGAACGGTCGTCGGTCGCTAAAACGGTCGCTAGAACGGTCGCCGGTCGCTAGAACGGTCGCCGGTCGCTAGAACGGTCGCTAGAACGGTCGCCGGTCGCTAGAACGGTCGCTAGAACGGTCGCCGGTCACTAGAACGCTCGCTAAAACGGTCGCTGAAACGGTCGCTAGAACGGTCGCTAGAACGGTCGCTGGTCGCTAGAACGGTCGCTAGAACGGTCGCCGGTCGCTAGAACGGTCGCTAGAACGGTCGCCGGTCGCTAGAACGGTCGCTAAAACGGTCGTCGGAACGGTCGCCGGTCGCTAGAACGGTCGCTAGAACGGTCGCCGGTCGCCAGAACGGTCGCCAAAACGGTCGCTAGAACGGTCGTCGGTCGCCAGAACGGTCGCTAAAACGGTCGCTAGAACGGTCGCCACTTTGAAGCTATAAAAGGAGGTGGAAAATTGGAATCAGGGTCATTCAACAACAGAAAGTCAGTGGGTCTGGATCTCTGGAGGATTGCTGGTGGGTTGAGAATCTATGGAGCTTGTGCCTTAGTTTAGTGATTTTTATTGTTAATGAATTTTACTGGATTGTGGTGCTTGCTTCAGGGATATTTCTTCTTACCTTTAATTATCTGGTTTTTCGGTACTCAGCGTCAGAGTGGTAGTTAACGCTGGTTAATTGTGTTAATTTTTGTGTTTCAATTATTATTGTTTGTTTATGAGCTAGATATTGTAAGAATCAAAAGTTCTTATAGGATCTAGTCTCGGAATTTTGCTTAATCTAACTTAAAATTAACTTCAAATTTAAAGTGTTTTTAGCCAGCAATACTATCGAGATGGGTTAACAGCCTGTCTACCAAGTTCATATTACCTAACGGTGACAAAAATATTAACTTGGGATTCGCCACCAGGCATGGAGGTGTCTGGCATCCTCTCACCTGAAGAGGATGGATTCTCCCTGGTTTTCAATGCCCAGCAGCTTTTGATCAGAGTGAGCGTTACATATTTCCGAGTTAACGATGTGGGTGATCCACACTCATTTCTGGCAAGCTGTAGTTGAAGCCTTGTAGTCTTATTAAGTATAAACTTTGGAAACAAACCTCCGACGTTTCAAGGGCGACATTGCCCCCGTGGTCCCGGAGAAAGACTGGCTGAGGTTGACATCAACATCTTCTAGCTGCGCGGGTTTTACGAACTACCCGCACTTGGTCTTGATTATCAAACCCCCCCCCCCCCCCCCCGTTCCCGTTTTAGTAAATTTATAATGTGTGAAAATCGTGAAAGTTTAAATAAGTGTTATTAAGTATATTTATATATCATGCTAACTCATATACACCAGTAGGGACCCAACTTACCTTTCCCACCATATCCTGCGGGATGGAAAGGGGGAGTTGATTACATGCGGCTATAGTTACAACCTCGGAATTGCCCGCCGAACTTAAGCTTTAATTAGAGTAGGGATACATTTTACGTATACTCTGAAACAGGTAAGTCTATGGTAAGTACGACTCCTGTTTTAGAGATACTAGAATAGGGAATGGGGTAGCCGAAATAGGTACACATTTTGCAAGGGAATTAGGTCGTCTAATATGCTATTTTTTTACTCTTTTAACCATCTCCATCGTCAGATAATGATGATGATGAAACACTCTTTTATATTTGCAACTCTATTAGCCAGTTACCTTAGTGACTTTGTTGGAATAATTAACTATTTTCATATTCATTTCCTGGTTTCCTAATGTGAGAGAGGAGGCTGAGCTTTGAAATCTGGTTTTATGATATTACTAATATTTTGAGAGATAGGTATACAATCCATTCTCAGATAGTAGAATGCTTTGTATATAGGGCCATGGTGTCAGGCTGAGCAGTACACTGTGAGTAGGGATCAATGTCAGGCGAAGCAGTACATTGAAATCGTTGATTTGGGTAAAGGATATTGCTCAAATTAACACCTCCTTTCTTAGAGTAATTATTTGTTTTATTTTGAAGCTCAGTTGTCTATCTTTTTGCATTGGGAATAAACATGAAATGACATATCTACCTACTCAGTTTGAACAAAATTTCTATAATTAAATCAATTCGTTTTACTTATATAATTTGCTGCCTACTGCGTTCATTATATTAACATTCACATAATAAACAGAGCCTTCTCTGAGAGATAGTATGGTTGACTAATGAATACCTTGGTATTTCAATTCATTAGAATAGGTTCACCTAGCTTGAGAAATACTGGTCGAGTCATAGGATGGTAGGAAAGCCCAACTGATGAGATTTTTATGGCGTGTCTCAAAACTGGTTGGTTTAGTGTAGGGGTCTCTATTCCCGAATCATCCGGCACATTGATTGGCGTTTTTCGATTAATCAGGTTTTATTTTGGAAAAAGTAGGATTTAGGAGGGATTAGCCCATTAGAATGCCATCATGTGTGAGCAGAGACCGTAATAGTAGGTCGGGGTTAATGCCATAAAAAACAAATTTTATTCATAAAATACTATCTCTCATTAATACAATTCGTTTATGCTAATTGTAAATTCAATCAACTGTAATTTCTTATCTATCCTTCAACTGAGTAATACTAATTTCTTTTTATATAAGATCAAACGAACTTAACAAGTGAAGTTCGATCGATATTATATGAGTACGCTTTATTCGAAGATATAAAAACAACATGTAGTACTTTTCAATGTACTGGCAACTTCGCACTTGTCAAATTTATAGATTTAAAAAGAAAAAACTGTTTTCCGGTTCCTGTGGGTAGGTACCCCAACGCTGCCGTAGCGGCGTGCCGCCATTCGTTTAGAGAGTATATAGGTACCCACAGAACAAAATTTTCTTTTGGGTTAGAACCAGGGTGGGTGGGACCTTATATCTTCGAATAAAGCGTACTCATATAATATCGATCGAACTTCACTTGTTAAGTTCGTTTGATCTTATATTATATTTCGTCGCTTTATTCTTCAGATATAAAAACAACATGTAGATGTTCAGAGAAGAAAATTTTGTAGATAATTCAAAATGCAGATATACCTAAGTATCTGAAATCAGCATTTATTAATATATTTAAATATTATATTTAACCTTAATTAAATTATGTGACAAATCATAACAATCAATACATTAAATCATACAAATCGTCCTATGCAGGTCTACTGGTAGACATGAGCACGGATCTAGCGAATATTTCCTCACCCTGTCTGATCGGGCGGTTATAAAACTTTGCAAAAGTTTCGGATGCCCTAGACCAACCAGCTGCTTTCCGGATGGTGTCTAGGGATATACCAGAGGCCCAGGCAGTAGACGTGGCAGCATGCCGCGTGCTGTGCGCGCTGAATGTTGCCACGTCCACGCCGCTTGCGCCCAGGACTTGTTTTATCCATCTGCTGATGGATTGCGCAGAGGCTGGCTTATGTGGCTTCTGGTATGTCAATATGAGATTGCTATTATTCGACTCAGACCTCAAACTATTAGTTACAAATATATAATCTTCTACAATTGTAGCAGGGCAAACAGCGCAATTTTCTTTAAAATAAGGCAAAAATAGCACCGGCTGTTCCTGTCCGGCTGCGGATGTTTTGATTACATCCGTAATACCAATTTCGATTCCAGACGGACGTATCACAATATTTTTTAACTTAATAAGCGAGAGTGTTTGCACTCGATGTGCGGTACATAATGCTAGGAGGACGACTAATTTTTTAGTTATTTTCTCAATAGGCAGGATTCTATTTGGTATCCAGTTTCCGATAAAGTTAAGAACTAATTGTGGATCCCATGTGTTAGAATATTTTGGAAGGGCTGGTCTCAACTTATAAGCACCTTTAAGTAAGCGTTTAATTTGCATATCTGAACCTAAATCGCTACCTAATAACAGACACAGTGCTGAGCGATGGCTGTTTAAAGAACCGTAGGTATCTCCGTTATTGAATCGGTCTGTTAAAAATAGAATTACATCAGAAATTGTACTTTTATAGGGATCCAAACAATGAGCTTGACTGAACTGCCACCATGCTTTATAGGTAACGCCATACTGCCGTAGAGTATTATCAGCAAGTGAACTAATCATCAACTCTAGTGCCGCATCTGGAGTTCCTCTTGATGTAAATGCTTTCCTGAGAGCATCGCGGCACCCAGGGTAAACTGCGTCCGCCCGTGATGTTGAGTCCTGGAAGAGGACGAGTGAAATTTTGGAGAAAAACACATAATTGTTGACAAAAGTATGCTTTTAAGTAGAGGAAACCACGGCTGAGAAGGCCACATTGGAAAAACTAAAATACCCTCTGCCTTATCGTTTATAATCTTTTGAACGCATTTCAATATAAGTGAACAAGGCGGGAATGCGTAAAAGTTTAAGTCTTTCCAATTCAATGTGAATGCGTCAACCGCAAAAGCGTCAGGATCTGGTTTCCAAGATACGTAAATGTTACATTTTGCATTAGTGCGAGAAGCGAAGAGGTCTATTGTTGGCTCACCAAAAGCGTTGACTATCCTGTGATATTCTGAATTAGTTAATTGCCATTCTATATCAGGATTGGTTCGTCGAGATTCCTGGTCAGCTTCTACGTTATCTTTCGTATTAATATACGAAGCAAAGAGCCATATACCTCGCTCCTCGCACCACTGCCAAATACTTTTGGCTAGATTGTTTAAGTGTGTGAATTGAATCCCGCCCATTCGATTAACATAACTTATTGCTGTGGTGTTATCGACTCGTAACAATATATTACAATTGCGCTTGTCACGAGCAAAACTCTTAAGTCCGAGGAAGACGGCGAGTAGTTCCAGGTAATTTATATGGGAACTACGTTCGTTGTCTTTCCATCCCCCGTTTACGCGATTGTTATTACAGAACGCGCCCCAACCAGTTGACGACGCGTCTGTAAAAATTTCTAATTGGAAATTAGGAACCGTGAGCTGATTAAACGTGGATAAAATGTTATCAGCCCACCAATGTAAATCGGGTAAAATGTCAGCGGACAATTTTATTTTTGCGTCAAATCTTTGATATTTCGTGAGGGCGAGATATTTCTCTCGTTCTAGAGTCTTGGTGTATAACCAACCGTATCTGACGGCTGGGCAAGCTGAAGTTAAAGTCCCTATTAAGTGAGCCAAATCTCTAATAGTACAAGACTGCAAAGATAAATATTTTTGAACCAATTGCAATATATTGTTACGTTTTTCAGAGGGTAGTGAGATCGACATATCAATTGAGTTGTATACAAAGCCTAAATACTTAGAGGTCTGTGCCGGTAATAGGCAACTCTTGTTGTAGTTAACTACGAAACCCAAACAGTTTAGTAACTTTAATGTTGCCTTAACATTAGCCACACACTCGTCGTAAGTATCGCCGATACATAAAATATCGTCGAGATATACGACAGACTTATGGCCCATACTTCTTAAATGGGTTACTACCTCTTTCATAATTTTCGTAAATGTTCTCGGGGCTGAGGACAGGCCATAAGGGACAGCTGTAAACTCATAGGTTATCTTATCAAAGTGAAATCTGAGATACTTGCGATGAGATGTAGCTACGGGCACAAGCAAGTAAGATTCCTTCAAATCTATGGTGGCCATAAATCCATTAAGAGGGATCAATTTTGATGCAGTTCTAAAATCTTCCATTTTAAAATGGTCATTAACGACGAATTTATTCAGTCGTTTCAGATTCAGTATAAATCTATGGCCACCATTAGGCTTTTTAGTCAAAAAAATGTTGGATATAAATTGATCGGGTCGAGGGTCACATTTTGAAATGGCCCCTAATTCAAATAAGTTATCAATAGCTTTTGCCATGTCTCGCTTTTCTTTAACTGAAAAACAGTTGTGTGGTGGATTTGTTTGGACAACTTTTCTAGCAAGGGGTATTCGATAACCATTACGAATCCAATCTAGTATTACAGGGTTCCTGGTAACACCTAACCAACAATCATAGTAATGTTGTAGTCTGCCGGCATGTACCTGGTTTAGTGCCGCGTTTTTGCACGTTTGTTGTTGCTCGCCGGCGTCGACGAGCGCCTCGTCGCTGGCTGTGAAGCTTGCGGCGTGCGGCGATACTGGTGCGGGTACGGCGTCGGTGTTCGGTAAGCCCAGGTGGTGTGCCCCCCCCTGCCCGACGATGAGAAGCGAGGAGGGGCCGCCCAGTTTCCCTGCTGACGCGGGCGAGGTGTCGAAGTTACTATATTTGAAGTGGATGCCTTAGGGATAAAAGCTTTTTTGATTTGTAGCCCTTGCTTTTCGATCACCTTTGAAGCTTTGATTTTTTCCGATATTTTGACGCCGAACAGGGTTTCATCTCGTTCTTGGTCCTGTATGACGGAGAGGAATGATTTGTCCAGGCCTGGAGTGATGAGCTTAATCCTCACTTGTGTCTCAACAAAGTGTAAATCTGTGAGAATTCGACAACTGTCAGATAAAATCTTGACGGCCTGCACTTTATCTTCGCTGGTTAGTAAAACATCCATAGCTCGATTGATGGAGGTAATACCTAAGCCTAGTTGATCTTGTTTTGTTTGAATTTTCTTATCGCGGGATCTTACTGTGTCAGCGATCGCTGCAGATATTTCCGCGTTTAAAGTAGGTGCTTTGAGTAGCTTACAGTTACCCGGAACTGAATACTCCTTCAAAAGTTGCTCTTTTGTTTCTTTCGACATACCTTTTTTAAGAATAGGAAGCCATCGTTGAGCGAGCTTATCGTGAATATTCAAGCCGTAAATCGGAGTGTCATCAGCTGGGTCACCCAATGCTTGTAGCAACTCTGGATCGAGTTCAGGTACGGGTGGTGCTGTGTTTTCTGTGGCGCCGTCAGCGTTGGCGTCGGCGTCGGCATCGGCGACGGCGATCTCGGCATCCGCGTCAGCCTCGTCAATTAAGAACGGTGCGGGTGCCTCCGGCTCCACAATGTCATTATGTTCCTCAACGTGTAGGGCCTCATGTTCTAAAAACGATAAAGGAGGGTACTTAATAAAAAAGAAATACATTTTCTTTTGTGAAACACGTAACGGCAGGTATAAATAGTGTTAATAAAGAACTTTGTTCATAGCCGCAACGATAGCCGGGCTATGTTAAAAGTAATAAGCCTTTGTGCTGACCCGCGGACAGCCTCCAGGTTATTTTCATAGCATCATGCTTAACCATCGTGTTAACCCGCAGTTAACCTCCCGGAAAGCTTACAGATGCCGTAAATTTCGACCAGTGTCGGCGAGAGAAACATTAATACCTAAACCAAGCACTAAAATCACTTCAATCACTAATATTTTTGTAGACTTACCTAAATTGTCCTCAGAGTCAGACGATGATGAGTACACAATCACACGACGAAAGCGTTGATGTTGTAACCTTCTAATTTTAGTATTATAATGATCGATTCGATCTTCCGCACTGCGTTTAGACATTGTGCAGCGCTTGTTGAAACTTGTTTAATCGTAGGATGGAGAGCGTGCGTTCGTTGCCGCGCACAAGAAAAGAATGGCGGCACGCCGCTACGGCAGCGTTGGGGTACCTACCCACAGGAACCGGAAAACAGTTTTTTCTTTTTAAATCTATAAATTTGACAAGTGCGAAGTTGCCAGTACATTGAAAAGTACTACATGTTGTTTTTATATCTGAAGAATAAAGCGACGAAATATAATACCAGTTATACTTTAGATTAACTAGATGAACAAGCAATTAATCAAGTATATAAGTGAGTCAAATATCCATTCAACAAAGTTTAACTAATTAGCAATTTAAAACAGTATCCTTCATTAAATTGTTTCATTAGGGATAACAAAATAAATTCGGGATATAGGAGCACGTAATATGAGCCAGTTTTTACTTTTAAAGAATCATGCGTTATTACGGTTCACAACATTAAAGAGTGCTACCACTAGAGATCACAAGGCCAAAATATTAGTTATAAGTGGGTAAAAATAGTGGGGTTTAACAGCGGGGTACGATATGTTATATATGGGTAGTTTAAGGGGAAGTTTATTTAGTTTCAGTATAATATCGGGGGGGTAGTTACAACTCGTCCTGGGTTAGTTTAAGTGTACCTATCACACGATGTAAGTGTCGTTTTAGACTACCTACGGCTCGTTCAACGAGACCGGCGAAGTGCGAAGCATATGGAGGATTAAACTGCCAGTTGATTTGCATGTCTGTCAACTGGTCGTTGATATCCGTTTGATTAGATTCGTTTTGCAAAAACGCGAAAAGTTCGGTAAGATATCTATCCGCACCTACGAAGTTACGTCCGCAATCAGAGCGAATTGTTTTACAGTACCCGCGGCGAGACATGAACCTACGCAACGCGTTTAGGAAAGATTCGGTCGAGAGGTCGGGAACTAATTCTAGATGGATTGCTTTCGTTGACTGACAAACGAATACGCAAACGTATGATTTGAAAACTTTCGCGTTACGAAGCTTGCTCGATTTTAAAAAGAAATGTCCCGCAAAATCAACCGACGTATTGAGAAAGGGTCGAAGTGATCGAACCCTAGTAGTAGGTAGCTGAGCCATCTGTGGCTGTGGTGCGACAGGCCGAGCACGAACGCAAGATACGCAACGTCTGGTGCGCATACGCACAGCGTCGCGTGCACACAGAATCCAGTAGGTCTGTGCAAGAGCAAACTGTAAAGTTTGAGGTCCCACATGTAAATGTATTTTGTGATAGAAATCTATTAGAAGATTCGTAAAGTGATGTTTTTTAGGTAACAGAATCTGATGCTTGGCATCATATGGTACGTTAGCCCGATTTATTCTGCCGCCGACCCTGAGGAGTCCGGCATCGTCTAGGAAAGGCTTCAGTTTTTGAAGACGTTTTGTACATCTATCGTCGTCCTTAAGACGCGATATGTCCTCTGAATATTGTTCATTTTGAACTAGTAATAAAACTCGATTGAGCGCCTGTTTTATCTCAGGAACAGTGACATGTTTAGTTGTATAAACTTGCCTTTTGCGGCATTTGTTGATAAACCGAAACATGTAAGAGATGACACGTAACATCTTTGGAAGTGATGAGAATCGTTCAATGAACTCTAAGCTAGGTTCATTGACTTGCGTGAGAAGAACATGTGTGCGACGTTCTTCGTCAGTATGACAATTGACGTCAATCTTAGGCCACTCAGACTCGTCCTTAGAGAGCCAAGCTGGTCCTGAGAACCATAGTTGATGGTTCAACTGAGATGGGAGAACACCGCGAGAGGCGGGGTCTGCGGGGTTGTCCGCCGATCGAACGTGATGCCACTGCGAGGCAGGCACGTTGCTAGTTGTCTCCGCGATGCGGTTAGACACGTAAGTACGCCATCTGTCTGGGGATGAACGCAACCAGGCAAGAGTGATCGTGGAATCACACCAAGCATAGACTTGGTCGAAGGACACACTACTGTTGTAAGTAGTTAGAATCTTTCTTATCAATTTGGCTAAGAGATGAGCTCCGCAAAGCTCTAATCTCGGAATGGTAAGACGTTTAAGAGGCGCAACTTTAGTTTTGCCAATGAGGAGATGTGTGCTGATGACACCGGTCGAGTCAACGACACGAATATAGACGCAGGCAGCGTATGCCTTTTCAGAGGCGTCTGAAAACCCATGTAAGGACACTTGATGAGTGCTTGGGAGCACATGACGAGGTAACGAGATGTCTTGTAATAACGGCAGTTCGTCGATGAACCGATACCACAAATCACAGATACCCTGGGGAGGAGCAGAATCCCAACCTGCACCTGATACCCATAGAAGTTGGATAAGGTGTTTCGCAAATAAGGTCACCGGACTGAGAAATCCAAGAGGATCGTAGATCTTTGCGATTTCCGCTAACATTATACGTTTCGTACATTTACGTGGATTATCAGCTACTCCATCAGTTTGATAGGTGAAGACGTCAAATTTAGGGTTCCATTTGAGCCCTAAAACCTTGACAGACGTGTCAGTGTCAAGTGCTGAGAGTATGAGAGCGTCATCGTGAGCTGAATCGTCAGTTTTCAAATGAGATAAAAACTCTGAACTGTTACTGGTCCATTTTCGGAGTTGGAAGGTACCTGCTTTACAAATGGAAGAAAGCGGACGCTGAAGAGTGAGAGCGTCTTCAACTGTAGCAGCCCCAGTAACAACATCATCAACAAATACTTCATTAAGAAGTACTTGCGAGGCAAGTGGAAAAGCAGCAGCTTCGTCAATTGCTAATTGGCGAAGTGTGCGCAAAGCCAAGAATGGCGCTGAAGAGACGCCGAATGTGACAGTGCACATGCGATATTCCTGAACAGGATCGTGGGGAGAGAATCTCCAAAGAATCCGATGAAAGTCACGATGTTCTTTGCAAAGACCGATGTAGCGATACATCATTTTAAGGTCAGCTGTGAAGACTACTTTGTGAAGTCTATATTTTAATAAAATTTCAGAAATATCCTGATGCAATTTCTGCCCTGTCAGAAGATTGTCATTAAGAGAACGACCTGAAGTGGTCTTGCAGGAGGCGTCAAAAACTACTCGATACTTGCTAGTAGCAGCCATATTTTTTACCACGACGTGGTGGGGAATATAGTAGGGTGGAGTGTCAGGACTCGCTGGGTCAGTGACAGGCTCCATATGTCCTAAGTCCAAGTATTCCTGAAGACATTTATTATAATTTTCACGCAAGTTAGGGTCACGTGACAGTCGTGCCTCTAATTTAGTTAAGCGTGAGAGGGCTATAGTGCGAGATTCGCCCAAGGGAGGAGCATTCTCCTTGAAAGGCAGAGAAACTGTGTATTTCCCATTGTCATCTCGAGTGTGAGTTTCAACGAAGATAGACTCACAGCGCAATTCATCTTTCGTAAGATGAGGATGTTCAGGAATTGACTCTAGCTCCCAGAACCTTTGAAGTTTGAGATCGAGTTGACATGTATTTAAGTTGATACTGAAAGTTCTCATACTTTCATTCGAAATTCTGCCAGCCAGCAGGTATCCGAACACGGTATTAATGGCCACGGGTGTGCCCGGTGGGCCAGTAATGTTGTCATGCAGTAGTATACTGTCAATATAGTCTGACCCCAGCAGGAGCTCGACTGGACGCACAGAACGTAGTTCTGGATCCGCCAGTTTAAGACCTTCGAGGTGCTTAAACTGCTGAATGTTCTCAAGCGATTGAGGAACATTCGACACATAATTTGTCAGCTTGGGTAGGATATGAGCTCCCACAAAGAGCTTAGGCTCCGGTTGGTTGTGGGGCGTGACCTCACACAACACATAACCACGTGGTTGCTTATCGCCACCAATGCTGGTGAAAGTAGTGCCCATCTGCGCGGGGTACCGCGGCAGGCCGAGACGTTGGACGCACGACTCAGTTATGAGCGTTGTCTGCGACCCTGGGTCTACCAAGGCGCGGACGGACCGCGGCGTGTAAGGCCCATGTGTTTTGGGCCGTACATTTACAAGCGCGGTCATGAGTAAGACCGTACAGTTCTTACTCGTAGGATGCCCCGTAGCTTCATGTAATGAAGTGGGCGTGGAGGTTTCCGCTACTGAGTGCAACTCAGGGGAAGAAGAGTTCTCCGTAGTCAGTAAGACGTTTGGAGCAGGCGCATCTTCATGTAATGAAGAGTGGTGCCTTTGACTGCAGACGCGACAAGTATGGCGCGACTTGCAATCTTTGGAGTCGTGACCGATAAATAAACAATTGTTACAAAGCTTATTTTGTTCAACGAAATATTTCCGTTCACTTAAAGTAAGCTTATTAAACCTTTCACATTTATACAAAGGATGTGAATTGTCCTTACAATACGCGCATTTAATTTTATTTAAAAAATCTACCGAAGTGGTAGCGTTGACACTCATGTAACGCGAGTTACGCGCAAACGAAGTGTTAGGTGTACGCGATGCATTGTGTTGCACGTCGGAGTGCGCGCGAGTAAGAGATATTGCATGTTTGCCACCCATCGCGTGGCGCGATGACGTCACCGCCGCTGGGCGGGCCGAGCCGGCCGCGGCGCCAGCAGAAGCCGACGCGGGCGCCGCGCGTTGCGCAGCGGACGCAGTCATTAATTCCGATGCCGCTAACTCCTTATCAAGGAAAGCGAGTAATTCGGTCACGCTAGGTATTTCATTTGAAGATTTTAATGAAAGTTCAAAACGTCTACGAATACTAGGCGTAATTTTGCGCAGCAAAATATTTAAAAGTACAAAACTCCACTCATCCACTGGCAAACCTAAAGATTTTAGGGCCGTGATGTTTTCATGATAACAATTCATTAAGTTACGTAAGCTCGATTCGACATTTTTATCGTTAACCTGTGCACAATCAAAAATGTTATCGAAATGTTTAGTAGAAATAATTCGTTTATTTTCATACCGCGTAATTAAGACCTGTAAGGCATTTTCATAATTCGAATCCGTAACTGGAATAGATTTGATTAAATTATACGGTTCATCTTTTAAGGACAATAACAAGTATCGGAATCGTTCGACGTTTGTTAAAGTTGCATTGTCATGTACAAGTGATTTGAATAAATCGTAGAATGCATTCCATTCAGTTAATATACCCGAGAACGTTTGAAGAGATAAGCGAGGTAAACGAATATGCGATTGTGATGATTGCTGGCCGCAGCAACTCACATGTGACACCCCGTTAATTCCACCGCAGACGGACGTGATGCTTTGTTTACGCTCCTCTTTTATGGTGTCTAAGGCAATTTGAACCTTAAAGTACAAAGAATCAAACTGATTTCTCACAGCTAAATTCTCATCGCGATTGAATGACTCATTCTTTGCCGATATTTTTTCAATCTTTGCCTGCACTTGAAAGAATGATTTTTTAATTGAGGCTAATTCTTTTACTCGAACTCGAAATTCGGCTATGTTATTAGAACAGTCTACAATTTTCTGAATATTATTTAACGCTAAGTCGCGTTCGAATGTTAATTGTTCAATTTCCATTGTAGTTATTTTTTATAAAAATACCTATTACAAGATAAGCAATGACTTTCGTAGTTATAGAAATAAAATGTATATAGTTCGTCGCAATTTAAAAGTAAAACTTTATTTTAATATGCAAAGTTAAAATTATAAAATACCCCGTCGGTAGAACCCGAGCTAAAGGAATTTGAACTCTGCGCCGTACGCAATACGGCACTGTAACTGTAGCAATACAATTACCAGAAGGAATGTGGTTATCGATACGTTATACCTAAACCTTAGAATTGATAATATTTAAATACGTAAATACTAAATACAATCGGTTTTTAACTTTGTACGTTGTACAAAACTAAAAGAATAACTTGCGACTAACTAGTTATATTATGATCTACGCAATAGACCTAATGGCGCCACGCACGCGTTGCAGTATACCGCCCGGAACACGAAAATAATAAAACGAATTTAATATCGTAAAAAATGCTCAAAACCCTATGAAAATATATATACTTAGCAAGATCTTGGAAAGATCTTACTGTACATACCGGTAATTTTGAGAATTATTGCGCGACGTTGTCGGAAACTCGATATTAATGTTTGTGAGCGGAGGTAGATACTCGCTGGCTCACGAAACCAAGACAAAATAATGAAGCTAAATTATTATATGAAGCACAAATACTTGTATAGAACTGCACCAGAATGGTATATCCGGCTCGAAACTATTTATGTTGCGGATTTAGAGAATAGCAAAGACCAAAATGTGGGACTCACCTGATGTCGGAGACGATCTGGCTTTGTTGGGGGCGCCCCGTCTGGTCTTGTTCCTTCGATAGTAGTGAATGTCTATATATTCCACAGGCCTGATGCAGCTTTACAAGGAGCAGGCTCACATAAATTTGGATTTTTAGCTCACGCCGGGCGGAGCGGGACGCGGCGCGTCGTTGAAGTTCGAAGTCATTTGTATATAGCAACACAGGGTTGCGTTCTGTGTTGCGCGCTTTCAAAAAGAGCGTTTTGTTTCGGCTTGTCCCGATTTGGAATGTGCTATTCAGATTTTTAACCGTTAACAATAAAACTAATAAAGAAAATACGTGTTGTATTTGTGCTTGCATATAAAAGTACGGAACAATTAGTAATCCATGTATTACAAACAATATTAAGCTAACGAGTATATTAATTACACCGGAATTCTACGCCGGATATCATAGTGTTCACTTTGGTCGTTTGTCTGCAATAATATGCAAGAAGCTCGAATATGCGAGAGCGATAGAGGGCAGTAGACGAACGAACGAACGAAGTGCTTCGTGGTATACTCGGAGGAGAGTACGAGTATAAAATAGTAAGTAGGAAACTAATTATTTTAAATAGGACTATACAGTAATTTATTAATTCATGTTTGATTTTTGGAAATCGTCATTTAGGTAATACTGGTATTGCCAAGGCAAGATAGGTACCTATTTAAAAAGTTTGTAAAAGTCTGCATGGATGGAGTCTGCATTAGTGATATCAGGTATTTAGCTGAGGTACTATCATAATTCGACACCTGAAAGTAAACACGTAGTAACCCACTACTACGTGACATAGGTAAAAAACTTAAGTAAGTAAGTCACTTTTTGGATGTAGTAGTGAGCTATTCGAATAGGCATTTGTTTTATTTGTGTTCAAATTTTAAGCATGTAATGTCTCCTATACCTACTGTGCGTTACTACTTGTTTACTTATTGGCATATCTTCTTAAGATAACTAAGTTTTTTCCTAGCCTCACCTCCATAACCATGAGCACAAGCAAATATCAGCCAGCACAGTGCAAGAGCCCAACAGGAACGCCGCAGGGCGTAAAACAGGTTGACAACGACCTGGTTTTCGCCGCTCAGCGGGACCTGGCCAATTAAAGCCAAGGAAGACATCCCGATTGCTAAACAGTAGCACAGGAACACGTTCCACTGAAAACAATGAACCGTTTACTTTTACGATCAGTTTTTTTAAAGAATGGCATAAAAATATTAAAAATCAATTATTTAAAGCCAATAGAATTTCGGATAGGGTCAGGTAGTCAACAGTGGATCAGTCCGAGAAATAGTAACCCAACAAAAACAAAAATGTGAAAATGAAAGCCAAGACGATCTGATGTCTAATTGGGTGCCAAGTTCTGTAGAAGTTAAGGAATGCGAAGCTTAAGATTTGAATTGGCTAGTTTTTACCGGCAATACAATAATTTTCTGTAACAACAAACAACAAAATGTCTTTAAAAACTAAGAAGGATCTCTGAAAATGCTAAAATGGATTTTTGAGAATCCTCCTGGAAAAGAAAAGTATCTCGAGGAAACAGTTTAGCTGACTGTCAGTACTAAAAAGCTTTTACCTTTGGCAAGCGAAACTTCTCGTTCTTAAAGACATACATAATACGCCCAAACAACATCCCTATGAAGAACGATGGGGAGCGCGTCACAGTATTATAATAATACAATATTAGATACTCAATATCCTCTTCTTCACCAAACCTAAACAAATAATTAAATAAGAAAATTGCACTTCATTAGCTTAAAGTTCAAAAAGGCTATATAGTATTTTCTTTTCATTTTCTGAAATCAGTGTGTAAAAGTTGTTTTTATCTTTGCATGCTGCAAAATCTAGTCAAAAATTCAAAATTCTGCACAGCATCCAAAAGTCCTCATGACAATGATAAACTCATCTAATATTATTGAGTTATGAATCTGTTTAATAAGTAAGTAGGTATACAATTTATAACATTTCCTAAGAGAGTCTATAGGGAGAGAAGTTACTGGCACACTCAAACATTTCTATAAAGCGTAAAACATTAACGTGTGCAAGACATACCGTTGTTGTGCAAAGTTATAATAAAAGCAGTATGCGAATGTGCCGGCCAGCGAAGCAAATATAGCTGTACCCAGGGCTGCCCAGGCGGCGCGCGGCGAGCGCAGCACCCAGTACAGCACCAGTGGGGACAATATGTATAGCTGCATGTCCACCGACAGGTACCACGTGTGGACCATACACTGCCAACAAAATTTCAACATTACTAACGCGTCAGGATGAGCACAATATACACGAAAATAGTTACACGTATTTTAATTTCTCAAGCTAAGTTGAACTTGGCTATTCTTTTCTTTTTATAGTTTTGAAGGGTCGCCCTTCTTTCGGCAGACCCCTGCCCGATGGAAATTAAATGCAAGTTCAGGAGTCAGGTATATATTTTTCAATACAATAGCATTAGGTATACTCGCCAAAAAAGACATGCATGAATTTCACTCTTCCATGTTCCTTTAAGCTTGTCTAGCTGAATTTTATGTTAGAACGATACAGGTCGCGACCCATGTTATAACGGGCCGGGGCTGAGCCGGTCGCTAATGAGAAGTCGCATATCACGTGACGATTTCTATAGAAATTGATACCTCGTCCCGGCTCGGTCTAGCTTCAGTCACCCTTACGCATTGTACTACATGACCGAACGATTGCGATGAAGATGCAATCAGTGGCGCATTTACCAATAGGCTGAGTAGGCTGAAGCCTAGGGCGGCAGATTTTAGGGGGCGGCAAATTGTGGGAGAAAAAAATAATTGTAATATCAACTAAATCGGTCAAGCCGCTCGAGGCGCTGGCGGAGGCAGGTTGGAGTCAGGCCAGAAGCAGCTAAGGTGGGGCTCGAATAAGTCGCATGAACAATTCATTTGCGAAGTGGTGTCGCTGCCCCGTTTCCACCAACTAAAATAAGCTAAGTTGTAGGTACAGCAAAATAGCATGTATACTCGTGCTTTTCGGTTTTGCCGCTCTGGACTGACCAGAATTTTGTTCTGCCATTTTTATTTTGACTATAAATACAGTATATGCCGGTTTTGCCGCCCCCTGTGTTAGCCGAATAACCAGAGTGCCTAGGCTTGGCACTAAAATCTATCTCCCTCTATATAAGACTTAATAGAAAAAGGCACAGATACACTGTTTCGAGTTCGTGGTAGTATATAAGCGCTCTGATTTTTACACTTTCAAATTTAATCCAAAATGAAATCTGATCTGACATAACTACTGGGCGTCCAAGCGTATCGGGAAACACAATCATGAAATCTTGAAAGGCGGTATTTCCCAAGGGAATAAGTAGGTACGTAAGTTTATTTTATTGTATAATTAATTGATTTGTTGCCTGTGCCTGAGCGGAATAAAATAGTAGATTGTATATCAAGGGCAAAAAGTAACTTATTTATTGGTCCGAATGCAACGAGGACCAATATAGTAGCCGAGGATAAAATGGGTATTTATGCCTGAGGTAAATACTCTAATTTTTAGGGTTCCGTACCAAATTATTAAAAAAAACCTCAATATTTAATTTAAAAAAAGGAAGCCTTATAGTGTGACTCAGTCTGTCTGTCACATCGTTAAATATTTCAAGAACTACTAAAGCTACAGATTTGAAATTTGGAACATACAAGGTTGACCCAGACACATTTAGAGAGGATTTGTCGTATATTTTAATTTATTTCCAATGAAAAATATCCGATAAAAGAGGTGGTAAACACTAAAACCTTTTTTTTTTCAATTTGCAGTGGAATTTTTTCGATTATTAACAAAAATGTTTAAAAAAAACACTATTCCTTTCCGTCCGAAGTTTACGAGTATATAATCATAATAATCGCCGGCCGCCTGCGATTTAACAGAATGCCCTAAAGCATAAAAAACTATTTGATGTCGCCTAGCCTCGATTTCAAGTCGATCTTTTCGCGCAAGAGAAGTTAAAAATAATTTTGAGAACGACCGCGCCCAAGCATGGCAATCATGAATGGTGTAATTTTGAACGATTCAATGTGAAATAAAACCTAATATTATTTTTCTTACAATCGAATTCAAAATTAGGATGTAGCTCAGGCATAAATACCCATTTATCCTCGACTAAGTACTATATTGATCTTCGTTGCACTCGGACCAATAAATAGCCTCGGCTAAAATAAGTTAGGTAAGTACTTTATGCCCTAGATATACAATCTACATTTATTTACTTTAAAACGTAATTGAAATCTTAAATTGTTTAAAATATGCCCAGATGTTTTACAATTTTAAAGCTCACCATCCGGGTTTAGCCAACTAATCCGGAATTAGCTGTCAAATTCCATCGGTACTAAAAAAACGTTTAAATCTGTTTTGTGTCACGCACTATGCGGGGTAAGAAGGATTTCCTCCTACGAACGCTCCGGCTATGAAATGCTATGCGGCTACTGGATGAAAGTTTTCAAAAGTGGAGTTTAAAGGGTCTTAAGGAATCAGAAATGCGCATGTGAATCTCTGAAATAACAGACGAGGTAACGCGTTTGCAGCCGTAGTGGAATAAAAGAGACTAGAATAAACAATTACGCTTCAACTTTTCTCGTAATTTTCCCAGCTACTCGAGATACTCGTGTTAGTACAGTTAGTGGATAGGGGCGGCAAAATCTAAGCAGCCTACAGGCGGCAAATTTCTAAATGCGCCACTGGATGCAATGCAACGCGGCGCGGAAAAATCAAAATTAGCACCTATGGAAGCGAAGCGGTGCGGCACAGCCCACCCGGACACTCCGATGGGTATATACAGTGTGTAAGTCAAATATGGGCAATAAATTTAACCAAACATAGAATTCATTAGTGTTATCAATAATTAAAACATATTTTTAAGTTACACTTAATTATGACCCGAAAATTAATTTTTTTATAAAATTTTCACCAGCAATGTACTATAAAAAATTTGACGCTGACAGTTGTCAACGAATGTTTAACGCGAGTGTGTTTGCATTGCGGGCCGAATTATTTTCTATGGATAAAATTTTAATTGCAATTCCATTTTAAAGTTACCTAATTACATTTCTTATGTCCTATACTAACCACCGTTAAGAGGTTCGCCCGTATTCGATTTACACACTGTAAAGTCTACAAGCGAAGGCTTGACATTTATGACATTTGAAGGCGAAGCGGCATACCGCGCGGAGTCGCGTTGAAATGACACGTTCATTCGTCCACGTGATACACCGCATGACTGACTCACACTAGAACGGGACGGGGCGATCTGCCAATTTCAATAGAAATAATCACGTGATAGCTCGGAGCCCTCGGAGGTCACGTGACGTTTTCAATAGAAATGATCACGTGATAGCTCGGAGCCCTCGGAGGTCACGTGACGTTTTCAATAGAAATGATCACGTGATAGCTCGGAACCCTCGGAGGTCACGTGACGTGATACACCGCATAACTGACTCACACTAGAACGGGACGAGGCGATCTGCCAATTTCAATAGAAATGATCACGTGATAGCTCGGAGCCCTCGGAGGTCACGTGACGTTTTCAATAGAAATGATCACGTGATAGCTCGGAGCCCTCGGAGGTCACGTGACGTGATACACCGCATAACTGACTCACACTAGAACGGGACGGGGCGATCTGCCAATTTCAATAGAAATGATCACGTGATAGCTCGGAGCCCTCGGAGGTCACGTGACGTTTTCTATATGAAGTTTAAAGCAGCTGAGAGGAGAATACCCTTATTTATATCTAATGTAAACAAAGAATGCCTCGCGTCAGATATAATTGAATATGTGAAGAGTAAAACGCAGAAAGAAATTACTCTGGAAAAACTAGACATTAGGAACTGTTCGCATGATGCCTACAAATTCTATGTTGCGGAGTCTACCGTGTCGTATTTTTTGGATGCTAATTTATGGCCAAAGGGCATTATATTTCGTAAATTTGTGAACTTTAAACCGACTTATGCAAGCCGAAAGAGTTCTGCCGCCGGTACGACTAACCGAGAATGAATCCTACAGTTAACTTAGTCTCGTTCAACTGTAAGAATGTCAAACGATCGGTGGACACTATACGTCAATTATGTCAATTCTCGCATATAATTGCGTTACAGGAGTCATGGTTGCGACCGGACGAACTTCATTATTTAAGCGAAATTGACAATAGGTTTTGTTGTACGGGAACGTCAGCAATGGATATGACGGTGGGCATGCTGCGTGGCCGTCCTTATGGGGGCGTAGCACTACTGTGGGATAAGACCTTATTTCCGAATGTATCTGTTGTGCAGTGTAATAACGCGCGCGTGTGTGCAATAAAACTGAATATTGCTCAAAAGTCGATCTTAGTGTTTAGTGTATACATGCCGACGGATAATATTGTGAACCTAGCGGAATTTACGGATTGTCTAAGTTTGGTAAGTGCTATTATTACTAGTGAGGACGTTCATACGGCGTACATACTCGGAGACTTTAATTCACACCCAAACGAATTATTTTATAATGAAATGATTGACTTTTGCGTTGAACAGCAGTGGACATGCGCGGACGTTAATTTACTAAAATCGGACACATATAGTTTTATAAGTGAGGCTAACGGGTCTAAACGTTGGTTGGACCATGTCTTGACTACGCAAGCTGCGTTAAAAACTATTACAAATGTTAGTATAAAATATGACGTCATGTGGTCTGACCATTTTCCGCTTATCGTAAGTTGTAATCTTGATGTAATTATTTCTGAGTTTTCATGTGATGTTAAGAACGCAACTAGTAAGGTTTTTTGGGGGGAAAGAAATACTAATCAAATTGATCTGTATAATAAGTTGTGTCATAATAAGCTTCGCGAAATAAATTTTCCGTGTGCATTTCGCTCATGTTGTGACAAGTTTTGTAACGATATGCGACATAAACAGCACATAGATAATCTGTATCGTAGTATAATAAATGTATTATGTGAAGCCGCCACTGAAAGCCACTCTTACATACATGCTATCAAAAAGAAACCTGTGGCCGGCTGGAACAAATATGTAAGTGCGGCCCATAGGGAGGCTAGGGAAAAGTTTAAATTGTGGATGTGGTATGGGAAACCCAAGTCAGGGTCTTTTTATGATGAGATGCAAAAAAGTAGAAATAACTTTAAATCCCGCTTAAAGTGGTGTCAAAATCACAGCGAACAAATAAAAATGGATATTTTGGCATCTCATCATAAAAATCATAATTTTCGTAGCTTTTGGAAGTCGACAAAGAGGTTGAATGGCAAGGCCAACTTGCCGGCAAGCATAGATGGTGTTAGCGACCACGAAGGTATTGCGAGTATGTTTAAAGAACATTTTAGTGTAACATCGCCACTAGGGGTTTTGCGATCGGTGCCAGATGGAGAGTCGTGTGGGCAGGAGATTGCAGCGAGGTTTACAGCTGAAGATGTTCAAAAAGTTGTTAGTTCTATGTCGCGTGGTAAATCTCCTGGCCATGACGGCCTTAGTATAGAACATCTAAAGCATGCTGGTCCACATTTGCCTAGAGTTCTGGCTTTGTTTTATAACCTGTGTATCAGCCATTCATACTTGCCGAATGCGCTGATGAGAACTGTTGTAGTGCCAATAGTCAAGAATAGGAGTGGTGATGTAGGTGACAAAACCAACTATAGGCCTATATCACTGGCAACTGTGGTCTCTAAGGTACTCGATGGCCTGCTCAGTTCACAACTTGACAAACATCTAAATATTCATCGAAATCAATTTGGCTTTAGGCCAGGGTTGTCGACGGAAATGGCTATCTTGACTTTAAAGCAGACTGTCAAGTATTACACAGACCGGCGGACAGCTGTCTACTCGTGTTTCCTCGACTTGTCGAAAGCGTTTGACCTGGTTAACTATGACATCTTGTGGCAGAAGCTTAGTACTACTAATATGCCAACAGAACTACAGCACATTTTTAAGTTCTGGTATCTTAACCAGGAGAACGTGGTGCGATGGTCGAATGCATACTCTGAACCATACAGGTTGGAGTGCGGGGTGCGGCAGGGGGGGAAAAGCTCACCCATGCTCTTTAACCTGTATGTCAATGCGCTGATAGAGGAGCTCAGCAGTACCTATGTTGGCTGCCGCATCGATGGTGTTTGTCTAAATAATTTAAGTTATGCGGACGACATGGTGCTGCTGAGTGCCTCTCCCTGTGGGCTCACGACGTTGTTAGGCATATGTGAAAGATATGCACTTAGCCACGGTCTGCAATATAATGTAAAAAAAAGTGAATGCATGGTCTTTCAGGTCAAAAGTAAACCGCTGCCGCCTGTTCCACCCATACGTTTATATGGCACACCGCTAAACAGAGTAAACCAGTTTAAATATCTCGGACATGTGGTGGCTTTTGACTTGAACGACAATGCAGATATTGAGCGAGAAAGAAGGGCGTTGTCTGTTCGAGCTAACATGGTGGCCCGCAGATTCGCTCGTTGCTCTGCAGAGGTTAAACTAACGCTTTTTAGAGCCTTTTGTACCAACTTCTATACGAGCACTCTGTGGGTTTCTTATACGCAAAGACAGTACAACGCCCTGCGCATACAGTATAATAATGCGTTCAGGATGTTAATGGGACTACCCCGTTTTTGTAGTGCATCGGGGATGTTTGCTGAAGCAAGGGTGGACTGCTTTTACACCACCATGCGTAAAAGATGCACGTCCCTGGTGCGTAGGGTCGAGGAGAGTGCCAATGACATCCTGAGAGCATTTGCAGACAGGTTTGATTGCCAGTATCTGAATCATTGCCGTGTGATTCACTTACTGCCAAACAAACCTTCCACCATTCGTTGTAAATATACATAAAATGTAATGTCACAAATACTAACCCTTAGTTTAAACTAATTTAAGATTTAATACTGTACTGTACTACTAACCCTCTATGGACCCGGAGTCTGAAAATAAATGATTTGAATTTGAATTTGAATTGAATATAGAACCTGACAGATCGGACAGGTCCGGTCACGTCCTGGCCCGTTCTAACGTGAGTCATCCTGTGATATAATATGTGAATGGGAGTTACTCGTACCAGGTTTCTAGGGTTGACAATATTTTGCAAGTGCAACAACGTGCTCCACCAATAGCTGCGACATTGTTCGACCTGAAAGGAAGATTATTATTATTATTATTATTAGTTAATAAGTAAATATTCTTTATTGATCCACAGATGATACCAAATACAGTAAATTTATAATGTAAACAAAGATAGCGATTGTACGACTACAACATACATAGAGTTATTTCAGTTTTCACTTTAAACTAACAAATCATTGTATCCGATAGTAGTTATTATTAAAATAATGGAAAAATAGTACAGAAAGAATTCATAACACAATTTAAGGAAGAAAAATGTGGATAAAATGCAAGTTTATATGCTGCTATCAGGGTTATAATCCGCGCCTTGTCCAAGGGATGTGGCTTAAAGATGCTTTGTTAACCTGCTTCAGAAAGTCCAATTTTCGAGGTCCGTCAAAGACTCTTTTCATGACCGATGACTGCAGCAGTAACATTATTGCCAGCAGGGGGAACAACCGCATGTAGCGGTTCAAGTAGAATTCCGGGAGATTACTCCAGGCCACTGAAATATTTTAGGACAAAGTTAGGTATAAGGTATAATATAAGATTGAAATGAAACATTAAATCGCGTATAATATTTACATCCGGACGTACAATGAAAACTCTACTACGGTAGAATTAAGGATGACTCACAGTAAACCTTTTTACACGCGTGACACGTGATAGCTCCCCGTGATAGCCCTTAGAGGTCACGTGACACTTTCTATAGTATTTGACACATCGAGCACGGCCCGGCCCATCCCGGCCCGGTCTTCTGTTAATCTTTCTTTAAGAGCACTAATAGCGGTAGGTAACCAAATCATTATTTTTCAATACAAAACTTTCACAAGCAAAAAACGCAGTGTACATAGTTTAGAAACGACTGTTGCGTTAGTTTCGTCGGTGATATTCGTTTTGTTTAGTCATTTAAATATATCAGTGACGTTCTGACTCGCAGTGAGACTGAGTGTAGATACAAGAGCCCGAGAAGAGTACCTGCGACTCCTACGAGAGAGGTAATCGTTATTCACGAGTTCAAACAGCTCGCCAGGTTCGTCCAGCCACCTTCCTTACGAAGCGGAAGTTTAATCTTGGTACGGAAACTTCGCGGGTTGAACACTAATGTGTGCAGAATCTTGGGTGCCATTAGACGTCTAACTGTAATGGGTTAGTGTAAATAGGTTAGTCAGCATTGGTGTTTAATTGTTAGTTTAACAAAGATGACTTAAAGACTTACGTTGTTTCATTTTACTGGCAGCGGTGTAGACGAGCAGTAAGCCGCTTATTGCGAAAAAAGAATCCACGGCGATGTTCCCGAACCAAACCCAATAATATTTTTCATTTTGTATTGTCTGTAATAATATACAGCTCAATAAATAATACATAACATGTAAAATTTTGAGAAGTATGCAATTAATTTCCTATTGTTAGCTAACATGGTCATTTGCAGTATACCTAACTAATATTGAAAACGGGATAATTACCGATATTTTATTCCGTAAACATGGCGCTTGCAACAGTGTCGAAATATCGGGTGCTCAATAAAACAAACATACACTGTATTTATCCCGTTTTAAATATTGGTTATAATTTTCTATTATGATTATGAACGCGAACACTTCAAAACATACCTAACCAAATCGTAATCTAATCTACCTAGATAAAATTGTATACAGCATGAAACACTAATTGTAATTTGTTAAACCTGGGTCTTTCTGAACCACCAGTGGGGGTGAGAACGACCGCGGCCAAGCATTCCCGAACACACCATACAGACGCCGCGGGCGACGGGTCTCTGTATGCCGCGGGCGGCTGGTCAGTACGACCCGGGCCTTATGCAACTTATGAACATATGTCACACCAATGGAAGCCTACCTGAACTATCTCCATTTTGTTGATACTGTTACTGACAAGAATTGTAGCTTGCGTATGATGAATAATAATCCATAGAACTGAGATCGCTCTTATGCCGTTTACGCAGGCCAGGGGACGCTCTGTGTCTTTGAAAGTGAACAGACGGCTGGTGTTGGTGTAGAGTGAGAAGGCACAGAGCAGTTTGCTTGCCTTGGCAGGATCTGTCAATTATAGTACAGAACTGAGCCGTTGTCATAATACAAATACACGTACAATTTTAAATAGATGGGGTCAAACACAAAACAATGTTACAGGTCTTTTCTGTGGACTGACAAGAAATAAAAAAATTAAGGGCTCCAAACCTAAGGTCATGGTGTCATAAAACGAGATTAATCCGTTCTAAAGTGTTCAATTTCAATGACTAACAATCGCCGAAACAAAAAAAAATATTATAACCGCCTTCTTTGTTTAAATTTGACTCTTTTTTTAAATATGAGAGCGTTGCAGATGTTATTGGCGCCATCTTTTATCTGATACTACTCCTGGTGCCGTAGTCGCCTAAGATAAGGAAATAGTAAATTTGTGTATCGAACGTATGCAGTGGCTCTTATTTTGTCTAAATGAAACGGTTTAGTATTATAAATCGATTATTTTACGATAATTAGTCTTACCTAATTTGAAGATAAACACATATCGCAGTTCGTATGCTGTACTGATGACAGTCAGTAAACTAAGCAGCAATAAAACAACCCTGAAAACAAGTAAAATAGAAAAAAAACCGGCCAAGTGCGAGTTGTTCCGCACAAAGGATGCCCCATCCATACAAGCTTTATCGTCTTGATTGCTTATGTAGGTGCACTGTGCAGGTCCTTAAAAGTACTGATGGCACGGAACTCTCAGTGCATTATACGGTTTTAGGTTTTTTTGTACTTGTGTTACAAGTTCTTGCTATATGCCAAATTTCGTGATTCTAGGTCAACGGGAAGCACCCCATACATTTCGGTTCTATAGAAAACGTCACGTGTCATCCGAAGGCTCCAAGCTATCACGTGATTCTTGAAGTAAATAGAATAAAGGGTCTTGATAGACGGACGGCGAACAAAATGATCCTATAAGGGTTTCCGTTATTTCTTTTTGGGGTACGAAACCCTAAAAATTCAAAGTGGAGAAAACTGGTTGACAACATCAACAGATATTACCAGGAGGCCCCGGAGTTTAGTCTTTACTCATGCACAGGTTGCGGAACACAGCAAATCGCGGATTATAAATTTTTAATGCTAAAAGTAGTTCATAAATATATAAATTAATTAATAACAATATCCATATTGAAATATGTGACCAACTTGTTCAATCTGATATATGTATTTAATGGATTGAACTGGTTCTTTAAAATTAGTATGTATAATATTCACTTACAAGCCAATATAATCTGCTGTAAGGTAGGGCTGGTCTCCGGGCAACCGACAGAAAGCCTCCGAGTAGTTGAATCGAATGGCCGGGTGCTCCGCGTAGGGACGGAGCACGGCGTCTACGGTGCACGTCTTGGGCACACATAACCCCAAACGTAGCCTGACTGACTGCGTCGCTGGATTTCTTTTTATTTCAGATCTATAAATAATACTCGTACATTACTGCAGGAGACGGGAAACCGCATTTGGTGGATGTCATTAAATTATTTGACCCTCGGCCCATGGGGTTCGAGAACCCACGCCCTCTTTCAGGATATTTCAAAGAGGCTTGTGGGCGCTACCGGCGACCGTAGAGCTGGCAGCTTCCTCGCCTAACGCATTAGTATTGCAATACAGCGAGGAAACGCTGCCAGCGTCTACGATACCATGCCGAGGGCGGAATATTTACTTAAACATTTATTTTAATTTAGTTTTATGTGTTTTTGTTGTTATTGAAATAAAGAATTTACTGACATTGATCCTTATTAAAATTAAGCTAAGACCTACATTTTACTAATAAACTTAAGGTTCAAATCATAAATGTCAAATAACGATTCTTATGCTATTCCGAAAATACAACTTAAGAATCGGCAGAAACACGATAGTAACAGACGGAGCGGTGGAACCGATTTTAAGAATTCGTTATGGTTATCAGGCCTTGGTGTGTTTGACGTCACGTCCGCGTCGTCACGCATTTTAGACCATAAAAGTTCAATTTACTTAATGGAGAACAGCTGTTGATACCTCGAATGGAATTTAAAATAGGTATTAACTTTGAATGGAAAATTGTGTCGGTTACCTTCAAACCCGGATAAATCCATTCGAGGGTCGAATGGAGTTACCCGAAGAGCAAATATCAACTTTGTCTACCTTAATACCAAAATCGCATAATCTGAGAGATGAATTTACCCGAGTTTGAATTAACAATTAACGCCAATTCTAAAAAAACTTACTTTAAGCCTGTGTCCGTCCGGCGGCGGTCGATGTCTGATAATATCATGTCATCATTGACCGTTAATTCCGTCCAGGTCAGGTTACTTATTTCTGAAACACCTCCCAGCGAAGGTATTTTCAAGAATGGAGTGGTGTGCCAAGCATGGATCATACAGTATTTGCCTTCGACATTTCTGCCGCGGAACTTTCGATTTATACCCAAACACTGGTGAAAATCCCCGTAATTTTCCAAATTTCCTTTGATAAGTCGTTGAGGCAGTCGATAGCTAGCATCATAGACTGTAAAACAAGGTGATCAAAAAGTAATTATTTCGCATTAAAGATCTCTCACCAACCAGTTAAGTATGAAAAACATAGGTATATCCACTTTTACAAGAAGATTATAACCGAGTACAGCACCGAGAGTGGCAGAGAGTAAAGGGTAGATTAATCATTATGCAGCTGGTAACTAATATATTTTTCAGTCCTCCGGCCGGTAAGCGCCACTTTACGCAAAACTAAATTGCCGCCTACCGGCTTTGTCGGGCTGAAAAATAGTATACAAACCTCGGCCGGTAAATGGGAAAGCCTCGGATCACATGTTAGTCGACCTCGGCTTCGCCTCGGCCGACAATTACATGGAATCCGAGGCATTTCCCACTTAAACGGCCTTGGTATGTAATGTACTATTACAGTACACATGGTGCTACTTTACCGCCCTAGGGCGATAATGAACACTTGACGTGCCTGCGTCGAATACTCAAAGGGCCATACGTACTGTAAAACGTCGTACGATACACGTGCGTTGTGGTAATTTTCTCTTTTTCGCCCTTGTATCGTAATGTACTATTTGATCACACTTACTCGTAAAAGGTGTCATTACACGCAAGCGATACGTGTCTGAATTTCGCCCTAGGGCTGTAATGAAGGTACATTTTTAATTTGAAAATGACGGTTAAATTGTACGCAAACTTTTATGTCCAATGCAAAGAGGTCTTAAATATTCTTTGTTACTCGATCAATTATGAAATTTAATTGTAATAGCTATTTATGCAACAAGTGCGGAAATCATCTTTACGCATGTGTTTCATACAATGTTTTACTATGCATTGTGCGAGTAAATAAAAAATCATATCATGAAAAAACAATTTAATTGTTTCATGACAGTAATTTAATTATTAAAATTAAAAATTCTATTATTTTATAATTTTCTTACATAGAAAATACTTTTTGTATCGGGCTGATAGAGGAGTCAAAAAAAAAAATGAAAAGTAAACGCACTGCGGCCGATGAAGCCAAAATCGTGCAGAAAAGTACACTTTTCTGCACAATTTTGGCTTCATCGGCCAAATCGTGCGGAAAAGTACACTTTTCTGCACGATTTGGCTTCATCGGCCAAATCGATTTGGCTTCATAGAAAGCGCACTTTTTGAGCACATGCATTGTAAACATATTAAAAAACTTAGCTCAATCAACTTAAAAAAATATTTGTTCATCACACTTGCTCGCAAATGGTGTTATAACGCGCAGGCGTATAGAGCGATTAGAGCCGATTTAGTCCGCTCGGGAGTTATGGATTTTAGTACAATATAACTCCCGAGGGATTCATGAGTTAAGTTTTGAAATATCGTACGTCATTTCACTTCAGACTAAGTAGGTTTTGCATCAGCTAAGGCTATGTCTATGGATACGCCATTTTGTTTTCATGCAATACGTACGCAAATAAATTGGAACAAATTGATAATACAATAATGTCTGTTTCATAGTCTTCAGATTAATCTAACGATAAAATATTTTTCAGTCCTCCGGCCGGTAAGCGCCACTTTACGCAAAACTAAATTGCCGCCTACCGGCTCCGTCGGGCAGAAAAATAGTATACAAACCTCGGCCGTTAGATGGGAAAGCCTCGGATCACATGTTCGTCGACCTCGGCTTCGCCTCGGCCGACAATTACATAGGATCCGAGACATTTCCCACTAAAACGGCCTTGGTATGTAATCTACTATTTTACACCGGCAAATATAACATGAAGTCGCAAACGTTATGAATAAAAACTTATTGAGGGCTTATTTAAGAACAATAAGAAATTTTCAATTCCTGGAGAAATTATAAAACCCGACTAACGCGACTATAAAACCGGGTTTTTATTAGAGTTTTTTATACATTTTACCTAGCTGGTCCTACAGAAATTTAAACAAGTGCCTTGATTATGCTTGTCGTTAAAATAATTTTACAAAACAATGCAAATAGTTAATAATGCAATAAAAGAGGTACATATTTACATCCAAACGTATCCAGAGTTTCTAACTGGAGGGCACACAATTCTTCGTCTAAGGTTTTGTGGTATAGTTCTTCATCCAACATCGTACTGGCTCGACACAAGCCCAAATAATAAGTAAATATGAATAGAATTTTCTTCATTGCGCCGTCTATTCAATATGAGTATGAGCGCTAAAAGAAAACAGACGTCAGAATTATTGGTCAGATACTTTAAGCATTATGTATTATATTCGGAAACCTAGTAAGTTCGTACTAAGTTTTTAGCGGCAAAATTGAATGTTTATGTATTTCTGCTGCTATATTATGTGAGTAAATTATAGTATATGTACACTATGACTCTCCCTTCCTCTCCAACTTCGGCTTCACCCCCAGAAAATAAAAACATTTTACCAGCGAATTAAAAATATAAACCTGTTACTAGCTCGGAAAGCGCTGTTTTATCCTTTAAAACTAGCGCGGAAAACACATTTCATCCACAAGACAAGTGGGGATAGTAATTTGACCATGCTTTAATTCCTATCAGGTACCAATCATCAAGTATAATAGAGACCTATATGGCCATAGTAAATATGCGCAATCGGAGGTCACACCTTAAATTGGTCAAGTCTTATCCCGCACTTGGTAAGCTGTTGGCAATATCTAAGCCGTGAGACTTGCAACAACCAAACCAAAATAGTTCAAACCTAAAATAATTTATGAATAAAATGCACTTGGACGTAATTAGTTTACTCATAATTTCATTACTTGTCAAAACAAGCAAATGTTGTTGTTCCCCGTCATTTCCCCCTAAAGAATTGAATTAATTAAATGCCTCCTCCTTATCCGTTTACGAACATCCAGCAAGCAGTGATAGTTAAACTTTATTTTATAACGCAGGTTCAAACGCAAGCATTATTTCACGAACCATAACAATACCCGGAGTCCCCAATTCCCACACGGTAATGAATCAATTCTTGTGTATAAAATTTGAGAGACTATGGGTAATTTACCGTTCGTGTGCGTGCCCAAAGCAGAAGTCGATATCTTAGATACTCGGAAACTGAAAAGTGATAAAATTTGTAAAATGTGATACTTTTCTAGCGGGCGAGGTGAAGCCGAGGTGGAGGGGAAGGGAGAGTAGTATATTATGATGTACCCACCTATAACTATAACACATCAGGTATAATATATAATTATATTTTTTACCGCTTTAAGGATGACTCACACCCATCCGATTAGATCCGGGACGATCCGTCAGTTTCTATAAAAAACGTCACGTGTCCTCCGAGGGATCCGGGCTATCAAGTGAATCTTTCTATAGATACTGACAGATCGTCCCCGTTCGGATCGGATCGGATTGGGGTGAGTTTTCCTTTACCCATATATTGATAGGTATCTAGAATAAATATATTATAATTGGAGAAAAACATTATATACGCAAGAACACTTAATTTACGAAATATTTAATAACTAGTCACCTTAAAAATTTGACTGCGGTATTTTAGCACTGCAATAATTTATCATTTATAATCTTCAAGTTTCTACACAATTAACTAGGTATTTCTTCAGAGATTCGATTTTGCACGCGTCTGTACTATTAACACTTCTCGAATGATAAAGGAGAATGGACGGCTCTATTGCTTTATATCACCTCTGCTGTATTATGGCATGTCAACTGGTTCACCACTATATCTTTAAATATAGTAATGTTTGATTACCATAAATGATATGGACATTAAACTACGGCGTGAAGACAAGCGTGTATTGCAGTATCCTACTACGTACAAAGAACATTGGCATTGATGGGAGAACCTCTTTATCGCTCGAATTAGCAAGTGTGACTGAGAGGAAGATACTAATTTTCATTCGTTCGATTTTCGTGGTTGTACGCCTGGGCTGGGCTGTATGTTTATGAACAGCTGTGACGCGGAAGAGTCGGTTTAGCTACGTTTCATAATATATCTTATATAATACCTATATAACAACAATACATACAAACACACATAGTATTATATCATATCTGTAATTTCTAATAATTTAATAAGAAGGAGAGTGTTGTAAAGGGCTCGAAACGTAGGATCATGGTGTTAATAAACGCGATTAATCCGTTCTAAAGTGTTTAATTTCAATTAATAAGAAGGTTATAATATTCTAAGTTTTAATATTATTGTATGTCCCATTCCGACCAAAATTGCGCTTGCCCAAACTCTCCTTCTTCCCATTTTAGACTATGCTGACGTAGCATATCTAGATCTTAACGAGGATCAGCTTAATAAACTTGAGCGTATTCAAAATATTTGCCTCCGGTTCATATTTGGGTTACGCAAATATGACCATGTTTCCCTTTTCCGAACGCAGCTCAAGTGGCTCCCTATTCGTCTTCGCCGTGACTATCACGTTCTGTCCCTTCTTTATACTACTCTTTTCTTTCCTGCTACTCCCTGTTATCTTAAAGAACGTTTCAATTATCTCCGCTCTGTTAGATCATCTAGCAATTTGCTTCTGTCCTTCCCGTCATCCTCTTCAAAATTTTATAGCTGTTCTTTTACATTCCAGGCTGTTCGGCTTTGGAACTCCCTGCCCCTACACATCAGGCGCGCGCAATCTCTTGCTGTTTTTAAAAAACTGCTTAAAGAGCATTACCTGTCTCTCCCGTAATATATACTATATAGACTTACCTATCATTTATTGTCTTTCTATCTGCTTCTTTTTCACTGTATGGCTTGTATGTTACTGTTATAAGAATATTATATATATGTCGAATTCTGATGGCGGCGCCACCAGTTCGCAACGACGTTTGTTATTGTTTTGATTTATTTTTATAAAAAGCGGGTAGATCCAAGTAAACGATCCGCATAGATTATTAATGTTCGATCGTTGTCAACTGGTAGTGACACCTTTTGACAGTTACCATTAATCATTTGATTTTCTTATTAGCAACACCATAATGAAGTTTAATTTAAATGGAGTTAAGTTGGCCAACCTGTATACTTGTTTCCGTTTGTTTTGTATGCTGATTGGTTGTTTAAAGTCAAGTTGGCAGACCTGTGTACTATTTCCGTTCATACTTAATTCTGATTGGTTCTCGTAAATCTAAATGGAAACTTTGGTTATGAGTTAAGTTGGTAAAACTGTATTTAGTTTCCGGTCGTTCCATTTTTATGATTGGTTCTTGTTTGTAATGGTTATGTTGGTAAACTGGTAACTCAAGCATGGGTTTAAAGCTTTATTCTGATTGGTTGCCCTTGCTTGGACATGGCTCTTGGCGGGAAACGATATCGAGTTGGTGGGATTGAACCGCCATGATGGAACATTCTGATTTAGCGCTCAAAGTGAAGTAGACGTCCTCGCCAAGAGACTTGTCGGTTCCCAGAATACCTAAACCTAGGTTACCTAGCTAGCTACGATAAGCTACAGTTTTAAAATAGCTTCATATCTTACAGTTTAAATAAACTTTAAACAACTGTTGTGTGAATGCGAAATAAACGTGTAGTCTAAAGTTAATAAAGTCTTTGAGTTCATAAGTGTGTTTTAACGGTCACCACTATGTCCGATACCCGTGATAACGCCCAGTTTCCTATTCCGGCCGCTCCTGATCCGACATCAGGCGTGGGATTAAATCGGACTCATAGTGAAGAATCACGCATAGACGAAAACTTGCTGCGTACGTTACTAGAAGCACAAAACCAGAACATGATGGCTTTAATTAGCTCCATGCAACCTGTGAATACTCGCAAGATTGTTTTACCGGATTTTGACCCTGAAAAGGCAGATGTAGACCCACGTGCGTGGTGTGCAACTGTGGATTTGTGCCTTGGAGATCGTGAGCAACAAGGAAGTGACCTGCTGCTGGCCCTCAGCAGAGCGTTGAAGGGCAATGCATCGCGCTGGCTTTCTCAAATTTCTTTTGCTGGCATGACGTGGCCCCAATTCAAAGATCTTTTTCTGGCCCGTTATGGTTTGATTGAAACTCCTGCTGCTACCCTGATCAACATGCAGAGCAGTAAACCCAAGGACAACGAGAACATGGCATCGTATGCTGCGCGACTTTCGACGTTGTTAAGTGCACGTTTCAAGGATATGACGACGGAACAAATAACTTTAGCCATGGTACTAGCCCACGTGTCTCAATTTGATGGAAGGATACAACGTACAGCTTTCACCACTGAAATCAAGACCCGCGAGCAAATGCAACGTGAATTACAAGCCTGCTCCTATACAAAGAGGAAGAACAACGACACTTCAAGCGACGCATCAACTAGCAAGCGACCGCGACCCTCTACACCTGCTGGACCTGCGCGCTGCTTCTCGTGTGGGAAAATAGGACACCGTAGTGCTGACTGTCGCTCCAAGGATTTCAAAAGGTCATGTAATCGTTCTTCCTTTTCTAAACCTAGTACGTCAAGCGGACAACCATCAAATGCGACGAATGTTACGTGTTACAGATGCGGCCTGTCTGGGCATTTCGCCAACAAATGCCCACGTGCTGCAACCTCCACATGGACCAAGAATTCTTCCGGCAACGCTAGCGGCAACAACAACTCTAATGCGGCAGCAGCCAGTAGCAGCAACCAGCGTCGAGTGGACCTGTGCTACATCAGCAACCCTGCTGGCCAAATGAATATTGCCGGTGAGTCATTATCTTTTCACTATGATTCGGGCGCTGAATGCTCTCTTGTTAGAGAATCCGTGGCATCTAGGTTTCCTGGCAAACGACTAAATAATACTGTGATTTTAACTGGCATAGGACAATCAAGTGTGTCTAGTCTCGTGCAAATTGAATGTCAAATAGCAGTCGATGATCTGAATTTGGAGGTGCTATTTCACGTCGTTCCTGATGCATGTCTTAGTAGTAACATAGTGATTGGTCGCGAGATACTAAGCCAGGGCTTAATGGTAAACATGACTCAAGATAAGTTAACTTTTTCTCGAATTGTTGGGGTAAATTCTTGTTCGCTAGGGAGCTCGTCTGTTGAGGTAGTTTCTTTTGACAGCATTGATACCGACATACCCGAGGAGAGCAGAGAGCAGCTTATTCATACTTTGGAGCAGTTTAAATCGTCGTTTTCTACGGGAATAGCTACCACGCGAGTCACTACAGGGCAGTTAGATATTCGACTTGTAGATCCACATCGAACGGTTCAGAGGCGTCCTTACAGATTAGGTGTGGAAGAAAAGGCTATTGTTCGTGAGAAGGTCAACGAGCTGTTGAAAGCAGAGGTTATTAGGCCGAGTTGTTCTCCGTTTTCTAGTCCAGTGTTGCTCGTCAAGAAGAAGGATGGATCAGATCGAATGTGTGTAGATTACAGGGAGCTCAATGAAAACACAGTCGATGATAGGTATCCATTGCCGCTCATCAGTGACCAGGTTGGGAGGTTAGGTAATGCCAAATGGTTTACGGCTCTTGACATGTTAAGTGGCTACCATCAGATTCCTGTCGCACCTGATTCGATCGAGAGGACTTCTTTTATTACGCCAGAAGGACAATGGGAGTACCTTACTATGCCATTCGGCTTAAAAAATTCAAGTTCCGTGTATCAAAAGGCAATTATGAAGGCGTTAGGTGATCTCGCGTACTCTTTTGTTGTGGTTTACATAGACGATGTGCTGATTTTGTCATCTACGGTTGAAGAAGGACTCGAGCGTCTTACGATTGTGCTAGATGTGTTGACAAAGGCAGGTTTTTCCCTGAACTTATCGAAATGCTCATTTTTGAAAAAGCGTATAGAGTTCTTAGGCTATGTCATTGAAGATAGTCGTGTGCAGCCAAATCCAGCGAAAGTTGAAGCACTAACTAAGCTCCCACCTCCTACGACCATTACCCAGCTCCGTCAATTTATAGGATTGGCGTCATATTTTCGGCAGTTCATTCGTGATTTTTCCAAAATCATGACACCCCTTTACAAATTGACGAGTAGGAAGAACAAGTCTCTTGATTGGCGACCAGAGCACGAGGAGATTCGTCAAAAGATAATTGCACAGCTGACTACCGAGCCTGTGCTAATGATCTTCAATCCCGATTTTCCTATAGAAGTTCACACCGATGTGAGTTCGGATGGCTACGGTGCTATTCTTCTACAAAAGGTTGACGACAAACAACATGTGGTTGCTTACTACAGCCGTCGTACATCTCCAGCCGAGTCCCGGTACCATTCATTTGAATTGGAGACCTTGGCAGTGGTAAACGCTGTCAAGTACTTTAAGCACTATCTGCAAGGTCGTAAATTCAAGGTTGTTACTGACTGCAATTCCGTCAAGGCCTCGAAGACTAAAGTTGATTTGTCCCCGCGTGTGCATCGTTGGTGGGCATATCTTCAATCGTTTGATTTCAGTATTGAGCATCGTCAAGGCACCAGGATGTCTCATGTTGATTGTCTTTCTCGAAATCCAGTCCCGACAGAACACTCGACCCCGATAAATCATGTAGATCAAAAGCGTGTCGACTTAGCAACTCTTTCAGAGACATGGTTACAGGCTGAACAAGAGAAGGACGAGGAAATTGGCAAGATTATGTCTGATCTGCAAAACGAAGTCTTGCCAGAGGATGTTAGAAAAACATACGAGGTTCGCGATAATATTCTTCATCGTAAGGTGCAGCGTAATGGGCGTACGCGTTGTGTTCCTATAGTTCCGCGTGCATTCAGGTGGGCAGTTATCAACAACGTTCACGAATCGATCATGCATCTTGGATGGGAGAAAACTCTCGAGAAGGTTTATGACCATTATTGGTTCCCAGGAATGTCCAAATACGTTCGTAAATTTGTTGATAGCTGCATCACGTGCAAATTGTCGAAGCCCCACTCTGGACGTGTCCAAGCTGAATTACATCCGATTCCAAAGACCGCTATCCCTTGGCATACTGTCCACATCGATGCTTCGGGTAAGCTGAGTGGTAAAAATCATGTCAAGGAATATGTGTTCGTTATGATAGACGCTTTCACGAAGTATGTTCTTTTGATTCATTCGAAAAACATCGATAGCAAGAGTAGTATCAGGGCTCTCAATAGTGGCATTTCGTTGTTCGGCGCCCCACAGCAGGTGATTGCAGACCAAGGACGTTGTTTTTCTAGCAAGGAATTTTCGAATTTTTGTCGTAGTCACAATATCAAATTGCATCTCATCGCAACCGGCACTAGTCGTGCTAATGGGCAGGTCGAAAGAGTCATGGGTACATTGAAAAGCATGTTGACTTCGATAGAAACCAGTAAAGATCGATCTTGGCAGGATGCACTAGGTGATATTCAGTTAGCCATGAACTCTACGATCAACCGCATTACCAAAGCTACCCCTCTTGAACTTTTAATAGGAAAGGTTGCCAGACCACTTAATTTGATGGCACTTGATGCCGATGATGCTATTGATCTGGATACAATGAGAGAGCAGGCTTCCCGAAACATGGTAGTAGAAAGCGCGAAGTATGATAAGGAACGGTTTGATAGTAATAAAGCCAAAATTCAAAGTTGTGCCGTAGGTGATTATGTTTTAATCGAGAATGAAGAAAGGAACCAGTTAAAACTTGACCCTAAATTTAAAGGACCTTTCAAAGTCATTGAAGTCCTCGATGGTGATAGATATTTGCTAAAGTCACTCACGTCCAACAGAACGTACAAATACTCTCACGATAGAGTCAGGAAAATGCCCGAACAAAAGGTTCCTCCTGAACTGGATATGGTTTGCAATGACTCTGATAGTGCCTCAGTTTCTGATTGAAATTTTAGTTTGAATTCACACCTTATCCTTTCTTTGATGCTTTCGACGGACTGAAGGCAATCCCGACGGACTGGGCACTACTAGCATTTTTATTTTGCTTTCGATGGACTGAAGGCAAGCCCGACGGACTGGGCACTACTAGCATTTTTATTTTGCTTTCGATGGACTGAAGGCAAGCCCGATGGACTGGGCCCTACTTGTATGTTTGCTTTCGATGGACTGAGAGCCCGCCCGATGGACTGGGTATTATCTGGCAACCGCATCGCAAGTTCCGGAGCATGTAAGAGGTGCACGTGGACTGTTTTCTTTTTATGCGCAGTATACTCTTTGCGAGGAGTAGCACTTACGCGGCTGAGATGGTTAACTTGTGATAGGTTGCTAGGTTCTAAACAAGCCGATGGACTGGCGCATCATCACAGTGTGATGACGGCACCGAAGGACTGGTGTGATTTTTGTGAGGTGTGCATTCAGACTGACTTTTCGTATATTCTGGTTTATCAATCTAATGTGCAGCACTTAAGACACATGGCACAATTTTATGATAATTGTAATCTGATTTTTATTTTGCCCCAAATACTATTTCCATGAAATGTCAGGCTGATAAAAAAAAAAACGCTATGTGCGTGAACGTATATTGACTAAATTTAAGTTTTATGTCAGGTTAGCCGAGCGAAATACTTTCCGATTTATTATTGTTGTTCACAGGTAATACACCCGAGGACGGGTGAAGGTCAAGATGGCCGTGTCGAATTGTGATGGCGGCGCCACCAGTTCGCAACGACGTTTGTTATTGTTTTGATTTATTTTTATAAAAAGCGGGTAGATCCAAGTAAACGATCCGCATAGATTATTAATGTTCGATCGTTGTCAACTGGTAGCGACACCTTTTGACAGTTACCATTAATCATTTGATTTTCTTATTAGCAACACCATAATGAAGTTTAATTTAAATGGAGTTAAGTTGGCCAACCTGTATACTTGTTTCCGTTTGTTTTGTATGCTGATTGGTTGTTTAAAGTCAAGTTGGCAGACCTGTGTACTATTTCCGTTCATACTTAATTCTGATTGGTTCTCGTAAATCTAAATGGAAACTTTGGTTATGAGTTAAGTTGGTAAAACTGTATTTAGTTTCCGGTCGTTCCATTTTTATGATTGGTTCTTGTTTGTAATGGTTATGTTGGTAAACTGGTAACTCAAGCATGGGTTTAAAGCTTTATTCTGATTGGTTGCCCTTGCTTGGACATGGCTCTTGGCGGGAAACGATATCGAGTTGGTGGGATTGAACCGCCATGATGGAACATTCTGATTTAGCGCTCAAAGTGAAGTAGACGTCCTCGCCAAGAGACTTGTCGGTTCCCAGAATACCTAAACCTAGGTTACCTAGCTAGCTACGATAAGCTACAGTTTTAAAATAGCTTCATATCTTACAGTTTAAATAAACTTTAAACAACTGTTGTGTGAATGCGAAATAAACGTGTAGTCTAAAGTTAATAAAGTCTTTGAGTTCATAAGTGTGTTTTAACGGTCACCACTATGTCCGATACCCGTGATAACGCCCAGTTTCCTATTCCGGCCGCTCCTGATCCGACATATATATATATATTTATGTAAGTTTATGTATGTCTGTGCGGACCCGGGTATGTCCTTAAACTACGACCAAGACCACCGGGGGATGGGCAGCAGCATCCCTAAGTTACGGTGGAGACACTGCGATCGCCAACCCGCATGCCAAGCGTGGCGATTACGGCAAAAACCCCCCTAATGAATAGTACACAAAGGCCCCGGCCCCGAGGTTCCGGCGACCCCCGGTGCCCTGGTTATGGTAGCGGCCAGGGTGCTAGCGGGGTCAGGAGTGCTAAGAATCTCCGGCAAAGATCCGGCTACCACCACCGACGACTCCTGGCCCTGGCAACATATAACACGCGTACACTGCGGACCGACGAAAAGTTGGCGGAACTGGAGGAAGGATTGAGCAAGTTGCGTTGGGACGTCGTGGGATTGTCAGAAATCCGAAGAGAGGGCGAGGACACGATAATCCTAAAGTCCGGCAACTTGCTCTATTTCCGGGAGGGCGACCAACAGTCCCAGGGAGGTGTCGGGTTCATCGTCCACAAGTCCCTCGTAAACAACGTGGTGAAGATCGAGAGTGTGTCGACTAGGGTGGCGTACCTTATACTCAGAGTATCCGAGAGGTACTCGTTGAAGGTCATACAGGTGTACGCGCCGACTTCGGCACACTCCGATGACGAGGTGGAGGCTATGTATGAGGATATTTCAAAAGCCATGCATAGCTCCAGAACCTACTTCACCGTTGTTATGGGGGACTTCAACGCGAAACTAGGCAAGAGAGATGGTGACGAGCTGAGAGTGGGGCAATTTGGGGTTGGACGTCGGAACCACCGGGGGCATCTACTGGCTGGTTTCTTGGAGAAAGAGGGACTCTACATGATGAACTCTTTTTTTAAGAAACGCGAGCACAGAAAATGGACCTGGATGAGTCCCGACGGTGCCTAAAAACGAGATTGACTTCATCATGTCGACGAAGAGACATATATTCAATGATGTTTCTGTGATCAATATGGTCAAAACCGGAAGCGATCACCGTCTGGTAAGAGGCACATTGAATATATGTCCTAAGCTAGAACGCTCTCGACTGATGAAGTCTACGCTCCGTCCTGCACACCAAACTCAAAACCCCGAGAGCTTTCAGCTGGAACTCCAAAACCGTTTCGATTGCCTAGGCGATGATGTGGACGAATTCAACGACGGGTTTGTGGAAGCTGTCCATAGCGCTGGGTCTAAGTTTTTTAAGGCCCAACGGACAAATAAGACCAAAAGGCTCTCAGACTCCACTCAGAGACTCTTCGATAAGAGGAGTAAAATGGTTCTACAATCTTCAGTTGACGCGACTTTATACCGGCGGCTCAACAAGCAGATCTCTAAGTCCCTCACCCGCGATATGCGCCAATTCAATACTAAGTGTATTGAAGAGGCCATTCAGCGAAATAAGGGCTCCAAAGTTTTTGCAAGGGATCTGTCTGTTGGGCAAAGCCAGCTCGCTAAGTTAAAAACTGAGGATGGTAGAATCATCACATCCAAACCTGAGCTTCTGAGTGAGATAGAGAGCTTTTATGGACAGCTATACACGTCTACTAGCAGACCCGAAGTTGGTCTGGCGGAAGACCCTAGAGCTAGACTGGCCCGACACTATACCGAAGACATCCCGGACATCAGCCTGTACGAGATTAGTATGGCTCTTAAACAGCTCAAAAACAACAAGGCGCCTGGTGAAGACGGAATTACAGCCGAACTTCTGAAGGCGGGTGGTAAACCGGTCCTTACGGCCCTTCAGAAGTTGTTCAATTCCGTCTTACTAGAAGGGGAACGCCAAAGGCATGGAGCGGAGGTGTGGTGGTAATGTTCTTCAAAAAAGGCGACAACGCCTTACTGAAGAACTACCGACCCATCTCACTTCTGAGCCATGTCTATAAGCTGTTTTCAAGAGTCATTACGAATCGTCTCGCACGCAGGCTTGATGACTTCCAGCCTCCCGAACAAGCCGGTTTCCGAAGAGGCTTTAGTACCGTAGACCACATTCATACGCTTCGTCAGGTTATACAGAAGACCGAGGAGTATAATCTGCCCCTCTGTTTAGCGTTTGTGGACTACGAGAAAGCCTTTGATTCGATCGAAACCTGGGCGGTACTACAATCTCTCCAACGGTGCCAAGTAGACTACCGCTATATCGAAGTGTTGAAGTGTTTGTACGAGAGCGCCACTATGTCAGTCCGACTCCAAGACCAGAACTCGAAGCCTATTCCGCTGCAGCGAGGAGTCAGGCAGGGAGATGTCATCTCTCCTAAGCTGTTTACCGCTGCACTGGAGGACGTTTTCAAGACTCTGGACTGGAGAAGGCTAGGCATCAATGTAAACGGCGAGTACCTCACTCACCTTCAATTTGCTGACGATATAGTAGTCTTGGCTGAGACCATGGAGGATTTAAGTACGATGCTTGTTAGCCTCAGTAGAGCCTCCGGGCGAGTTGGTCTTAAGATGAACATGGATAAGACGAAAATCATGTCGAATATCCATGTAGCATCAACTCCAGTGACAATCGGAGACTTTACACTCGAAGTTGTAGACGATTATATATACCTTGGACAAACTGTTCAGTTAGGTAGGTCCAATTTCGAGAAAGAGGTTAATCGTCGAATCCGACTCGGTTGGGCAGCGTTCGGGAAGCTGCGACACATCTTTTCGTCCAATATTCCGCAGTGCCTGAAGACGAAAGTCTTCGATCAGTGTGTGTTGCCAGTGATGACATACGGTACTGAAACGTGGTCGCTTACAATGGGCCTCATAAGAAGGCTCAAAGTCACCCAAAGGGCGATGGAGAGAGCTATGCTAGGAGTCTCTCTGCGAGATCGTATCAGAAATGAGACCATCCGCAGCAGAACCAAAGTAACCGATATAGCTCTCCGAATCGCTAAACTTAAGTGGCAGTGGGCGGGGCACATTGCACGTAGAACCGATGGCCGTTGGGGCGGAAAGGTTCTCGAGTGGCGACCGCGTACCGGAAGGCGCAGCGTGGGTAGGCCCCCCGCAAGGTGGACTGATGACCTGGTGAAGGTCGCAGGAGTCCGCTGGATGCGGGTGGCGCAGGACCGGTCATTGTGGAAATCTTTGGGGGAGGCCTATGTCCAGCAGTGGACGTCTTTCGGCTGAAATGATGATGTATGTCTATTTATACTATTCTTATATGTGTATGTTTATTGTTTTGCTTGATTTGTGTGATTGTTAAGTGCATTTCATCCTTTTTTTGTTTTTTGCAACGCCTACTCTTCAAGGATACGTTTTTAATGTTTCCGCTACCCAAAGGTTGTCTGGAAGAAATCGCTTTTTAGCGATAAGACCGCCTGTTGTTTGCCTCTGTGTTATCAAATGTTTGTACCTTGTAAATGTTTTTTTCTTTCTCATGTACTGAGGTGTGCAATAAAGAGTATTCTATTCTATTCTATTCTATGTCTTTCCCATCACAGAACAATGGTGTTTCGGAACTTTGGGAGGCGTATTCGGAGCCGAAATCAACACGCAGATTTTCGACAGTTTAATGAAATGTAGGTAAGGTACACCAAGTAATATTATAATTATATCTGAATTACCTATTATAAATATATAGGCCATTTGAATTTACCAAAATTAATTACCAAGAACTTACCAATATTAAATAAATAAAAAATAAAAATAATGGAAAATTGAAATCTGTCCTCTCGGATGTTTTTTTTTAATTTGGAAATTTTCATGGTTTTCTTACTACGTATAGTGCAGTGCGTTAAACTCGATCCAGTGATTGGGGCCTGATTGCCAGTGTTCAAAAATGGTAGACTTCTTCGCATACGAGTACTTGTTCTCCGCTGCCTTTATGTGCTTCTTCACGCGACATGATAATTGATATATGTAAATAACGAATGACCTAGCCTAATTGGTACTGACCCTGCCTACGAAACCGGTCCCGGGTTTGAATTCTGGCCAGGGCATTTATTTGTGTGTTATATATATGTTTTCTATGTATTTAAGTATTTATATATATATCGTCGTCTAGTACCCACAACACAAGCCTTATTGAGCTTACCGTGGGACTAGGTCGATTTGTGTATAATTGTCCCGCAATATTTATTTATTTTGTTTACCCAATGTAGTGCGTAGGTATGTTTGTTAGTTATAATATCTAACAAACTAAAGTTCAAAACAGTGTACCTACGTTTCAAATGATAAAACTTTATTTCTTATTGTTTAAGGTAATGCGGTCTCTTAATGCCGTGTGTATATGTTCGCGGTCTCACTGTTCGCATAATCCGTCACTACATTTTGAGCAACATTACCATCATTACCAAATACTGTAGGTTATTCCTGCTTTGAGCATAAACTACAGAGTACGAGTAATTGTCGTTATATCGTGCTCCAAGATCTTTGTCAAATTATGCAAAGGCAGTACGGCGTGGAGCGAGTAACAAGCTATCAAAGGAGCTGTGATGACATACGAGTACATAGCTACTTACTACTATACACATACCTATTGAATAATAATACATATCAACAATTATTGTGCATCTTTTGACGCGGGTTTATATTATTTGGTCTTTAATGCTTGGCTGAATAGCGTACCTATAGTACAATATATTGATATCTAGATTACGGTATTTAAATTATAAACGGGTGTACAGATATGAGGGTGCGTTGTTATCATGTAGTACCTATCTTTTTAACCTTTTTCCTTAAACATACCTACCTACTTACTTAACTAGATTCTTTATTGATCAAGATTTATATTCTTTTAATTTGTTCACCCCGAAAATCCTAATTTGATTGTCATATGATTTAGACTACACAATGGAGAGTTTAAAACTGGTTTTCATACAGAAATAAAATAAGCGAGTTTTATTGAATATACGATTAAAATAATTATAATTACTGATAAATGTTTTTTTTTTTAATCAATACAAAATATTCATTTTTAACACGTCAAAAGGTAATTAAAATAACAACAACATTAAAATTAGACTTAAACTACATATAAATTTAACTTCCTAAGCTACAAACCTAATCAAATAGCCCGCCCCGTACCATGATAAATTGATTTATCTATTGTATATATCGTCGTCTAGTGCCCACAACACAAGCCTTATTGAGCTTGCCGTGGGATTAGGTCGATTTGTGTAAGATTGTCCCAGAAATATATTTTTTTAAAGTTTTTTTTTAATTGGTAACAATTATTTTACTCAATCACATGTACTTATATGTATAGAGTGAACGCGTATTCTTATCGTATGAAATAAACCCTCCAGTATGCGTTGTTCGACACGCACTTAACAGAACATTTATGACAAGTTTTTATCACCTATTTCGTGCGGCGTAACCGGCGACGCATACGACTGCAATATTCGCTACAGTCATCACCCGAGCCGAGTATGTTATTTTCAGCGCTAAAGAGTTAAACCACCATAGTTTACCCACTGTCGAGAAAAAACAGCTACAATTAAACATTGTTTTTAATCAAACTTGGAGACGCTCGTATTTGTCATGCTACTTCAATCAACCTCGGTACTTTTAGTACTGACACTGACTGAAATAGTATGACACGTCTGGGCATTTCCGTGACAATACGAGGGAAATCATTATGCACTACTTATGTAAATAGTTGTGAGAAGAAGCAGGAGCAAGTGGTGGCCTTCGCACGTCGAAGCATCGGTACGCATCACCGAACGTGACTTCTTCCTAACGTTTTACGGGCTTATGCCACGGCCCTGGGAGCCTGGGGTCCGCTTTGACAACTAATTCCAAGATTTGGCGTACGTGCTAGTTTTAGGAAAGTGACTGCCATCTGACCTTCCAACCAAAGGATGAACTAGGCCTTCTCTGAAAAGCAAGCAATATACCTTGAATGTCGCCTAATTTATATATATAGATCAAAATCGTCCCGACACTGGACATAGTGGGGATGGGGACGGGGTCTTACGCCACAATTTCTTTCTACCATAGCTCTAAAAGGTAATTTATAAAGTGGTATTCTACCGTGCCCGTCACAACGAAATTACAAAAAAACCAACGTTGTAAATTGCGACCTACATAAACAAACTCGTTAAAACACTTTAAGGCAAGTGCTGGTTAGAAATACCGCGAAGCCAATAATGGAAGTCCCGTGTCTTCAAAAGTTATTCTAATACGCGAGAGAATCAAATGGATATTCAGTTGAAGCGCGATTCCTGAACAAAATCACTTTGTACTTTTAATTAGCTATATAAGAACATGGTGCGTCTCGAAAAGTTTAACAGATGCTGCGAAAACTATCTCTAAGTACCTATTGGGCTTCAGTTCAGCTACAAAATTGTATGCCAAACGGGATAAATCACAGGCAAAACAATTTAAGAAGGCTAAACTCTTTTATATTTTTTACTCTATCATCTCGATGATTATTCCGTAATTTGTATGGGAAATTGAACACCAAATGGGGAAAACCATACTCACAAAATATCATCTTTTGGCTAAAAGTGAGAGTACAAATTTCAGTTATACGAGCAGTCTGCCATGAGGGTGAGGCACCAAAAGACACATGACAATGCATTTGAATGCGAAGACGAAGCAGGAATTCATTACTAAAAAATAATCACCAAGGGGCTGTATCCCAAATGACCATGTATTCAGTGGTTATTCGTTATGTTTTATTTTTACTTAATTAAACAGTGCAGTAATTGCATGAGACCTCGCCTAAAGGGTTTAATTTGGGTTAGATATTAATATTTTTCTACTCCTTATTACCGGTTAAATTACCATGATGCTATTTCTATCAGTCACAAAGTGCAAGGTTGTCTGCAACATTGAGCAGGGGAACTCCTGCTATTTTTCTGTTAATATAATATTGTTAATATGTCTTCTGAGTCCAAATGACATCAAGCATAACGATGTCTTTAAAGTTAAATTCCAGTTGGTAGACGCATGTCATATAAAAGTACAATACTTTATTTACCAAGTATTCTCTTGTTATTCTGAAATGTAATGTTGAGATTGTGGATATAATGTGGAGGTTTAGAGTTAAGAAATTTGAATTGTATATGCAATTATGCAGTTATAGCATAACACGCAAGTTTTTGTAAGTATAAGTAAATAAGTTACTTAATCATTCATGTAAAATGTAAAAGCTGCACTGCGTTCTAAAAGTAAAACCTATTGACGAGAAGTTCAAATGAAAATAATCTCAACATGTCCTTTGTTGTGTACCAGTTGATATGTTTTGATTTGGTTATACAATTCACAGCTTTAGAAATGATTTTGAATGCTGCGGTGTGAGAACGACCATGGCCTTAAAAACGGTGACAAGAACGCTAGTGTGCACGCGCCTATAAGCTAATTATTTGATCCATTTTTTAAGAGAGAAATACAAAAAGTAAACCGTTTAGTAAAATTTAAAACATAGAACAAAATTAAATTAAATTTGTATATGCACAGTGACTTCTCAGGCTTATATTCAGTGCAGTCATTTAAATCTTTCGAGATTAAAATTATAGTCTAACATCTCGTTACTGGGTCGAGTATTTCAGGGGCTTGAGTGGTGTTTCCTTAGAGTTATTGCTCTCTCTGGCCGTTTAAATAATCTCGCCGTGCAATAAAAGCTGGCCAAGCAATATATTGCAAGTTTAGTGGCGGTAGAGCAAACACCATTCTGATGTAGTCGGGGCCCACGTTGGGCGCCAATGTTGGGGCGCCAATGTAGGGTTGAGCCGGGTCGATTATGGTCGCGGTTTTATCGTTAATTGCAGTGGATTAGACATATATTATGAAATACTTGAATCGACTCGAACGAAAAAATAAAATATCAAAGTAGGTATTAGGGATGACCAATATTAAAAAAAAATATCGTAAAATTAAACACCGTGCAGCGGGGCTAAGATGCCAAGCTGATATCTTGATAATTGCTGGATAAGACGATAGTTTCAGAATCAGAACAGAACAGAACAGAACATTTATTTGTTTAAACATAGGTATTAACAATACAGGTGGTAAATTTAGGTTTTTGATCACTATGTTTTACCCACAAAATGCGGGTGCACAAATTTAATACTTACGTAACTAACATGCTGCATGCATACAATGGCAAAGTATGTGTAATTTATACAGTAAACGATTAAAATTTTATACAGGAAAAAAAAATTGTAGATGTCATGAGCAATGATTAATTGATAGTATGCATTTTATATTGATAACTTAATTAATAATAATAATAGTTCGAAGTAATAGTAATGTCATTAATTGTTTTAATTGTCAATCTAAGTAGCTATTAAATTAAGTAAAGTATGAAAAGAAAAAATACTAACAATACAAATATGTCACTTAACGTGATATTACAGCCCAAAATGTTAGTGCATAAGAATTTTTCAATATTTTAGGAAGTCATTAACTGAATAGTAGCACTTTTGTAGGAGTAATTCTGTCAGTTTCTTTTTGAAATGCTTTATGTCTAGTTTCAGAATATCATTTGGTATCTTATTATAAATGAGCGGAGCCATTTTCACAATATTTTTATCAAAAAGAGCTGTTTTGCCTCGTGGGACCATTAACTTGTGTTCGTGCTGTGGTCTTACAGGAAGCAAACCACTGGATGCCAGTCCAAAAAGCTGAGGGTTCGTTTTTGCAAATAGAGCTATTTCTAAGATGTAAATGGAGGGAAAAGTTAATAACTTCAAACATTTGAAAACCAGGATACAACTTTCTCCGCGGTCCAAACCAAGCATCGCTCGAATACATAGTTTGTCGGCACGTTCTGACGATTTCTGATAATTTTAAACAGTTCTGTCAAATGTCTTTGCATTTGGCAGCTGTCACCGTCGCGCAATCCGTGCAACTTGTCAGTTTATCAACTTATCATTATCTTATGACATTCGTGGATAACCATCTTAGGCCCGCTGGGCTACGGCCTCCACTCATACACGGGACGGATGGAGCTATAGTCCAGTCCCCACGCTGGCACTACATCTCGTAATGATTACGTTACTGAACTAAGAAAAAGGATTAGGGACTTCGTACACCATTTGTTAAGCAGCTTATCGTGTTAGTGTCGGCTAAATCTCCATGCTATGAACCGACCGCAAGTAATGGGTTAGCGGGGACTCGCCCCTTGACGGACATTGTTCCAAGTACCCAGTTACACAACACGGAAATTTACTGCATTAGTGATTTAAGTACCTACAGGCTGGCCAAATAATTGGTATACATTTTATTTTTCTGAATTTTACTTTACGCAATTTTAAAATTAAAAGTATTTTTTTAAAATAAGAAAAGAGGGATTTAATCTCTGAATCACTCATCATCACTGATCTGATCTGAACATGACAATACTACAATGTTTCGAGTCTTTAATAGAATTCGTCATCGGGCGACAATTATTAATTAAAATGTAGGAATCATTTTCGTGCTACGATGTGATTGATCAAATAAGCCACTTAACTAGTTAAACGTATTTGAAAATTCATCCATTATTTTGGAATTTATTTGTATCATTCGATTTATTTATGAGATTGACAGGGAAAACGCCATTTTTTGCCAACAGTACTTTTTTAAACAGCCATTTAGCTGTTTCTCGAGATAATTCTAACTACGTAATTTAAATTATCTGGCTACCTTTGACCTCTATCATCTGATCAGCTAGATGTATTTCATAATTCTACCTCGAGCGTAATCAAAAGTTAGGAAGTAGTCCTAATTTAGCTTCCAAGGTTTGAACCAATAATTTTCTCTATATTTGTACTGTCTACGAGTAACTTGTACAGGGTGGCCAAATAATAACGATACACTTTGTTTTGAAATTTTACATTAAGAAAATTTAGAAAGTTTTTTTTTAAGCAGTTTCACCCGAGACACAATTTCACAAGAAAAAATCTCCAAAGTCAAAGTCGAATGTGTTAATGTTACCTAAAATACGGCCAATTTTGACAAGATTTTCGCGGCTACCATGGAAAGTTTTGCCCTAGGAGATTTTTTTAATTTTGCCTTTAGAGTTTTTCTTTTGGAATATGTAAAGAGGCGTATCTTTGCGACCAATCGATAGATTTATTTCACTTTAAAACTGGTGTCTGAGACAAAGCTAATGAGATAATATTGTGGGACAATCTTACACAAATCGACCTAGTCCCAAGGTAAGCTCAATAAGGCTGTTGTGGGTACTAGACGACGACGATATATATTATAGATAGATACATATAAATACATAGAAAACATCTAAATCTCAGGAACATATATTCGTGATAAAACACAAATGAATGCCTTGACCAGGATCCGAACCCGGGACCTCCTGCTTCAAGTACACATGTTAACGGGTTCTGCACATTTCTGAACACATATTTTCACTCTGTTAAGACTGTAATCTGTGTCTGTGTGTGACTGTAATGTTTGATGTCTATTACTGACTTAATTTTTTGAAAAACTTCTATGCCTCTAAAACGTATGCTTGCTCACTTTAAAACAATAATTACAAAATACTTTCATTATTTGCAATCTCGCAACTCTGGAAAGATTAAAGCTAAGTAAAATTTAGAGCCAGAGCAGTGAAGTGTAAGCCACCGTAAGCCGGTAGCCCGGCAGCAGTGTATTAGGCACTTTAGGCAGGCATTAGCTTGTCGTGCCAGATACCGCTGCCCGATATTTTTTATAAGGCAAACCATAAATTAGATACAGGATCCCGCTGCGCAGGCATTATATTTAAGATATACTCGAATTTCACTGTACTTTAGCTACTTGGACCATGATTTATTGGGGACCGGAAATAAGTACAAAAACAAACCTGAAGTTTTTTTTGGCGGTCCGATGCTAGCACGGGTTTTTGCCCGGTGCAAAATTATTTTTCACTGCCTAAAACGGTGGAAACGGGGCAAATATGAATAGTTCGATGGAAGATATTTTATGATATGAAGTATATGTTTACCAGTACTTATGCAATACGTAAACAGTAAAATTTGGAACGGAAATATCCATATAACAGTTTTGGAATTGCAGGTTTCAGGCAGGTTGTATACTCGTATGCTATAAAAAAAAAAATATTTGAAAAATCTTTGATGTCGAAGGCTTATTAAGTTATTACACAGTAGAGGACTATTTAACAGACGAACATGCATGGCCCATACTAGAAACTGTAATGAAACCAACAAAATATTAAATTGAATGCACTACTGTAAGCAGAGTGAAGGACACAGTTTACAAAATAAATCATATCAAATGTTTGATCTTGTAAAACCGTTAATTTTGTTTTTGTTTTGAAAAAATAAGTCCCGCCGAGTTTCTTGCCGGTAATAACCTTCTCGGGCTGTGGTCTGTGGTGTAGGGTTATAGGAATTAATAGAAACTTAGATAAAATTCCTTTCCACCCATTTTTTTCTTTTAAAGATCTAGTAGGATTTTTAATTATATTATTTATTTTAATTATATTAACTATAATTAACCCATATCTTTTAGGAGATCCTGATAATTTTATCCGTTTTGAACCCGTAGTAGCTTTTTTGACGTACAGAAATGCATTGTTATGTGCCTAAATTGAAAAATAAAGATATTTAATGTATGGTAACATTAGATGTGGTTGTAAAAACGTAAATTAGTGTTTCCTATTAATTACCTACCAAAAATGTATATTAAATATCTGTTGATGAAATCTTAATGCAAGTAGGTCGTCATGTTATCAACGAAATTCACATGCAACCGGGAACGCTCTAAGCGGAGGAACGTTCCAAATGCGCAAGGACCGTGGCTAATCTTACGAAGCTGTACGTATTAGGAGGAGGATACGTGGCCCGGACTTCCGGGTAGCTTATCGCGAGGTGCCGCAAGTTGGAGACTCATGTCTCTACCTAAAATGAGCTAAGGTAACTCAATTCGTAGTTTAGTTATTTGTTCCACCCGGACCGTGGCTAATCTTACCGAGCTGTACGTATTAAGGATAACTCACGCTAGCCCGGGAAGTGACGAGCCGTGGCGTGCCCGATCTGTCAATTTATATAGAAAGTGTCACGTGACGGGACCTTCGAGGACTCCGAGCTATCACGTGACGCTTTCTATAGAAATTGATAGGCCGGGCACGGCCTGACCCGGTCTGTTGTAAACCATTTAGGCGGACGATATCTAGCACTGACTTCCCACTAGCTTATCGCGAGGTGCCGCAAGTCAAAAAACTCATGCGTCTCTACTTAAAACGAGATAGGATGGAGGTGTACAAACTGCAATAGTAGTATGGATATTTTAAGTGTGTTGTCTATTCCATTCAGTCTGTAAGTAATCTTACAAGACTGCACGAATTTACAGGTCAGGATTCGTAGACAAGATGCCAATCGTTAACGCTCACTAGCGAACGAAACGCAGCTGTCTTTATCGCCCTAATAAGGAGTGATAGAGAGATAACTTCACTACGGTGCGGAGCGTTAAGAGGGCATAGGACAGGTCAGTTCTCCATACAAACGTACTCGATAGTTTCGTCCTTGGTTTTTAGAACCATGATTTTTTCAAACTAGTATTATATTATCATTATCTGTCTCGGACTTTTTTGCTTTTTTTGATATTTTAATATTTTTTTATATATTTTTTGGAAAAACAAAAATATCAAAATAAGCAAAACAGTCCGACACAGATAATAGCAAAAATAGTCTGTTTTGAATAAATGATTGCTCTAGCTTCAAAACCAAGGAGGAAACTGTCGAGTACGTTTACAACATTTGCATGGAGAAGTGACCCTGTCCTGTGCTGTCTTAACGATTGGCATCTTGTCTACGCACTCAGATACGAAGGCCGGACTTCCGATTAACTTATCGCAAGTTGAAGACTCATGTGTCCTCTTAATATTTAAAGCGAGGCAGAATGAATACAATATGAAAAAAATATACAATGGAATCCTCATATAACAACACTCGCAAATAGATTTAGTTCAGCTGCTTACGCCGTTAGGAGAATCAGACAACTGTTCTACTATTGTGTACGAGTGATTGCAATGGGAATAACTTTACTGACGTCTAAAAGCATTAAAACCAGATAAATACGAAACGTTAGTAGGTTTCGTAGATGGTACCTAATCACTGTAATTACACCCCTTTTGCTCTTGTCACTTGAGTCCCAGTAATTTCCTAAGTGATGGTTGGCAGTCATATAAGCGGTAAGTATTTCTTAGAGAAGTTGCTTCGAACTAGTTCGTAAGTTCTATTGTGTCTAAATTGTAGTTACAAAGGGGAAGTCTTCTGTGCAACCTGCGCTGGTAGCACGGAGTTAAAACTTATACAAGTGGATTCTTAATGTTGTTAATTTAGTGGGAATTATATTTTTTTGGCGTACAAATAAGAAATAAAATCAATCTAGACCATGTTATTATAAAATAAAAAAGTGCCAAAGAATACCAAGTTCATAAAAATAGGTGCGTATTTGATATTATTGATGATTGGCAGAAATTTCACAGAGTAGTCCAGAGAAAACAGAATAGTACATTATTGGCGGGGGTCGGAAAGTAAGGGATTGACTGACGAGGTGGTTGCCGGGGCGAAGCTAGCCGAAAGCACAGGGTAGCCGAGCTCAGGCAAGCTCTGTTTCCGCCGAGGCAGGACAACGGCAATAGGCCGTGTTTTTCCTAGGAGTAAAATGAACCATACAACGGCCTCCTGGCTTAGTCGGCCTTAGTGCCTACGAAGCAGGAGGTCTTGTTCTTGAGTTATGGATGTTTTCTATGTATTGAAGTATTTATATGTATCTATCTATTACATATATTCTCGTCTAGTACCCACATCACGAGCCTTTATTGAGCTTACCGTGGGACTAGGTCAACTTGTGTGAGATTTTCCTACAATATTTAATTATTTAAGTAAAAAAAACCACACAAACTCCATTATTTTCCGCTGCGTCCGCGCCTTCCGGGGGCTGTTACAGAATTGGTTGGATACTTTATGTCTTCTATTTGCGAACAACGAACAAAATGCGACCTATTCTGAGCCTGTTTAAGAAACCCTTATTTAATAGTAGTACAATTTTTTTTAATTTCCGTTTAATTCAACACGTTGCCTTGTACGTTAATAGGAGCGGCCTGAAATATCGGTTTTGTCTGTAAAAAAAAATTATAACCTAAATGAATACATTGTACTAACAGGTTCTTTAGAGCTATACCAAAGTAAGTGTCAAGTGTGACAAAGCTGCAACTATAGATGTGAGAGCACATGGCAAAACATAGCTTAGAAGTACAGATCGATTCACGAAAGCTGGCGCGGAAAATGTATTAAACTGACATTAATTTGATAGACATTCCGCGCCAGCTTTCGTGAATCGATCTGGTTTAGTAATACACTGGTTCAGCTAATACATTTATTTATTGATTATCTCAAAAACTGTAATACTTAGTTAAGGCACTAGTCTCTACCAAAAATAGCTCAATTTAACCTAAACATCCCCTTTGCACATTGCACGTAGGTCGTAGAACCGATGGCCGTTGGGGCGGAAAGGTTCTCGAGTGGCGACCGCGTACCGAAAGGCGCAGCGTGGGTAGGCCCCCCACAAGGTGGACTGATGACCTGGTGAAGGTCGCAGGAGTCCGCTGGATGCGGGTGGCGCATGACCGGTCATTGTGGAAATCTCTGGGGGAGGCCTATGTCCAGCAGTGGACGTCTTTCGGCTGAAATGATGATGATGATGATGATCTCCCCTTAATGTTAACGGGAAACAAATAAAATAGGGTGTAATATCAATATTCATTAAATAATTCTCAAAAGCTTATACTCACTTAGTAGGTTACTCTATCTATACTAAGTAGGTACATAACTCTTTTATCCGAGGTGGCTTTAATCCCGGAGCATAAACTGGCCTGGCTGCAACGTATAGTGCATATTTCTCGCCGAATGGCCGGCTCACCTATCGCCTTTGCATGCTATCAATTTAAACGGCACCGTTAGTTTTAATATTTCGGCTTGCGAAATAAGTTTGCCGATTTTCGGACTAAGTTTGTTGGAAACTACACAAATGGGCACAAAGGAAGTTAGGATTTTGAAAAATGAAAAAAAAAGAAAAATTATTTATTGGTTACACATTAACACATTACTAGAAACAAAAACAGAAGTCTTCTTTTAAGTAATAATTTTACTTGTGTCAGAAGGCTCCGCTCTTCAGTAAATTTAGTGGGTTATAAACCAATTTATAACGTTTAATTCAAAGTTTACAATTTTTATTATTATAATTATCAGTAGGGTTAGCATGGTTGCCATTTTATCGCTTATCACGCTATACGTCACTTTCGCACATGCATACTTGTTAGAACGTGACAGCAACGTCGGTAAACGATAAAAACCCGACCATCATAGACTAGCTGCTTATACATGCATACTCGTATAAGGCGAGTAATATATACTTATTTCATATACAAGATTTACTTATTCTAATTAACGTATCGAAATACAAGTGTGTCTCTGTGTGTATCTTTCTTATCCTAGCTTTACACCTACTACTTCTGTTGCTTTATGAAAATAAATCTATCTTTAAATATAAAAAATGTATATATATATATATATATACAATATAAGAGTAGTATAAGAGAAAATACAAATAATTCATTCAAAAAACAAAGTGCCACTCCACTCTCCATTCGAAATGTTGTTGACAATCACGCACAGCGTATTTTTCCCCTTCAATAAACAATAGCGTTTTTTCACTGCCGTGATAAATTCGAATTCCGTGTCAAAAACACAAAAAGGGGTACGGATTAACATATTATGTAAATAAATAAAAAAATGTGTGCACGAAAACTGGGTGGCGCGATAATTGAAGGCCCTGCTGAATGTTTAAATAATTAACAGGGTTTATATTTTACGGCTGTCAGTGACGTCAGTGACAAGTTATGAGGACACGCGTTATCCTGCAGTTTTAAATATGGTGGCATGATAATTTTGACATATATCTAATTCTGATTTCATATACTTATGTAGTACGACTTTGGGATACACGCCCGTCGCTCTACCAACTGAGCTGCCGAAACATACCAGGCGGCTGGAAGTTCTCCACCATATCTCTCGTATGCGCCTTGGGCTTAGGCTTGTTTGTGCAAGTTCGAGACTCGCCCGAGGCTTTGATTTTTTCCACTTCTCTTATCTTTCTATGGAATATTATTTAGTGTTTGGATTAGCTAAGTAAACTTGAGAAACGTGAGACATTTTCAACGTTTGTTTCAAGTAGGTAATGTAACAACAGTGGTAATTAAGTCCTTAAGTGGACCTTAATCTCCTTTTGATTACAACCGACTAAGCGCTAAAACCCACTTGACATAGGTATATATTTGCCATCGTAATTGTGTTACTTCGAATTCCTCCTTTAAAGTATAATAGGTATTTATATATTTAAAGACAAAACTTTAAACAAAAACTGCTATTTTACTTCATTTGGTCATGATGTTTAATAACTGAGAAAGATATGGTGATGTCAAATAAAATCTAGTGATATGTCTTGTGATAGAAATATTGCATATATAAGTACATATTATGCAATATCTCCTTCACGTGTCGCCTTCAAAGCCCGAGGTATCTAACTAAAATCCGGAGATTCGTTTTCATGTTCCCGGACTGTAAAATTTTAAGTAAAAATATAAAAAATATGGATAGAAAAAGGATATAACAATTTTGCTACTTATTTGTACCCTCTTCCTAATATAAATATGCTCTACACGCATACGAAAGAAGTGTAAGTATGTAATCTTGTACCCACTTTTCCAAAATGGCCGCTTCTTGAAGATAGATACCCGTCAAACGACCAACGCTCCCCTAGCGTATTGCCGGTCCGTAGAGCAAGACGTGGGTTTGTTGAGAAAGCGGTGGAAATAATTACACTAAACTACGTATGACCAAACTAAATGGAAGACTTTACAGACTAGACACGCTACCTGAGGGTTAAAGAAGCCCAATCTTTATCTTTCACATGTCCATTCGTATTGTGTATAAAGCGAAACATGATAATGAAGTTTGATTATACGCCTCGAAACGGGCCCATTGCATTACGAGCGGAGCGGGCTTACCGTGCTGTCATTCCACCGCTCTTTATACTTAATCCCGGTGTACGGTAAATAATCGGAGCTTCGTCGAACAACGGCGGCTACGATCCGGGATTATTGAGTCTCGGTATCCGGGACGGTGTTCCTTTACAGACTACGACGACTAATTTAAAACTTTCAGACTGAAATCTTATGGTAGCAGGGAACTAACCTAACCAACCAACTAAGACAACCTACTTAGATTTTGAAACAGTTGTATATAAGGATAACTTAGCCTGCAAAATAGATACCTATTTGATAAATCTTGTATGTGGAGAATCTGGAGGCGAGGATTGAGTAAAGATTTTATTTTAAAAGCTTTTCAAGTAAAATATCTGTGGCGATATGTCTATTTATTTGATCCGGGTAGAATTTTTGCAATTGTATTACTAAACTGTTTTTGTTGACATTATATTTATTTTTATACCAACAAATGCAACCGATTCAACTGAGAATCGTTTGTACCTTTGCCTTACGTATCATTGCAGAGAGGGTTCGCGTCCATAAACTCGATTCCCACTAGCTTTACAAATTTTCAGCCAGTTTAGTTTTACGAACTCTACCTATATATTTTAGTTCTAGCTCTTTGTTTAAAACAAAGGAACTATTTTTTTATCTACAACCGGCCAAGTCTGAGTCAGAATCGCGCAGGAAGGGCTCCGTACCATTATCTATAAAAACGGAAAAATTATTGTATTCAGCCCCCTTAAATATCTGTTTTATTTAATTTGAATATATAGCTAAATATTTTGTGAATATTTCAATAGTCTACCTATAGCCGTCAACAATATCGAGCAAAAACGGCAATCGGAGAGAGAATATTTATTTTATTCTGTTTTTTAGTATTTGTTGTTATAGCGCCAACAGAAACACATGTGAAAATTTCAACGGTCTATCACGGTTCATGAGTCCCTGTGGGTCCCGTTTTACCCTTTGGGTACGGAACCCTAAAAGCTATTGGCGTTAGTCATAAAAAACAGTGATAATAAATGCAATAAAATAAATCGTCAGATAAATAAATTAAGAACTTTCAGAACAGCCCTCGGACCCTCATATCTCAGCTTTCTCAAGACTATTTTCGCCACTTGATATTAGCCGGCCATATACGTTTGGTCAATCCGGCGGATCTGCATATAAATCTACGTCGGGCATCCGCCGGACAAATTTACCATTCATTTGCTCACATCCGGGCACATCCGCCAGATCTGCCAATAAATGTATGGGAAATCTGTCCGGCGGATGCCCAGCGGACAAACTCACAATAGAGATCTGGCTGATTGGCATAACCGGTGGATATGCCCTAATGTATATGGCCGGATATTGAGATAATTTTACCTCACTGAAGCAAATTCTCGGCAAGCATTAACACTTACTATCCTGAAATTGGTCATGTCAGATACATGTTGAGGTCGCAAATCCAGGATAGACGCAGGATAATCATAAGCTGCCAATGATAGGCTCGCCCTTGGCGCTTCGATATCACGTGTACGACAGGTAATTCATTTTAAGATAGTACCTTCAGGCGCCGAGCTGTAAACCCTGCTTTCATGTTAAACTACTGTTTTGGAGTTACAACCCACCGCAATTTGTTGGCTGATCGATGTTGCTCAGCAGGGAAGTTTAGTGGAATAATTATATAATTAACGGTTTAACCTACAGTTGAGTTCTATAATATGTGTGCACTTTTTCACCTCAATCCCTTGTAAGAGGGTGATACAGTGCATACATATTAATAAAGTTGAATGTACTTCATATGTACCTATGCACATTACATACATAGTCCTAGGTAAATGTAGTGACTAAGTGCGGATCTTTCAAGAGAACCGAGGGTTCCTTACAAACTTTGAGTTGCAACTGCACTTAGTAGTAGAAATTTCTGGTCAGTCCCATGTATCCATAGATTGTGTCACTCGTCTGCCCGGGGTGAGTATACGAGTTTATTATATGTGCTTCAATGTGTCGATTAGATGACTGACAGCGATATTAAAAAAGTATACACTGTAACGTTGTCTACGGTATCGCGGTATTCGGTAAGAACATCGCTAAGTGATGCTCCTATGGATTTTCATTCATTAGGTATATTAAAACCGTCGATTTTTTAAAATGTCTATAGTCGGCATACGACATCTTCCACATTCAAGATTTCGCTTTTTTCGCTATTTTTGCTGTCTTAGAAAAAAATGTGTAACAGCTTACAGCCACTTGTCGTTTTGTAATAGCGACCCATGAATTTTAAGAACGCTTATTATTACTGTTACATAAACTACTGAAATCCTTGCATACGCATGAAATTTTAATTATAAAAATAGTTTTTTTTATAGTGACAGACAGTTTGGAACAACCGATCCTTAGTTTTGCAGGTCTTTAATTTAGTTGAAAAATAATATTTATATAATGTGCAAATACTTACATGTTTAGGTATTAACGCAAAACATAAATATAATTTCCCAGTGCCTTCAAATAATAACCAAGACTTAAGATAACAAAGAAGTTTTTTGACGAAATAAAATCGCTACACCAAATTTTAATTACGATAATATTAAAACTGGATTTACAATAAATAAAACCTTCCAAAGCGGCCGAACCACGCTTAGTTTAGATATTCAATAAATATTAATCTTAGAAAAGTTGATATCTTAGAATGAAATCATGCCCTAGGAAAGCCAGTTTAAGTAGACTGCTTCACCCACGCGCGGCGTCATCAAACATTATTATTTGACAACCAGATAATGTAAACACCAAGGATGGATGTAAGTATCCTTTAAGGATGACTCACACTAGAACGGGACGGGACGGGACGGGGCGGGACGAGAAAATCTGTCAATTTCTATAGAAAGCGTCACGTGACATCCGAGAGCTCCGAGCTATCACGTGATTCTTTCTATAGAAATTGACAGATTTCCCGCCCGTCCCGTCCCGTCCCGTCCCGTCCCGTCCCGCCCCGTCCCGCCCCGTCCCGCCCCGCCCCGTCCCGTCCCGTCCCGTCCCGTCCCGTGCTAGTGTAAGTCCTCTTTAAAACGTGAAAATAAGAGGGCAACACATGCACTACGTTTGTAGTCAAATTCGAGGTTGTTTTTTTTTTACCTTTACACAATTAATAACCTTGTACTCGTATATAGAAAATTGTATAAGCTCAACATTTTGTTAATCGTCCGAAATGAAGAAACAGAGTAAGATGGGGAAAGTCATATTCAGATGAGTATGGGTTGGAGTGCGGGGTGAGGCAGGGGGGGCTGAGCTCGCCCCGGCTCTTCAATCTTTATATGAACCAGTTAATTGGTGAGCTTAGCAACACCAATATAGGTTGTCATATTGGCGATGTTTGTATGAACAACATCAGCTATGCTGACGACATGGTGTTGCTAAGCCCATCTGTTGGCGGTTTGAGGAAACTTGTGGCGATCTGCGAATCATATGCCGTGGCTCATGGACTCAAGTATAACGCCAAAAAGAGTGAGATGATGATTTTTAAGGTAGCCTCAAAGACCTACACAGACGTTCCTGGTGTCTCGCTCTGTGGCACTCTATTAAACAGGGTACAAAAATTTAAATATTTGGGTCACTGGGTCACGGATGATTTGAGAGATGTCACCGATATTGAAAGGGAACGCAGGTCGCTGGCCGTCAGATGTAACATGTTGGCTCGCAGGTTCGCACGGTGTTCAAGACCAGTAAAGGTAACATTATTCAAGGCATTTTGCCAGTCTTTTTATACGTGCGGCTTGTGGGTTAATTTTACGCAGCGGGCGTATAGCGACTTGCGCGTCCAGTATAACAACGCGTTCAGGGTACTGATGGGTCTGCCACGACACTGTAGTGCGTCGGGAATGTTCGCCGAGGCGCGCACTGATGATTTCGCGGCCATCATGCGTAAACGCTGCGCATCTCTGCGAGCCCGGACACTGGGCAGCACCAACAGGATCCTGAGCGCGTTCGCGGACCGCTGGGACTCCGCGCTCTTGTGTCGGTGGACCCAGCTCCATGTTCGCAACCCTTAGATAGTAGGTATTTATAGTATTGTAAGATTGTAACTAACCATAGTTTTTTAAGGTATATTGTAATATTACTAACACTTTATGGGCGCAGCCTGAAATAAATGATTTGATTTGATTTGATTTGATTTGATTTGAAATAGGGTCGAAATAGAGTTTAAAGGTTAAGAGTACTGTAGACCGCAGGAAACCAATCGATCCCATTTGTCTATGATATAATGGGGGATTAACTCGTGCCTCCCAATTAAACGTCTAGCCCGGGCACGCAGATTATCGGATTTGCGACCGGAAGGCCTACCACGGACCACAAACAAAGCTTTACCTCTCTGTCGCCCTTGCGTACAAAATAACGGTTTATTAATATGTCGCCGAAAATTGTATAGCAAATTATCACTTCCCAAACACCTATTCCAATATTTTCACATCGCTGAAAGATCAGTTGCCAACTGTAACGTTTCGCAGACGTATCTTTGGCATATTATCATATTCCAACCTTACCTAACTTAGTTGGCAAATGAAAATTCGGCCAAATGAAAGTTGGCAAATAATAATTTGATAAATGTTTGTATGCCAAGTCAATCATCGGCGAAAAGTTGGTTGGCAAGTGATATTCGGCGAAAGGCACGATACCCAAAATAACATATGCGATGGGGACCAACCATCATATGCGATTCGCGGTAGGCCTCAAAAGGCCTCTTCAAACCACTCCACTGTGTAGGATCTGAATTACTCTGACCTCTGAGTTAACAAAATTTTTACGAATGTTACGGTCGACTTTATTTTGTATGAGTTGACGACCTAATAGAAATATAAATAGAAAAATATTTATTCATGGCATATTACAGAGGGTACATTATAATACAGAAAGGTATTATTCGAATCCGAAACAAAACGATTACTGCCACAAAAGGGTCCCGACTCAGCATCGAGCAAGCCTGGGTGGCCAGCGCTGGTCTTCCGCCGGGGCCGTCTGTGAGTGGTGTCAAGGATTGTGACACAGCAGATAACACACAAAATTATGATAGTAATATAAAATGTCTGTTTGATATATATACTGGAAGCCGCTTTGTGTGTACCACTAACAGGTACGGGTAATGATCGTACTGTTTGGCTGATTCGTAAATATATACCGAAAATAGGTAAAATTATTAAAGGATTTATCAGTGACAATGTATTTTATCGTAGTTACTATAACGGTCAAAATTATATGGGCAGAGTTTATTAATTAACTCATTCATAAATTGCCCATGCACTTTTGAACGCGCGTGTGCCTTTCAGAAAGCGACAATCGGTGATGTGAACGTGTTCACAAAGCGATAAACCGACGATATACTGCTGTTTTGTAAAGTCGGCCCCTTTAGATAAGACGCTTTTATAAACTTTGCTTGGTAAATAACAATAAGTCTTGTAAGCAAGCCCAAGTATACATATGGGTATATAAAACAGATGACGTGCAGGTGCAAGCATTTGTTTCTATGTAAGAAACAAATAAGCGAGCGTTTCATATAACTTCCTATGGGCAGACAAAGCAGATAACAGGCAGCACTTATTAAGTGTTTTATAGTAGTTTAGGTACATTATTGCGCTGAAAAATTAAAATACAATCCAAGTGTAGAAATAAAAGCTCGGAACAAAAACCTTGGTTATAGAAAAACGGACAATAAACCAGTAAGAATAGTCATCACTGAAATATCGAGTATGTAAGAACACAATTCCGCAGGATCTATCTAAATCCTATCCGCGGATCAGATCGGCGTTCCATTGTCGCAGTTATTGCGAAATATGACATTATACGGTATTGTGCTCCTTTGTCGCCGCTTGAAAATAGCTGGCATTTATCATCCGTGTTTCATTGCTAGCTGTGGTATTTCGAAGTTCGTGGTATTAATTGTTTAGCAAATGTATGTCGTTATTTATATGCATCTGACGAATTTAAAAGTCGTCGATTATAATTTGTTTTTATTCGCCCTATTCGCCATTTCGGCATCTTATTTAGAACATGATACAGTTTAACATAGGTTTGCTACGTTATATAAATAGAGGGGTAAAGTTAAAACTAATTTAGCTATTTATTTATTGTTATGATATTGGTAAAAATCTACAAGCAAAACTTTAACTGTCTATCTATGGGGATTATTGAGATACAGTTCGCTCACATACGGACAGTCAGTGAAGGCTTTGTTCTAATTGTTACACTTTGGGTACGGAATCCTATAAAGACGTGTACGTGTACCCTTATCGATAGTGTCACCCTTCCAATCCATTTAACATTTGGGCATTTAAATCATTTTCTTCTGACTCGACAATAATTACTGATCCGTATTTTAAGGCCACAGGTAATAATCCACCTGATAATCACATAACATTAACACTAGGCTACCTAGGGCTTACGTCCCTTTCTCAAGTCAATTGGGCCCCTGAGTCAAATTCTGTCCGTAGTTGCTGAATCAAAGTCGATTGGAGTTTCTTTCGGGTCATTACACTACAAAAATAAAAGTAATGTATTTGGTCGTTTTTATTTTTGGTAGTCCAAAAATTATTTGTATATATTGCTAAATTGCAAATGGAGTTTCTTTCGGGTCATTACACTACAAAAATAAAAGTAATGTATTTGGTCGTTTTTATTTTTGGTAGTCCAAAAATTATTTGTATATATTGCTAAATTGCAAATAATTATTTGTTTTCTATCCTATTAGGAGAAAAAAAATGCAAGTATTATTTTAAAAAACGATATTTGCATAAAAAAAATAAGAATATTGTCTTCTGTTACCGCGATTGTTATTCATTGAAATTAAACACTTTAGAATGAACTGTGTGAACGTGCCCTTAGCGAGTGACGTAGTGAGTGTTGTTTGCAACCCGGTTGGCAAAAGCGATGATAATGAGAACGAGGGTAGATCGTCCGCCGTGTCGCCCCCCGCGCCGCTCCCACCGCCAGCTGCAAGTACCAGAGCAGATAGGGCATTAGCCCGCAGTGTACGACTTGCCTCTGTCGCGAGTGGGCGCTCCTGATGACGTTCTTCGTAAAGAACGAAACATGTCGAGCGAAAATCGACTAAATTACGTGAGTGACCCGTTTTAAATATTATTTAATACTTTAGAATGGATTAATCGCGTTTATTAACACCATGATCCTACGTTCCGAGCCCTTTACAGCACTCGTTTTGAGTCATCATCTTAACCCTGTGAAAACGAGTGCTGTAAAGGGCTCGGAACGTAGAATCATGGTGTTAATAAACGCGATTAATCCGTTCTAAAGTGTTTAATATCAAAAAATAAAGACTCCCATTTTGTCACACGTAGGCGGAAATAATGTAATTTTAATGATAATAGGCTATGAAACATCATGCTTTTGTGTTACGCAAACTGTCACAGACAGGAAGAGCTTAATAAAATATATATATCATCTGAGTAAACAAAGGATTCTCTGCGGTTACGTCAGTAGTAAAACTGTTATTGGTCTCTGATTATCAGAAATATCTCGTAGCTACTGCCGCGCCAAAGTGTTCGAACTAGCAATCTCAAGCAATATCAGACAATGTCGGTACAACTTCGCCATTGACTTATTCGTCTAGACAGAACTATTGGAACGAGCAGGAGTATTTGACCTCGATATGCTCGCCAGATTCGTGTGGACGATATGTCATTATTAAGGGCATTCATTCAATTTTTAAAAACGTTGGTTGCCTAGTAAGGCGTGCGTATTTCAATTTGGAGGTCGCGTGTTTAAGCCCTGGCTCGAACCAATGGGTTACCGGTTGGAAAGGAAAATATCGTAAGGAAATGTTACATATACGAGAGTATTGCCAAAGAACCGGGGATAAATTAGGTAGATAATTTGCGGAATTTCAAATATTTAGTTATTTTGACCGGCTTTGTTATAAATTGTGTGAAACTACGTAGACTTTTTTTAAACCATAAGTTTGTTACTTTCGGAGTAAAAAGGGGGGCATATAAATTACCAAAACAAATCTACTGTCAGACTAGGGTTGATTGAGTATAATAATAGGTACTTTTATTCGTTATAAAGACACACTAGCTTTTTTTAGTTTTTTTACGCGGTGATGAATTTGCACCTAATCGCCGTCTGCACTAAACTATAAGTGCCAAAAAAAAAACACTACTCTTAACACGTCTGTAAATCGGGCTTATAAGAAGTATTTCCGCGGCGTTTAGACATAGGTTGATTTTACCGAGATTTTTTAAAATATCTGAAAAGGTTCGACCTGGCATGATTAAAGTATTTAATTTTATTTTCCCCTCACTAGCTCGGAAAGCGCTGTTTTGTCCTTTAAAACTAGCGTGGAAAAACGCATTTTATCCACATGTGGGGCAAAGTAATCTAATTCCTATCACTTACCACAAGTCCAGTATAAGTGAGTCCTATATGCTCATAGTAAATATGCGCAATCGGAGGTCACATCTTAAATTGGTCATGTGATCATGTCTTATCCCGCACTTGGTAAGCTGTTGGCAATATCTAAGTACCAGGAGCGTAACCTAATCTATGAAAAATGTTGAAATTGATTTTTGATGGTTTCTTCAAGATAACTTACATGTGGATAAGATTTATAATCGTATTTAGTCGGTATTTTCCTCGCAATAGTGAGGGGGAAAATGTTGTATTACACTCGGCGGCAAAGTTTGTTCAACTCTCGTGCCTTGAGACCCTCGTAAAGCTCAAGATTCCAGTTATTGAACCACTCGCTACGCTCGTGGCTCTATTTTGGAATCTTTCGCTTGCTCGGGTCTCAATATAAGCCCGAGAGTTAAACAACAACTTTGCCCCCTTGTATAATAAATAACTATTATGGACCCACGGTTCAAGTTAAAAAAAAGTGTAAGATTGATACTGCGAGATTATCGCAGAATCAATTAAAGTTAAACACTATTGTATTGAATTGTCCGGCACAAAATTCGCAAATACCTAATCACCATGATATACTGAGAGCCCGGGCATATTGCCGGCGGCCGTAAAACGGAGTAGCGTTACAAATATTGCGGCAAGGGACCGCAATTTGCCGGTTCGGACGCAACACCTTACAATTATGGGCCGAATTAACGTGCACTTCATTTCCGCGGACATATTGGACATAAACGCAGCGGTTTATGACTCCTGAAAGTTGTTTGTTAGTACATATGTTGGTCTATTCACTAACCCGTCGTAATTCTGTTTTCTCTGGGTAAAGTAAGTAAGTTTAGGCTTGATTTATAGCATGAAAACGGGAATTGTGTGCTAACCCAGTAGGTACACTTAATATTGTCGTAAAACTGGTAGGGACAATTATAGTCATGCACGATTTGTTGCAACTTACTCTATGCTTTCAATGCTTTTAGATTTAATTACATGCATATACGTATTATTTTAACGTTATAAAAAGCAATACTAAATATATGCGTTTTTGCAAAAAAAAAACATAATATTTATAAAACCGTGATGAAATTTAACGATCGATGCGCTCAAAAAAATGTTCTAATAACAGCATAACTGCTACTCTGCCCGTCTACTTCAGGTACTTGTTTACCTACTCGTATTCGATACACTACATGAGAAAGAAGAACCAAAGTAAAAGTGCTCTTCGATTACTAATAACTCTTACAGATTGAGGGCTCAGAAAAACTAGTTTACCCGCCCGTCCCGAGCCAACGCGTTCGGTAGAATATGGTTTTGGCTTGGTTTATTTGCACTAGCCGATCGTTCCTTGTGAACCGGAAATGTTGTCCGAACGAATTAAAACCCGTCAACTCCCGATTATCTCGATAATTACTTTACGCTTCGGCCGGCAAATTAATGGATATTAAATTACAGCATTGCTCCCAACTGATTGGATATCGGTTACTCGTTAATACACTTTTACCTCGTTTGCTGTTGTTTTATCTCCAAATTTAGAGAGAGAATCCATTTAATGGTCCCTACTGCTGAGAAAAAAACATTGAACAAGTTTGTTTAATTACTATACCTAATTGTTTTAAATTTTTAAGTAACCTCTTATCTTATAAATTGAAAGAGATGTCAAATACTACAGAAAAAGTGACCAAGGTCCCCGGTGAGCAGGGCTGGGATCGAACCAGCGTCCTCCTGCTTTCGCGGCAGACGCCCCAACCACTGGGCCACCCGATCACGGCATGACATTTATTATGTTTAATAAATGATTTAATTCATGCTTTAAAATTGTATAACCTCTTATCTGTTAAACGACAGAGTTAGCTGTTAGTCACTGGTCTTACCAATACAACCGTTCAGACATGTTTGCCTTTACTAATCTAATTTTATGCCTATACAGCATCACAAAAGAAACAATGCCAATTGTCCGTGTTTAATAAACCCATTGCAAGACCGTGACAATATTAATTGGCGTGTTAAAATACTTATAATACGTAACGAGATAATTAAGCGTAAATATAGATTTCCTAGTTACGCAATTTCCATCTTTGTTTAGTTCTTAAAACGGATGATCATTGTGTCAACAATGAAGAGTATTGTTTTAATATTTACATGTGCTTCAGTGTTTTGCCGGACGGGTACGCTATTTGATAAAGAACTATTCCACTACGTCCTGGATAACGAGCTATGTATCCGCCAGTTGGAAACTATGACCACATTTGGATGTAAACATTATTTTTCTCAATTTATACGTCTTTAGCCATTTGTTTGCTATACGAGGACGCGAAGTATCCAATTTTTAGCCGTTTCTTTCCGGGCGGTTATTTGAGTTATTTTCTTATGAAGATTTGTAATCACTACGTCACTAGGCCGTCCGGGATACCATGATAGTTCTAAATATGACCTTTTCAAACACGGCTTTCAAGGCTATGCCCACTACAATGTTTAGGATGACTTTCCACCGGCCAAGAGCATGTCGGGCCATGCTCAGTGTAGGGTTCCGTAGTTTACCGTCTGTCACAACACGCAACCATAATATGCTTATAATAATTAACAATTCGATGATACTTTCGATCACATCCGTCCCGACCCCATCAACTCCGGAAAAATCTTAACAACGCAAAGTAAACCACGGTTCAGCGCCATCTGTCGGGAAATTGGGTTACTAATTTATACAAACTAGACGGGTTATGTATGTTGGGTTTTCGGGGGTAACTTTTGATCGCGTGAATCGATTTGAATCATTATTTTTCGTTAACTAGCGTATACGCCAAATCTTGGTATACTCGTAGTTGTCAAAGCGGACCTCATTGACACGAAATACACGATGATTTTTAATAGGTGATTAGGTACCATTTGTGTTTACTCAGTAATTGATGAGGATCATGTTGAAGTCGTAATTACATGGAAACAAACTTGTTTTTCTTTTATCCCAATTTTCAATTTGAGATAAATTTTATCCTAAAACCCTTCTCACTCTACTAATCCGTATGAAGAAATTTCCAGCCTCCTTTAAAACTTAATGGCAGTCGATAATTTAAGAGTATTTACGCTGATAACTTATCATAGTCATATGCATTAATTCATGACTTAAGATCTGTTAAATTTCCCACCATGCACTTGACGTATCATAGTTACTTCCGGTAGGATGACCATATATTCAGTGGTTATTTGTTTAAATTAAACAGTGAGGTAATTGCATGAGGCCTCGCCTAATAAGTTTTATTTGGGCTAGAAATTAATATTTTTCTACTTCTTATCACCAATTAAAACCATCGTGTATTTGTCCATCACCATTCAGCGCTGTGATGTAAATGGTTCGAAACGTAAGGGAATGTAGTCAATAGCCCGATTCGTATTGAGTGTGTTTCAATTTTCAATAAACTAAACGACTGTTTTACCTATCGCTTACTGAACGCTGACTAGTTTTCACTTTGTGTTGAATATCAATAACAAATCTTATTCTTTGAAATACTTTGAATACACTTCACAATCACGTGCCCTTGCTTTCTTCGTACGAGTAAATAGCTTCTGTCCATATCTCCAGTTCAGAATTTCTCTGATAATAAAACATTCCGACTCGTTAGACGTTCATTACAGGCGATAACTCCGACCACAAATAGCGAGCTCTGCACTTTTATCTCAAACAATGGTCCGTAGATATCTAGTAATGGGTTGGTACGTATTTGAAATAGATAAACTGCTAGTAGATATCGCTGTGAAATAATATGATATAGTTATTTTATAAAGTCAAAGCTAAAGTAGTGATTTAACTATGTTATTAGTGTGTTTCGGTGTCCAGAAGTTTAACTAATAAAATATATATATAGAAAAGCGTTATAATGTGATTTCATACAGTGGGCTCCAGCCTCCAACCCATGTTAGACACTAAAAGCCTCACTTGAGCCAACTAAGCGAGAGTTAGTCGTCAAATCCCGTACTGAAAATGGTTAACGGGGAACTGGCTACGGAAATAGGTGTACAATTTATAGAGACACGAATTCCCTCTAGTTAGTGTGCCATACTCTCATTATTAATTAATCCGGTCACCAGGCAGCTGTTCAGCGGTGTATTTCCGTGGCTGGCTCTTAGACTATTAACTCCGGGTTAGTTGGCTAATCCCGAATGGTGCAAGTGGCGCTAAGAGCTTTCCGTGACACAGTTAGTATACTTCTTAGTCATAGTGAAGAGCTCCTGTGATTATCAAAAGCTGGCCTTTGAACCCGCGACCGAATTGAAAGCCGGACGCTCTTAGCCAGGTAGTCATACCCGTTCGGAATAGACGTGCCCGTGTTTGTTTGCTTATCAGCGCAGTAATGCGTGCCCATGTAACTTAGTGTGTGGTACAAGTGCATAAGACATCGAGATGGCAGGCAGTGTTGTTATAGACGAGTTTCTCATGTTCATTCAGAACAAGATAGACAAATTAGATGAGTTGACTATAACGCAGATTTGCGTATCTCATTTTTCGGATGAAGAAATTGAGGCAGGCAAGAATGAACTTTTTAAGACATGTCCAGGACAGGACAGAAACATTCAAAGAAAAGGCGAAGATAAAAACAAGAAAAATGTAAAAGATGTTATTAAACTTTTCAAGGCGACTCATCCTGACCAACAGCCTATATTCGTCGCTAAGGACCTAAATCGCATACCAGCGGTAACATTAGAGCACATTGACGTGGCGCGTCTTTTAAAAGACTTGACTTTCTTAAAAAACGAACTGAAAGAGACAAGACATCATGCTGTTTTGAAATCTGAACTGCAACAATGGCAAACTGACGTCCGAGCGGAACTATACGCTATAAAAAATACGTTAAGTAATCAAGACAGATCACTAGCAAACGAGGAAAGACTATCTGACACTAGTCATACCCCAAAACGACTTCCGACCTTGGATCGCCAAGCGCCAGTGTTTGTACCACCAAGGAGAGTAGAAGTGCATTCTGTTGCATCGTATCGAGACGTTGCTGAGCGCCATACGGACACGCAGCGGCAGCAAGCGACCCGCGCGCGTAATAGTAGCAGCAATACGGGTGATAACCGCTTGACACAGCAAACGGGCGGCGATAAGACAACAACGCGTGCCTACCCGCAACATGAGAAAGAGGAGGACGAATTTATTCTGGTAAATAACAAAAAAAAGAAGCAAAATAAACAAAATTTATGCGGCACGTCGCAAAAATCGAGTAGGATTCAGGTTGCTGAGTCCAAGGCTGCAATATATCTATCTCGCGCTAAGAAGTCCATCACCGAACAAGACATTATTGCGCATATCAAGGATATGAATGAAGAGTGCATTAGTGTTGAGGTATTAAAACAGTACAAAGAGGTCGACTTTGCGTCGTTTAAGATTATTATATCGTCTGATAAGTTGTCCAAATTTTTACACCACGACTTTTGGCCTCAAGGTTTAAAATTCCGTCGTTTTAGAGATCGCTTTGTTCGAACAGAGCGCAAACCCGAAAACACTTGCAAATAATATGGACGTACAACAAAAAACAGTCACTTTTGTAACTTTTAATTGCAAATCATTAAAACGATCCGCTCAGCACGTACGGGACCTCTGCAAAACGGTTGATCTCGTAGCCCTACAAGAAACCTGGTTACTGGAACACGATTTAAATTTCTTATATGAAATTGATGGCGAATTCGGTTGCTATGCTAAATCGTCGGTGGATAGCTCAGCCGGTGTACTGCGAGGGAGACCGTACGGAGGGCTCGCGCTTATGTGGAGGAAATCGGTGTTCAAAAATGTATCTATCGTGGACTGTGGCAGTGACAGAGTTATAGCTGTGCGTATTCAGATAAACAATAACTCGTTTCTCGCGTTCAGTGTTTACATGCCGTACGATAGCAATAGCAATGACGATCTGATACACTATACGAACTGTTTGGGAATCATTAGCGCGGTTATTAACGACAGTGAAGTGGAAAATGCATTTATATTGGGTGACTACAATGCGAACCCCAATTCACGGTTTGCTCGAGAGCTCGCGAGTTTTTGTAAGGACGAGGACTGGGAATGTGCCGACTTGAAATTGTTAGGTGATAAATCTGATACCTACACGTACATGTGTGAGGCGAGTGGCGCACGCCGCTGGCTTGACCACTGCCTGGCTACGTCGGCGGCTTGCGACATGATCACTTGTGTGCGTGTGGATAACAGTGTGTGTTGGTCTGACCATTTTCCTCTATATGTAGATTTAGACATGACGGTTATTATTCAAAAAGTTAACCAAAACCATTCCGATAGTTTAAGCAAAGTACTTTGGAACAATAGAAGTAAAGAACAGTCTTATAAGTACGGGGAAACCTGTTATCATGAATTTGTGAATATGATTTCTCCTAGTCATTGTATTGCCTGTGATATTAGAATATGCACTGATAATATGAATTATTATAAGTCTATTTTAAATGGTAGATATAATGATATAGTAAGGACATTACAGACTGCGGCTGTGCGTACTTGTCGCCGTACTCAGAACGGTGCAACTCGGAGGAAACAGGTAGCCGGGTGGAATCATCATGTCAGGGAGGTACATGAGATCGCTAAAACGCATTTTAAATGTTGGGCTGAAGCTGGCAATCCTAATTCAGGCGTCTATTACGAAAACATGGTTAGTAGTCGTAAAGCTTTTAAAAATAAGTTAAAATGGTGTCAAAAAAATGAGGAACAAATAAAAATGAATATTTTAACGTTAAATAGAGCTAACAATAATTTTTCAAAATTTTGGAAAACAACTAAGTCACTAAAGGGTAAACAAGGATTGCCTGCTTCAGTCAATAATGTTAGTGAACCAAAGGATATAGCAGAAATGTTCGCCACTCATTTCAAGGTTACGCCTCTGAGTGTGGATGGCGTGCTCTCGTCGGGGCCTGAGGTTTCTGTACTCCCACATGACAATAAGATCACTTTTTCATCTGGCGATATCGCGAAAGTGGTGAATAACATGAAGCGTGGTAAGTCTCCGGGGCACGATGGACTCAGCGTGGAGCACATAGTCTACGCTAGCAACGAACTATACCGTGTCCTAGCAGATTTCTTCAATGCATGCCTGGCTCATTGTTATCTTCCCCCTGACATGATGAAAACACTGGTGGTCCCTATAGTTAAAAATAAAACCGGAGACCTCTCTAGTCTTAACAACTACAGGCCTATCTCTTTAGCTACAATACTCGCCAAAGTGCTTGAAAGACTGTTGCAGCCCGAATTGACTAGAAATCTTAAAATAGATCAAGCCCAGTTTGGTTTTCGTCCAGGACTCTCGACAGACTCAGCCATATTAGGTTTAAAATACACAGTAAATCACTATGTCAATAGAGAGACGTCAGTTTTCGCGTGCTTTTTAGATCTCAGCCGCGCTTTTGACCTAGTCAACTATGATTTGCTGTGGAATAAACTGTTTGCGTCAGGAACATCGCCTGAGATGGTGAGGCTGTTGAGATTCTGGTACGAGAACCAAACTAATAATGTAAAGTGGGGTGACTCACAGTCTAGCGACTATAGGCTAGACTGTGGAGTGCGCCAAGGGGGTCTGACATCTCCGGACCTGTTCAACCTATACGTAAATGACCTTATCGAGGAGCTGAGAGGTTCCAACGTCGGTTGCCATATTGGTAACGTATGTGTTAACAATTTGAGCTACGCAGACGATATGGTTCTTCTCAGCCCCTCGATAAGTGGCCTGATGAAATTATTGAAGATCTGCGAGACTTACGCAAGCACTCACGGCCTGAAATATAACGTACTCAAGACCGAAATGCTCGTTTTTAGGTACGGAAAGGGTCCGGAGGTCATACCTACGGTGTGTATGAGTGGTGCGCCAATTCGGGTTGTAAAGAGCTTCAAGTACCTAGGACATATTCTCAATGAGTATTTGATAGATGATGTCGACATGGAGAGGGAGCGCAGGGCTCTTGCAGTTCGCTGCAATATGTTGGCTCGACGCTTTGCGCGTTGTTCGAACGAAGTAAAGGTGACCCTATTCAAAGCCTTTTGCCAATGTTTTTATACTTGTCAGCTTTGGAATAGGTACACCAGGCGCTCGTTCAACGCGCTAAGAGTGCAATACAACAATGCCTTTCGCATCTTGCTGAAATTACCTCGTTTCTGCAGTGCGAAGGGTATGTTCGCCGATGCAAGAGTCCCCGACTTCTTTGCCATCCTGAGAGCCAGGTCTGCTGCCTTCCGAGCGAGATTGTTAGCCTCCAGCAACGAAATTCTGTCACTAGTAGCTACAGACTATAGTGACGAATTTAATGAACACTGGCGGAAATTGCACTGGTCTGAGAATGGCCAGTTATAGTGTAAATTTTTGTAAACGTTTTATTTCAGTGTTTTAGGTTTTAAGTTATTTTTATACAAGTTTTACTTTATTTATTGTACTTTTAATTGTAATTTTATGGGATTCTTGCCTGCCAAATAAAGAATTTATTATTATTATTATTATTAGCGCTGGGCCACCAACGCTCAAGCAGCGCTATCTATCTTTTATATAGAGAACGATTGAGTTCTTTTGAAATAGATGGCTCTATTTACGACCTGCTGAGTTAGCTAGATGCCAAAAATGGCGCAAGAGTGTTGGTCTGAGAATGGGGAAAGTATCTTTTGCGAACGCACCTTTTTTTGTATAACATGCAGTAGCTTAATGCTCCTTAAGGATGACTCACAGTAGTCCGTTCCGTTCCGATCCGATACGGGACGATCTGCCAGTTTCTATAGAAAGTATCACGTGATAGCTCGGAGCCCTCGGACGTCACGTGACTTTTTGTATAGAAACTGACAGATCGTCCCGTATCGATCCCGATGACAGACCGTCCCGATCGGAACGGAACGGACTACTGTGACTCATCCTTTAGAGCTCGACTAGCATTTGAAAGCTTGTTCTAAGCTCCCATAGCAGCGCACCACATATGCTTTGGCGCAGCCATTGGGATTTAGTTATATATTAAAATTCTTGAAAATCACTGTTACTAAGCTTCCATACCAACCACTTCTGCATCTAATAACCGTTAGCACCACTATTATTATTATTTGTAAACAAGCATCTATGAATTATAATAAGTATATGAAACATCGGAGTTTTATTAAAAACGAGTCGTCGACCTACAATGGCTACACTATCCTATTCGGGAAATTTACAGTCTAACAGTACCTCGTATTATCGATATACCGATGTCTAGGATGAATAGTGCGACTCCCAGTTCTAACTTTCGAATTAATAACACTAAGTTTTTAGGTGGCATAAAGCATGAAACGTGGCATGAATGTAGCTTGTAAGGATACCAAAAAATCGGAAGTGGAAACATATCATGACGTGATTCTTTCCCTTCTTTTTTATCCAATTTTGTCTCCCAAATTGCATTTTTTCCCGTTTTATATAAAAACGGAAATAGCTACAACAAAAGCTTCAATTAACAATATATTTTCCATTAAATTATCTATAATAATTGTCTAGTAAGTATGTTGCTAGTATGTATAGTTTTCGAAACATGCTTTGCGGAGTCAAGGGGCCCGACGCGTAAAATGTACTGACCGCCCGTATCGCCGCCGTCATTCGCCTACATTTTGTATTCTCATTGAAGTGATTGAAGTGAAAGCACACATTTTAGATGTGTGCTTTCACTTCAATAGATTAAAAAAAACCTGGAAAACACAGCCATAAAAGGGGAAAAATCACATGACGACATGTTTCCACGCTTTGTTTTCTTTTTCGTGAGCCTACATTCATAGCAATTGTCATGATAGATAGATAGATAGATAGATAAAAATCTTTATTCATCCACAAACAATAACATCATCACAAAAAGTATACAACTATAATGTAAGCATAAACAGTTTGACATTCACAATTCATAACAAGAAAACATGCTTGTAGACAATGTGTTGTGGTACGAACCAGGCGCTGACTCAGCATAATGCTGCGAAAAACGCAGCGCTGATCTTCCGTCAGAAACCATTACTTAAACCTAATACTTAAACCTAATACAGGACCGAACAATCAGTGCAGCACTGTCAGTCTTGTCAGTGTCTTTAAATCTGTATTTGCAGCATGACTCATGCTTTCTGCCAGATGGTGCCATACTTCGTGCTAAGAACCCATACTAGAAGGCAACAATAATTACTCATAATGCAGATAGTTATGGGCCCAGCGGACGTGCGAATTTCAACTCGAAACTTCGGCTGTTACCTTTGAGGTTTTGGACGAAATATTCACTCGGAATGCTGTTTTTAATATTGTTATTTTTGTTTTAAAATTGTTCCCTGAGCGCGTGATATCCAAAGAACACATTTTCTTGCACACACGTGTTTGTTTTGTGCGTATTTCTACACATATATATTTATTAGGTGCATTATGGCCTTCGTACCCATAACTCGCACGTAATATATATGCAAGAGACCTTATCGTGCCGGCACTAAAAGTGACACGTGGGTACTCGTATTTACGGCCGTCCCTAAATTTAGCGCAACTATATTATACCATTCCTTCCAAAAATTTAGCTCTGCATTGCGCCGAATGCTTAAAATTCCAGAAATGTACTGTGAGCGGTAAATTGTAACTCACTCCCTAGCTAAAATGGTTTCTCCTCCACAAATTATTAGGTTTCACACATTTATATTGTATAAAACTAGTGAAATTGAGAAAACCCTGATTATGCACAAAAATAATTAATCGGCGTTTACCTACTTACCTACACTAAATGAATTTAATAAATCTACATTTTGTTTTCAAAAATATTTTACTTATAAATTATTTAAATTTCAAAGTCATTTATTTTCAAAATATAAACAGTAAGTGTACCTTTAATCTAAAATATGTCCTTGAGGCATTGTACCTAGAATGCTGGCGGCATTTCCTCGTTGTATTGCAATGCTGATACGTTGTGCGAGGCAGCCTTGCTTTATATATTATTGTAATCAAGAATCGAGATAGACCAGGATCTTAAAAAAACGACTCTTGAACGTAATTAAGCACAAGCAAATCCAATATCTAAATCTTTAAATTAGGTTTTACTAATTATAATTATGCGTGATTTTGTTGATTGCAAAGCACGTCACTACTGATCGGGCCAGAATATGTTCACATTAGGTAAAATTACTCCTCGAGTGTAAAAACTACAAAAATACGACTATTAAGAATCAGTGAAATTATTACGCACAATGCGCGCCTCAGTATTATCGTGCGATTTTACAATCATGCAATACTCGCTTAATTTACATAGAAATTGCCCCTTACAGCAAAGGCTGTAAGCTTAAATTGCCGTGGCATATAAATTTGCAATGCAATCTTGCAAAAATAACCCCGGTGTAAATGGTGATTCCTTTTGCCTATTTCCTTTTTGCGCGTTAATAGCTAAAATGGGCAGCAAAATGCCGTTGCGGCAACTATCGTTTTGTACAAGCTTTGCGGGATTATAAACATTTATTCACCAGGCAATTCAGGCTTTCAGCCTCGAATAATATTATTTGATTCCTAAATGAGAATTTCCGTGACTGTTGCACAAAATTTCAAGTAGATATTAATTGCCATATAATCTATTCCTTGCAGCTTTTTCCTCTTCCGCTTTCGCAACTTAATCTCAAGGTTTGGCGTTGGCGCTTGTTTGACGATATCGACTGCCATCTGCCCGCCCAAACTAGAGGGTAAACTAGGTCTTATTGAGATAAGTTCGGTTTAGACCGGTAGTCGTACCAACAAAAGTACCGAAAAACTCACAGCTACGAGCCAGAGCTTGAACCCGCTGCAGACTGAAACTCGTACGCATGTCGATAATTTAAATAAAATCGTAGTGTCATCAATAAAGATCATATTTTGGTGAATACTTCATGAAAATTGCCACGAGAAATTACAATGTTTTGAAGAATATTCGGTAGTTTTGTCCTGTGTCGGAATTTCGTGACATACGTACGTCGTGTTTCTTGTTTTATTCATAAAGGACATAGAAATTAAATGAAGTTAATGAAGACATTGACATTAAATGCGAATTCTCCCCGTCGGGGTGAATTCGCATTCTCTCAGTCATTGACTTAAAACCTGCCTGTGAAAACGAGTGCTACAAAGGGCTCGAAACGTAGGGTCATTGTGTTAATAAACGGGATTAATGCGTTCTAAAGTGTTTAATTTCAATGAATAACAATCGCGGTAACAGAAGACAATATTATAAATGACATGTTGGTGGCAAACAAGCATACAGCTCACGGAATAATAAGCAATGCGCCCGGGGCCCATAAACGGCTGTAATATCAGTAATAATGATCTGACAATTACATACATACATACATATTTGAGGACAGTCCCACACAGATCAACCTAGCCCCAAACTAAGCAAAGCTTGTACTATGGGCACTAAGGTGACGATATCCATACTTATATAGATAAATACGTACATATCTACATAGGAAACGTCCATAACCCAGGAACAAATATTCGTGATAATCACACAAATAAATGCCCTTACCAGGATTCGAACCCGGGACCTCCAGCTTCGTAGGCAGGGTCACTACCAACGTCAGAGATGGACGACTCCTTGATAGTCACAGGCACAGGAAGGTGGCCCTTAATATATACCTTAGCCCATACTAACTAACATGGGTTGGAAGGTGTAGTCCACTGTATGGAATCTTCTAGATTCCGATGAAACTCACTAATATATTTAAATCACTAATATAGCTTTAAATTTATAAAATAACTGTCATATACTTTCACGGCGATATCCACTGGCAGTTAATCTATTTCAAATTGGTACGTACGAGTACCAATCCATTACTATATATCTACGGACCATTGTTTGAGATAAAAGTGCAGAGCTCGCTATCTGTGGTCGGAGTTATCACCTGTAATGAACGTCTAACGAGTCGGGATGTTTTATTATCAGAGAAATTCTGAACTGGAAATATGAAGAGCTGCTATTTACTCGTACGATAAAAGCGTACGATAAGGGCACGTGATCGTGAAGCGTATTCGAATAATAAGATTTGTTGTTGATTTGATTTTGTTTTGATATACAACCCAAAGTGTAAACTCCTAGCAAAGGCCCGGATTATACTAGTTAGGTAAACTGTAAACAGGTCTTGAGTCAGCGTTTAGTAATAGTACTTACTTGTTTTGTGGGAGGAAATTATTTTTTAAATAACTAATGAAAACCCATAATACTTATTTATTTATTTTTAGTATATTATGTGCTTGGTTTTAGTAAAGTATTTGTTTGTCGGTTGTTGATAAGGCTTAATTCTGAATGAATCTTCATGACGTTCATGTCTTATTGGCTAACGACAAAGTGGTACCTTACTAAAATCTAACACATATGCAGTCAGAGTATGAACAATTACAAGAGTGTGTGACCTATTTTTATCCACCCATTTTTATCTCAGATACGAGTCTGTTCAACTGCCAAACGTGGTGAACAATTATTTTTATGGGAGACTACTTCTGTAATATCTTCTTTAGATGCTGCTACTCGGGTCCTGTTCAGTAGCAAGCTGTACAGCGTGACAACGGGGGCTTCGACGAGCACGCACGCGGCCACTGAGATCACCAACGTAAACATGAGGTCGGATCCGAACCTTGACAACTGGAAACGCGCAGAGAAAAATATTAGTTTTTTTCTTTACTTTTATTCCAATCTATAAAATAAAAAGTTCATTTTAAATTTATATAAACTCAATCTATAAGAAAAAAAAACAATCTTGCAGTTTGGCAGATAAGGCAACTTGTAATAATGGGTGTATTTCCTTTGAAAAACGTTTTTTTAATGATTAAGATGTTGGAAATTGGTAAGAGAGTAGGGATTCGCCGGTTCTATCGGTTTTTTTTGGTGGGTCTATGTACTGACCCACCCCAAATCATGGCAAAAAAAGGAATAGCCTCAAGACCCGCCCAAACGCTCTACGAGGGGACGTAGAGCGTTTGGGCGGGGGCCTGAGAGTGTAAGATGGCGTCTTCAGGCTTTTAAATGGAGGTCTAATAACACAATACAAGGCGGTCATAAACCCTTTCTCGCATCTCCATTGTTCTTAGAAAAGGCTCCTTCTATTGTTCTTCCTAGCTGGACTGACCCCACCCACGCTGACCAGCGTCGCGTCAATTGTTTTTTTGCTTCGTTTTTTATTACATAAACACACCTATTCCTTCGGTTCAGTTAAAGTATAGAGAGAGAGAGTGAGGCAAAATTTGAACGAAATGTTTGGCCATCAGTGGATTGATCACTTCTCAAATAATCCATGGCCACCATGTTCGCCAGGCCTCACACCTCTGGTTTTTTTTGGGGTTGGGTCAAACAGTTGATTCACAAAGAAGAGTCGAAAACAGAGGTAGAAATGCGGCTGCGGATTGTACAAGCATTTAATAAGATCAAGTGACGTGCCCGGCCAGATCCAAATTTAATGGTTAGTGCTCACCAAAACGACCACCGTTGCTTGATGCAAATAACGGCTGCCGACGGACGCCACATTGAATTACGTCGTATTTAGTCGTAAGTGTGCACATAGCCTTATCTCAACACACATTTCATCTGTTAAACTTGACCTTGACATAACGACCGGATGACAAATGTTAAAATTGTAAACAAATAACAGGCTGTGTAATAATAAAAAAATAATTAGTTTTTATAATTTGGTATTTAATCATAAATTCTAAAAAGCGTCAGTATTTCAAGAATTTACATACCAAAACATTACTTATCGTCTAGGTATACCCGGATTCCAATAAATAGTTTTAGTAAGTTTACATACATATGTATATTTATATTTATGAAGCCGACCGTACATAGAGCCACCAAAAAAAAAAGCCGGTAGAACCGGAGAATCCTTACTTTTTACGAGTACTATGTTTTAGCCGATAACTCCTGTAATAAAGCCTGGGGCCTTACCACGGTCACCTAACGCGATTCAGTTTAGGTCCTTAACTGCACAATTGTATGGCAGTGACTTAGTTTACTCTTTCTTTAAGAAACGCGAGCACAGAAAATGGACCTGGATGAGTCCCGACGGTGCAACTAAAAACGAGATTGACTTCATCATGTCGACGAAGAGACATATATTCAATGATGTTTCTGTGATCAATATGGTCAAAACCGGAAGCGATCACCGTCTGGTAAGAGGCACATTGAATATATGTCCTAAGCTAGAACGCTCTCGACTGATGAAGTCTACGCTCCGTCATGCACTCCAAACTCAAAACCCCGAGAGCTTTCAGCTGGAACTCCAAAACCGTTTCGATTGCCTAGGCGATGATGTGGACGAGGTCAACGACGGGTTTGTGGAAGCTGTCCATAGCGCTGGGTCTAAGTTTTTTAAGGCCCAACGGACAAATAAGACCAAAAGGCTCTCAGACTCCACTCAGAGACTCTTCGATAAGAGGAGTAAAATGGTTCTACAATCTTCAGTTGACGCGACTTTATACCGGCGGCTCAACAAGCAGATCTCTAAGTCCCTCACCCGCGATATGCGCCAATTCAATACTAAGTGTATTGAAGAGGCCATTCAGCGAAATAAGGGCTCCAAAGTTTTTGCAAGGGATCTGTCTGTTGGGCAAAGCCAGCTCGCTAAGTTAAAAACTGAGGATGGCAGAATCATCACATCCAAACCTGAGCTTCGGAGTGAGATAGAGAGCTTTTATGGACAGCTATACACGTCTACTAGCAGACCCTAGAGCTAGACTGGCCCGACACTATACCGAAGACATCCCGGACATCAGCCTGTACGAGATTAGTATGGCTCTTAAACAGCTCAAAAACAACAAGGCGCCTGGTGAAGACGGAATCACAGCCGAACTTCTGAAGGCGGGTGGTAAACCGGTCCTTACGGCCCTTCAGAAGTTGTTCAATTCCGTCTTACTAGAAGGGAGAACGCCAAAGGCATGGAGCGGAGGTGTGGTGGTACTGTTCTTCAAAAAAGGCGACAACGCCTTACTGAAGAACTACCGACCCATCTCACTTCTGAGCCATGTCTATAAGCTGTTTTCAAGAGTCATTACGAATCGTCTCGTACGCAGGCTTGATGACTTCCAGCCTCCCGAACAAGCCGGTTTCCGAAGAGGCTTTAGTACCGTAGACCACATTCATACGCTTCGTCAGGTTATACAGAAGACCGAGGAGTATAATCTGCCCCTCTGTTTAGCGTTTGTGGACTACGAGAAAGCCTTTGATTCGATCGAAACCTGGGCGGTACTACAATCTCTCCAACGGTGCCAAGTAGACTACCGCTATATCGAAGTGTTGAAGTGTTTGTACGAGAGCGCCACTATGTCAGTCCGACTCCAAGACCAGAACTCGAAGCCTATTCCGCTGCAGCGGGGAGTCAGGCAGGGAGATGTCATCTCTCCTAAGCTGTTTACCGCTGCACTGGAGGATATTTTCAAGACTCTGGACTGGAGAAGGCTAGGCATCAATGTAAACGGCGAGTACCTCACTCACCTTCGATTTGCTGACGATATAGTAGTCTTGGCTGAGACCATGGAGGATTTAAGTACGATGCTTGTTAGCCTCAGTAGAGCCTCCGGGCGAGTTGGTCTTAAGATGAACATGGATAAGACGAAAATCATGTCGAATATCCATGTAGCATCAACTCCAGTGACAATCGGAGACTTTACACTCGAACTTGTAGACGATTATATATACCTAGGACAAACTGTCCAGTTAGGTAGGTCCAATTTCGAGAAAGAGGTTAATCGTCGAATCCGACTCGGTTGGGCAACGTTCGGGAAGCTGCGACACATCTTTTCCTCCAATATTTCGCAGTGCCTGAAGACGAAAGTCTTCGATCAGTGTGTGTTGCCAGTGATGACATACGGTACTGAAACGTGGTCGCTTACAATGGGCCTCATAAGAAGGCTCAAAGTCACCCAGAGGGCAATGGAGAGAGCTATACTAGGAGTCTCTCTGCGAGATCGTATCAGAAATGAGACCATCCGCAGCAGAACCAAAGTAACCGATATAGCTCTCCGAATCGCTAAACTTAAGTGGCAGTGGGCGGGGCACATTGCACGTAGAACCGATTGCCGTTGGGGCGGAAAGGTTCTCGAGTGGCGACTGCGTACCGGAAGGCGCAGCGTGGGTAGGCCCCCGCAAGGTGGACTGATGACCTGGTGAAGGTCGCAGGAGTCCGCTGGATGCGGGTGGCGCAGGACCGGTCATTGTGGAAATATTTGGGGGAGGTCTATGTCCAGCAGTGGACGTCTTTCGGCTGAAATGATGATGATGATGATGATGACTCAGTTTAAGTTCTTAACTGAATCGCGTTAGGCGTTCGCGGTAAAGTAAAGTAATTGAAAATAATACTTACTAATGTACGAGTGTCAAAGTAATACTGGACATCAGAGGACAGCAACGACTTCTGTATCGACCAGCTGAACATATACATGGAGTAAGAGAAGCGCGCTATGACCCGCCACACTTTCAGCGATAAAAACCAGTTCACAGGACCTTGTATTAGATAAATAATAATAATTAAAAGTAGGAAAATATTATTTTGGTGGTACAAAGGAAAAATCAAAAATATTCAGTCGAGGACATAAGGTAAAAAGTACCAGTGCCCGACGCTGCACCAGTATTCAACATACCTATGTCAAAGTGGCAAGATTTAAATTGGAATATCGATACATCTTCTGTGTTCAAATTTAACTGAAGATATTACTTTGACATAAAATGACCCAGGTCGAATACTGATGCAGTGCATGAATCGAGCACTGGTACCTTTAACTATGTTTACTTCTTAAATATTACGTTTTTATGCACAAAAAAAGGAAAAAAGGAATAATGCCGCACCTCCATATCCATGAGCACAGGCAAGAATCAGCCAACACAGCGCAAGAGACCAGCAGGAACGATGAAGCGCGAGATATATACTGGTTGCAACCTCGTTATCGTAGCCCAGCGTCAAGAGGTCAAAGATGGCCACGGAAGATAGCACTAATGCTAAACAGTAGCATACGAAGACGGTCAGCTGAAAAAGAAAGGCTACTTTCACTTATTTATATTCAACGAATCCCATGATTGAATACGGTGTCGTTTATTCAATGCATTCCTCGTTTAAGGGATAATTGTTTAATATATTCTGGAAACATTTATTTTGTGGAAGGACGAAACTTGCACGAGGTCCAGGTAGCTAATATATGTGCGATAAGTGTCACATTGTATTGATTTTAGTGAATATTTGGTACTCTTGAAATTATTATAACATGACCTGTCAAAACAACTTCCTTAGTTTTGTTACTTGATAATTTGTTGGTTGTTTTGAGATAGAGTTAAGATTTAACAGCCGCACTGGACATTGTTTACCTTTGACAGACGAAGCTTGTCCCGCCTGTGGACATGCAGGAGATATCCCACAAGCATGCCCATGAAGAACGGCGGGGAGCGTGTCACGGTATTTCTGTAATTGTCGCAGCTACACAAGGTAATATACAAATATAATAAAATAATAAAAATACTTTTCAGTTGGTTTTAACGAGGCAGTCGTGTTTATTATTTTTTTAATTATTTTATTTATTTCAGGCCTTTAGTGAAATGTCAGTACCATACTGCAAACGTGAATCTATAGTAAATTGATAATCTACCGATTCTGCCGCGTGTGTGAGTGAACAAATGTTAGTTTCTAACTAAAGTGAATCATGCTACTAGTTTGATGAAACTTGACGGAGGTTAGTGAACATATAGATAATGACGATGGCGATGGTGTATCACCATCACAAAATAAAGGTTAGTAGTGAACATATAGATAATGACGATGGGATCTATATACTCGTATATGTATATATATTGAAAAATGAAACGACAAAAAGATCCTAAAAAACGACCTGTCGAAGAGAACAACCATTTGTGAGTGATAATGCAGTTAAATAGTGTTTTTGCTAGGAAAGTTGTGGGGTAGTTCTGATTTCTATCATTTCATATGTAGTTTGGTGTGCTGAATCCGAATCTGAGGTTTGCATACTAAATTTCGTGACGCAACATCAAAAAAAAATTAAAAAAAAAGAAAAAAATCGCCTTTTTTCCGGTTTTTTGCTTAAAACTCGAAAACTATTAACTTTTAGTAAATAGTCTATTTACAGAAATTAAAGTACATAAAATTTTCTACAAATATCACTATTTAGTTTTGTTTTCCAATGAGCCGTTCGGTCTCAAATGCGCGTTAAAAATTGGCAATTTTCAGCGGTTTCTGCAAAACTCACTTTAAACGTTCCAAAACTATTATTTTTTACTTAGATCGCAGTATGGAAAAATTATATAAGCCGTTGACGTTTAAAAGGTCCCGGCTGAAGTTCTTCAGTGACGTTGGGTCCTGGTACATATTCTGCTTGACCTGCAAAAAAAGAAGTGGAGTCATTTCTCAAGGAGAGAGAGGAGAGAGAACGGATGAGGATTACAAAATTGATTGTGAGATTAAACATACCTTCCGCATCTTGCTGAGGTTTTCGATGGCATCAGGTCCTGGCTCAAGGTCTGAGTGCGCCATCGTCAGTGTCGGGGGTTCTAAAAGATAAAAGAGGCGGTGAGACACTGACTTGTGATCATATATCTAGGAAAGATGAATGATTACAAAATAACTTGTGAGATTCGACATACCTCTGTCTTCTGTCTCGTCTACGTATATCTCAGAGCTATCTTCCGGGGGCGCAACGTTGTCCAGCACCCCAAACTACACATGGAATGAAAGAAATCAGAACTACCCCATAACTTTCTCACTAGGGGCCTTTTAAATTACAATTTAACTGAATTATAAACTGAAACGGAGACTTTCGCTTATGGTATATCAAGAGCCATAAGAGCGTGTTACATGTCATATTTACCAGGCAAATACCTAAGTTACTCTTTAAGAAACCTCAAAAACTATCAAAGAGTATGTATAGTTTTTGATACTTGACGTTAGTATAGGAAACGCTTTCTATGGCGTATTAATTAATGTAGTTATAAAAATTTATTTTTTAGAAAAAAATGACAATATTGTAAATATTGAAGTCACAATCTTAATGTCATCATTCGATCCGAATACCACCTTGAAGGTACCTTCTCAGAAACAAAATAAGAATGCTTGAAATCGATTGACACATCTAGAGATTATCGAGAAATTCTACTTTGTCATCCCACGTTATCATCATCAAGTTATTCCAACAAAATTATGGTTTCCGCAAAGAAAAACTCATGTTACTTAAGGAAACCCTCAAATCATATTGCATGTGCCGTTAAAATTTGAGGAGTTCTCTCAGTTCCTCATAAATTCCATCATCAGAGTATAATTATAATCAAATGACGAACGTCTTAAATTACCAAGCACTTCCGCTATGCCATCCCTGGTCTTCATCCTGCCCAAGTTAAATGATGGCTTTAATAAGAAAATGCCCTAGCTTACTCGTACTATGAAAACCCTATAATCACAATGCACATGCCGTTCAAATTTAAGGAGTTCTCTGAATGACTCAAAATTCATCAGAATAGAAATCAGATCAAAATGATAAATGTCACAAATCGGATGATATCTAGAGCTAGGTTTATCGAGCAGTTCCACTTTGCCATCCCTGGTCTTCATTATCAGGCCCACTTCACCAAAATTATGGTTTCAGTAAGAGAATGTTCCAAGTTTCTTATGGAAACCCTGTAATCATACTCCTTGTGCCCTTAACATTTGAGGAGTTCTCTCTATTCTTCATGATTCCATCATCAGAATATAATCAAATGAGCCTACTTTGAAGGTATTTCATTACAAACAAAAGAAGAATGTCTCAAATCGGATGATAGAGCTGGAAATTACCATGCAGTTCCTCTATGCCATCCATGCTCGAGTTTCTAGAAAACACCCAAATCACCATGCATGTGACTTTCAAATTTGAGGAATTCTCTGAATTACTACATTATTTCCCACTGTACTCGTATTAAGTAGGTACATACTTTAGATCTTTAAAGTTTCTTTTTAGTGAGATCTATCTACGAGTATAACCTATATTATACCAGTTTTTGTCACTGGAAACTTTAAGTAGTGAATGTTTAGGTCACGCTGAACAACTTTAGTCATGGGGTCAATATAAAATCGCGAAATAAAATTTTGCTGTTCCATACATTCTGGCTGATGTGATGCCGCCAATTTGTTTGGGACAGCCAAATTTATTTTCGCGATTTTGGCATTTGCCCCGTAATAAAATTGGTTCAGTACCTATAACCTATACTTTTCGTTAGTTTACATACTGTATTCGTTAAGTTTTGTCGTGTGTCCAGCATCACCTGGTAAAGCTACAGATAGCGACGATGCCGGTCAGTGAAGCAAAGATGGCTGTAACCAGAGCTGCCCAGGCGGCGCGCGGCGAGCGCAGCACCCAGTACAGCACTAGCGGGGACACTATGTACAGCTGCATGTCCACCGACAGGTACCACGTTTGTCCCAGGCACTGCAAATACAACACTGCGTTTTTATAAAAGCGCGTATATTGACCAAAAGGTTGACGTAACGTTAGTGTTCGGCAAATATATTGTATGTATTGTTTTTTTTCTTGGATTTCATACTTAGGTACTAACTTTAATTGAAGGAACTGACAATATTCAGTCACTTTTTAGGAATTTTCAATATTGTATTTCAAAACACTTAGTCGCTATTACCTGAGGGGGCTATCAACAAACACCAAAACTCAAAGATCTATTTATATCGTTATCTCTTTGTATTCTATAATTAAAAATTAATAAAAGAGATTTTCGATGTTTATGGAATCCTCCCTGTATGACCAGGAAAGTAAGGAACTATCAAGTGTTTCTGGTAAGTATAAAATTAAGCTTTGTTTAACTTTGTTGTTTTTGCAAAAAGTAGAGGAGTAAAGAAAACAAAACGAGCTGTTCGCAGAAACCGCCGCACCGTTGACTATGTCTGAATGATGTTGCGCGAAACAAAATGACGTTTGCCTTGGCGGCCTAGGCCTTAAATTTTGTATGAGATTCCATTACGATTCGCTGAGCTTGAAAATGTCAAATTTGAGGTCTAAAAAGTGCATGTTAAAAAAGGTAATAAATTAAAGTAAATATTGATTACCGTGTCCGTTTTGTTGATAATATTTTGCATGTGCAAAAACGCGCTCCACCAGTACCTGCGACAACTTTCTACCTGTAATAATATAGTGATATAATAAGGGTTCTTAAAACTTAAGTTTGTACTTGATTTATTATTGATAAGGTTCATTTTCTTGTTCACACTTGGACCGTAAATGACGATTGACGTCCAAGGTCTGATGATGGAGCCGAGAGGTGACCACTGGATCTCAAGAATTAGTTGGCGTGATACCCTAGTGATTTGACTCACTTGTTTTATCTTGACGAGTACTTAGACCGTAGATGATGTCTAAGGTCTGATGATGGAGCAGAAAGGTGACCACCGGAACTCAAAAGTTAGTTGAGATAATACCCTCGTGTTTGGACTCGTTAGTTTTATTTCGATGAGCACTTGGACCCTAGATGATATCCAAGATCTGATGATGGACCAGAAAGGTGGCCACCGGAACTCAATAATTAGTTGATGTAATACCCTCGTGTTTGGACTCGTTAGTTTGGTTTTGACGAGCACTTGGTGATAATGCAGCGTAAGTGATATCCCACCAAAAGCATAAATGTGAAAATGGAAGCCACGTTCCATATGAGAATATCGTTATTGTCGACTCCGCCGACAAAATAGTATGGGTGCAAAATAGTATGCTGATATCTGAATGGGTGCCAAGTTCAGTAGAAGTAAATAAAATAAAATAATTATTTATTTCAGAAATTAAATTTCCATATTATATTAGCAGCTTATTATTACTCTTAACCTATGTTAGTGACTATCTATGTATGTATGTGTATTTTAACTATTATAAGCATGTAGTCTACTCCAGTATTTCCAGAAAGCGCCATCTGTCCTGTCTGCTATTGTGGTTAGGAGGCTGTTGGCGCTGCCGCGTACGCGCCGCACCAGCGATGCCACCCGCTTGCGCATGATGACGTGGAAACCCTCGTCGGTGCGCGCCTCCGCGAACATACCGCTAGCGCTGCAACAGCGCGGCAGCCCCAATAGCATCCTAAAAGCGTTATTATATTGGACGCGTAGGGCGCTGTAAGTTTTTTGAGTAAACTTGATTATTAGGCTGCAGGTGTAAAATGACTGTCAGTCATTTCGTACGCCTTAAAAAAGGTGATTTCAACGATGTTAGTACACCTTGCGAACCAACGAATCAACATATTACTTCTTACTGCCAGCGCACTACCCTCCTTTTCCACATCTACGTCATCCTTTAGCGATGCGGATACCCAGTATCCCAAGTAATTAAATTCTCTTACTACTTTCAGAGGAGTGCCATTCAGTCTCACTGGAGGTAGCATTTGATGGTCTAATTGGACAGTTCTTCCCCTGAAAACAAGCAGCTTGCTTTTAGAGACATTGTACTTGAGACCCTGGGCCTCCGCATACCGCCCACAAACACTTACAAGCGTTATAAGGGCGTCGATCGATGGGCTCAGCTGCTCAGCAGCACCATGCCATCCGCGTAACTGATGTTATTTACGAGCATTATATCTATTGAAAATCCGACCATAGTGCTGCTGAGCTCCTCGAGCAGCCGATTGACATACCTATAAGCTGAACCCCGCATTCCAGCCTATACTCATCGGACAGCGAACCCGCCCACTTAACGTCGAAAAAAAATATGTGTGTGAGAAATGATTAACTGACCTCATCGGTCCTTAATTCCTCAGGCCCATCGGCGACGTGGTGCAGGACCGACAGCCGCAGCAGCACCGCTGTTGCCAGCTGCGGAAACAACCTCATGTATCGGTTCAAGTAGAACAGGGGGAGAGACTCCATTGTCACTGAAATATTTCAAAATAAACTGAGCATCATTCAGAAATGGAGTCGTTCGAGTATGTGTTATTTTATGAATTAGGGTAGCGCGACCGCTTAATTTAGTTGCGGCATCTACGACCTGAACTCGTGCAAATTACAAATATTTATAATTAATGTGTTTTAGGGGCGACCTGCAATGTTGTAGTATAAAATAGTGTAGGGTGGTAGGTACTAGGTTGTGCCACGTTGTGCTGATGGACTCGTAACATTAAAATATTACATATGTGAGGTGACCTCGTTCTGTTTGTAAACGCTGCATAATGCGATGTCTATGTAGTCTGTGTATATTATATAATATAATATAATTATTGTGGGACAATATTACACAAATCGACCTAGTCCCACGGTAAACTCAGACAATAAAGTTTCTTTAAACCGAACTCAATAAGGCCTGTGATGTGGGTACTAGACAACGATATATATAAAAGATAGATACATCTACATATAAATACTTAAATACATAGAAAACATGAATTCGTGATAAACTCACAAATAAATTTCGTGATCAGGATTGGAACCCGGGACCTCCTGATTCGTAGGCAAGGTCACTACCGACTAGGCTTGCACGTCATATATAGCCTTTGTCCGCGACTTTATGTGTATAGAATTAGAACAAATTTTATCCCATGTCCTTCCTCAGGAGTCAGACCATCCACATCTCAAACAGAGTTCCGTAGTTTTACCGTGAAAACGTTACAGATAGGGTTGCTTTCGAATTTAAGTATAATATTAGTATGGATATAATGATGCTTTAAGACGAATATAGAGCAGGATGGATTTGTTACCGTCTCAGAAAAGGCATTTCAAGAAAGGAATACTACCTTCAGGAATGAAGATACGAAGATGAAGATGAAGAGAATGAGTGGTTATATACGTAAAGGTACATCAAAATTATTTAAAAAAATCATTAGCTATTTATTATGTAGATATTATTATGTATGTCTTTCCCATCACGGAACAATGGTGTTCCGAACCTTTCGGAGGCGTAAGCGGAGCCGAAGCCAACACGCAGATGCCCTTTAGACAATTTAATGAAATATAAAGGGTACACCAAGCAGATGTTGCACCTGCCAGAGTCATGGGACGCACGCACAGGCAGCACCAGGGTGTATAAACTATTGAGGTTTAATGGAATCTAAAATATACTGGACTATTAGGTAAAGGTGGTGAACTAAATACTGGGTTATCCACAATAAAATCGGACGACTGCCTAACAAAATGGTAATCAATTTTATTTCCGGCAAACGATGACTCGCCCACATAAGATGGGCCCCCACAAAAAGCGACATGGTTATTAAATATTATTATCTACGCACATATCATTAGTGCTCTAAAATTGAGAAACATAGAGAATGACCAGCATTACCAACCAGCTTACAGATAACAGTTTAGGAATTTACGGAACTTTAATCATAACATTACTTCCTGAAAACAGTAGGTTATGAGTTTATTCTCATAACTTAAATTCAAGTGGGTGTCTATTATGGATTTAAGCGCCGCCCTTCCGAACTGTCATTTGTTTGCTGACTTTTTAGTTTCCTAGTAGTAGTAACCTTAAAGGCCGGCAACGCACTTGCGACACCTTTGGTGTTGCGGGTGTCCATGGACGACGTTAATCGCTTACTATCAGGCGATTCGTTTGCTCGTTTGCCCCCTATAGCATTAAAAAAAAAAAACAAGTAGCATTAGCAATAATGTCGATCATTTCCTTACGGTCGCAGAACCCATCTTAGAGCACTTATGATATGTGTGTAGATTAAGTAAAGTATGCAACTTTATTATGAGCCCACAGCCGTGTTATAATGCCTTTCATTATGAAGAGTCACATAATGTAAACATGCGTAGTATTTTTAACTCACGTTGTTTCACTTTGGAAGCGGTGGAGTAGACGAGCAGCAGTCCGCTTAGAACGAAAAACGAATCCACAGCGAACCGACCACTTGTTATGCTCACGTTGAATCTTGTTATTATAATGTTCTCTATTGCCTATGAAATTGCATAAAATAAGAGGCAGAAAATGTATACACATGTAACCATAACACGATCGCTATATAGGTCTTGTTTTGTTCCAAATTATTAACTAGAGTTTATTGGCGTAATTTAGAAATTAGGATCATTTTAAAAATTACAGAAAAATCAGCCATAAACAGTCTAATTTCGAAATTACTCTGCGTTTTTTGATATTCGAAAATACCCCAACACGTTTTACTAAGTTAATTATTACACACTAGCGACCCGCTCCGGCTTCGCACGGGTGCAATGTATTTATTATACATATAAACTTTCCTCTATCTATTTAAAATAAAATCACTCTATCTATTTAAAAAAACCGCATCAAAATCCATTGCGTAGTTTTGAAGATTTAAGCATACATTAAAGAAGTCTTATCATTATTAATGCGTTGTTGTAGTAATAATTAATGTAAGGTGACCATTCTTGCAGACAATGAAAACTGTTCTTAACGAAAAGTCAGAAAAAAAGACGAACGAGACAGCTGTTTATGAGACTCGCGTCTTCTGAATCATTGTGTATGTATACAATTTTGTGGCATGGAAATAAAATGAAATTGGAATTATTTTAACATATTATTAACAAAAATAGAATATATACCAATCGTATTTCCGATAGTCCGATATTCTCAAACGCCGTAATGCTGATCAAGTAATTCGTATGGAATATGATAATCCATAGCACTGAGAGCGCGCGGATGCCCTCAAGACAGTCCAGGGGCCGCTTCGTCTCTTGGAAGGTAAACATGCGGCTGGTGTTCGTGTAGAGAGAGAAGGCTCGGAGCAGCTCGCTTGCTGCAGCGGCATCTGTCAATTATAGCACAGAACTTATCCGTTGCACTGTGAACTAGGTACAACATATACATACGTACATAACGCGACACGTAATCACATTTATCAATAAATAACTTTAGTTTGATTGCCATTAACGAGACCAGGGTGCGTGTACAAGATGCCAATAGTTAACGGTCAGTAGCAAACGAAACGCAACAGTCTTTTTCAGGAAGAGTAAGAGAACGATAAGTGCGCTACGCAACGGAGCGTGAGCGATTAGCATCGTGTCTACGCACCCAGAAGCGTTACTTAGGGAGTTTTACTGATTGTGCCAAAAAAATAATTTCCATTTAAGGTAAACGTCCTAGTGCTCGACACTGTACCAGTGTTCGTCATCACAGTTTAAATAGCCATTAATAAGATAAGATCACCCGCAACCGCATTTAAACGACGAAAAATGTTTGTGCCTTTGATGCTTCATAATATATCCCAATTTCAAAATAAATAGCCTATTATTAAGTTAAAAATATATTTTTAAGGCGGGTTGACATTTATTAGGACTATCATTTAATATTACAAAGTCCCAATATTTGTCATTCCGTTTTGTACAGTCAGCCACACATGTATACACGACCTTAATTCTCAGACAATTAAGTCCTGTATACATATTTTTGGCACTTTGGGTGTATTGTTAGCTGTGTGGCTGACTGTACTGAGAGGACACCAATTGGGACTGCCAGCAATAGCACCTGACATTTACTTGTACAATCGGAATGACTAAGGCTGCGTTTTACCAAATTTTTATTCCGAGAATAATGCTTACTCTCAGATAGTAACGTCAAATTACTATGGGATTTTGACATTAGTATCCAAGAGTAAGCGTTACTCTTGGTTTAAAAGTTGGGTCAAATCTAGCCTAAGAAATTTTATAATTTTGAGGAATTTCGATATTGGGACCATGTCGAACAAATACTATTAAACCCAAGTAAAATACTCTTCTCCCAAAACACATGACAATATTTGATGTAGATGTATAAATTAGCACAATATCGTGATTCAAATAAATATTTTCTTATGACATGTCCAGCACTCGGACGTTTACATTACTGCCACTATGCTTATTCAAAAAATTTCCACTGCAGGGTGCTATCATGCCATTAGTGCGCACCACAATACGGATTGTAAACTTACTAAAAACATTTCTTCAAACCCGGGCATATCTAGGCGATAAGTAAATTATTGAAATTCTAACTTTTTAAAATTTATGAATAAAGACCAAAAATAAAATGTAACTAATTCATGATTCTTACACATCCTGTGTTATTTGTTTACAATAGTAAACAGTTAGGAAATAACAAAAGTCAGGAGTAACATTTGTTATGCGGTTGACAAGTCAAGGTCAAGTTCATAATATGAAAATGTGAGTTAAGATAAGGCTATGTGCGCACATACGATTAAATACGACGTAATTTAATGTGGCGATAAAAGGTGTGGGTGTAAAAGACACAACAAGTGGGTAGTTAGATCCTTGTTTCATCTTAGGTAACAGTAATTCATAAACCGTGGTTTAATCGTTTCTGGAGCTACTTATAGCTAGCTACGAAAAGCTTGAATTATTAAACCCTTTACCATGTTTTGTGTGATATGCTTTTACTTTTCTCACCTTTATGTGATATAAATAAATAATTTAATTCGTATGCAGTGCTGAGTATCGTCAGTATGCCAAGCAGCGAGAACACTGCTCTGAAACAAGTAAAGATAAAACACTTATTTAAACTTTCACGATTTTCACACATTATATATTTACTAAAACGGGGCTTAATCTATACACGATTAAGCCCCGTTTTAGTAAATATATAATAAGTAAAGATAAAATTAGTCTTTTCTACTTGCCGACTTTAATCTGCCAATTACGAGTACATAGACAAAACTATAAGCTCATACTTTTCGATATTAGACAGTCCAACTCAACTATAATATCTCATTTCTATACGCTGTAGGCAACTATAATAGAACTTCATACAAATTCTATACTTATTTGCGATGTCGCCTGGGACTTTGCATAATAGTATTTTATACAATCGTGATATAATGAAGAGTTTTTCAGTCGAGTACCGTGTTTAGGCCACGAAGCTTGCTGAGTGGCCTAAGTAAGGTACGAGATTGAAAAACTTAATTATATTACGATTGTATATAATACTTTTTCTACGAGTCATCATCATCATCATCTATGGAGGAACAATTTCATCATTCAATTTCATTGACTTAACAAGGATGTAACACAAAAAGATGGCCGGCAGGCCGGCGCGGTCGGCGCAGGCGTGAGGCGCGCGCTCGGCAAAGTCTCAGGCGTCATCGCAAATAAGTATAAAATTTGTATGAAGTTCTATTATAGTTGCCTACAGCGTATCGAAATGAAATATTATAGTTGAGTTGGACTGTCTAATATCGAAAAGTATGAGCTTATAGTTTTGTCTATGTACTCGTAATTGGCAGATTAAAGTCGGCGAGTAGAAAAAATACTATTTCAATACAGTTGCTTAGTATATAGTTTAAATTTCAACTCGATACCTCCACGCACTCCCGATATAAAGGTAATTGACGGATAGATGGACGGACGGACAGACAACAAAGTGATCCTATAAGGGTTCCGTTTTTTCCTTTTGAGGTACGGAACCCTAAAAATATAGTAACGGACCCAAAAATCTAAATCTAGAGCGACATTTGTTTTAACTACTTATAACTCCTAGAAATACTGTATTAATAGTCATTTAAATGTTTCCGTATTTGATTTATAATGGCGTAATATTCTTACATGTTTGTACTGAAAAATAATTTCACTTTGAGCGACCTTCAAATAATGTTTAATTGCTCTAAAAACGAACCTTGTGGACAAAGAAATTTAACCAAAGTAGAGCCTTGTGGGTTTTGTAAAGTGCTGCTGGTAGGACCGTAGTATGCAATGTCTACGCAGCCATGGAAAGAGCCGGGCTTGAATAACCAATTTAATTAATCCTGCAGATAGAACTTGGGCCTTAGTTTAAAGCTATTCTTACAGGCCAATGTAATCAACTGCAGTGAAAGGCACGTCTCCAGGTACCCGGCAAAACTCTTCGGAGTAGTTGAAACGAACGGCCGGGTGCTCCACGTAGGGACGAAGGACGGCATCTACGGTGCACGTTTTGGGCACACACAGCCCTAGACTCAGAGTCACTGCATTAGCTGGCCTGGTGGCGTCAGAACTGTAAATAATCAAAAGCCATAATTACATATAATGCATATATTAATGGGCATGTAGCTTCGAGCAACACAGGCTTCCAACACGTTGGAATGGAGACGTCAAAGCGACATCTTTTCGTACAAAATTATTATATAATTTTTTTGCGGGGTACGTTGCACACAATAGTACATTACTGCTGAGGCCGGGAAGTAAGGACTTGCAAGTCCTTATTCACGCTGAAGCTTGTATAGTGCTTTTTTCAAACATGCAATGAAATAAACAACAAAAGAATCAAAGATTTATTTTTAGAAAATTTATAAGTAAACACAAGACAAAAACTAAAACTAACGTGTGTGTATTCATATTTAGCTATATTTTAACTCAGTTTTCATAGAAAATACATTTTTTATACGCATTGGTATTGTCAGAATGTCATGATGCCTGTGCCACAAAATGTGGAATGGAAATTAAAAAAAAAGAGGACTTTTCCGGCCTAGACCTTTAACATTTGCATATTTCATTGCATGTTTGAGAAAACGCACTTTTCACACATTATATACAAAATCCAATGTGTAATGGCGACACTAACACTTAGAAAATGATACAACCACACTAATAGTTAAATCTTGCACACAGCGATCTAATTTTGTGTACGGTATAGTCACAATACAGAGCTACGTATGCCCATTTGGGCTTGTACTTCAGCAGAAGGGAAACGGTAAGTATGCCGACTCCCCTGTGTTGCTTGAAGACTCGCAGGAATGATTGTCCAGCGAGGTGTTTTAAGTGTTGCCGGTATTTTGCCATGTTATTACGAAACTAGTTATAACGAAAGCGATGCCATACCTGATGTGATACCTTTACCGAAAAGCGAATTCTATTTCGTTAATCCTCAGCAAGGTGTTGGAAAGCAGAGAGGATGATCTCCGGTTTCCTTATCACTAGGTCACTGCCGTATGTCAATGATCAATAACAAACCTGAATACTGTATCCGAGAAGATTAAATCGGAGCCATTCTTAGCCCAATTGAACGTCAGCTCCGTCCAGGTCACATTACTCGATTCAGAAACACCTCCCAGTAAAGGTATCCTGGAGGTTGGATACGTCAGTGTAGTGCGGATGGTGCAATATTTGCCTTCCAGTTTTCTGTTGTGAAAGTTTTGGTCGATAGCTAAACATTGATAGAAATTTCCGTAATAGTCTTCAAAACTTCCTTTTAGTAATTGTTGAGGTACATGAAAGCTCGCGTCATAAACTGTAAAATATGTATTAAAATAATATGCGCACACAGTTTTTAATTACTCCTATAACAATTATTGAATTAAGGATATATTTTAGTTTATACCTATTTGGTACTTTATTCATATAATTTCATTCACCTCAACTGATACTGGAATCTATGTACTGTATAAATATCAAGTTACCTCATTACTTTTTAATCTACAGTCTACGTCGATATAAGTCAGCCATATTGTTTGAAATACTTGTGCAAATAATACTTGTAGGGCTTAATTAAACGAAATTAAATAAACCTTTATTTCAGGCCGTCTGACCCATAAAGTTATCCCATAACAATAGAAATTAAATATATAAAAAAAATATTCCTAGATGAAAATTGTAACAAACAAATTAGCAACTATTTTTTTACATTATCGTTTAGAAATCAAACAGTTTCATTGTAAAAAATTATAATTTTTTATTGTTTTAGAAGGTGCAAATTTAGCCCTTACAAATGATACCCCATATGACCCAGTAAATAAACTTTCAATTTTTGCCCCCTCTTTTATCGGGAATTATTAACTGAAAACAAATTAAAATATTAAATCCTCTCTCACCGTGTCTGGGTTAACTTTGTTTGTAACTATTCCAAATTTTATTCGGTATCTTTAAGTAGGTAGTTCTCGAGATATTTAACGATATGACAGACAGACAGACAGAGTCGCACCATAAGGGTTCCTTTTTTACCATTTTGGTACAGAACTCTAAAATAAATAGCAGTTAGGTACTTAACCTTTCGTATATGTCTTGTCAATTTTGATCATTGAAAAAGTGACCTTGACATTTGAAAATTACAATTTAAAATTCCGATGTACGGATCCGTATCATACACAGACAAGAGGTACAAAGTTGGATATTTACAACCGAATGTGCCCATAGTTTCCAACTGGCGAATGCATAGCTCCTCATCCAGAGCGCTACGGTATAGTTCTTCGTCAAACAATGTCCCGGCTCGACACAACACGAGAACACAAGTTAATATTAAAATTATACTCGTCATTGTAGCGTCCGTTTAGTAGAACTAAACAAAAATGTGAATGGCGGCAATAGGTTAATTTTACATGGTATATTTAACTAATCTGTCACGGTCTATAAGGTTCCTCAAAGGCGTACATTTGAGATTGTTTCTTTTATGGCAAAAAAACTACAATAATGTTACTTTGCTAATCCACCAAACGTGCGTGAGTCTAATATGAAACTTAAGTGAATCACTAGTCTGACGTCAGACTGACAACATCTGCATCTCCTGAGGATGCCTCGTAAGTAAGCAAAACACGTGTTGAGTTTTGTATTGTTGTAGGTGGTTTGTTATATTTATTTTTTGCGATGGGTGGGTGGAAACATAAAGTACTTGCAAGCAATACGCAAGTATGTAGGAACAAATTGGCACAAATTAGGTACACTATTTAAATAACACAAGTTGGCACTAATCGACTAGCAAGTTTGGCGGAATAGCAAAGTCGACTTTTATGGTGATTTGCTAAAACGTTAGAAATCAGATTGAAGGTTTAAATAATAAATAATATAGGCAAGTGAAATTCATCGTCGAAATAACGTAGTCAACCGCTTGTATAAATTTATAATTATTTATTATCTAGGTATCTGGTATCTTGTTGTAGATTTTGCTATTTGTTTATCTCTTTTCACTTCTTTTCTCATCTACTCAAAAGTGAACTGGAAGAAATCCCTCAAAGGAATAAGTTCGCCCTTGCACTTTCATTATCCTATTTTAATTTCTATTTAGGTACCTGTGTTTTGTACAATAAAGAGTTTATGCAATTCAATATGTGATATTTATTTGAGATAATGTGTGTCACCGAGTTTGCACACCGTAAATCTGACATTTTCTGGCTTGCTCACAACGTACCTACAAGACTTGGTCGATCATCCCTGCTTGATCCCGCGCTTGAGTAAATATGGATAAGCGGAAACGATTATCTAATTAAGAACATTAAACTTGATACTATTCCAATATCGCTAAATGGTCTAGATAAAAGTGTACAGAAATACCCGGCTGACTAATTCTTTTTTCAGTGAAAATAGTACGAAACCGAGTTTCCTTTCCAAATCACATAATAGCTCTAGGACTCATGCCAGTACCAACGTCTTCCTCTCCTTGTGACCAATGACAGAATGCTCCAGTACAACGCACGTTTAGTGGAAAGTCTAGGCCAAAAACTCAACTGGCGCCGTACAATGGTACCTTGTAACTACCCCCTATCTCCCAACCCCCCTTATTACCGGCCGTACGAGTATACGTTCGGGTAATCCGTCGGATCTCCATAGGGCTACTCTGCCCCTTTACTTCAGGTTCAGTCAAGCGATTGACCACTCTAGAACCATGTTAAAGTGAGAGATTTCTTACAATGTGATTTATAGCGTCACTATGACATAGTCTAACAGTAGGGTTCCAATTGGTTGACAGTACTTGTTTACCTACGTACTCGTTACTTGCATGAGAAAGAAAAACCAAAGTAAAAGTGATCTCAGGGCTCGAGGGCTCAGACAAACTAGTTTACTCGAGCCAACGCGGTCGGTAGAACATTGGAAATATTGGAATGCATCACTGCATCAGCCTGGGTTTATTCGCACTAGCTAGCCGATCGTTCCTTGTGAACTGGGAATGTTTTCCGAACGAATTAAAACCCGTCAACTCTAGATTGTCTCGATAATGAGTTTACGCTTCAGCCGGCAAATTAATAGACATTAAATTACAACATTGCTCCCAACTGATTGGATATCTGATATCTGTTACTCGTTAATACACTTTTGGCTCGTTTGCTGTTGTTTTATCTCAAATGAAATTTAGAGATTCCATTTAACGGTTCCTAGAGAAAATATTGAACAAGTTAGTTTAATTATTCTCTATACAAGATCATTTTTGCCTTTACTAATCTAATTTGATTGCCAATTGAGCATGTTTAAGAAACTAAGACCGTGACAATATTAATTGGCATGTTAAAATTCGGAATACATAATATACATAATACGTAGCTAAATAAGCATAAAAATAGATTTCCTAATGACGCAGCTAACGTTTTTGTTTAGTTCTTAACACGGATGAACGACAATGTGGAGTATATTGTGTATTAGGGTCGAAACTCTAGGTCGGTGGGTCCCAGCGCACGCAAGTTTTTTGTAGAAATCGCGAAACGGCTGGTTGATGTAACTGGTGACCGAAGAGCTTGTGCGTTCCTCGCACAACGTATCAGCATAGCGATACAACGAGGAAAGCCAGCATCCTAGGTGCAATGCCTCAAGGACCTATTTTAGATTTAAGGTAGGTAGAGATTTTGAAAATAAATGATTCTCCCTTCTTGTTCTAGTATCGTCGTCTTCAGCATCAACTCACCTAAAAATCAATTAGGTGCAGATAATAGTCGAGAATATAGTACCAAGAAGCAACTCGTAAGCAAAATATTTCGTCTACTGTCGTATTATTAAATCGTCTGATACGCATGTTGTCTAAATAGCCGGTTGCCAACATTGCAATTCGTTTAAAATGTATGTGATGTGATCTAAATATCAGACAAAGCAACTCGTCTTAAATCAAATGAGTCGCCTTAAATCAGCGGACGCGGGCTGCAATAATAGTAATTTACATTACTGCAGAGGCCGTGAAGTAAGAGATTGCTAAATGTGAGGAAATATTAATGTTAAAATAATTACTTACTAGGTAAATAATAGTTTATTTAGCAAAATATAGCTAAATATTGTCTTCTGTTTCCGCGATTTTTGTCCATTGAAATTAAACATTTTAGAACGGAAAAATCGCGTTTGTTAAGGCCCTGACCCGACATATCGAGCCCTTTACAGCACTCGTTTTCACAGGGTTAAGATGATGAATGAGATAATGCGAATTCTCCCCGTCAATCAAAAAAGTTACTTGTGCAAACTGCCTACACACAAAAAAAATACAAAAACAAAGGTTTGTCTACAATGCCCAGAGGGGCTTATAAAGCTAGTAATACATTGCCTGATGGGCATTCTACAATTAAAATTACATTATAAAACCCTGTGTGAAATGTGAGAAAGAAGCTACCAGAAAACTACCTCATTTTGCCTCTTTTATCCGTTTTCAATCTTTTCAAACAAAGTCCACAAGGTCTTCCACTTTCAAACAAGGTCTTCTAGTCCTGTGTCGTGCTTGATCCTTGATGAGATGTGATACAGGATCCCAAGCTGGTGGTACCGAAAAGCTAACCTCTCTATTGGAATTAGGAACTTTCTTCATTTCAATAGCCTCGCGCAGCATCCTGGGTAAGTATCGTTTCTCCTTGGCGAGGGCCAGAGGTTTGTCAAACTTAATTGAAATCAGAGACATATTGCCTTTAATTTGGAGGTAGGCCTGGTCTATTGCAGGTGCGGCTATCAAGAGTGGTACTGAAGGAGCCGGGGGATATTTTGAAAGTAAGCCCGAAAGGGTATCAGGACTAACTGGCGATAGCACGTCGTTTGAAAATAGAAAACGAGCGGCACCTATAAGAAGACATTTGATACTTGTCATTCGATTTTGAATTGACATAACAAAATGTTCCCTAAACCCTATATGAAATCGAGAAAAATCTTAACAGCGCGAAGTAGCATATTACGCCGAGAAAAAAGTGACATCTTTTGGATAATTAATTACCTAAATATTTTAGTTAAAAAAAAAGTAGAAATAGCGATTTTTAATTATACACACGTTATTGACAATGTTTTTAAGTATATTTTGGGAATATTTGCAAATCAAAATGAACAAAATGTGTTCACAAAATTGCTACTACTAAAGCCATCTAGGGAGGACTTAGACAAACTTTGAAATAAACAAACCAAGATATAACATTTAAGTTACTTGGAGCTGGAATTTTCCAAATCGCTGAAATTACTTTTATTATATAATCTAGCTGTTACCCGCGACTTCTTTCGCATTAAAATTTGAGCTGGGAACCTTTCAGCTAAGAGCATGAAAATACCTAATACATTTTTGAACGTTTCACTTCTAATGATCAAATTGTAATGCTAACTTTAAGGGAATTTGATATGGCTAATTGTTTGGGATGATTCAAACTAGGGAAATTAACACATGACGTCCCATTAAGAAACATCGCCCTTTATGTTTTTTTCCAGTTTCTGGTCGTTGCATAATTTCGGTGCATCAAGATTGACGCCGATCTTGAGCTACTATGTGAAGGCACACCTGTTATTTCCAATATTCCTGTTATATCCAAGAGCTCTACGTGATATAACGCTGTCCTTATTGCACAAAGGTGTCTTATAGACGTGTATATTTTTGAGTCCTTTGCTAACCCTTCGAATATTTGTTAGTTGTTTTCATCAACAAATTTTCCTAAAAAACACTGCCCTCTTGCAAACGGACGACTCTTGATAGTTTATACTATTTTGTAAATTTGGAAATATGTGTAGAATAAAGTCGGTCTCTCTTGTGACTGGATGGTAAACATTCCCTTCAGCTCGTGATGATTTTCAGGATGTTGGGCGCATAAACATCTGACTCCAAATAATATTATAAGTAGTTGAACAATTCCACATGCATGTTGCTAAAGGCTAAAGGTACAACATTGCCGGTTGCTGATAAGGCGCTACTGCTATAAAATTATTTCGGAAATTTACCTTACCAGCAACCAACAATGGGGTAGGTACCTTTAACCTGAAAGCCTCACATATAATCGAGATAAAAAATACAATGATTTCCTAAACAAAATGTGATTGCGTTATTTTATTAAAGAGTTTGTTTAGCTACCTCCAGTCTTCATCATCACCATCATCTTCATTCATCAGAACGTCCCGTGAGACGGTCCCGTGATAAATAAATAAATAAATAAATAATAAATAAATAAATATTGTGGGACAATTTTACACAAATCGACCTAGTCCCACGGTAAGCTCAATAAGGCTTGTGATGTGGGTACTAGACGACGATATATATAATAGATAGATACATATAAATACTTAAATACATAGCAAACATCCATAACTCAGGAACAAATATTCGTGATAAACACACAAATAAATGCCCTGACCAGGATTCGAACCCGGGACCTCCTGCTTCGTAGGCAGGGTCACTACCGACTAGGCTAGGAGGCGTAGGAGGGCGTGATGGCTCCTATTCACGAAGATGTCACTGACAGCTTGCTGTCTCATATGTGTAGGGTCCTCCACTGTAGGGTTGGGTAACTTACATAAGTGTGAAGTTTCTGCTTTATCGAATAAGTAACGGGAAATCGGTTTAATTTAAATTATTTTAGGTTATTTTATTACAAAATAATTACTTTTTTAAATAAAGACTACCTTGGAAAACAATCAACTGACTAATTAAAAGACGGAGAGCGGAGGTTCATATTATGATGATAAATTGTAGTCATAATCATGATGATGATGGGTTGATGGCCGGGATTTACAGTTAAACTGTATATAGGTATCCTTTCAATGTAAGCCTGTGATCATTTTATAGTCGATTATGTTGTAGGTAGTGAGTGATATACGTAGTTATGTAGCTTTGCACTTCGATGTAGTCAAGCAGCATGCTGTTGTTGTTGCACTTAACTAATGTTATACACGTAAATCTATTCTTACAGGCCAATGTAATCAACTGCAGTGAAAGGCATGTCTCCAGGTACCCGGCAATACTCTTCGGAGTAGTTGAAACGAACGGCGGAAGCTCCACGTAGGGACGGAGCACGGTTAAATAAGTACCTATACATAGTGTTATCATATATAAAAAATATTACGGGCAACCGTATAATTCTGTATCATCTATAATACACAATAAAATTTCTTTGCACAAATATTACGTAGGGCCAAAATTAATGAGCATAATCAATAATTTATTTGGCTGGCCATATTGTTCGTAAAGCTGAAGACCGCTGGGGTGGACGAGTTCTTGAATGGAGACCGTGGCTCGGCAAACACAGTGATAGGACGCAATGTGACAAGGTGGATTGACGACCTTTGCATGGTGTCAGATAAAGGCTGGGTGCGGTCTAGGTCCCACAATGGACTGCTATTGGTTGATGATGATGATGACGATTAAATACCATTGCAAATGTGAATGTGAATATTCATTGCAAAACAACACGTCACAAACAATTGATTTTGGTCAAAACTCGTGAATGAGCTTGATAATTGCGCTACAAACAGTACTAGTATCCGTTGCGTTCACTTCGAATAAACAAAACTAAATATTCCAAAGAATTAATTGCAATATTTTTTTTATATCATATTTTACTATATCTAATTAGCATGGAATTAGGCTTGGTATCGTGGTATGTTATTTAACTGTTGTGATTACCTACTACGGGACCACCGTGTGTATTAAACAATACCTCGCGTGCGCGCACGCTAGCGTTAGCTACTGCTTAAAACTCCAAGTAATATAAATGTAAATTCAGTGAAACAAAGCTACGTTGGATCGAGTTTGCCTCTTATTACTGCAGACGAGAGGCCGATTGCGTGATCGGAGGACGAAAAATAAATCGCCGGAGAAAGGCCAAGAAGTTACTCCCACTAATGCATGCTTAGTTGACTTGGCTATACAAATATGTTGTTGACTACACCTATATCCCAAACTAGGTACAGATTGAAATTAAACACTTTAGAACGGATTAATCGTGTTGACCTTATGTTTCGTGATTAATCCATTCTAAATTGTTTAATTTCAATAGGTGCAGATAGTTAATAGTGGGCTTGTCTATTTTTAAGAATGGGATAGTAAAATTTTCGCCTCTACTGACCGCCTTAGGGGCCTATTACAGTTGAATAGTCGTTGTCTACCTGTCTTATGCTCATACAGATATTGTATTTAACTTTATTATTTTTGATCCCATCATGTTGAAAATCGATATTTGTAGAAAGAAGAGGTCTTCACTGATACCCGTTATTTTTTTTTAATATTGAGAAGAAACTATAATAATATTTCTAAAACATAACGCATACCAGAAAATAGAAGGTAGGTATTCTTTTCCAATATCGCGAGAACTCATGTTTAACATTATTTAACCGCGCATCGAACCTTAATTTTGTTATTTGTTTGTATGAATTAAAAAACGTAATACAAGCCGGTTTCCCAATGCACAAACAGTAAAGCTCGCAGTCATTCGTAGCTGGTTAGTTAAAATAATAGCTGAAAACCGAATAAATTTCCATTCACTAGCACCCGACTGTTGGCATGCCTACGTCGTGTTTCCATTGGAAAAATAAAGGCATTATAATGCATGAAGTCTGTACTTAGTTACTGTCTTTTACAATATACTGCCTTCATTGTTGAGGTCTTTCTTCGTGTGTATCAAATACTCTGAGGCAGAGCCAATATCTAGCAGATGAGATACTTATTTGCTTCTCGGTTCGGGTTATTGGTTTTTGAAGGCAATCATGGTCGCGAAGTTCATGAAGCGGCTACGGCGTGGTCTCATGAGACTGGCTTGTGACACTGCAGATACCTATCTTTCTATGTGCTAAATTTAGGTTAGAAAAAATAAAAATAAGCGAATAAAAATACGGTGTTATTCCATGTATAATTATTATATACGTTTTGGTAACATCGGTTGCATCTTGTAGCCCGGGCATTAGAATACGGCTACGTCATCTCCTGCCTCTCGTAAAGGGTGACTAAAAGAGGTACACGGGGTCGGAAACGGTAGAAATTAGGGACTAGGGGGGATTAGGTAATTAGAGACCGGACGGTGCTTTTGTTTTGGACGGTAGCAGTGACATCTGCAGTGGACATTGCAGATAGCTTCTGCACTGTCCTTGCTGCGTTGTATACGCAACACGCATTGTTCTCCCATTCAATAAAAAAAAGGCGAACCATCGGTGAATGGTTAATTTTAGAGTATGCTGCATTTTCAGACTAAGAACAAATATCAAATTGTAACAAATTATGTAAATAGGACTAGGTAAGTACCTACTTGTACCGAAGCATTTTGTCATTCTCAAAAAAAATTGCTTTAAATAAATAAGAAAAATATTAATATAAGATACTTGTAGCGAATGACTCTAAAATATGACGAGCGACGAGATGAGGTAAATTGCTTTGCGTTGTTTCGTGGCTTGGCTTCGGTTTTTTTAATAAGGAGGTCAAAATGATTCTTTGAAGCCGGGCTGTAAATTTAATATAATTGCTTAAAAGAAGAAAAATGTCTTAATTCCCAGGGGGCCGTTTAGGCTCGAAGGGTAGGCGAGTGCCGCCCTTGTCACTCACTTGTCCGGGGCAGCTTTCCCGGCGCTGTATTAGCATGCAAATTGATGGGCTCGCGATTTATAGCCTTTTTTATCTGACTTACTTAAATATATACGTTTTCCACAAGAGAATTCGCTGAATACACTGCGCTATAGCGCGTCGCATCGGGCCGACAGAAACCTAAAGGGCGGATGTATAAAGACAATACTTTCTTCTGATTGTGCCATCCGCCTGTTCAATATGCTAGCCACAGCTTTTACATACTGGTAAATAGTAAAAATATTTAAGGGGCGTAATTACCTAGTATCGTATTCGGATTAGTAGCAAATAAAAAATGTTAAATGTTTATTTGTCTTTAATAGTACATTGTGATACAAGTATGCTTTGATGGTCATTATACACGAGGCGATTTTGTGCAATACGGAAGCCGATGTATAATGATCATGCAGACACGTTTCACACGACATTTTTCAACATACTTGTAAGGAAATATCAAAATTTTATGCGTGATTATTAACTTTTGTTAAAAACGTTAACTTAAGTAATTGACATAATCATGTATTATGTCAGAATGCCTATATGTTAATTGGTATAGGTACGAGTTTCTGACTGACCTTTATTGACTACGCTTCTTGTTATACCTTTTCGGCGTCGGTTGATGACAATATTTAACTTTTTAACTAATAAATAAACATGAGGCCCAAACATCACAAATAAGTAAGTATAGGTATTTATCACTACAACAAATAGATTTTCATGGTAAAACTCGCGTTTGTGGTTCAAGGTGTATCTCCAGAGGAGCCTAATCCGCATATTGTTATAGTTTTACTTCTAATTCTGATAGAGTTGCATTTTATCATAATAATAAAACGAGAAAACGGGCACAATTTTTTTACCTTAACCAGTAGTCGAATCGCGCTGCGCGCGCAAATTTGAAACAAAGACCAAACAGCCAAAATATAAAATGAAGTAATTTTTGTTTAAAGCAGTAATTATTATGAATTGTGAATAATTTATTGAGATTTCACATATATCAAATAATTCAGAAGGTTCTAATCCATGTATTCAACTTAATACGGAGATACTTATTGCTTTTTAACGCATAAGTTATTATGCGGCTGAAAACAGTCTAATTTAATTTGTTGAAAAAAAAAAACTTCGTAATCCTACAAAATTTGAATGTATTGTCTGTGTAAGTAACTTATTCTCGTAGGATACAAACTTAACTTGACGGCGTTATCTTATTGCCGAACTAGTTCTATAATATAATGAAAAACCTCGTTACGCGTTACTCGAACTGGGTATTGTTTCCTTTTTTTGTGCTAAACATGCATACATTTAAATAGTTCTGCTTTAAGAAAATTAAACAAGCTATTTATTATACAATTATAAAGCATGAATTAAATCATTTATTAAACATGATAAATGTTTTGATTCATGTTGTTTCGGACTCTGGTTGCCGTGATCGGGTGGCCCAGTGGTTGGGGCGTCTGCCGCAAAAGTAGGAGGTCGCTGGTTCGATCCCAGCCCTGCTCACCGGGGACCTTGGTCACTTTTTCTGTAGTATATGACATCTCTTTCAATTTATAAGCTATTTATTGACAATACGGTCTTGCAAATTACTAAGTTTAATAATGAAGTATACCGTAAAATTTACGTTTCCTGTAAAATGAGCACTCCCGTGAGTATTAGACATATTAATTTATACTGTGCGCAGAGCAATCGCCGCAAGTGCTTCTCACTCATGATTATGGGACGCGGACCGTTCCGAAACTTGTCGAGCTATTTTCGACTTTATAGACGTGAGTAACCCGATATAAATATATTAATACTTTAAAGTTTGTTAGAAGACGCAATGTACTGCGAATTTTGTAATTTTTGAACTACCTACGACAAGATACATCAATTAGGCTGATGTTAACGTAGATTGAAAATACTATTTAGTTTGTATGAAAAGTGAAAACCTACAGATTAGGTTCTATCGGGTTCAGAATTGCATGGGCAGTTTATGAATGAATTCATTCATAAATTGCCCATGCACTTATGAACGCGTGTGTACATTACGTTACGTTCTTACGTTATTGTTGTAGTTATTGCTCCTATTACGGGAAACACCCGGTATAATTAAATACTTGAAATTGAATGATTTAATCGCGAAACCGACGGCATAATGGAATATAATTATATATACATGATTTTCATTGATATAATTATAGGTATTATCCTAACTACTTCCATTTCTAATATTTGCTTAATTCAGAGCTTACGAAGTTGATTGTGCTAATCGAAACAAGGTAAACTAAGAAATTTACCAACACAGAAAAAATACTCAGAATCGTACAAATACCATTGACCATAAAGCAGGTTTTGTTACAGGAATAAATAACTAATTAATTGCGGTTCACTAAAGCTATAATTAGCCGTGGATTTACTATAAAAGACATGGCAAAGTGGGGGTTTAGTTAGAGTTTATTTCTGCACGACAAGTTTTATCGTGTCTTAGTTTACCTCACATTATTCGTTTTAGGGGGCGGCACATGTGACTAGAGAATAGCGTTTGTAGATCGAAGTAGTTACATAGTTACATCTTGTGGCGTAATTACTGAGTCGGTAGCGGTAGTGATTTTTGCCTATGAGGCTCAGGTTTGAATCCTGGTAACATTTCTTTATTTGTGCTGGTCATTAATATTTGTTTTTAAGTTATGTATATTTTTCAAGTCTCATAAGACGAGTATTTTCACAGTAAATAGTAGATTTACCACCTATGTATTATGCATATACTTAGTGGTCTAATTTACATTCTAGCTTTTCTTTCTAAACTTTGTAGAATACCTACTTTACAAATTTTGCGACGAGGACGATTTTCGTAACACTGTCATATTATTAACATATTCGTTAGATATATTTTTGAAGACGTAAACATAACTAATAATTATCATAATGTATTATATTATCTTAACCGGCCGTCCAGAGTGGGGTCGCGAGAGCTGTGTTCTCGAGGGTAGATGTGGAAACCTAAGTGGCGAGTTGGCTATATGTTTAAAGTCCAGTGACACCTCTCTACCCCCAGCCCTCATACCGGTGTTGCCCTCGAGCCATCTTAGATGTCGCTTTTTGTGGGGGCCCATCTTATGTGGGCGAGTCACCGTCTGCCGGAAATAAAATTGATCACCATTTTGTTAGGCAGACGTCCGATTTTATTCTCCATAACCCAGTATTTAGTCCAGCACTTTCACCTAATAGTCCAGTATATTTTAGATTCCATTAAATCTCAATAGTCTTTACACCCTCGCGGATGCTGCCTCTGCGTGCGTCCCATGACTCGGGCAGGTGCAACATCCGCTCGGTGTACCCCTTACATTTCATTAAATTGTCGAAAGGGCCTCTGCGTGTTGGCTTCGTCTCCACGTACGCCTCCTAAAGGTCCGGAACACCATTGTTCTGTGATGGGAAAGACATACAAAAAAAAATCATAATGTTATCTTTTGTTACCGCGATTATTATTCATTGAAATTAAACACTTTAAAACGGATTTATCGCGTTTACTACATAACGTTTCAACGTAGGGTCATGGTGTTAATAATGACCGACAAAGCTACGATGGACTTGTGTCTATTCATGAAAGTTATAATGCACGGATAACTCAAGTTATTTACAATTATTTATCAGCCCTCATCCCTTCCCTTGCCAATAGAGTTCAATAATATAAACAAAACTATAGTGGCTAACCGGCTATTGCTGTCAAATGCTAGCTGTTTTAAATCATCAAAAAATGTGGACAAACTGTTGTGAAACTGGCGTGACATTTGCTGGAAAAGTGGATATTATCCAAATACAAATCACACGCTATCCACTTGGCATCATAGCCCTGCTGATATTAGCGTTAGTCTTTGAACGTATGAGCCAAGATACATGTACATTTTTATCACAGTCTCCATTGTAATATATTTTATGATATAAACACACATGTTTCGTGTTTCGTTTGAGTTGTACAAAGCGTCTCTTATTAAAATTCGACGACGACAAAGTAGAGATGCTGCCGTAGGTAAGTACCGCTACCTCCTATATCTTGCGCCCGCAATTCCTCACTCTAAGACATTAACGTAATGAGCTCCGTCTCCTACAAAGGACCCGTGAAATTCATTAAACGAATTGCAACAAGCGTTATTTAGTACGAAATGCAGGCACGTGTCTCGGGGTTGCGTGGCGTCGCGTAGCGCCACGACTCAACTGAGTTTAAGGACGTTGCGTCGCTACCAGAGACAACTATATTAGAAAATAGGAAAACTGGCTACCTACTTAGTCTTCGTAGAAAATATAAAAACACATGAACAGGTATTGTATATTTGATTGAGACAGACAAAAAGGGCCAGCTTAATTTTTGTTTTATTTTATTAATTTTCCATTCAAGCTAGGTTATCCAGGAATATGTATTTTTATGTCATGGAGATGAAATAAATTAAATAATATTAAAACGGGTCACTCACGTAATTTTTGTCGAATTTCGCTAGGCATGTTTCGATCTTTGCGGAAATCGAATAATTTCGAGCAAAATTCGACCCGTTGTTCTATATATAATTTGATATGTTAGAGTCTCACGATGGTTCTATTTAGATGAATGGTGTTTACCATTTATTAGTCTCTGACGAAACTGAGTTAAGAAATGTTACGAATGTTAAAGCGTGCGAGTCGCTCACAGGCTTGGGCACGCTTTACAGGGTTCTTGAGCTAAATGCGCTTGCAATTTCGTGTAGTACCTAGTTAAATGTGCAAAATGGGAGGTAACAATTTGTAAATTTGTAAAAAATAAAATAAAATAAAAATAAATATATAGGTGAACAAGCAGTACTTACTCTTTTTCGTCTATAATATATTACTCCTTTTAAAAGTTATGTAGCTTACAGCGGGGGAGCGCCTAAATGTTCTTTGGGCAAACCGGAGCTGATTTGGCCTATTTTATCTTTGAGTCATAATGAAAAATGTGCTAGATTGGCTTACACAAAGGAAGCCGGCAGGAATCGAGTCCTATGAACGCCCCACCACTGGTAGCTTATTTTTTGTAATATAAGAATAATGGTTGAATTTATCCACGTTTCTTTATTTATTTCAGAAAATATAGGCAAAACTTTAAATAATGTTACGTAGTTGTTTCCATTATTAAAAATATGCTGAAGAATCTAAGTATGATTTTAAGTGTCAATGCTTTTACTACTAGTTTTGTTAAAATTAGTTTTACGCGTACGTATGTAATAAAAATAAATTCTTGTAGTTTTTCCTTTACACTCTAGCTAGGGGCCACTATACCCCTGTAAAGCTTCGAATGATTCAAATTATTGTACTTGAATAAGTGGTGAACGGTGTTGGTCACACATACTGTAAACATTTTATAACAATACTTATCTAATAAGCTTTCTTGTAGTGACTGTTTGTTTACCCAAATAAATGAAAAAAAAAAAAAAAAAAAAGTATACTAGCGAGTTTTGAAACCGTTTCCATAGAAATCGCACGACGGTAAAACGCACGATTTTTCTAATAAAAAAATAAACGAGATAGGTCCAGTAGCTCTAACGTTATGGTAGAATACATGATAGAAACTCACATGCATAGACTAATTAAATAATCCTTCAAATTTACTCTTCTTATAATTGGGTAAACAGTAGCTTGTGCATAAAGGTTATTTATTGTAAAAATATTTGTATCATTTTGCAATAATTCTGCAGTGACATGTTAAACGTTTTGCCTGGGGCATCGATTGCCTCAGGATAAACTGAAATGTAAAGGCCTACTTAATTAATTATTCATTACGGATTAATACAATTTATTCCGGATTTATTTGTTGCACTTTGCGTCCGTGGTTAAGGTTCAATCCATTTAATGTTTCATATCAAGGCTTTTATAATATTAATGATTTCGCCAGTTGACGTTGGATGCTAAATTCAAACTGACCTCTGAAACCGTATTTTGCTTAATCGTTAAGGTGAACCTATTAAAAAGGCTAGTGATCTGTTAATAGGCGTAGCGTAGCCGTATCGTGGGCTGATAAGAAAATAAATATCGGGAAAGAAATGAGACACAAAAACGTTTTTTTTATCGAGTCTAAAAATTTAAATACAGGCCAGCTTCACGCCAATTACAAATTACAGCGTTGCTTTAGGTGTTAAGACCCTTGGTTTGTGGGGTCCAGCGGCCCATGGTCTGTACCGAAAGATGGCCAAACGACTGGACGTCACCGGAAATAAGAAGGCTGGCAGCTAGGTACCTAGCTCAACGCATAAGTATGGCAATTCAACGAGGAAATGCTGCCAGCATGCTTGGAATCCTTCCCCAGGGGCCGGGCTGTTTGCTAAATGATTGTATGTGGAGATAATATAATTTAACCAAAACGTCTGTTAACTTTTTTATGAATAAAGGGTAGGTGTTAAATCTCACCCGGTCAACTTCGCATATATCACCGTTTGTCACCGTTGCTTATAATAATCGCTGCAAATCTTTATGCACGGAAGCGCTATTACTCTGTACACAATATTTTTAAACATTTATGTAGAATAGACTGTCTTTCAACTTAAGAGCTTGTCAGGAGTAAATTCACTTCTTGCACATTTTCCTGCATCAAATTACCGAAGTTAGCGCGGCGACGGTGATTTATAAGGCACATATTAAACAACTTAGCGCTATTTAAACTCTTTAACACGCTTACAGTGGGTATATTCTCTAATTGCGATAGCGATGTGTTGAAACCAAATCATAAACTTAATAAGAAATTATAAGAACCGGCTGCGGTTATGTTCCACGTGAAATCATCATACTCGTATTTCTAACATACATCAAAGCACCTTTAAATAAATAAATAAATAAATAATATAAATATATTGTATATTGCTACAAATAAATGTATTACAGACACCTTAACACACATTAACAACTAAGAATGCCTATTACTTTGTCTAACCTCTAATACTGTAATTGCACGCACCTATCGTACATATATCATTATATGCTGTTGTTGGCACCGGCAGTCCTATAGTGCCGGTGACTACATAGGCTCTGAATGTTTATTTACTTTAATTAGTGGTAAGCGTCGTGGGCCACACATACTGTAAACAACATAGTAATAAGCTAGATAAGAATCACTTGTAGTGGCTGTTTGTTTACCTAAATAAAGAGAAAAAAAAAATCCATATTGTACCCACCACCATTTTGAATATTGATTTTTGCCGTAAAGTGAGTTTAGTTGGGATAAATTGTAAGAAAAAAGCAAAATGTTTTTCCAATAATCGACAATAAAAAGAAATGTACTGTATTTTTCATCGGCAGTGTTTTTGCCAAAAGCATGTTAGTGCCACTGTCAATGATGAGATTTGTGAACAATCAGTCACAACTGAGTCTTACAAGTGACAAGGTAATTAAAGATTTACCTTTCAGACAATTTAAAAAGGCCTTGAAGAAATGGCTTGTAGCGAAATGTTTCTATAGTATACAAGAATTTTTGGAATATAAATAAGTAGATTAAATAAGTAGTTTTAAGTCAACTGTACATTATGCATGCCTGAAAGGCAGCTTTAGTGATACTTCTAATTTTACCATTGTCATCCTACTCTACCTAAAGTTGTGCGTAATAAATAAATTTCATTTCATTTCATTTCATTTAAATAAATTTCATTTCATTTCATTTCATGAGTGACATAAATAAAAATGATCAAAAAAGACGAAGAAAGTTTCCTATTAGGGTGGATCGATTTTTTTTTTCTCGATTTTGCCTAAGGCGGGGTTGGAAAAAGATAGTCTAGGGACACATAATTAAATGTTTGTATGGACACTTTTCGAAATTATAAGTAGAAGTACTGCCACAAGCCATCTGAAATATTGTCAAAAAAATTAAAAACTTGTTTACAATTTTTGTAGGAAAAAATATATTTTATAATGAAATTACAGTTTTTATTGACATTTTACATATATAGGTATGTATATCAAAAATACAAAATTAAAACAAACAATTACATAATAGTAATCAATTTGCACAATAGATTTATTCTGAAATATAGAGTACAATTATGCAATTTTGTAGTCAGTTTTCGTATTGAATACAGGCATTACGCGACAAGAATCAAGCTTATTTTTTATCCACCCTTCTCGTCTCTCTAGCCCACATACAGCAGTACAAGATTCTGTTGCCATTTTTTTTTAAACTCCTTTCAGTAGCTTGAGTGTGGCAGGGCATCAAACAGAACTTGGGCAATATTTTAATTTCTAATATCCATTGCGTTGAATCACAGGATCAATCACCTTCTTCAGATTTTTTGGGAGGTATCGTGTCAGCTTAATTGTTTCGTGTAAGTGTTTGGCTCTATTAATACATAAAGGTTGCGTTTTTATATTGAACCACACTGGAGCGTATATTTTCAACTCAAAATGCTTTAGACTTAACACGTTTCTTGATGGGGTCTCGGTTGACATATAAAACCTGAGTATCCTGTTATTCCTGTTAGCAATTGTTAGCCATCGTGAATGACAAATTTTCCCTGGATTTCGTTTGGCCAAATTTTCATCACAGTTGCCTTGATGGATGGATTGCACGACAGATTTCCAGAACTGTACTGAGATCGGTGCGGGCCTTAGTAATATCGGGAAGTTGGCATTGTATAGCAGCAAATTGAGTTACAGGAAGTTTTTCGCACTTATTTAATGCTTTTCCTATTTTGCCAGTAAAACTTCTGGGACCTGTTGTTGTGCCATCAAGATGCAAAGGTAACTCATTGGCATGCAGCTGGCAAACTAACCATTGAAGAGGGCGTTCAAGTTTATTTTCGCATATACTGATAATACCTCCCTCGCCCCAGTATTAACTGCAGTGCCATCACATCCAACCGCTACAATTTGTTTTATATCCAAGGGTTTAACTTGTAAGTAGGAATGCAAGTTAGATGCGATAGTTTTTGCGTCACATGCATCAAGTGTTATGGTTATGTGACCAATGTATTGGGATCCGGGTTCTCGGAGCAATGTTATGTGCTCTTCCGTTACATCCCTCCTTCTCATTACTACATTGGGCAATAGAATGTCAAACAACTAACAGCAATACAGTGCAAGACGTTGGTGGATCAAGATTAAAAACGCTGGTAGTATAACATTGATGCTAAAATTAAGTCAAGCTATTATGAGGGTACTTTGATAATTTTCTAGAATAATGCAGTAACAATTTATTTTTAATTTATAATGATGTATTTGATTATTCAGGAAACGTTTTCTAAGTGGTATAGTATGTTAACACATACTATACCACTTATAAATTTTTGATATATGAAAATACTTTATTGGGCTTGCGGCAGTACTTACAATTATCCAATCTTGCTCATATTCGACATTAGCCTTATTTTGCCATCACATAAACTTTTTGGAGGCCCGCCATTTAGAAATATTAATTTTTTTTTTCATACATAAGCGATCCACCCTATTAGCTATGCTGTGAGGATCTATTACTTCACGAGTTTAAATGAAACTTCTGGGTTTTTAAATTTTGCCCTGTTTCGGCAATATCCAAGATGGCAGCCCTACTCCAAAGTAACAAAATTTGTTACTTTGGAGTAGGGCTGCCATTACTATTTAATAGTAACTTGTTAATTTCTTCGTAACTATTGCACCGATTGGTGTGATACTTTGTATACTGGTTCATCGTAACTCATATGTACCTACGTTTCGGTTTTGTCCAATGCTTGACTTTTTTATTTTATTTATTTATTGGTATTTAGGACAACAACAGCCGTAAATAAACAGTTTACATAATTTTGTTACATAATACGAGACCAATAACAGTCATCCATTGTTTAGAAAATCAAAAGCAGTGATAAACGTAGTGACTATAGGTAATTAATTAGTATGTAGGTAATTTGAATCAAAAAATTTGTAAGTCCCACAGAATACACAATACAATAAATGATACAGATGATAAACAAGATCAAGATCGTAACGAATTACATCTGATATAAAAATTTCAACTCACCGAGGGGTAAAATGGCATTTTTATCTATCTTTACTCTTCCCATTCATGACCCAACTACCCTCGCAATCCCTACTTAACCCATTTTACGGTAACATATCTTTAGTGTCATTTGTACAATAGAGCATCGATCGACGAAAGCTCCCCAAAATCGGTCCACGCGTTACTATTGAAGAAATAACTCTAGACATGTAGTGCGCAGACAACGCTACGCTACGGAGCGTGAACGATTTGCATCTTGTCTACACACCTAGGTCAAAAGCTCAGTCGCGAACGAAACGCAACTGTCTTTGTCGCACTAATAAGTGTGCTTACCATGAGTTGCATTCGAATGCCGCAGTCGCAATCGAAAACAACTCATGGTACGCACACAGGAAGAGTTATAGAGAGACAAAACTAAGCTACGCTGATTTTGGCTACGCACCCTGATCAGACAATAACGAAACTTACATACACCCTAACTTTCATAATTTTTTCTATGAATTTAGATAGGCTAAAGCCTAACAGGAAAAGTTTTCTAACTAAAATTTCAACCGGATAGTTTTGGAGCGGAATTTTACACTCTATCGAATTCGGGTAAAGGGATATTAATTTTACGCTGCCAGCGTCTATGGTACCATGCCAAGGGGGGAATATTTACTTTAACATTTATTTTGTTTTAGTTTTATGTGTTTTTGTTGTTATTGAAATATATTTTATATTGAACTATCTATCGAATACGTACGTACTAACGTTGTTGCAAATGTTATGGTAAAATTTAGCACTACAAAAAGTTAAACTCGCTAGAAACGTATTAAGTACTCGTTTAACTTAAATCTTATCAATAATAAGGGTTAACCAAGCTCGCTCAGTTATTTTTAAGTAATATTTTGAACGGGTCACTCATGTAATTTTGGTCGAATTTCGCTCGATATATTTCGATCTTTCCGAATATCGGCATCAGGCAGTCAACATAATTTAATATATTCGAGTCTCTCGAGAGTTTTATAGTTATATTTTTAAGATAGCTTGATAGATTGTAAGGAGCGTTGATAGCAGCAGTAAAAGCATGTGACTTTAAATTCGATGGTCGCGGGTTCGAACCCCGGCTCGTACGGGTTTTTCAGAACTTATGTACGAAAATTTAATATTCACCAATCGCTTATCGTTGAAGGAAATCATCGTGAGGAAACCGGACTAATCCCAAAAGGCCTAATTTACGCTCTGGGTTGGATGATCGGAAACCATTCGCTTTCGTAAAACTAGCGCATTTAATAGCCAAATCTTGATATAAGTGGCCAAGACTGACAAGAATACGCTAAAAAGAAGAATATTTTAATGATAGATTTTCATTCCTTTCAAATATTAACAAAAATCTCAGTCGTCGCACGACCAATTCCTGATCCAACCCACTTAAAATCGTAAAGGCATTACACTGACATATACGTTCCATGTTAGGCGGATATTACCACCACCGCAAGGTAAGTCGTGACCAGGAAATTGCCGATGTAACCTTTATATCTACTGCATGGATATACACCTAACAGGATAGTACATAAATATTTTCGCCAACAAATTGAGTTCTGCAGCTTTTGCGGTGTGGAAAATTCGCCTTTTAACAGACGAAAAAACGGCTAAGCTTGTGTATTTCACCTACTTCCATAGCATTATGACGTACGGCATTTTACTTTGGGGTAGTGCAGCTGACGTAAATGCCATCTTTGTACTGCAAAAGCGTGCTATACGTGCAATTTACAGGATGAAACGTAGGGAGTCAGTAAGAGATAAGTTTAAGGAAATTAATGTGTTGACTGTGTATTCTCAATATATTTACGAAAATATTATGCACGTTCATAAAAATATAGATAGTTTTAAGAAAAATTGTGACGTACATAACATTAACACGAGAAATAAAAATAAACTATCAGTTCCAATCTCGCGATTACAAAAAATCAAAAATTCCTTCAAGGGAAACTGTATACGCTATTATAATAAACTCCCTAGTTCTATAACAGAACTACCAGGTAATACGTTTAAAAAACACATCAAAAATACCTTAATGAGTAAAGCGTACTACAGCACTAAAGATTATATCGACGATGTAAATGCTTGGGACCGAGTTGCTCCGGACTACGCAGGCCGATAATCATGTGATAGTTTCTTCCTTATTCTTCTTCCGTGCTCTGACCTTAGCTGCGATGGTTTTATTTTTGGATGTGGCATCTAAAACAACGAATTTCTTTTCTGTTTGATGTAATTCGCCTCGGAACTCTCGTGAATTCCAATTGACTAACTTATTAATTTATTATTTTACTGTATGTTGTTTTATATTTTATTTTATTTTTTAAATTTTGCTGACATTGTTCAATTTTAGTCTTTATATGTTTCCTAGAATTAAGTGTTACTTTTGTATATATTTTTTTATATTTAATCAATCTGACGTCGAAAAGTGCTGAATTTTGGCTTACTTCGAATAAATGCTTTTTGAGTTTGAGTTTACTTTTAGTTTATTTGCCGAACTAAATAGCACCTTATTTCTGAGACAGAAAAGAGTCCGTATAAGACAAGAGAAAATGATTCAGTTGAGAGCATCAGAGCCCCTTCTCACTCGCACTCAGCTACAGTATTCAATCCAATTCAATTTATTTGTCTCAGACATGATTCATATACATAATATAATAAGTAGGCATAATAAAAACAAAATAAATAACCTTACATCCTATAAGTTCAACCTTATACAAAAGTAGCATTTATAATAAAAATCGATAAACATCGCCTCTTTGACTCAGTGCAAATGGGGTCCCGGTACTACCGAAATGCACCCGCCGGGTACTCTTAGCGCCTCTGATAGCTGACGCGGATTACCCGGAACGGACACCCGTCTAATAAGAAATTGTATGAACAGCGCTAAGTGAAGCGGGCCCACGGAGCGGGTGCGCCACACTAAATCCACCCGCCGCGTGGGTGCACCCGCACCAGCTAGCGTTGGCCCTTCATCCGATTCACGAGACTGTTGGTACTCTCCCGCACGCTGCGCATTAACATTAGAATAAGTGTTATTTTGGCATTAATGTCTACTGACGTCATTGCTCCTTTAATCAAAACAAGGCTTCTAGTTAGAATTCCCACGTGGATACACTTTTTGATCGATGAGCGCCCTCCGGTTCAGAGTAGCTATAGCTCCGTGCTCGTACTGTTGTCATAGCCCCCGCAAAAACAAACAACATTCTCTATGGCCTCTTTTACCGGAAATTACTTCAATTTGCGACGTGTACGATTAGACGGTGCGGTACAGGAAGTGGGATGCTCGCCGAAATATTGATGGGGTAAACGAAATTTGTGCAAAAGACAAATTTCGAATAACCTCGTTTACTTCGTGGAGTATCTTGTTTTAGGTTGTAATTGATTACTTAGACCATAAGTCAATTGAATGAGGATTTAAAAACCGGCCAAGAGCATGTCAGGCCATGCTCAGTGTAGGAAAAAGAAAAGGGGTTTAATAGATACCACGCTCATAACAATAAAAAATGAGTATCGTCGCAGTTCTTACGACTTATACGTCCTTTTAACCGAAAAGATAGGCTTTTTGCAAAAAATCAAAAAAAGCTTAACACAATGAGTGCCAGCGAGTGCTACGTGCTACGCTCGTAGCCGATTCCGTTGTTATATTAGTACATTACTGCAGAGGCCGTGAAGTAAGAGATCACGGCCTCCGGCCAAGAAGTAAATGGGGGGAGTCTCCCCGGGGAGGCGCCATAAACAAGAAACGTCATTATCTTCATTTCGTGACATAAATGCATACATTTCCGATCATGTTTGAGAAAAATATATACATATATATATATAGTTAGTGTGTATGAAAGTCTTCATAAAGCTCTATTTTCATAAAATTTTTCATATTTTTTGGACTAACTATATAGCATAGCCATGGCCACTAGTAACAAGAAATAGTTGATAAACCCAATTATTGTCCTTAATACGAGTATGTAACAGTAAAAGATGTGATGTTATGTGATTTATTTTTATTAAAAAATAATATAATTGTTTTATCAGAAAATCAGTAGGTATACACTAAACGAAGCGACGATTACAAAAAAAAGTACATATTATCTGGATGATTGAACGAAGGAAAATTCATGAAAAATCTCTAATACGCAATTTACCAGCGATGGGACCAAGCTGGATCGATTGGATATTTCATCCCCGAAGACCCCTATATAGCTACCAATCGTCATTATCGTTAGAACCGTTTCCAATTCCAAAATATCTATATATAATATATTATATTTATATACAAGAATTGCTCTAAAGATATAAGATAATAGAAAATGCTGGCCCTATATACCAATGATCATCGGTTGTCTCCATCCGTATTTTTAAAACGGAACCCTACAACTAAGACTCTAATATCCGTCTGTCCGTTTGTGTGTCTCTCCGTCCGTCTGTTACCAATCTGTATTTCATGAACCTTGATAGTTAGGTAGTTGAAATACTTAAAAATCAACTCAATATAGTATATTTTCCGGTCATTATTTGCGTACCAGACGAAAACAGAATACCTACACGTCCCCTATATAAATAATAATAAATAAATAATTATTGTGCGACAATTTTACACAAATCGACCTAGTCCCACGGTAAGCTCAATAAGGCTTGTGATGTGGGTACTAGACGACGATATATATAATAGATAGATACATATAAATACTTAAATACATAGAAAACATCCATAACTAAGGAACAAATATTCGTGATAAACACACAAATAAATGCCCTGACCAGGATTCGAACCCGGGACCTCCTGCTTCGTAGGCAGGGTCACTACCGACTAGGCTAGGAGGCCGTTACCGACTAGGCTAGGAGGCCCTATATTGTTTACACTTAGATCTAAAACTAAGTAAATATTGGATGAATTTCCATTACAAAAAGTAATCATTCAGAATTTTAATAACGGTCAAAGTTTATGGGTAAACAAACCTTTAAGGGAAGGCTTTACTTGATTTAATACATACACATGGTATGATAAATATGGGCGGACCCTTGTCACGCATGCTGAAAGGGTATTTTTTTAATTTTGTAACAAATAAAATACTTAGGTAACTAGAAATGCACGTACTTAGTAAAAACTAAATAACAATCATAATATGATGGGGAGCGTTGGTGGGCTAGCGGTAAGGTGAGACTTTCAACCCGAAGGTCGCGGGTTCAAATCCTGCCGGCTCGTACCAATGAGTATTTCAGAACTTATGTACAAAATATCGTTTGATATTTACCAATCGCTTTTGTAATAAATATAAGAGCCTGGGCAGAGAGTACCTTTTTGTACCATTCGGGGTCGAAACTCTTGGTCCATGGGGTCCCAGCGCACGCAAATTTTTCGTAGAAATCGCGAAACGTCTGGTTGATGTTACTGGTGACCGAAGAGCTGGTGGCTTCCTCGCACAACGTATCAGCATTGCGATACAACGAGGAAATGCCGCCAGCATCCTAGGTACAATGCCTCAAGGACCTACTTTAGATTTAAGGTAGGTAGAGGTAGGTAGTTAGGTAAGTTACACTTACTGTATATATTTCGAGAATAAATGATTTTATCGCTTTTCGGTGAAGGAAAACATCGCGAGGAAACCGGTCAAACACCCCAATAAGGCCTAGTTTACCCCCTCGTTGGAAGGTCAGTCGTTTTCCTAAAACTAGCGCCTACGCCTTATCTCGGGATTAGTTGCCAAAGCGGACCCGAGGCTCCCTGACGTTTGTAACGTTTGTATAAAAAATACTTAATGATATTTTTGTTATACGTACCTATATATTAATTACTTTGATTATATTCGATTTCAATTATTTAACCGTTTTGTAAACTTTTGTTACAAACATACATTTCGATTGTGTTTATCGTTTAGGCCAAATTTTTAACACGCTTTTATTTAGCTTCACTTGTAACTATGTATGTAAGAAAATCTTGGAATCTTAATTTGACCCACTTCCCGGCCTCCGATTATGATGAAATTTTGCACACGCTCTGAGTTCTGATGATAATACATGACTAGCTAAGAAACGTCATTACAAATCCAATATGGCGGCCTCCCCAAGATAGCGGACAGGCAATTTTTTTGTAATTTTTAGTGCGTGCTAAAAGCGTGTTTTTTAGTTTTTAAAACTATTATTTGAGGGAAACATCTCCCTAATGTCAGATGTGCTGACATTAGGGAAATGTTTCACTCAAAAAATTAGTAAGTAGTAGTTAGTAGCATCAGACACTGCTGTTGCTGACAGCGCATGATCAAAATATGACTCGCATTGGTACGCATCGCGTGCATAGCGCTAAAAATGTATGAAATGTTAACTTTTGTTTTCAAGCCTATGAATACGTTTTTTTTCAGTCCTCCGGCCGGTAAGCGCCACTTTACGCAAAACTAAATTGCCGCCTGCCGGCTCCGTCGGGCTGAAAAATAGTATACAAACCTCGGCCGGTAAATGGGAAAGCCTCGGATCACATGTTAGTCGACCTCGGCTTCGCCTCGGCCGACAATTACATGGCATCCGAGGCATTTCCCACTTAAACGGCCTTGGTATGTAATGTACTATTCTAGTAATTTTTCATCATGTAGTAGTAATAAATAAGTAGGAACAAACCAATCATGGAACATTTAAGAGGAAATTCGGAGTATTTTTGATATTTTTGTAAAAGCTGTATAATACTGCAAAATCTTTTAAAATGATGTGTTAAAAACTCTTATTTAATATGCGACGTTATTTTTATGTGCCTCCATAAAAATAACGTCGCATATTATCGTTCAGCCCGAGAGCTCGTAGAGAGAGAGGTCATGTCGCTTTGCGCTTTGACAATATTTACAACGATGAGAGACTGAGAGTACAGAGGAACGTGTAAGCAGTGGATATTGAGATATCGAGTAGCCCCTTGTATAGTTAGGATTCTTTGATATGCCTATTCATTAAGATAACGGATAACGTGTAAATTTGTTCGCGCGTTATTGTGCAATAGTCGTATCTCGCGCGTATTTTAACATATACCAGACGCTTAACTCAATGGACGAAACGCATGTTGGTTTGTAACAAAATGAAAAATTGTTACGCAAATTATATGCTGAACTCGAGGCTATCTTCCTTCGTCTCATAGCTATTTTGAATCAACAAGACAGAATCATCAAAAACCTTTATCTTTGGCAGCTTCTTGACTGGTGTTGCTTAAATGGTGCCATCAAGTGAGGTACTTAATGTCGATTTTTTGCATTTAGCCCTTTATTACCTATGCAAGTTCCATTATCGGTGCGTTTACTATATATGTTACCTATACTTTCAATCTATGTTACGTACACGCTTAATTTGTTAGACTTTATTGGTCCCTTTTATTGGGTTTCTCCGCATGTCAACCCCTGACAGGTATTAGTAAAAAGACTTACGAAACAAAATGCCTCACAAGGAAAACGGGTATATTAAAACGGAATCAGGTAAGTACCTGATTCGAGGTTGACTGAGCACCTGTAACTTGATATAAAACGAACTTATCCCGAATCTTGTTTTCACGTCCCAATGAGTAATCTAAGTATCTTATAGAAACATAAAGACGAAAATCGCATTATATAACTGGATACAAGAAAAGATATCTTTATCCAAACAAAGCTGTCCAGAAAATCCGGATTTTACGCCGTTAACATATTCAACAATAACTTCATGTACAGAACGAAATTGGAATAAGGAAAGGGCAGTCTATCATTGTGGTATCATGCTATTGGTAGTTGAGAGGGATTTCTCCCGTGGGTATATGGCATAGGTAACGTACCACAAAGGGGCAAGTAACGCGACCAGCGGAGGAGGAACTACGACTAATAACACGTCAAACCCTTTGGAGGTCGGGTGGAATCCAGGTGTAAGGAGTGTGGGGGGTCAATCGGGATTGGTGGCCGCGGCTCGATAGTTCTGTGTAAGCAAGTGAGCCTTTGTCGATTCCTGCGCTCCCCGCGGGCTTAGACCGCCGTCAACATAAACAAAATGGTGTTATTGCTTGTATCTTATCTCGGGGAAAAATATTACACATTGCTTTTGAAACGGTTTCATTTGTAAGTATTGGGGTGTGTTTGGTTAGGTTTTATTTTTTTGTATGTCGAGGAGTTGTAATTGTAGGTTGTTTTTTTTTCAAGTAACTTCACTTTATCAAACTGAAATCTACGGCGCTATATTTATGGTGGTAGTTTTATAAAGTACCTCAATCAGCACCGATTATAAATCAATCCGAGGTGGTGATCCGTTTTGGGGCATAATCGGTATCGTATAAGCAACAGAAGAAAAAAGTATGTAGGTACACTAGATACGTGAATTGAAATGTAGATTCCTTTTTTTCCAGTTCAGATCATGCATGTTCTTTTACTAATTAACTAATAAGAGAACACTAATATGATTATCATGATACTGACCACGTAATTAAATCTATCATTGCAATTTTTGTTACAAACTATACTAATTAAGGATGACGCACACTAGAACGGGGTGAGACGGGGCGGGATGGGGCGGGACGGGACGATCTGGTCGATCACGTCCGAGCTCGGAGCCTTCGGAGGTCACGTGACGTTTTCTGTAGAAACTGACATGTCGGCCCGTTCTAGTGTGAGTCATCCTTTACTCTTGAAACAACTTCCTTTGTTTTCGTCTGAATTAAGTGCTTCTCCGAATTAAGCTGCAATTCCTAGCAAACAGGTCGTTGAATATCATTCCCATAATGTCTTACTTTATCGTACTACTTCGTATGTAGTAGTACGAGTATTTTACATGAGGATTGCACATTTGTATGCAGACTGGGATGTTATTACTTACTGACATTGTCTTTATGACTGATTCTAAACGCAAGGGTAGTAATGACCTCTTGACTGCAAAACTATGGTTTACCTAGAGTCAAAGTAGTCAAATTACGTTATTTCTTCTAAGAAAATGAACTATCAAATTTTAAAGTGTTATTTTAAACGTCAAAATTCTACATTCTAAATTCTTGAAATTGACGTTTACGTCACACTTAAACAGTCTGAAACTGAGTCGCTGCCATACAACACTGAACCTAATCTGAATCGCGCTAAGACATCATGGTAAGGTCCCAGAGAAGAACAATGCACTATGAGCTAGATAGACCCCTTTAAGCCTATTTTACACCTCACACTAATCTCTGAGTATACTTGAATTTTAAAATTATTTAGAATTTTTAAGTGCTACACGATGTTAGTATCATATTTTTTTATCTAAATACTCTCTGTTAAAGGCATATCGTATTAATTAATCTTTTAACAACCTTTACGAAAGGTCGTTTGCGTTTATGAATTATGGGGTTGTATGTGGTTCAATTATTTATAGGTAGTCAGCCCGTATTCAACATATGGTGCGCCATGTACGATGTTACTAGGGAATTCAAACCAGCAAAGAAATGTATACAAATAACCGGTTAGCCGGTAAATTACCGGTAATTTTTATAGAAATTATTTACCGGTTTCATGATTATAACATGTTTCGACACCTATTTCAAAGTTCTCTCGTGTAAATAACTACGACGTAGGCTGTTAGGTTTTTTTTACTATGATATTTATAGATATGATGGAATATGGCCTAGCTAATTAATACGGGCGACCATTTTCCCTGAATTATTATGGATTTAATCTGTCGGACTTTGACTGAGCTCAAGGACTTTACATCGCCTTACTTACTCAAACTCGTATCTGAGTTTTTGGCATATTTCTGTTGTTTTCGTATAATTTGGTCACGTTTTTGTGTTAGAGTGTTAAAATGAACTCTTAACTATTTTGATCCAATCAAAGAGTTAATAGTTAATCGTAATACAGTTTCCTCGTATCTCATAGAGAAAATTTTTGTAATTGCATAAACCTTGTAAATACAGAAATATGCTGATTTTTGCTATCTATTTTTAATCTCTAAATGACCTCTTTTTATCTTTAAAACGGATACCTTTAAACATTTTTCTGACCATAATCTTTAAGATGCCGTCTCATTACTGTAGACAAAACAGTGACAAAACTTTTGAAGAAGTGCATAACACTTCATGGGCTGAATACCGGGTGTATGAAACATATTTAATTGAAATAAGCATCCCACGTATGTACAAAGCTACGGATTAATATTTCCTGGGTGTTGTCAAAAAAATAATGGGATATACAGGCCTAAGAAAGATCAATCGGATCTGTGTTATGGCTATAAATATAAAAATGTTCAGGAGGAAGATTATCGTACTCACGTACACGAAAAAAATAGTGCTAGAATTAAAAAGCATGAAGATGAAAAGAGGTGTTTAGATGGACACATTAACATGCTCACTGTTGACTTGCAAGCAGTGCAAACAATACCTTGTCTCTTTGCTGAAATCCAATATTTCAAGTTAAAATTATGTGTTCACCAGTTCACCATTTATGTAATGCAAAGGATGGTAGCGTGTCTTGCTACGTCTGGCATGCAGCAAAAGGCGGTATGGATGCAAACATATTAACGTCTTGTGTTTTAAGACTTAGACTGCCTAGAAGGTATTGAAGATAACGATAAACCTATCGTTATATTCAGTGACGGTTGTGCAGCACAAAATCGCAATGTCACGCTTGCCAACGCCCTACTCGATTTCGCGATTAAATACAGGCTGTAACAAAAGTACCCAACGATACCTCAATAGCTGATAAGATCAATGACCCTCAAGTACGATGCAAGAGGAAAAAATTCAAAATTCGAAAAAAATATATATGTTTATTTTGGATGGAGATAGGTGCATTTTCAATTAGCTGTTCCAAATAAAGTGGTTTTTTTTTCAATTTTGTTTTACCATTACGTCTTAACGCGATGCAATTTAGGTTCAGTTTAGGCTCAGTTGTATGGTCACGACTCAGTTTACTCGTAAGTTGTCAACTGAATCGCGTTACGACGTCATGGTAAGGCCCCTAGGCCCTTTAGGCTCTTAACTGTACTCAGTTGTACCGGGAATTAATTAAAATGCATGAAAATTAAACCGGACTTTGACGATGACTGGAAACTGTTACCTCAACGCTTGAAGCAACGGTCGTCTTCATCCCATAATCTCCGAAAACTTAAAAGAAAGTACAATGATCTGCAAAGCTTGAAAGCAGCGATTCCTCAAGATTACCATAGTTTCTATGACCTTTTACACCACGAATAGTAAAAAGAATAGTGTTTGTTGTTTTTGTTGCAATAGGAATTCGTATTTTCTTTTTTTTTACTTTGTTTCAACGAATTAAGTAAGTATATCTTAAATAAAAACTTTGAACTCGTAAACAACTTTTTCATTTACTGAGTAAACTCGTATCTCCACAATTGTACACAACTACTATAGTATAAACTATCATTATACTGCTACCAAACAATCCTTTCTAATGGATTTAACAAAATATGATTAGAGTAAAACTTTAGTATTGAAGAATAATTTATGAAACAAATCGGCTTTTTACTGTAGGTACTAAAAATATCCGTTATTGCAGATACTAGTTTGAGTAAGGCGACGTTATTTGAGTCGTGTGACAGTCTCTAATGAATACTACTTTTACCTAACAACACATATTTTCAGTATATAATTATAATGTAGTTTTAAATTTTAAAATGTAATAAAATTATATCTAAAATCAACGCACGAGAAAAAAATGTATGTAATCTTAATTTACTACACAGGAATATTGAAAGTTACTGGTAGGTAGTCAACCAATAGTTGGCGTTCGCTATACTGAAGTAGAGGAGTTGTAATCGACAATATTGTCGTTGCAGACTTGGCGTTTAGCGGCATTTGTTACTTTATTTTTGTATAAGGCTCGGTAAGAAAAAACAACAATTACCAATGAATTAGTAAAAAACTTCAATAAATCTAAGTTTAACCATTCGTGGAGCTCGTGTCAACCAAAAAAAAATAAGAAAGACATTTTGGTATTTGCCCTTATTTATTAGAGCGCATTGTAAAGAGTAATATAATATCAAATCAAAAACAAATTTTACTTGATTCAATACTGCTTTCCTATTTATACTTTTAAAAAAATGTATAATACTCGTATCTCTGTATTATTTGATCATGTACTTACAAGTTGTTCGCTGCAATCACAGCAAAACTAAAGTCCAGAGTGCGATCCGCGTAGCAAAGCTACGTCACAGGCTACGCGCAGCTATGAGCAGCTACGACGTAGGCGGGTTGAAGGGTTGAAGAGGAAAGAATGTTGAGAACTTCCCGCTTGTACCAGCATTGCAATTGCCCCTTCCCGCTCTTAAGAATTATTTGAAAAAATCTTTGATGTTGAAGGCTTATTACACAGTAGAGGACTATTTAACAGACAAACATGCATGGCCCATACCAGAAACTAAGGAAATCAACAAAAAATTAAATTGAATATACTGCTTATAGAGTGAAGGACACAGTTCACGAAAGAAATCATATCAAATGTTGTGTATATCGTGTAAAACCGTTTAATTTTGTTTTATTTTGTTTATTCTTTTTTTTGTCTTTCTGTTTCACTATTTTCTTTTGATATGGTTTCCTGTAGAACCACATATCGTAAATAGTTTTACTACTTTTGTAATTTCTTTTGAAAAAATAAGTCCCGCCGAGTTTCTTGCCGGTAATAATCTTCTCGGGCTGTGGTGTAGGGATAGAACCGGTAGTAGCTTTTTTTTTTTGACGTTCATAAGTGCATTGTAATGTGCCTAAATTGAAAAATAAAGATATTTATCATTTATCATTATCATTTACCTTTAGGCAGTTGCTCCGTTGTCAAACCTTGACTTTAGACCTTTCTATTTCGGTTAGTGACATATCCTTTTTATGATTCCCGAAAGTCAAACCGTCTCACTACAGAAAAATAAAACTCGAATTATTAAGATTGGCAGTAACCTTAACTAATTTGGTATACCGAGTAGGTGTTGTCTGCGCTTCCTAAAACGTTACAAAATTCAATTTTCTTAGCTGTATACTCATAAAAAGGATTTTACTGTTCCGAGACTAAGGTCTAAAATTGAATTACAGAGAAACACGCTATTCGACAATGCTTTCAGCATCGCTTCAAATATGGAAATAACTTGATATATTATAATTCTCAGTATATAGGTAGTTGATGTAGAAATCAGTTATAAATAAATAAGGTACCAAGGTTAAATAACGTTTATGAAGTACATTAGTTTTGTAACGAAGCTATGCTACGGTAATTTGTTCAGATAAATTTTCAAGCATTTTCAAGACATATCTGACAACTTCCAGCATCTATTTAATTAAAATCCTGAAGAATGTCTTAAAAATCCGGTGTAATTATACAATGGTTAGGACTAAAAAAATCAAATAAGCTCCCTTTTCATTACATTCGCTGAAGGCGCTATAAGAAAAACAAATTCAAAACATGTACTTGAGTCATGAAATACGCTTACGGCTATTAGGTGCAAATTATAAGGCGAAGTTTGTAACGACCTTCCTAATTACACCGCTATTATTTACTGCTATAAATATGAATAGCGGTTATAACGAGGTTGACTTCTTTCATCAATCTGAATTTCAAGTTTGTTTACCACAGTATGGAAAAGATGTTTCTTTACCCAATAGTCCGACTTTGAACATTTTTAAATTAGGTACCGTTCGAAATTTAAAATTTGTTCCTAGGCGACGGTCGGTGGGGGTGTGGGCATTCGTCTCTTAGCAAACATGCTTAAATCTGACGAGCCGTCATTTTTTTTCCCGTGATCCACTCGATAATGGACTACACGGTATTCGGTGTGTACACTTTTAGTGTTTTACTCTTAAAAATTAAGACACAATTACTTAAAAATATAATACTAAAGTTCAAGAGTGATGTACCCCTACATACCTAAGGGACATATCCCCATAAGTTCAAAGGAATATGACGCGTGAAGACCGAAGACCGGAAATTGACCCGGAACCCGCGAGGCCGCACTTAGCGTCCCATGTGAGCATTACAAGAAAGAATAATATGACAATTTGAATTTCGAAAGTACATAGAAAGTTAAACGCCTGGTGACTTGCGCATTTCACACCGGTCTTCGCGAGCTTTCCTACCACTGTGTTGACGGGAATCAGTAACGCTTCGGACGCTGCAGGGGGAGGACGCTGCGTCTCCTGAATCGCTGCCCTGACGTGTTGTTACGCGGTACATACAAATTATATAACGTTCGTTCGCCTGTGTTTGTTTTGTGAGCTGACTCTATATTAACGACCAAAGGGATGTATCTACTGAGATCCTTAAAAGGTAATGTATTTTCTTCAATTAAAAATCTGTAAATTCCACGGCGCGGCGTGTTTAATTCAAGTTTGGATTTATAATTAGCGTTTTTCAAAATAAACTAAAATTTGAAGAATATTCCTGTGATGTGCAAATAGCTACGAGCCTCTATTTTTTCGACGACGAGTGCCAGGGTTATAGCTCATGCGTAAATAATGGTTCTGCCTCACTTCAAAGAACGTTTGCGATTCTAACTTATTCTTTGTGTAAATGTTTTTTGTTTAAGAAGAATAAGGGAATATTGGTTATGATTGCACAAAAATAATGTGTGTAAAAACTATGAAGCGTTTCGAATACAAAACAACCAATCACTTACGATATTTATATACGATACGATTTATACGATTCCATGGACCTACTCTTTTATAAACCGGCAACATTTTTGCCCGTCGAAGACCCTTAGCTTATTGTTAGATTTATAGACTTTCATCCGTAAGGTTTTCCCTGAAACCTTCAGATCTTTACAGGTTGAAGCACTGAATAGGAGCCAAATTTTGATTAAGAATGTACATTCATGAAAAACATTTTCAATGGCTTGAATTAACTTCGGTAAGCTTTGAGTTAGAATTAAAATGTAAATTGAGGCGAAACGAAAACGAATCTATAAAGCAGGTTCAAAAAATACATTACCGCCCTTGGGAGTTTTACTTTATTTTTATTTTTTATTTATTTAACCTTTATTGCACAAAAGAAACCTTAACGTACAAAAGGCGGACTTAATGCCAGAAGGCATTCTCTACCAGTCAACCTTTTTATATACCTATTTAGATATTTTAGCCACGATGATTACCTTAGTCATTCTATAAAAGCAACCTCAAGACGTATTAAATGTATGTTGAATATATTAAAAAAAAAGCGTCTATTATACGCCTTAACTATTAACGTTTATATCTATCGGTTATAAAATGTCGCTTTTGAAAAACTTTGTTGCTCTTCAATACAACTCTAGGTACCTATTTATTCAAACGCATTGCATTTTTTGTATTCGGATATGCCGTCTCCCTTAGAGTCACTTTAAGAAACATATGAGTAGGTAATGATGAGATAACGACCTGGTCAGGTACATAACTCAAACAAATGTTTCAACAGACTTCAAAAATTTAAAGGATTTTTACGATTCCGATTTTTTTTGAAAGATAATTCATGGCGGTATTATTATTTTTTAATTCAGATATTGTAGATCAGATAACGATATCTGTAAAGAACATAAGAAACTCCAGAATAATGAGTATTTTTATTTTAAATTATGGCGATAAATTACAAAAGTCAAATGAAACTGAGTAAAAAAATCAATATTTGGACGCCACGACCACGACCTCCGTGGCCTAGTTGGAAGTGATTTTGCCTACGAAAGAGGTGCCAGGGTCACATCCTGATAAGAGCAGTTTATCACGGATATTTGTCTATAAGTAAAATACACATTTTAAGTATCAAAGTAAGACATGTATCTTCATAAGCAGTTACCTTGTAGGCACCCATATATTTTATTTTATTTTATTTATTTAAGGTTTGCCAACAGGTGTAATACCATATACTTATGTATAACTAAGACAAATTTAACTAGTTTGAGTATCCACCCAATTACAGGCAAACACAACATGCTTATATATACATACAAGTTATTCCTACATAGCACTTAATCTAAATAGTAAATCTATTAAGAAGTCATGCATGAAAACAGCAAAGTTAGGTGACGTATGAATTGAAGTGTTTGAAAGTATGAACACAATATTTAAACGATATTACAAGATACAGGAGAGCTAATTGTTATTATGAAATTAGGAGTTAAATATGAACCTTGAGCTTGTGCAAAAACATTTTGAACTGGTTATAAAATCGATTGTGTAAGATTGTCCCCAAATACCGTTTTATATTCACAATATTATCCACCAACTGTTTATATAAATACGTTTATTCAATGGTAAAATATGACATGACCCTTCTCCTGTCGTTACGGGCAAAATAGAAAAATAACAATAAGGGCTATTCAATAAACTACATTTTAATACTCGGCTGCATTTGTATGCAGGGTTCGGAAAAGAAAATAGAACATGGTAATGCTGTGATTTGCATGTTTTAATATTAAAATAGTAGGTCGGGTATAACACATTCAGGTCTCCCGAATTACGCGTTTGGACTGAAATATTCATCCATGTGAGAAGAGATACATTTTTTGGATATCTGTTTGGCTTAACTTAGTACATACTTGAAATACCTATTAAAAAAATCGAGAGACTTTTACTATCTCAAGTATTTGAGCTGGAAATACGTTACGTTAGCTTTTTTCTAAATTGAAAATAGATAAATATATTTATTAAAATGTTTTAAATAGAAAACTCCCGTGAGTATTAGACATATTAATATACTTAGACCGGGTTACTCACGTCTATAAAGTCGAAAACTGTAACTGTGTTATTAAAATGTATTGAAATCAAACACTTTAGAACGGATTAATCGCGTTTATTAACATCATGACCCTTTCGAGCCCTTTACAGCACTCGTTTTCACAGGGTTAAGATGATGACTGAGCCCTCATCTCGTTACTATTTGTTTATGTTTTAGTGATGGACATTTATGATTGGGTATTAAATATTTTTTCATTTAAAAAAATTAATTGGAATAATACTGTAAAGGCAAACGAATATTCAAAGCTACTCACGAATTTTAAATAAATGCTAATTTGTTATTAACTTCATGAATATTTGCACGAAAGCACTTGAAATTAATTAAAATCTTAGTAATTGCTCAAAAGTATTTTATGTATAAAATGTTATATTAATTAGTATAATAATTAATATATACAATTTTATACATAAAACACTTTTGACTTAAAGTGAGTAACTATTTGTGACTATTAGGTATATTTCAATACTCTTTTATTTAATTAACGGTGTATTTTTTTGTTGCCTAATCGTCGATTTTTTAAAATAATCATTATTCAGTTTGATGTAAGGAATATAAAATTCGTTATTTAGTAATATATGTGTATATCAATGAAAATATCAATAATTATAACACAAACGACTGGGCATGTATTCAAATATCTCTCTATCTTTTCGCCCGGAATATAATATTGCTATAGGTACTGCTGTTATAAACAATTTTACGAATTAAAACCTTTTCAATTTAAACTACCTAGAAACCTATTTTAGTTTGTATTCACTCTCCATAAGATGAATACCTACTAGTTTGGGGGTTCCCTTGAGATTCTTCTTACTGAGGTTCCCCGTTAATTTACAAGATGATTCATTTCGTAGGACCTTATGGACATTGTATAATTAATTGGTTTTAAATTATATTTCTTCTATACAGACACATATATATATATGCGAAAACAAATTGTCTAAGCTTTTCAAAGATGTTCTGGTTTTGGTGGTGTTTAAAGATTTTTTTGTGTAAAAATGTATTCATACGCCATGTTTATTTCGCTGAGTGTTTATTTTTCTTTTCAATTTATTAACAGTTATGAACAACTTACTTAGGCCGCTAAAATATTGTAAAAAAACTTAGTTAAAAATATATCAAAAATGTTGAAATACGGGATGTGTGAGAATTGGCTCTCACTCCTTCATGTGGCTTGGTATAATTAAGGAAACCGAATGGCATAGTTAGTTTTCAAATTATCAATTATTAATTAAAATTAATTAGATGTTGTAATAATTATTAGTTAAAAACTACATGCTGCATTAACCGCTAATATAAAATGGGCATTAGAATTAACTTTACTACGTAAAGTGTCAAGTCAAATACTCATACTCCGCTTACACACTTGAAAAAACCATATTCATATATCTGATTCTGATTCTGATTCTGATTCTTGTGGTAACTCCAGCCAGCAGTTCTGCAGCAAGGACTCGGAAGCAGTGACTACGAGAGGAAAGAGGTGTTGAGGGTAATAATAGCTTTAGGGGTTCGTATGATCCTCTGATTTAGCATGATCGGTAAAATCGGCGGAGTATGTCAGAATCACGCCGCACCGACCACACCTTAAATGCTAAATCAAACTGGGTATGCGAGCCCTCATGCCTTATAAGCCTCATCAGCTTCCGCCGCCCCACCGCAGGCACTAGCAACCTGCCCGAGACACCGGAGCACCAAGTAGATAGGACAGGAGTGTAGGTGTGCAGTCGGGGAGTTTAGGAGAGACAGGAGGTTAGAGCCGACCCGAATACATAGCATCGTGAAGCCAGCATGAGGAATATAGATACTATACTTGGTGTATAATAAATATAAGGTGTGTGACTGCATGGTCTCCCCTCCCCCAGATTCTTTACTCTTCCGCTAGGTGATCTCGTGATCGTGAATATATGCCGCTGTCTTTGCCTTGTAATGTTATTATAGCTCTGTTTTGCCATGGATACTGCGTTCTTCTTTCACGGTTATACTAATTGATATTCTAGTATGGGTATTAAGCTTCGGCTCTTCTTTTCTCCGTTTCTTTGCTTCAATGCACTTACGTAACTTCCCTTATTAAATAATAATAATTTAAAAAACGCTAAAAGTAACCAAAGTGTACTTCTAAACGACTTCACATCGATCATGTATGTAATATCACCACAACACAACTCTCGAAATTAATTCAACTAAAACAATGCACAGCTAAGCACGACACAGATGTTTACAAATTAACTATGCACAAAAAAAAGGCAAATCTAATCCTCCGTTTTTCCAGTATAAGGCGCCAAGTCCGTGGTGTTTTCTGAGGCGGTGCATCAGTAAAACTTTAGTTGTACAATTTATATTAGCTACAGGTACTATTTATTGGCTTCTTTGCATCAGGTTTTGTTTCTTGTAGACTCAATAAAGTAATTTGTACCTATCCTCGCACAAAAGGCAAAGGCACAGGCAAACAAAGGCTTTTTTGTAGTCTTTAGTAGCTTCCAAACTTTGTTACACATCTGGTCGAGGGCTGTACTCCGGCCCCTATACAAAAAAACAATATTCTCAACTGGGTAGTCATACCTGCTGGTATAAAGTAGTTGTAGGTTTAGATTGCAATTTGGTTGTTTCCTTATGCTGCTGTTAGGTATTATTCGTCGCTGGCAAAAATGTATTTCCTTTGTGTTGAATTTGATATTGCCGAGTTTTCCTTTAACTGTCTTGATTTAGTTTCCTTTTCTTGTAAGAAATTCAGCTGCGTTCTTTTAGAATGTATGTGTACATTCTAAAAGAACGCAGCTGAAAACGGTCAAAAAAAATTAAAAATCTAACATGTAAATCACCATTGCACTCATAATCCCTGAATCAAAACACAGACCACAAAGAACAATCACAAACACGTATTATAAAAAAAAACCACTACAACTTAATTAATTTGACTGGTGGTGGTATTTTGAAGGTACATTTCATTTATATAGGATCCTTTTGCCTTAAGTAGGTATACCTAGTGTACACTATAGTTCGATGACCTACATACATAGGTACCGGCTATTTAGGAGCATCGTCAATGCTAGTGTTGGTCAGCTATATACGTATGTAACATGCTCAAGAGCCGAGTTTGTCACTATTTAGGTAATGCAGGTACGAGTATGTAATGCAAAGCACCGGACAGCTTTCCCGTTTTTATTCAGTTTTTCTTTTTGTTGACCACGGGTCACATAACAACAGGCCCCAGGCCAAGCGGGTATCCAGGATTGCATCATATTTCATTGCGGTATCTTACGATTGCCAGATGGATTTCCAGTGTCCGCTAGGCCTTTGTCTTTGTTTATAGTTGCATCACTTGCAAAGGTGAAGTAAAAAGGCTTCCTCCTATGGGCAAGACCGCATTTAATTGTTTGCAGACGGAAATAAGTTCCGAAATGTTCTTATCTCGCCTGGGTGAAATCTTCGAGAAGTGTTGGCCACGCGCGTTCATTTAGAGGTAGTCGATAAGAATTAAGTATGTTTAGGTAATTTCTGTATGAGTACCTATGCTACTTTTATGGTGTTATTTCACGCGTACGTTGGTACGTAACTTGGGCTGCCAATTCAGATGTGGGAATTGCGATCAGTTGCCTTTCAGTAAGTAATATAATTTAGTGTAAGGGGCGAACCTAACATGTTGAGGTGTGTGCCCATACCTGCGCTAGTGCAGCGCGTCCTCCGTGTAAATTCAATTTGAGATCTTTGATTTTACGGACTTAGGTCTGTACGGCCTTTAGGTACAGTCAACCAATAGGAACCCCAGGCCACTCCAGAACCCTGTCAAAATGACAGGCAGTAATAGATTTCTTATAATCTGATTTATAGCGCCACCATGACATAGTCCTACAGCGGCCCAGGGTTCCAATTGGTTGACTGTACACGTGCTTCTAGTTAGGTCATGCTAGACATGGCGGCGGCCCTTACATTTGTAATCATCTGTAGGCATCTTAAATTTTACACCTATTAATTTACATGCGAAAAGGAACAGTCTCACCGGGGTTTCAGCATCGCTATCTAACGGGTCAGTTTCAGCAAACACACTAGTCGTACTATATATACACACAACACACTACACTGCACACCATTTAAATTGCTATTCTTGAAAAAAACCATATTCATATATCATGAGATAAAACGAATTTAGTGATTATTTTCTAAAGTAATTAATTTAATTTAGGCTACCGAATGCGCCCTTGAAATTAAAACAACTGCTCAAAAATACGGTGTATATCTCGAAAAAATTTAAACGGTGTTATTTATAGTTTACTAAACGATTCGCATCGTACCCATCCAGATCGCATTGCTAACAGCTGTTGAATTAATATCGTATTGTCACAAGGCCCAAAATGTGGTTAGACTAATCCAGTCAAGGCTTAGCCTCGCCAAGATGGCTGAGCCATTAATTAAGGCTTTTTTGCTGCGGCTGAGCTAATAGCATACGGCTAGCCGGGGATTTTAGGAAATTAGGTAATATTTTATTACTTTTACTTAAAACAGTATAAAAGTTAATCAAATGCTGTCTACTTGTTGCTAGAGCGTAAGCGAAGGTCTGCGTTTCAGTTTGGGGCAAAAATGGTTTCGCATGCCCGGTTGTTCCCATTTCATTCTCAACCGATTGTCGTGAATTTTATCGATTGTTGTCGATTGTATGGTATGCCTCTTCCATACATTATTTTTGTGATTGCCAAGTCCATATAGGTACCTAAACTTAGCGTAGACAAACTGCAGGCTTAATTAAGTAGCGTGGAGATCAGAAGGCGACAGAAATTGACGTCCCTCAGAGTACTTACATCTCATTCGCACCGATAAAAAAGATACAGCGAGTGATGAAAAAAAGAGATTAATTGAATGGAAAATGTGTAGTGGCTGCAAAGAAAAATAATCACCATGCTTTTCATTCATGTATTTGATAGGTGCTGTACAATGAATAGGGGTGACATTTTTCATTTGCTATTGTCATGATACGGAATATGTATGTAAGTAATATAAACGAAACATGGTTTCTATGCATCTTGCTCACTTTTAGCTATATATCAGGTTTAAGGTATCATCATAGTATTACGAGACAACTTTTTTAACTTGGCTAAAAACATTGCCGTGAATCTAGACTATGTAAAAGCTTCTGAGCGATGTAGATACATTAAAGTTTGTAGTTAAAATATTAAAGAAAACTGACTGCGAGCAGTTGCTCGTAGTAGATATACTTTAATATTTTTGAATTTGGAAGTTAAGCGAATTATTCTTACAGTCTCGGTGTAAGGTGTAAGCAATTGAGCACGGTAACCGATTCTCACTTTTTCTAAAAAATGTCGAACTGAGATGAAACTGCAATCAGTCGCCATTTTTGTACGCTGGAAAAGGGCGGTTTAGAAGCGTTTTTGTCGCGAATTTCAACGCGCACCTCCCGATGAAAGTTTAACGAACTTGAATGTAATCTGATTTGTGTACAGCTTTATTTCACTGCCAGATGAAAGCTGCAAAAAATGGTCACGTTGGCAAAATAAGGGGTAATTTGAATCGACTACACAATGGAATAAGCGCCACGCAATTATATGGAGCCACTAATTTATACCTACAATATTATAGTATGTAAATTTAGCTGCGCATAATAATTTATAAAGTCAGTTGCGCTTATAATAGAGGTATAGACACGTTTAAAATTGCCGCAGATTAATTAAGAAGTGTAATGCTCATTTTGTAAGTAAGTAAGTAAACACTTTATTGCACAAAACAGAATATGCATTAACAAAATGGAATAAACAGAAAAGTACAAAGGCGACCTTATCTCTATGAGGAGTCTCTCCCAGTTAACCTATTATATTTTGAATCCAATATATTATTTTTTCTGATAGGTTAATACCGTACATACATAACAATATAAAATATTGAAATAGCTTCCCACAGATTGTATTAGTACATCATTATGTGGCTGGTCACGTCCGAACTCCACACTCAGAGAAAAATCCGGAGACAAGGCTGCAGTTTTACGTTGCTAACGAATTATTGATAAAATAACAAAATTACTTTAAGATATTGACAACCAAGCCTTTGCTAGCGCAGCAATTTTTTTTTTGCGAAACGCGAATTTTGCGAGACTAACAAAAAAAATATTGTTAAACTATCAATTTTTCAATGCCTTGTCATATTAACCAAGTAAAAATTGTGAAGTTACCATAGTTTAGCTTTGCTCATTGTACAACGTTTAATTTGTAAGTTGTTGTTTGTGCAACTTTAAGGACCTTTGTCAAAATAACAACATTCAACTCTGTGAAATGTTCACAGCTTAAGTTTGTACGGCTCGCAATGTTCGCCGCTACATTGTTTTTTACTTTGTGACGTTAGCAACTTCAAGAGCCTTTGTCAAAATAACAACATATAACTCTGTGAAATCTTCACAGCTAAACTTTGTACGGTTCGCAATGTTTGCCGCTACATTGTTTTTACTTTGTGACGTTAGCAATTTCAAGAGCCTTTGTCAAAGTAACAACATATAACTCTGTGAAATCTTCACAGCTAAAGTTTGTGCGGTCCGCAATGTTTGCAGCTACATTGTTTTTTACTTTGTGACGTTAGCAACTTCAAGAGCCTTTGTCAAAATTACAAGATAAAACTCTGTGAAATCTTCACAGTTAAAGTTTGTGCGGTCCGCAATGTTTGCAGCTACATTGTTTTTTACTTTGTGACGTTAGCAACTTCAAGAGCCTTTGTCAAAATAACAACATAAAACTCTGTGAAATCTTCACAGCTAAAGTTTGTGCGGTCCGCAATGTTCGCAGCAAAATTTTTTTTTTAGTTTGTGACGTTAGCAACTTCAAGAGCCTTTGTCAAAATAACAACATATAACTCTGCGGAATACACGTGGCTAAAGTTTGGGGGTTGACTTGACAGTGCTCACAACACAACTGCATTTAGGTATTAATGCTTTGTGAATCTTGTGATGTCAACAACTTCAAGACAGCGCGTGTTGACAAAATAACAAAACGAGAACTCTGCGGATACTACAAATTTTAATTTTATTTACAAGTTTGCAGGTATTGCAGGGTAAATACACCAATGATAGGATTTTTTGGTTTCAACCTTTTCACTTTCAAAGACGGCAAATCACGTTAGCAAAAATCGATTTAAATGCCAATAAAAAAAACATATATTTCATTATGGGCGTCTGAGTCTTGCTGAATTTCTTCGCTGCTGGATGCTTAAAAGGTTAAGTTAAAGTAGATGTATTAACGATATCTCCTAAGTACTGTGTCTAAAATAAGTATCTACCAGTATTTACCTCCCAATAAATTCTCACAATTACTATGTAACAAACAAAACTATGTACGGTTACCTACATAATAGATACACACTCTTCACACTCTTATCGAAATACAGGGAGACTGCAGGGAGATTGCAGTATTTTTGTATCTCGGCGAGAGTGTGTAAATAGAGTACACGCCAAAAAATTGGTGACATTCGCCAGAAAATTGGGGATTTTATTGGTTGATTAAATGTGTGCGTCAGAATGACGGATTAACCTGGGGGATCGGAATAAATTTAAGCCCGATATTTGGTACCATAATGCAGTATAGGTGATTTTTTGGGTAAAATCCATTCCTGCAGTCCCCCAAAGTCCACCCGCCATTCAGCCTCGACCCGACTAGGCATTGCAATCTGGTCCGGTACTATTTTCATGTTACCGGATCCGGTAAGGTAATTTAATGTAACTCAATATGCTTAACTTTAATGTTTAAAATATTTAGCCTAAGAGATAAGTTAATGCTTCTGATTGTTCTTTCTTTTGTTTTACTTTATCTTAGTTTTACTTTTATTTCGTTTTTTTCTAGTGTATTTGTTTTTTATGGCAAATAAAAAAAATCTTATTCTTATTCTTAAAATAGTGCGAAAATTTAAAATTTGCGCCAGCATTGAAACGTTGTTCAAGTAGGGAGTGCTAACCGGTCTGATTTCCAATCAAAAACATTTTTAGTTGGTATATTTCCAGTTCAAAATGATAATAATATTATTTAGGTGGGTATTTTGCTACAATAATAATAAAATAACAGTATATAGCAAAAAAATATATTTTTTTAGGTAACCACTTATTGGTTACCTATACTTACCTAATTGTTGATGCAGCAATAACGAATAATATTAAACCGAGAAAAGCTTAACGTTATTTTTTAATAGTTGTTACATAATATAATTAATATGATTGTGCTATGCTTTCTCGTTCCCACTTGCAAGATAGTATGGATAACGGATCCTTTCCACAGTCCATTTAACATTTGCGCTGCTCATTTTAGTGACTACAGGACTATGGGGTTCTTCAAAAAAGGAGTAGGTACACAATGTTATAATGGCAGAGTAGTTAAACAAGTTTCGCATGTGGCACTCCTTGAGTTGCAGGTGTCCATAGATTACGGTGACCGCTTTCCATCAGGCGGACTGTATACCTGTTTACCACCGACGTAGTATATAAAAAAAGTGACAGCCTTAGAAAAATGTTGGGGCGAAGGTTTATCGTCCATAGAAAATTTGATTTGGGCGCGTTTTATTAGTGACAAGATTTGGTTGACCGTCTATAATTATTACCAAAAATGCATTTACCCTAATAACAGAATTCTAAAAAGTTGCTTAAACAACGTTAGAATTGCCGAATTCACAAAGGATAAAAATCTCGCTTTGATAATTTCACAACTATTACATTGCGAGGAAATTATCAGCATAGCTAGGAGCACAACGTGGACTTTGTTAAAATAGTGATGTTGACTTAGTCCTTTGCAAATTGGACAAAGGTTCGTTGAGTGCGTTCGTTCATTTCGCTGGCAACATTCGCAGGAGTGCGTCCTGCGTGACGTAGGACGCACTCCAGAACGTCTCGTTCTGGAAAGTAAATAATTTTAAAAAGGAATATATACCGTAACTACTAACACCTACCTACCTACCTAAAATAGGCCCTTGAGGCATTGTGAATTAAAAAGTGAATTTGTAAGTAATTATTTCAGTAAATTAAAAACTGCTCGATATATGTTAGAAGCCAGAAGTATGGATGACTTAAGTGTGTTTCTGCTGAACAGTGACTTGATAACACATTTATGGATCGCTAAATGGTAAGTTATAATTTATAATTGAGATTGATTGATTTTTTGTTATTAGTTCAGTTGATAGTTGATAGGCATAGTTATGCCTTCTTTTTTTAAACCGGTTTTGTGAAAGAACTTAAGCATTAATTGAAAAAAAAAACAAATATTTAATTTTTGTTTATTTTTAGCTGGCCAGTGACTTTCAACAAATATATCCAGAAATAGAAGGAAAGTTTGAAGAAAATTTCCCAGTAGTGAAAGGTCGGCTGCTATCATTACTAGACGAGAAGGCTCAACAGCTAACACGAGCTGATGCTTCTATTCAAAGTGTTTTGGATCTTGCAACTTGTAAGTTTTTTTTTTTAAGTTAAGCAATGGAGTGTCCATTCCATAGAAACTTTATATTAATAACATTCAGTGTGGAAATATAAGTCGGGCCGGGTAATGGAAGGAAACTACCTTTAAAATCTTTAAGCTGGCTCATGTTATTTAAAGAAGACATTTCCTTTATTTTTAAAAAGAAACAAAACTGCATTAGTTTCCGTCCAGGGCCTGACTTATCTTTCCACCCTGTATATTATTAGCTTACGTTTTAGGCCAGGTTTTGAATTATTATATTAGATTTTATGGATGTTTTATCTGGCAGACGAGTACAATAATGTTTCTTGAATAAATTTTAACATTTACTGAAATTGAATCGAAAAGTGTAATAAAATAGCTAGATTTTTAACTAAACAATACAAATTTAAAATAATTTAAATAAAATAACCAAAACTAAAATTAAACTAATAAAGTAATAGCCCCGGCCCCTGGGGCATGGTCCCAAGAATGCTGGCAGCATTTCCTCGCTGTATCGCAATACTTGTGTGTTGAGCGAGGTAGCTACCAGCCTTCTTATCCCTGGGGACGTCGACCAGACATTCGGTCAAGTCTTTATACAGGCTTTTTTTTGTTTATTTCTGGTTGGTTTATTACTAGGCGAGACAAGCAAATTTTGTAAAATCATGTATATATATATTGAACTATTATTTATTTTTCTAGCGGGAGAGGAAGAAGCTAACGTTGCAGCGTTTCTAGCAGTTCCCCTGTTGCTGAAACAGATGCACACTGTTCCCGTAAAAGGTGTCAGAAGACCTTGGAATCCATCGAGATTGGAAGTAAGCAACGCGTTTTTAAGCTTGGTACCATCTACATCAGACCTTGAAAGCCACTTCTGTAAACGGAAGATCTTGTTACAAGAAAAAAAACTGCCTGTTCTTCCATATTTGGTTGCTGTTGGGGTAATCAGATTTTAGATCGAATGCAATGGACAGATATTACAAAATTATATAAAACGAGTTGGGCTGCAAAGTGTACCGAGCGCTAACAAGTAAACGTTGTGATAGTTACTGCTATTAAAGAAGATAACATTTGTTTTTCTAAAGTTGTTGACATATATGTTGATGGAGCGTCTAAGATTATTTTAAAGGCTAAGTCTTTACAAACCATTGGTTTTGATAATCATTACCATGCTTAAATAATGTATTGGACTCATTACAATCATCACCCATATACATTGATCAAGAGACAATGCAGTATCCGTTTGTATTCAACTGTGTAGTCATTGGCCACGACATTAACATTCCAGAGTATCATATCGTACTCAGTAAACCGATTTAAGTAACCCAATTAGAAATTAAACACTTTAGAACGGATTAATCGCGTTTATTAACACCATGATCTTACGTTTCGAGCCCTTTACAGCACTCCTTTTCACAGGGTTAAGATGATGACTGAAAACGAGTGCTGTAAAGTGCTCGAAACGTAGGATCATGGTGTTAATAAACGCGATTAATCCGTTCTAAAGTGTTTAATTTCAATGAATAACAATCGCGGTAACAGAAGACAACCCAATTAGAGTTATTCCTTCTAGTTGTTACCAGTAGTAAGCCAAAACCGAACAGTTTTCTATTGAACTTGACATCATTTTGTTTGGTGGCGTCCTCGGGAAAATAAAAAATCCTACCTACCTTTTATTAGTTGAGGAGTGTCTTTTCAATAGGGTTTATTTCTCCGCGGTTATCATAGCGAAATTAGACCGTGTATCACATATTTGACAGTCTAATTTCGCTAAGGTAACCGTGAAGAAATAAGCGCTGTTGAAAAGATACTCCTCAGTTGTAACAGTTTGGTGGTACTAGTGAGAATAACCTTAATAACGGAGCTGCGAATAAGTACTATTAAGTTATTATTAGTTTAAATAACGATTGCTAAATAGAAAAAAAAATAGAACTAAAAAAAACACCTTAATAATTAGTTTAAGTTTTGTAATGTGTACTTTTGTAATGTGTACATCCGCTGTCGCGGTAAAATAATATCGACTGATTCAGCAGTTAATTTGGGAGGTAAGGTAATGTAAAGAAACCAATTTACCTCCAATACTCCGCAGTCACGCGCACTCTTGAAAAAATGATGTTGTCCACAATTGATGAGCAATTCTTAAAGTTTGTAAATTTGTCAGGTCTACGATTTAAGTAAAAATTGATAGCCTGGTAGAAAGTGTATAATTTTTGTAACGTTTTAATCGGGTCTCACCCCGAGCATTCAATTACTAGTTGCTGTTCAAGTGTTCACGACTAAGCATTCATCCTGAATATATTTGAAATATATTATGCTAATTCTATCGTATCATTACGCGGAGTTGGTGGCATGACCTCTTTGTATAGCAATCTATACAAAGAGGTAATGCCGCCAACATCCTTGATACAATGCCTCAAGGGCCTATTTTAGGTAGGTAGGTAAGTTGGTAGTCACTGTATATATTCCTTTTTCTTTGGTTTTGTTCAATATATGTGTTAGTCTCTAACTAAAATAAAAATTGTATCGATATTCTTTGAGATATTTGTTCACCTTTGGGTGTCCAGTTCTTTATGATATTACTTCCTAACTACTTCATAATATTTACCGAAAACTACCAAAAAAAAAACCATCATGTTTAATGACATTATTTTTATTTTCTAACGGGCTATAATAAGTGTTCGATTATATTTGTGTATTAGTTCTGTTAGTAGTTGATTTTTAATTGGAAACTCTGATAATAATAGTTTCTTACTGTTATGAACATAATTTGTATTTCAGTAGGCTAGATTTTTTTTGTATTCCTATGAACATGTAAATGTTTTTGTTTAATAAAAGTTGGTTTTATAAATATTGTTGTATTTTTTTCAGAGACAAAACCTAGAAACGTCAACGTTGCTACCCCCGCAATATAACTATGCGGGGATAGCAACGTGAACGTTACTACCCCCGCAATATTACACTGCGGGGCTAGAAACGTCAACGTTGCTACCCCCGCAATATAACTATGCGGGGATAGCAACGTGAACGTTACTACCCCCGCAATATTACACTGCGGGGCTAGCAACGTCAACATTGCTACCCCCGCAATATTACACTGCGGAGCTAGCAGCGTCAACATTGCTACCCCCGCAATATTACACTGCGGAGCTAGCAACGTGAACGTTGCGACCCCCGCAATATTACACTGCGGGGCTAGCAACGTCAACATTGCTACCCCCGCAATATTACACTGCGGAGCTAGCAACGTCAACATTGCTACCCCCGCAATATAACACTGCGGAGCTAGCAACGTCAACATTGCTACCCCCGCAATATTACACTGCGGAGCTAGCAACGTCAACATTGCTACCCCCGCAATATTACACTGCGGAGCTAACAACGTCAACATTGCTACCCCCGCAATATTACACTGCGGAGCTAACAACGTCAACATTGCTAACCCCGCAATATTACACTGCGGAGCTAACAACGTCAACATTGCTACCCCCGCAATATTACACTGCGGAGCTAACAACATCAACATTGCTACCCCCGCAATATTACACTGCGGAGCTAGCAACGTCAACATTGCTACCCCCGCAATATTACACTGCGGAGCTAGCAACGTCAACATTGCTACCCCCGCAATATTACACTGCGGAGCTAGCAACGTCAACATTGCTACCCCCGCAATATTACACTGCGGAGCTAGCAGCGTCAACATTGCTACCCCCGCAATATTACACTGCGGAGCTAGCAACGTGAACGTTGCGACCCCCGCAATATTACACTGCGGAGTTAACAACGTCAACATTGCTACCCCCGCAATATTACACTGCGGAGCTAACAACGTCAACATTGCTACCCCCGCAATATTACACTGCGGAGCTAGCAACGTCAACATTGCTACCCCCGCAATATTAAACTGCGGAGCTAGCAACTTCAACATTGCTATCCCCGCAATATTACACTGCGGAGCTAGCAACGTCAACATTGCTACCCCCGCAATATTACACTGCGGAGCTAGCAACGTCAACATTGCTACCCCGCAATATTACACTGCGGAGCTAGCAACGTCAACATTGCTAACCCCGCAATATTACACTGCGGAGCTAGCAACGTCAACATTGCTAACCCCGCAATATTACACTGCGGAGCTAGCAACGTCAACATTGCTACCCCCGCAATATTACACTGCGGAGCTAGCAACGATAACGTTGCTGCCCCCGCAATATTACCCATTTGTTAAATTAGCAATATGCACACCTTGTCTTATTGTCAATGTTATTTCAAGATGTGAAAGTTGTTTAATATCCACAAAGTCTGACTTTGTGAAATTAACAATATGGTTATTTCACAACGCTGAAATTGCGAAATAGGAGCCGACAGAGTAAAATTGTGAAAAACCTGACTTTGTGAAATTCGCTATTCGATTATTTCACAAAGCTGAAGTTGCGAAATAGGAGCCGACAGAGTAAAATTGTGAAAAACATGACTTTGTGAAATTCGCTATGTGCTTATTCACAAAGTTGACGCTTCCACTTTGTTAATTACGCAACATTTTTTCGCAAAATTAACATTGTTTCACCCGCAATTTGACTCTGTCGGCTCCTATTTAGCAACGTTTTTTTGTGATTTTCGCAATAGTTTTTTCTGAGTGCACAACGGCGGAACTTCCCTCCCCCTCAATATAAAAATATACTCCTTTACCCAGTATATACACGAGTGTCTCTGAAGGCCCATGTGGGTATTGTGGGTTGGGATTTTCAATTACACTAACACAGGTACACGTACATCGTGACATTTTCCTTATCTGTTAGAAAGTTTACTGGGTTAATAAGGTTATGCAAAAGAAGATGTTTTTTCCTCGTTTTTTTTTTGGGTTCCGTACCTCAAAAGGAAAAAAAGAACCCTTATATTAAGATCACTTTGTTGTCCGTCCGTCTGTCTGTCTATCAAGACCCTTTATCTTGGGAACCAGTGGCGGCCACTTGGGGGCCAGTTTAACCTAAAAGATGAATGGTCGAAGGCGTGGGGTTCGGCAATGGTGGGAAAACTGGGCTCAGAAATCATGCCTGGCTCCAAAATAAAGGGATCGGATCTCCCGAGACGAGACTGGTGCAAGTTAAATAGACTCCGTACTGGCCACGGTCGTTGCGCCTATTACAAATTTCGCTGCGGTTGGGCGGAGTCCCCGGCGTGCGCTTGTGGTGCTGAAGCTCAAACCATTCGGCACATAATTGAAGACTGCCCCATAACGCGCTACGCCGCCGGTCCTCTTGAAGACCTGATCACCCTGAGCGACGAAGCCATCAAGTGGCTGACTGGTCTAAGTGTCGACATTTAATTACTATTAAGCAATATTATACATACTCAGTTTCTGTTTCCATTCATGTGCCATACGATTAAATAAATAAATCTTGGGAACGCGGTAGATGTAGGAAGTTGAAATTATCACCACATACACAGGTCTGCGGTCCCTTAAAGCTGTGAAAAAACCTCCATGTCAACGCAATCAAAAGATACGGCCGTTTATGTCGCATTTCCCATACATTTGCAATGGGAACCAAAATGTATAGGGTACTTCCAGTTGACCTAGAATCACGAAATTTGGTATAAAGGAAGAGCTTGTATAGGTAGCACAAGTACAGGAAAAAATCTGAAAAACGTGTAATTGCCGCGCACTGAGAGTTCCCCGCCACTTTAAAATACTAAGTTCCTGAAGTCATAAATTTATCATTTGTGGGTTCCCCTTGGTGGGCGAGTCCGACTTGCACTTGGTCGGTTTTTTTGTATGATACCAATAAGTATAATTATGTCCATCGCGATTCAGCGTGGAAACGCAGCGAGCGTAATGAGCGACTTTACGTCGGGAACCAATTGGTGCGGTTTACTCCAGTAGATCTTTAATTTATTTACTTTTAAGATTTTATGTTTTTGAGCTTAACTAGTTTTATTTCAAATTTTATATTCATTACATATTTAGCGTGTGCGTGTGCTGGGAAATGTACCTTATATACAAGATGGCCTACAAACCAAGGTAATTTTGAGAAACGAAAAAGCCAAAATGTTTCTATGTTAGAATATACTTAGAGTCGAACAGTTCCTACGATGAGGTGCATAAAACTGGTTTCATGTAGCACATGATTTTTTTTATACATAACAAACGCACGAAATAATGCATAAAACGAAGTATTATAAAGTTTCTCATTTGATACGTGTATGAGAGAAATTTCGACCCGTTTTTTAAAGCAAGTTTTGTTTATTGCGGCAAATATATCTTATTTTAGCCACTGAGCAGAAAAACTTACGTTAAGCAAACCTTATTTTGTTTTTATTTTATCAACCGACTTCAATATTTCTAAAGGAGGAAGTTCTCAATTGGTCTGATTTTTTTTTTTAATGTATCTTACCTCAGAACTCCGTCATTACTGAACCGATTTAAAAAAAAAAATTCTGAAAGTAGATGGTTCCAGATTGGTCCCGTTTTTTTCAAAATCAATTTCTGATGATGGGATCCATGAGGAACTGAGGGAACTCCTCAAATTTGAAAGGCACATGCATGCTGATTTGGGTGATTTCTTAAGAAACTCGAGAATTTCTTTACGAAAATCATCAATTTGGTGGAGTGGATCTGATAATGAAGACCAGGGATGGCAAAGTGGAACTGCTTGGTAATTCCCAGGACTATCATCCGATTTGAGACATTAATCTATTCTTTGTAAAGAAATACCTTCAAGATAGTCCTATTTGATTATAGTTCTATTTTGATGATGGAATTCATGAGGGATTGAGAGAACTCCTCAAATTTTAACGGCACATGCATTTTGATTTGAGGGTTTCCTTAAGTAATTAAAACATTGTTTTGGGGGAGCCAACATTTTGATGAAGTGGACCTGATGATGAAGACCAGGGATGGCAAAGTGGAACTGGTCGATAAACCTAGCTCTACTTATTATCCTAAACGGGAAAGGTGGACGGGAGGAGGCCTTAAGGCAGGAGCCCGACTCGCTGGTCAGATCAGATACGCGCTGCCTTAAATAGCTCCGTCTGCGATGCCATTCACGCCCCCGAAGATAGATCGACGTGGCGTAATATAGTCCGCGACAAAATCTGACGAAGAGGCCACGACCCTCAGCATTGAGGACAAACGATGCAAGGAGGGAGGATTATCCTAGTTGTGACATTCATCTTTTTGATTTGATTTCTATTCTGATGATGGAGTTCTTGAAGAATTCAGAGAACTCCTCAAATTTGAACGGCACGTTCATTGAGATTAGAGGGTGTTCATAATTAGCTTAGGCATTTTCTTACTGTGGCCATCATTTTGCTGGAGTGGACCTGATGTTGATAATCAGGGATGGCATAATGAAACTGCTCGATAATTTACAGTCTGTCATCCAATTTAACACATTGTTATTTTGTTTGTTTTAAAGGTCTACAAGGGAGTTCCGTTTTATTATACTTCACATGTAATGATGGAAGCCCTGGGACATTAAGAAAGCTCCTCAATTTTTTATCGTACACGTGCGGTGTATTGGATATTTGTGAAGTAAACTGGCTAACTCAAACAAATTCAAAATTTCTCTTTTACCGGGAACCAAATGAAGTCGGTTTTCTTTTCTTAAAAATTATTTAGTTGAGCTTGTGCTTGTTAAAAAGGGATTCCTTTTGACAATCCCTTAAAAAAAGAGTGCGAATAGGAGAGAATTCGCAATGAGTGGCGATAAAATAAAATACGACCGACGGGAGTGTTTTAAATCGACACGAGTTACAAATGACCTATTCGCACATGTATCGTAAGACGTTTTACAGTACATATGGCTCTTTGAATTTTCGACGCAAGCACCTAAAGTGCTAATTATCAAAACATGGTGGAAGGGCATTGGTACGTGATTTGAAAATGACATTAACCTATTTATCTAAAAATGCGATGAAACACTCATCATTTAATAAATTATCATCACGTTTAATGAAAGCGTAATGTTAAAACAATGTGTAGGTAAATAATTGTTCATAAAATCCTCTCATCTGTATTTTATTAAAGACTGGCATAGCCTGAATACTTAATACAGTGAAGTTTGTTTATCAACTTTGTAGTTGAAGCAGTGTTTTGCAACAGGCAGAATTACCTCGAGGAAGTATTCAACTTGTTTTACAACATTTGCGTTATTGCATCAAAAGTTAAATTTTACAATGTAATACCTTGTCTAGTTGCATTTAGAGTTTGGTGCAGCGTATCTATTTAGTAAGCACATGTGTGGACTGTATATTATACTAGATACAGGCCACATACGTAGGTACCTATGTTAATTGTTTTTTTTTTAAATCATTTTTGCTTGCAAAACACGCCTAATCGTGAGACAGCTCTGCTTACACCCTCTCACTTTCTTTGGTAAACATTCTGGTAGAACTTAGTTAAAAAAATGGCAAATATAAGTCACCATATTCTGTTCTACTAATCAAGTATGAGCATTGGCTCGTATGTGTTGTAGGTATATATTTAAGATTTATAATGTAGTAGTTAAATAAAATCGTATAGAATCTTAAAAAGATTTTTTTCATCTACAGACTGAAGCAATTTCCATCCCAACATATGATGTTAAAAATGTCACTATCAATTTCACACCCGCATCCAGCTTTGTGTGTTTGTAAGAACTCATAAATAGCAGATGATAACATGTTTTGCACATCCTCAACAAACCTTGGACGTGATTATCCCTCGTTAATTTGTAGGACAACAGTCTTGTCTCGGGGGACGGCGACAAAGCGGTTTTGTTTCAGGCGCGGCAAAAGTTGTGTTGATGACCGCGCGCGGGTAATGTTGTAATTTAACGCCGTAGTATCCGGGATTGGATACATGCGTGAAAAGTATTTCATTAAACTCGCTCAACATATACGTTTTTAAGAACATTAACTGTGGAAAATCTGTAATCAATACATACTTATACAAATAAAAATACGTTTACAATTTTTAAAGCACGATTCAAATCAGTTATTTAGTATTTATTATAAAAGTTTTGATTCATGTTTTTTTTATGTAGTCGCTCTACTAAAACTATAAAATGAAAGAGATGTTATATAGGTACTACAGAAAAAGCGGCTGAGGTGCCGCGAAACCAGGAGGTCGATGATTCGATTCCAGTCCTGGGCATTGGGAGCTTTGGTCACTTTTTCTGTAGTATATACGATATCTCTTTTATTTTTATAAAAATACATTTATTGAATAAACACGCAATTCACAAAATTAAAATTGAATAAAATACAAATTAAAATTATCGAATTTAAACTATCATGAGACATATTAATATGATAATAAAATTATGGATAACACTCATTTATTTTTAGTCACTATGCGCGACATGTTTTGGACATCTTAGGATGGCATTATCAAGTGTCAGAAGCCGTGCACGACGACGCGTGCGGATGGCCTGAGCTTCTCCTTGCCACGCGCAGCACCCTTAATGGTAGAACCAGTTGAGGATGATCCAGTCTTAGTCCTGGAACCACGGGATCGTTCGACTGCAGATCTGGTTCGTCTAATGTAAATAGCGGCAAGCACACCGAACTCACTTGTCCACTGCACTGTCACTACCTGCACCGAACTCTTGACTATGGACGATAGGTTTCCATGCCGAAGGCACCGCACCGCCCTATTTCGATAGCTTCACGTATTTTGCGTGGTATAAAGCATTTTTCACCTACCAGTAATCTCGCTGTATCGAAACGGAGAAAAAGCAGCGCAATAGTATCGCAGGCATGGTCTGCCTTGCCATAGTCCATCTTCTTTACACTGTATATCAAAGGCACTTTATTTTCTGTCAAGCCACCAACGTCATACCGACTGGCCTTTGCCATCCGACCGGCTGAGGCCAGAGGGTTCCAGCAAACACGGTACACCCGTAGAGACAAGTACCCTGCGAATGAATGGCAATATAAAATTCTACCTAATATGCAAAACTTTATGTATTAACCGTGTATTGTTCTTAAATCCCCAAAACAACAGCGAACATATTTCCAGATTTAGGTACAATAGGACACAGGCGGCAGCGTCGTTGTTTGTTGACATATTGGAAAACAAACAAAACAAAACTGACGTTCATACATGCTCCGAGAAATTTGAAGAGTAATCAATGTTTTCACACAAGCTTTCAAGCAATCACTTCCTATATAAATAAAAATATATCGGAAAAACTTAACGAAACCTCGTTGATCTTGAGCCGGTATTTATTTTTAAGATACCTATGTTGAGTATTTTGAAGCGAGTTGGTAGTATAATAGCACGTTCGTTTGTAACGTGTTTTATATTTTAATAAATTAAGTTAAGATTCCCAAGATCAGGGGCAAGATAAATAATAATTAATTATTTCTTTAAGTGAATAGAATAGGAATAGTTGAAATAAGCTTATACGGCGAGATATAAGGTGAAGTTCGCAGGGAACCGGGTGGATGCGGGTGGTGTTCGGTGATGGACTTTAATTGTTCACCCGTTTAGAGCTCAACAATTAAATGGGCGTTGCACATCTTAAAGAGGAGGCGGTATTAAACAACCTAATCAGCGGATCATACGGAACCCCCAAAATTACATTTTACCTACAGTTTTCACGTCTATGTCAAAAATTTACTAATATGGTGTACTGTTAAGGTTTCCAATACAATAGAGAAAGTGCGTAGTTTTCTTAGGGCCCTCACGCACACGTTTGGTGATTGATCCTTTACAAATATTTGCTTATTCCACATACGCCTGTGGCTATAAGTGTACGTCGATAGAGGTAAAACTAATAACAAAAATCTTACTTGAACTTTACATGTTGCTAATCATCGTTTCATAAACTAGTGAATAATATGCCTTATACAATTAGCAACAAAAAAATCAGCAACAAGAAAATTACATAAAAACATAGCTTGATTATATGAAGCATGTCGATATTTTAAAGTATGCGCAAGGTCCTGATAAGTTTCATAAATAAACTAGAAATAAAAAGTGTCGTATGGTTTAATTCGTTTATAACTTAATAAAATATATTGTAACTACCAAAAATATAGATAGCTTTACTCTAGCTCTTGGTGGCCCCTTACAGTGCATGCCGACTCCATATATTTTGTTCCTTGCCTCCCATGCGATTAACTCGGATGATTTATTATTAAAAGGGCCTTTGTAGTGACCTTTTGTGAGCACTTAACGGTCCAAATATTTAGGTACATTAGCTATTTAGGAGTTTGTCGACCACACGCTACTTTCAACATTGTACTTACAGCGGTTGAGTACTTTGGAGGGTAAGGAGCTCTGTAATTTACATGGTGTGTAATTGATTAACTTAGAGCTGGGTGGTTGGTTATACAAGTAACAACTTGAAGGGGTAATTTGTTCATAAATTGTATTGAAGAATAGTGACGTAAAATCAAACATAAATTGTAGCAATATCAAAACTTAAAAATCTACATGGAGCCACTGAGCAATAGTGTCGAATCGACGGTTATCTGTTGTGCAATAAAACTACCGGCACTTTCCAGTAACGTCTATCAATTCTTTGGCTAAATGTCAATACAAAACTTGGGCAGCTGCCTCATCAGCCCCTAAAGGGACTAAGGTGCCAAAGAGAATTAACGTCGAAAGGTCGAAACCCGTGGTATTTTCGTCACTTGAGACCTAACGACACTTCGGTTGAAAAGAGAAAATCGTCCTTTTAATTCTCAAGAGAGGTTAAAAATACACCTACAAATAATTGACTTACGCTTTTCTAACCGAGTCAAGCAGCTATGAATGTACGCGAATAAGCTCTCCAGATCGCGATATATAATTATGTTGTGTGTTTCTCTAAATATGTATATTAAATATTCAAGGGGTTTCTGGCTGGGAAGAAAGAATAAGAAATGTAAATCAAATTTCTGTAACTCGTCACATGGCATGGTAAAAATATACAATAATAGAGATATTTAATTTTATTGAGAGTACAAGTTATGTCGATTGTTAAAAGGATTTATTATTTAATTTTTTGGCTCGAAGATTAAGAGAGATTAACCTAAAATGGGTACGCGAAACGAGTATGGTTATTCCTATTATGCCATAAACTGCCAACCACAGATACAAAAAATTCGTGAGATTTGAGTGTAACCACTAAAGGTGGTGGCCCTTTTAAAAATAGAGTTGGTAAATTATTTAATGTCGATGCCGAATTAAAATAAAACCGGTATTAGAGATTACGGTAGAAGTTTTCTGTATAAAGTTTCCATTTCTCTTGATTAAAAAGATATTAGCCATACCTATTGCTATTGCTCGTGGGATGATTCAATATCGTGTGTGTAGTCAATACAAACGCCTTTTGAAATTAAAAACAGCGCTGATCATTTCATAACAGCATTGAATTGTATTGCGTCCCGATTGTCTCAATAAAAAACCTATTGTCCCAAACACCATAAAAATAAACCTTGTGAAGCGCGAAAAGCGCTCCGGAACAATTCCGAGTACTTTAATATTCAATGAAACCATTATTCGGCTACGGCTGTTCCCTGAACAAAATATGGGTCACGTCAGATTACGGTCGCGCGTAATCACTCCAGCGCGGTACAAAGAAAAAGGAATTAAAATAGTACGTTGTCCATACACTCTTAAGACTGTTTTCGTTTGCATTGATAGACTCATAAACTCGCGAAGTGTTTCAAATAATCAATCACGAGCTGATATAAGGATTTATGATCATCGAAAATACACAGCCCACGCGCTTTTAAGGAAAAACCGTGTCCCTTAATAATTAAGTAGTGGCTAAGGTGCTTATGTTACACACTTGATATAATTGTGGTCCTGACTATTCGTTCTGTATAGTACCATAAGGTCGTTCTTAGTACCAAATCATTCCTTTGCCCGTCAGTAAGCGCTCCGTTCTTTCGAATAATGCGAGCAAAAAGTATACAAGATGGATATAATATCCAATGTCAACCATGTCCGTGTGTTGTTTTGTTGTTTATGGGTCTATTGGACCCATTAGCGACTAATTTGTAGGTCATGTTTATTGTCTGTTATGGAGGTCGTAACTGAAATAAAAACAAAAGTAATCCAAGGTTTACTGCATGGAACGCTGCTATTTGTATTTTGTTTTATAACATACAAATTCGATTTGAGTTATTTTTCTGTTAAGGCATAATCAAAAGACGTAGGTAAATGTTGTTTACTTATGTAAATTTTGTTATAGGTTTAAAGGTTTATATGAAAGCTTTTATGTTTTTTTTTGTATAATATGATTAGGCTTTCAACATATTACAGTCTATTAATAGTTAAAGAGAAAATATTTAGGAAAGTACTACGAGTAAATAAATACATGTAAAGTAAAATCGACCGATCCCAGCACTGTTTTTTTAATATACTACGACGGTGACAAACAAGCTTACGGCCCGCCTGATGGTAAGCGGTCACCGTAGCCTATAGACGCCTGCAACACAGTACTTGAACACACTTAACGCACGCTAATTCAACGCGTTTGTCACTTTTACTTCGCTTCGATTCGCTCTTGATCCGCACTTTATTGCATTCAGAATTGAACTACTACCCGGTCCCGGTTGCTGCCGTTTATATGTATAGGCACCCGACGGTACTCATGATGGTTCCAGAATGTTCCAGCCAAATCTTGTCTCGACAGGTCGGCTTCGATTTTAGAAAGTTCGTGAGTAGGTAGGTAGGTAGGTACGTACTTGTCGCGATGCTTCCAGATGCGGCTGGGTACTAGGTACTAGATGTGTCCGCGAGTGTTCCAGAACATTCTCGACTATTGCCGTCTCTTTTTATCCTTCTCTTTCTCACACTTCTCGAACGTTCCATATAGCTATCTCTTTTTTAATAATTCGAGAAATTTCGCCATAATATTGAATTGAACTTCATAAGCTATTGTATGGAACCTAAAAAATCTGAAATAAATGATTTTTAATTATAATATTTTTTTAAATATGGGGTCCCGAAAACACCTGTAAACGGGTTTTCAGGTCATTGTGCCATCTGGTAGAGGGTGGCCTGAAACGAACTGAAAACATGTTTTAGACGCCTAAAAACAATGGCAACTGGGGTACATTTTGAATCTTCTAGTTTATGAAAGAGCCGCTTCCCAACCACTTTTCAGCCTGCTGAATACGTTTCTAAGGCAAGAAAAATCACATATCAAGTTTTAATCACACCACTAGCGTAACGATATTGTATCCAATATAAATCAATACTTATTATACATAGTGGGTTGTAGTTCACGTGATTTATGGGTCCACTGGGCCAAGTAGCTTCTAAAGGTGTGTGAAACTAGGGCAGGACTATTAAAGTGTTAAGTAGGTGTACACGCAATCTTTGACGTTTTAATTTGATACAAATAAAGCTTTGTAAGCAATTTGATAAGCGATTTTAGTGCGGTAATGTGCGTTTGGCTTTTTAATGATATTATTATTGATAATCCTGAAATATTGGTTTGTATTGTTGCTACGTATTTTAAATTTTATAAGGTCAGATGACCTTATGAAGGTCGCCGGGAGACGCTGGATGCCGGTCGCTTCCTACCGGAATATATAATAAGAAATAAGAAACATTTATTCGTGACGATCACACACAACACATAATAAAAGAACAAAAACAGGAAAACAGAATTGTTGTGTGCATCACGAAATGGACCCAACTCAGCATAATGCTAGTATATGAATATATGGAGTTCCAAAGAGGAGGCCTCTATGTTCAGCAGTGGACGTCTTATGGTTGATATGATGATGATGACGACGATTTGAAATTTACCTTTTTTTGTGTATATTATTTATATATTTTAGTTAGTTGTAGTAAAAAATCGACCGCGTCTAAATTGAAAAAAAAACCATAGAATTTCAGGGCTACTGATATAAACTATTTTACTCAAAGATAAGAAGAGTAACATGATGAGGAATAACTTTACAATAACATACTTTATGTACACACGCGTTCAAAAAAACTCACAAACGCGTTCAAATTTGTAAATGAATTCATTCATAAACTGCCCATGCAATTTTGAGCGCGATAGTACCTACCGGGACATGACAAGAAAATTAAAAGTGTCATGCTATAATTCTCGCATATTATTGAATACCTGTATTGAAATAAGTTGTTGCTAATTTAAATAAAATCTTCTTCTCAGTCGGTATCTTTATTGCTAATGGTCGTGGCTAGACTGAAAGTGTTGTTTTTGTTGTGAAAAAGCTTTATTTATCATGCTCTTTCAAGTATTTCTGTCCTTTACGGTCTTAATAGCTTGAAATAATAATATGCCGGTGATCGTTTTTATCGGGTCTGACCATCGGGTGGACGATCGACTGCGTGCTCTTTTCCCAACGACCTGATATGTTTTTCTAGACTATCCTTGTTTCTACAAGCGACATGTCTAAAATACTAAAATGCATATCTGAAAGCGGATAGTGGTCAGTCGTGTGGTTTTAGCAAGCTCCTTGAGAATGGACACGTTGGTACGGCGCGTGGTCCAAAGCATTCGCAGCATACGCCTCCAATACCCCATTTCAAATGCAATGCAAATTCAATTTTCGCTCTTTCTTTTTGCGTTATTTTCCAGGTAAATAAACTATTAACTAACAAAACCCATGTATAGAGTCATAACAATAAAACAAAAATAAACATTAATCACGTAGCTCGCAAGTTCACTTAATAAATACATTGAAATGAACATACTCGTTTAGGTATAATTTCCAACTAAGTTCATTTTTATCATCTTAATTGCGCCATTTCGTGTCAACCTGATGAGTTTATGAGTACTTTCTCTTTAATAGAACCATTTGTATGATTTTATAAAAACTTCTTCGTGTACTTAAATCACTCTGTGGAATTATATTGTTGGTAATACAAGTTTGGTTTATAGTTCCAGGGACTTAAGCCATACATTCCATTATTGTTAAATAATGTGCCGAAAAATGTATTTCAATAACAACAAATCCTCAAAGACCTTAGAATAAAACTTAGGACCTAAATAAAAATTAAAAACTAAACTTTAAAATTAAAATAAACTACTAATAAATAAAAAAATTGCCCCAAATCTCTGCCTAGTGGAAGCGTGCCCAGAATGATGGCAGCATTGCTACGTTGTATGGCAATGCTGATAGGACCCAGCCCTCTAGACACGCGACCCTTCGATTATCCTGCGGCTGCATTATTGTTTAATTTATGTGTTAGTAATGATAATCGCCATAGCTTTTATAGAAGGTTAAAACCAGTATGCGTCGCCAAGATGCCAATCGCTAACACTCAGTCGCGAACGAAATTGTCCCACTAATAAGGTAGAGTGATAGAGAGAGATAACTACGATACGGTTCGGAGCGTGAGCGATTGGCATCTTGGCTACGCACGCAGGTCAGATAATATAAACCAATATAGAACTACGATACCTATTAAGTGAAAGTAATATCCGCCGAATATTTATTGAGAAAGCCGCCGTAAAGAGGCCTTACAAACATCATACTTCAATGGAAACTGGTAGTTAGTTTTGCTGAGCTTTCTCCGCCACTCGAGATACATTGTGCCTTTTTTGCGTGATAAAGTATGTGAACAGGTGATATGCGTCAGTTATATCACTACTTAGTTATATTTAGTACAGTTGGATCTGGCTACTTTGGCCAAAAGAAGAATATTTTGGCCCGTATGAATAACATAAAACGGAGGATATTTAGTTAAATACATCCTTAATACAATGCCCAAATTTCAGACCTATTATAAAATCTGACAAGAATGGCCAAACTTGCCCTCCGGGGTAATAGTAGGCTGACCTTACGGCCTACATTGAAGGTTGGATAATATTCAACCTTCAATGTAGATCGTTATATGTATATTCAATGAATATGAAACGATCTGGTCGAAGAGACAAATACATGAGAACACAAATTTAATTGAAATATATTGAATAAAATGTATAACATGATAAATGATTCCTTTTCCATTGTCATGACACTTCTGCGATATTATATTTATATGGAGCGATATTAGAGGCTTTGTTCATTATTTACCGGGAAACTACTTTTGATTAATGTTCTCTTTTGCCCTAAATAAGTTATCTGTTTTACTATTAGAGCGTAATATTCTCGTTAGGTGTACGTATATGTTTGTTGAAACAAGAAGATAATCACAAAAACTGTCATCTATACATATAAAAGGAAAAGTCCTGACTGACTGACTCACTGATCAACGTACAGCCGAAACTACTAAATGTATGATCCTGAAATTTTCACATTACGTTAAGTGTTTAACGAAGGTAACGAATAAGAAGGGGTTTTGAAAAAATCATCTTCTAAGGGGGTTAAATCGGGGTTGAAAGTTTGTATGGAAGAAAGTTTTTTTTTTAGATAGAGACTCAAAAGTTGGTGTAAAGGTGTGTTATTAAAATACAAAAAAAGTAATTTTAGCGTTTTGGAAAAATCAACCCCAAAAGGGGTGAAAAGTGTGTTAAAAGATTGTATGGCGGAAGCGTTTCCCTTTTAGTTATACCTCTAGACTACAAACTTTGTAAAAATAATCCTCATTAGAGTTTAAAAAAAATAATTTCTGCGATTTTGAAAATTCGTCCCTTATAAGGGTGAAAAAGGTGTTGAAAGTTTGTATGGCGGAAGGTTTTCTGTTTAGCTAGAGACTTTATTTTATGTGAAATGGTTTCTCATCGTCATCAAAATACAAAAAAAGGTGTTTTTATCATTTTGGGGGTAAAAGAGTGTTTTGACATTTCGTTCAATATCGTACACCATAAATGTGGATAGAAAGATTTAGGAAGAGATCGTGGACTATGTCGTACGAAATTGGGAGGGAATTAAATGGGGGTTGAAAGTTTAGAGGTATATTAACGTTCTAGAGAGGTAGTGTTACATATAATGAGGAGTTGCTGACAGCTGAACAGCAGGACGTTTGCCAGTTAATTCTGGAGAACATTGATAAAGGTACTGGTCAAATATTTTTATTAGATGCTGCTGGTGGCACTGGAAAGACCTTTCTCATTAACCTACTGCTTGCAAAAGTGAGGAGTAATCATGCCATCGCATTGGCAGTCGCGTCATCGGGAATCGCAGCGGCATTACTGGAAGGAGGAAAAACAGCTCACAGCGCGTTCAAGCTGCCTTTAAACTCAATTCGTGTCCAAACTCCATTGTGCAATATTTCCAAGCAAAGTAACGTGGCACAGGTGTTGCGCGATTGCGAGCTCATAGTTTGGGATGAAAGTACTATGGCGCATAAAGGAGGTTTCGAAACACCAGATAGAACTCTAAAAGACATCAGAGGGTGCGAAGATATGATGGGTGGCGTCACTGTATTGTTTGCCGGAGATTTCCGTCAAACGGTACCCGTAGTGCCGAGAGGAACTCGGGCATACGAAGTCAAAGCGTTAAACTCCACCTCAAATAAAATCCGATCTTCTCCTTCAAATTGGCAATGGAGAGTATCCAGAAATCGAGGGTGGGATTGATTTTCCACCCAATCTTGCCTTAGTTGTACAAACCGTCGAAGATCTTATAGCCCGGATTTACCCAGATGTCCGCAACCTACTCAGTAAGTCAGTGGAGTGGTTATGTGAGCGCGCGATTCTCGCACAATCGTTCGAAGGTGCAGAACACGCATACAAATCTGTGAAGTCTGTAGTAAATACGGATGACGTAACAAATTACCCTATGGAATTTTTAAATTCTTTTAGTCCACCTGGCCTCCCTTCACATGTTCTGGTTCTGAAAGTGGGTGCTCCAGTAATTTTACTACGAAACCTTAATCCGCCCAAATTGTGCAACGGTACAAGGTTGCAGGTTAAAGTCTTGCATAAGAACTTGGTGGAGGCTATCATCATTACTGGTTGCGCTCGCGGAGAATCGGTATATATTCCACGGATACCACTCATACCTTCCGAATATCCGTTTGAATTTAAAAGGCTGCAGTTCCCCCTTAAGGTCTGTTTCGCGATGAAAATGATGAAAATAAAAAAATCTCAAGGCCAGTCACTGAAAACGGCAGGATTTGATCATAGGGGAGACTGCTTCTCGCACGGACAACTTTACGTGGCCTGCTCGAGAGTAAGCTCACCACGCACTTTAGTCATCTTATCACCTCAAGGTAAAACTGTAAACGTTGTGTACGAGTACAAAGAAGTACTACGCTGAGCTTTTTCACAAAAAATAATACTTACCACCTTTAAAAAGTGCATAGGGCATATTTAAATATAAATACCTACCTAAATAAGTGCGTGTAATTTTTGAAGGTGTTATTGTTTTTTTTTTTAAGTTTTCCATTTCCCATTTCTACTATTTTCAGTTGATTTCTTAAACACAGTCCAAAATATTCTTAGTTAAAAATTTTAATTTATTTTGGCCAACTCTGAATCTACCTAAGAAAGAGAATCATCAAAATCGATTTATAACTGGCGGAATTATCGCGTAACATACACGTACATACCTACAACCTCCTCCTTTTATGAAGTCGGTTCAAAATCTGCGCGTGCGAAGCCGCGGGTAAAAGCTAGTCTATATATATAAAAGAAGAAGCTGACTGACTGACTGACTGACATATCAACGCACAGCCCAAACGGCTGGTCCTATAGACTTCAAATTTGGCACGTAGGTTCCTTTTATGGTGTAGGCGAGCACTAAGGAAGGATTTTTCAAAATTCACCTCTTAAGGGGTTGAAACGGGGGTCCAAAGTTTGTATGGGGAAACAAGATTAGTTAGACTATTTTATCTGAAACTTCACAGGAGTATTCTTTAAAGTAAATGAGTAAACACGTGTTTCAGGATTTTTGAGAATTTAACCCCTGAAAGGGGTAAAAGGGGTGCAAAAGTGAAAAAATCAACATGGGTATCGTTTATATGGTTTTTCGGGTCGCTGATCACGAAAAAAGCAACGATTTGAAGATCCAATGTGGCGAATGTGGAATACCATCTCCCCTGTTGTTATACGATGGCGTTGAAATGCCAAAATATCAATATGAGTGTAATTTTTACGTAAATTTCTGGTTCTAAAGAATTATCCGAAACTTCACCGGAGTATTCTTTAAGGTAAATGAGTAAACACGTGTTTCAGGTTTGTTGAGAATTTAACCCCTGAAAGGGGTAAAAGGGGTGCAAAAGTGAAAAAATCAACATGGGTATCGTTTATATGGTTTTTCGGGTCGCTGGTCACGAAAAAAACAACGATTTGAAGATCCAATGTGGCGAATGTGGAATACCATCTCCCCTGTTGGTATGCGATGGGTTTGAAATGTCAACATATAATATAAGTTTGAGTGTCGTTTTTTATTAAAGTAAAGTAAAGTAAAATAAAATAAAGTGAAGTGAAGTGAAGTGAAGTGAAGTGAAGTGAACGAAACGAAACGAAACGAAATGAAATGAAATGAAATGAAAAATATAATATAAAATACTTTTTTGCTTTTTATGCTTTTAGATACATGTGCATTATTAATTTTAATAACTTTTATAATACACACTTAAAATAAACTTCATTTTTAATGTCCAGGGAAACACTAAACATTACTTAATTTTTAGTCCCTCGAATGACATTAATATTAATGCCGATTAGAATCAATAAACATTAAAATTAATGCGCATTAATATTTTCTCATCTTAAATTTTCTTTTCAATAATTTTTAATGTTCAATTACGACTAACATTCGGCTAACACGGCTATTATACAGGGTGTATATTTGATATTACGAAATAATTCAAGGGTTATTAATATAAACTCTAGCGAACATATTTTCATGTATTTTAATTAAATATGAATGAATGAATGAATGAATGAATATTTTTTTTATTTCATGTAACGATTGACACATTTATATTAGTAAAACAACTTAAAATTTAGGGCTTAGTTAGATTAAAAAATTAAAAAAAATTTAAAAAATTAAAAAAATTAAAAAAATTAAAAAATTAAAATATGAAAAACTTTCTTTTTACATCTACTTACATATATAAAAGAAGAAACTGACTGAATGACTAACTGACTGACTGACTGACATATCAACGCACAGCCCAAACCGCTGGTCCCAGAGATTCCAAATTTGGCACGTAGGTTCCTTATTAACTATAGAGGTGCACTAAGAAAGTATTTTTCAAAATTTACTCCCTAAGGGGGTGGTTTGGGGGTCCAAAGTTTGTATGGGGAAACAAGATTAGTGTTTCAGGCTTTTTGAGAAATTAATCCCCAAAAGGGGAAAAAGGGGTAAAATAGTAAAAAAACAACATGGGTATCGTTTTTATGGTTTATCGGGTCGCTGATTACGCAAACAACGTAGATTTTAAAATCCAACGTGGCGATTGTGAAATATTATCTCCCCTGTTGGGGCGCGATGGGCCGAAATCTAAAAATATCACTACGGGTGTCGTTATATGTCTATTTCTGTTTCTAAAGATTCCAAATTTAGCACTTAGGTTTCTTATAAAGCGTAGGGGTGCCAAAGAAAGCAGATTTCAAAATTCATCTCCAAAGGGGGTCAAATGGGGGTTATAAAGTTTGTATGGGGAAACAAGATTAGTTCGATTATTATATTCGAAAGTTCACAGGAATTTTCCTAAAGATAAATGAGTAAAGACGTGTTTCAGACTTTTTGAGAAATTAACCCCCAAAAGGGGGAAAAGGTGTAGTATAGTAAAAAAACAACATGGGTATCGTTTTTTTGGTTTATTGGGTCGCTGATTTCGAAAAAAATAACAATTTCAACATCCAACGAGGCGGACGTGAGATACTATCTTCCCTGATGGGGTGCGATGGGGTTGATATCTCAAAATATCAATATTGGTGTCGTTTTTAGGTTTATTTCTGGTTCTAGAGATTCAAAATTTGGTACGTAGGTTTCTTATAAGGTGAAGGGGTGCACAAAGATAGGATTTTTCAAAGTAGGGGTAAAATGATAGTCCAAAGTTTGTAAAGGGGAAACAAGAATAGTTACCACTATTTTATTTGATATGGGTGTCGTTATCGGGTCGTTGATTTCGAAAACAATAACGATTTTCAAATCCAAAAACGATTTTCAAATCCAAAAACGATTTTCAAATCCAATTTAGCGCACGAGAAATAAATAAATAAGCCTCATTTTTTTGTATGCCGATTGAAAATTACGTTTAGTACGCGGGCGAAGCCGCGGGTTAAAGCTAGTTATGATATAAAGCTGGCCTGTAGGAGACCTGTAATAATTACAGGTCGCAAGATGCGACCTGATAACCAAGACAAAAAACGAAATACGAACATACAATAATCAGCAACGTCAAGAAAGGAGAGGGAACTAGATTTCTATACAAGAAGAAGAAGTATTATATAAGGATATGTTTTTGTATGTAAACGACGCGAGCATATAAAGAGAGATTGTGACCTAAAGTTTAATAAACCCCACTTGAAGATCCCAGTCTGTGACTAAGAATATATGAATGCAAATAGTATTCTAATATATTCCAAATTTTGATGAATCTTCACAATCCAAGTTGGATTCAGAAACTAGCCTTTTAATTATTCATATTTATACTACGTAACTTAATTATTAAGCTCGTTTGTAGGTTATTAGAATTAAACATAAGCAACGTAAATATGATAATTGTTGTTTTGGTTTAAGTTAGTTTTTGAATCCTGAAATTTTGAAATACGTCGGGAGAAACGTGCCAGACGTACATTTTTGAAACCGTTCGTAAATTATATTCGCTTTCAACGTGGTATACATTATCATTCAACACGGATTTTCGAAATCTGCAAAATTCGTTTAAGCTAACAACTTAAGCTTGCTCAGCTAGGTGGTTCGCTAACTTGTGTTGTGAATTAGAGCTAATTCTGAGTGTTAAAGTCTCAAGACGTGAAGATTCGTGAGCTTTCAAGACTCCATATTATTTATGTCAGTTTTTGTGTTCTTCACAAGTTATGACCAGTGTTGTAAGGATTCGCGTTCACGGCCTTCGAGTAGCGAAGACTCGCGGAGTCTTCACGCAACGAGGCTTTGTGACTCAAAATTAGCTTTAATGCATAACACCTACAATAAGTAAGATAACTAATAGAACAACTAAGTTGCTCGCCGACATCTGTACTGTGAATAGCATCAAATAAACAATTGTAGAACACGAATCGGAATTATTATTTAATGTGGTCACCTTTTTAGGGTTCCGTAAAATCCGTTCCTAAAGGGTAAAAAAACGGGACCCTATCACTAAGACTCCGCTGTCCGTCCGTCAGTCAGTCAGTCTGTCTGTCTGCCTATCTGGTGGTCCGTCAGTCACCAGGCTGTACCTCATGAACCGTGATAGTTACACTAAAGTACAAACACTAAAAACACACAACATTTAATATTTATACAACAAACGTGATTTTTCTGCTTGTTTTTTCTCGATATTGCCAACGGAAACAAGTAGACGTTTGAAAATTTTAGTTACACAGAATGTTTCGTTATAATTATTATGTTAAACTTAAACAAGAAACTAATATTTTAGGGCCATACAACAATGTGATTTTTTGCCGTTTTTATAGGCAACGTTGCTGAACATGTAAATTTATAAGATGAAGAAAAAAACGATTTTCCAAATTTGAGTGATGGTATTGTATTGTGCCGCAACTGTAAGGTAAACTTTACACAAGACTCCACCCAGTGTATGATATCGGTAAATTACCTACGTAAATACTTGGATTAAGTTCCAACTGTGCCTGTCGTTAGTAATCTTTCTGATTGTTCCTGAGTACAATGAGCATTTTCTTTGGAGTTTTAGACAGTTGGAAGGTTCATATATTATTTCTTCAAAAACAGGTTTATTTTTGAACTCAAATCAAACTTCTGAAATGCGAACAAATTAGGAAAATTAGTTTTTTTGTATTATCATTAAAATATCTATCACCCAATTTACAATGGTAAAATATAACATTAGTTAGGTATAGATATAGAGATATACTATATTCATGTTTATTTGTGTGAAATATAATCAAAAGAACCAATTTCTCTTTTTGTTTGCTGTTTTTGTCACATCAAGCTATTTAAAAATATACACTAAAAATAATTTTATCGCAATGCATTTTTGAAATAGAACTTGCAATTTATGCAACTGTTACTTTTTGACTGGCCAAAATCTACCTATCTAATTTCAAACAGATACGCCCATAGCATACTCCGTGCATGCTCCAAAACATTTATTTTCCGAGACTTTGAAGAAAGACAGGCACACAATTATGACCGCGCATACCATTGCTTAATCTTGATGATTGATTACGTAGGTGAATTACTGGTGGCACGGAACTCTCGAACGCGGGAATTTTACGGTTTTCGGATTTTTTTCTATACTTGCACTACAAGCTTTTGATACCAAATTTCGTGATTTCAGGTCAACGGGAAGTACCCTATATATTTTTATTCCCGTTGCAAATGTATAGAAAATGCGACATAAACGGCCGTATTTTTGATTGCGTTGACGTAGAGGTTTTGTTTCACAGCTGGAAGGGACCACAGACCATGTATGTGGTATTAATATTAATTTACTACGCGTTCCTGAGGTAAAAGGTATGGACAGGTAGACGTACAGACGAACGGGCGCACGAACAACAAAGTGATCCTGTAAGGTTTCCTTTTGAGGTACGGAACCCTAAAAATAACCCGGAAGACAAAAATAGAAAAATAAATTAAACATTAAGAAATGTCATTTAACATTTATAATTTGTCTAAGACACTTTGTCTCGACATTGTTTTCGTAAGATATTTATTTAAGTAGCGAAACCCGAGAAAGATAGGCTTGGAATAAAGGAAATTAGACGAGACGAAGGCAAGCTCTGAGACACCCGAGTTAGGTAATGAAACTTGTCAGACTACCTAAGTCGTCCTCGAGCTGAGATCTGGTAAGAAATTGCCTTTACCGTTCGCTTAACTTGAGACATGTTTTACTTACAATATATGTATGGTGATGTCATTCAATTACCGGTTTCAACATAGGTAGTGATTTATACAGCAAAGTTATACCATTTAGGCATTTTTTTATAACTATACAAATACTAACATTGTATAACTGCTTTTATAAGTTGCATGATACCTACACCTCAGTATGATGATGATTCAAGTAGCGCGGTTTATGTTAGGTAAACGATAGATCCCCATACTTAAATTTTGTGGCAGTTATAATCTAAGATGTAGGTTATTTACATTCAATATCTAAACCCGTTTTAAATTCTTTAGATAAAATCAGGTAAACATAATTATGCCTTGAGATTATTGTCTGAAAACTACAATCATAATAAAATGCCCCTTATTATAAATCAGTCATGCGACTGCTGAAATTACTATTTTTGTACTCAACTATTACAACTAATTGTTAACATAACATATAACACAATATATAACGTTAACATAATATATAATACATAATATATAATACATAACATAATATATAATACAATATATAACGTTAACATAATATATAATGTTAACATAATATATAACATATAACAACTAATTGTTTAATACCAAGGCACTGGAGAAGTATCTATCGGGAAACTGCTGGAAGTAGTAAATTAGTTAAGTGTGAGCCAAACTCATGTACCGTGTTAGGTAATTAAACTTGTCAGCCTGTCTAAGCCTGAACTCAGGCGCTAATCATGTAACAAATTACCCTGGTGTTACTTCCACAAAATTATGCAATATTACGAGACGTAGCCTAAAGTTTGGGCGCAGTTTTCAATGACAATAAAATAATTTGAACAGTGTCAGAATAGCTATGGTAGAAAAATACCAATATGCGAATATGAATATTTGTGATCATGTTTGCTATCCGATTTAAAACTTTAGAGTTTTAGATTAAATTACCCACGTACCTACCTAAATTATATATCTCTTACACAATTTCTTTTAAAACCTTGTTGACCCCAATCCTCTACGGATTCCTAGTTGACACATTTCAAAGGAAGCACGCATGACAAAAAACACTCAGGAACGTTTTTGAGCAAGTGTAGGTACAATTTCTATACAAAGTACCAACCTAACGGTTATATTTGATGTCAAACAGTTTCCTGTATCCATAATTTCCATTAGTATTCTATGTATTTTGAATTCACAACAACTCCTTTAAATTTTTTGTAGGTTTGTTAGTAGAAATAAACCCACACGGAAAATGATGTACTATTTTTCAAATAGCTAGTCGTAAAAATACTAAATCGCGATTCTAAATGTCAACAAAGGAATCAAAACGGTCCAGCTGGATCAACACTTGACGTGACAGATGGACACGGGCGTAACGCTTTTCCCGTACCTAGCAAAAAGTCGCGTCATGACTTGTCCCCATTGTTCTCATTCTACTTTACTACGGTCGTTACGGCTGTTTTGTTACTTAGAGGACCATTTAATTCCAGGTTTATTATCAGTGCACTGTTCCTGAAAGGAAACAAATCTTTTACGGACGTTTTCGTGACCCGTAACACCCTTCACGTAATTCAAACAAAATACAAGAAATGACAAAATTCTGTTTCGTTATATAAACACGCCTAAGGCAGAAAAAAAGTATACTCTCTAATCCATGTATAGGAACTTGATGTATAAAACATTCAGCGCCAATGACCCGATATCGGGTTCCCTGGTTGTAGGCGATTTTCACCGCATACGCATCTCCCCATGTTATCGACTACGCTACGTACGCACGCGCTTGCACTGAATGTGCATCGTTTACAAAATTAAATGTTTTGAAAGTCCAGCACGTGCTACATGCTACGAGCGTAGCAGATATCATGGCGAAAAGATTATTATTATCGGGTTATTGACAATGTATGTGTTAAAAACACAAAAAATCTTCTCTTAGTAAGTATCGTCTCGTTAAGTATAAGGATAACTTCACTTGCCCGTATTTTTTTTATTACTTATTTTTTTATGTAATAACTACACATGTGTTTAATTAGTTTAAGAATGTACAGATTTTATCCTGCGAGTTCGATGTAAAGCACATGGTTTTGACAAAACTCAATTGTCCCGAGTAACGAAAACACATGTGGACAAATACTAAAACAAAATTTACTGTCTGCGAACAAGACGATGTTATACAAAAAACGGAACTGTAACTGTCACATTTATAAGTAATAAGTGTGACAGTTACAGCTGACATACGTACAACAGAGATATACGTATAACTAGGTTACGCTTCTGAGCGTGAGAAATTGGTATCTTGGCTACGCACGCTGTTATGGTTTAAAAATAATCTCAGATCATACCCCCACGAAGAAAGCAATACAAAATAATACACATGTCAACAATTAGGCCAAGTTAGTTTAGTCCTCATACTTAGCGATGTGGTCTTTATTCAGATTTTGAAATAACATGGTTTTGCTTAGCATCCGTAAATTAAAAAAGTTTATTTGGCCGCCATAATCAGAGGGGCATTATTTAGCCCAATAAGTTATTCCAATTTAATTTCGACGTTGGCTGAGTTCGGTAAGGTCAATTTGGCTCCAGCTTCGTCGGTACTTGCGCTAACAAATCGTGGCCATTTATTACTAGCTAACTTCCTTCAACCGTTACAAGAAGGGGTAATAATCTCATTGATATGGACAAGAACGCAGGATATTAATCATATCGTGAACGAATAAAATAGGAGATAATATTTCTCAGTAAGAAAGGAAATGTGGAAGAATTCATGACCTCGGGCGGGATTCGAACCCGCGACTGTGAAGATACCAGCTCATCGCTCTTCTAACTGACCTACCGAGACCACATATCCCTCGTATGTGCCTTAGGGGACCCGGGTTCGAGTCCCGCCCGACTTTTTTCTCAGAAATTTGGTATCATTCGCAGACGTTTCTGTTTAAAAATAATGGTAGATAATTTTAAAAGAAAATCACGTTATTATGAAATGTAAACCTAGGTGGCATCCCTAACACAGGTCTCAGTTCTAACCATTTGTGGCGTTTTCAGGCTAAAGGTACGACATTGTCGGTTGTCGATAAGGGTCTACTGACATAAATAATCACTTAGAAATCCAACTTATCAACAACCGACAATGTGGACCCTTTAGCCTGAAAACGCCACATTTAAAGATAACTCACACTAGAACGGGCCGAGACGTGACCGAGCCGAGCCGATCTGTCAGTTGCTATTGAAAACGTCACGTGACTTCCGGGGCTCCGAGCTATCACGTGATTGTTTCTATAGAAATTGACAGATCGTCCCATCCCGCCTCGTTCTGTCCCGTTTTAGTGTGAGTCATCCTTTTTATTCGGCACATAGCCCTCTTGCTATAATTAAACTTACGCTCGATAGATGGCGCTGAAAGGAACGAGTTCGAAAAAGAAGTCTATGCGCAAAAAAAAAAGGTTGAAACTGGGTACCCGCTGCCTGCCTTAGTTATGTCACTCATAGGTATTCATTATAAAGTAATGCGATTTTGTTTTAACGGTGACGGCCTTCTTGTTTTATCTATTTCTTTATCGGATACCTTTAAACGAGATTACTACATTAAAAAATCTATACATCGGCAATTTCGGAAACGGCTCTAACGATGTCGACAAAAATGGGTATATGGCGGTCTTTGGGGGCGAAATATCAATCCAGCTTGGTATCCCGAGAAAATGCGAATTTTTGAGTTTTTAAAGCTAACCAGCGAGTTAACCTTAGCTCACTCGCCCAGGTATTTATTTAGTCCATCATGTTTTCGTTATTTAGATATCCGCTTTCCACACGGAAAAAAATTCTTTGGTTAAGTCGATGTTTTCCCAAGATACCATTTGGAACGAGAAAGAAAAGAAAGAGAGTATTTAGTAAAATTTATTCTCTAGATCGTAATTGAATGTAAAAGTTAGAAATGCTTAAAACAATTTACAATGTGTAATTGCTTCCATTATAATTTTCAACATATAGGCTGTTTGGAAAGGTAATTGAAGATTCAAACAGAGAACCAGGGACCTTACCATAACGCCTTAACGTGATTCGATTAAGGTTCAGGTTAGGCTCAGTTGTATGGAAGCGACTCAGTGTAGGTCGTCAACTGAATTGGCCTGTGAAGTCAAATTGGCTTGATTTTTGAATAGTCAAAAACGTTAGCCATTATAGTTTACCTATATGAAACAAATGACATTTCGGTTAAATGATGTAAGGTTTTTCCGGATTTTCTATTGCTCTTTTTAGGGTTCCGTAGTCAACTAGGAACCCTTATAGTTTCGCCAAGTCTGTCTGTCTGTCCGTCCGTCCGCAGATAATCACAGTGACTGTAAGTACTAGAAAGCTGTAATTTTGTATGAATATGTATATCATGAAAACATGCAAACATGAAACATGTCACGCCTATTGTGATAAAAATACGTGAGTGTTAACCGTTGCAATTTAATATCAGTATAACTCACGAAAGTTTAAATTATATGGTATCTATTAAAACACTTTTTAAGGTTGCCTATCGTGACGGACAGTAAACTACGGAACCCTACACTGAGCATGGCCCGACATGCTCTTGGCCAGTTTTTACAACCAACCTCTCTATTGTAATAATAGGTGCAAAACAGCTGGGTGCCTCAATGGTAGGTATTTCCCTTTCCATCTCTCGAACGTTCTTAGTCGCAAATACAAGAAAATCTTAAGGCAACACAAATACGGTTAATACGATTATCGGTTTGTTTAATTGGGTACATTTGGTGGTGGATCAGCGGTTTGAATCGGGCTCGGGAGCTTGCTAGGGTAAATAAAGTATTAACATCTAGTTAGTCGACAGTTATTTGTAACTGAAACTTTAATTGAATTTTACCATCGGTTTGCTACACATTTTTTATTATACCAAACAAAAAATTACAAAGGAAAGTGCGTCAAAGTGCGGGAGTGGGTGTTTGTGACGTCACTTTGTAGTAGAAAAGTTAACACATTGAGTGCCGGGAACCCGCTAGGCGGGTTCTCTGTGGGTGGTCGCTTTCCGCTACAAAGCGGGAAAACAACGGAATCGGCTACGAGCGTAGCGCGTAGCACTCGCTGGCACTCAATGTGTTAAGCACGGCGTCACGTTTTGTGAACTTTGACTACGCGCTATGCCCGTAGCCGATCTCAGCGTTTTCCCGCTTCTTCGTTGAGTTGAGGACAAGCGACTACGAACAGAGAACTCTGGGGGTTCTACGTGTTTGCCATGAGTTCTACGTTAGTGTCGATAGCGACTACGGTTATCTGGAACTCATGGTAAGCACACGATAAATGATATTGAAATACATATTATATCGTCATTTTTCACACTCAGTTAATAAAATTAACAATGTGTATAATTCTAAGCCCCTGGTACCGACTTTGTTGGAGCAATACGGGGAAATACTGATTATATTAGACAGAATCAGAAACAAAAATAATGAACCAAAAAGGTCAGAAAAACAAAATGGGATTTATTGTAGTAGAAATTCGCAATCATAGAACATCTCGTTCCCAATTATTTATTTTACGAGGAAACTAATTCATATCATGTTAAACTTCATTAAAATATCGTCTTAGCAACATTAATTTGGTAAAATACGTACAGTCGAGTTCATAAATATCTGCGCAGCTGGATGCATAATATGTAAACACTTACACCTTATTGTCAATGCCCTAAAGGTGTACAGATATTTTTGAAGCCTTGGTAATGCTCATATATTTATGAACTTGACTGTACACACAGATAAAACTCAAGTCTAGTGCTCAAGTTAGGTACGCTAAGGTTGTTGCCATCATGGCATACATACCTAACACATCACAACGCAACCAGATTCCAGTTTCACAACACGTACGGAATGGGGCAATAATTTGTGGGTGCAAGTTTCAAGTTCAATAGTTTTAGGTGGCGGGCAAAGTTCAAAGGGTCTACCCTGGCCAATTGTTACTTACAACCTGTGCGTTAATAGAAAACTGAACCTTATCGCTTAGGAAATACGAACATCGATATATTTCAGACCGTACTAAATATTGAAACTTATGGGTAACACGGTGAGGAAGGAACGTTTAGGTATTTACCCGCTAACAGGTCGTTTTGGGTTTAGGAATACTATACGAGGCTAAAAATAGAAAGGTGGATAATTTCGTACAATACCAGAGAGTATTACAGGAAAATTAGACAAAAACAGTCACTATCTAAAGGTCACGGGTTCAAGCTCCAAACCATATTATTGAGTTTTTTGGAACATATGTTACAAAGTATTATTTGATATTTACCGGTTGCTTTTTGGTGAAGGAAAATTATATATCGTGATGAAACTTAAGCCAGCGTGGGGGACTATAGCCCATTTCTTCTCGCATAGTTATAAGGAAGCCCTATGTCTAGCGCGGGGATGTTTACAGCCAATAATGTTGGCACTGTACACTGCTATACAAATTTACCGAATACGAAACACGAAACAATCCAAGAAATCTTTTTCTAAAACATAAATAAAGCTTACTTGACATTTATTCCAATACTACAGAAATATGACGAAGAACAAACGGGTCCCGAATATCGAATTAGAATATTCAGAAACATTTTGTCTTGCTTCATTATCGTAAAGACACTTGGAGACATTTTTAGCCCGGAAATGTCAATGCCTTCAAGGGGTATTTAAGGACGAGTCGGTATAATATATAAAAGACTACCTGATTAAAAAGAGCTAGCGATATGCGATAAAAATGCGGTAGTTAATCTATGAGATATACGTTTTCACTTTCTACTACGTGCGTGTTATTTAGAATGAATAAGTTTTTAGTCTTTAAGAAATGAAGTTGATGTCGGTGAAAAAATTGTTATTTCGTTCGAAATAAAACAAATACTTACCAGAAGAAATTATTCTAATATTGTGCTTTAAATATGACGATAATTTCTTAATTTTATTCACTCATTAACTTGTGCAAGCACCGTGTACGCAATACTCAGGTGGATTTTTGTATGGCGTAAAATTGTAAAGGTACTCGTACCGTTTCAATGTAGTCAAATGTCAAAGTTTGAACGCCGCAATATAATAGCGGAAATGGTCGTCGCAGTCGGTACCGAATCCGGGTGGAAAAGTTGGGTCCATATAATAATTAGGAACTCTAAACTTTTACCCCTTAGGGACAATCATAGTTGTGTCAAAAGTTGGAAACATTTTGTAGTTTAGTGGAGTGCCTTAATACACATTTGGTTCGGTTGGCCTCAAACATCATGGTAATTGCATTAGCTGTGTAGGTAACTTGAATAGAATATTGGATAACGTTGTTGCGCTGACTCGTCAGCTTTGGGAAGCACAACAACGATAGGATATTAGGAGAGCTCCATAGAACTGGGTGACCCAATAATATAAGCTTATTGATTATGAAATTGCCATTGTATTTTATTTTTCCCTTTTGAAGTGTGCTCGATATGTAGCTTTGCTATAAATTGATTGGAGAAAAAAAAATTAGTTATTCGTTATCTAATGTATGGCAAAAGTATGTTTGTACGTATCCTATTATTCGTATTCGTAAATTTAAAAAAGTGATATTCGTATTCGTAAAAGTACTATTCGTTGCCTCACTAATTCCAATCTATGCAAAATGAATTTATACATTTAGATTTATAATCATATAATATATCATCTATCTAATAGTTGTCTAGCAAATAGTTGTGTTGTTATTTATAAAATAACAACCGTTAAGATAATATAACTGTTACTTGTTTTTTTTTAAGAATATTGTTTAGTGTTTGTCTTTTTAATACAATGTATACAACATTTTTGTTAGTTATCGTTTGAAAGATTGTAGGTACGTGAAGATTCAATATAGACGTCATGATTTCAATTACATTATTTTTTTCTTTTTTCAACTTAACTGCTCAAGCAATAAGATAAGAGTTAAGTAGTATAACAGGAATAATGACGTAAACATTAAACAACTGACTTATATTCGAATTGCTTATAGAGAACGCAGCGCATCGAAAACAATTTTCATAGTTGCCACTTAACCTGATACTCGTAGATACTTTGGACTTTGATTTCAGATTAAACTGGATTTTCTAAGAATACGATTCGCCTTCATTCGCCTAGCTAAGGCAATAACCGGAGAGGGCTAATTGCCGAGCCCGACGCAAACTTTGCGCTAAGCCGCGAGCTACGAGCTGTTGTTTAAATTTTTAATCGCTGTTTGTAATTCTGCCCTTAGGTACATACAAAGTAATTAATAAAATTTATTTGTTGGTAATATTTCTTTACAGTGTTACTAGAGGCTATAAGGGCAACCATGGAATATAATTAGTACTATCACCAGTTTTAAGTACTTATCCCAAATCACTAGATAAGTAGTCGAATACGTCTTAACGTTAGTTAAAAACCTAAACTGAATCGCGTTAAGACGTCACGGTAAGGCCCCTGTGTCGGTGCAAAAAAACAATTGGTTATTTTTTTTAGTAAGTACCTACTTACGACATACTGCTAAAATACCTGCCATAGTATTACGTAAATCAGATCTTCTTTTATTAACAGGTAAAATTACTCTCGTACGTAAAAATCCCGATTCTATTAATATGCCAGCTCAACATTTATGCGACTCTCAGAATAAAAGGCTGCGTAGCCGTCCCCTCATGTAATATTAACTTCACTTATTCGCCAGTCCCATCCGTTATGACATGTGCCGTCGATAAAATGGCAGCTCTTAGGTATTCATTGACAGTTCATACCTAACCGCCAATCAGTATTGCCTGGTTCTGGAAACCTATGAAATAGTGATGTGCTAAAACCGACATTAACCGAATAAAATTAAAGATACGTAGCTGGGGGCGCGACTCGAGCCGCTACCGTTTGATATGTTACTTCTCGAACCATATTCATAAACTTTTTTGTCTGTTACTTGGCTACCATATTATCACTTTTAATGGTGCCGTAGATAATCCCATGGCACAGAGTAAGGAAAAAAAATATTTTCCATTCTATAAATTTATTGGTTATAAAGCATTGGTGGTCCAACGGTAAGAGCGTGCGATTTTTAATCTGAAGGGCGCAGGTTCTAACCCGCCTCATACCAATGAGTGTTTCGGAACTCATGTACAAAATATCATTTGACATTTAACAATCGCTTTTCGATGAAGAAAAACTTCGTTAGGAAACCGGACTAATCCCAATAAGGCGTCCCTCTGGGTTCGAAGGTCAGGTGGCATGGCAGTCGCTTTCGTAAAACTAGCGCCAACGCCAAATCTTGAGGTTAGTAGCCAAAGTGGATCCTAGGCTCCCTGAGTCGTAGCATATGCCAGGAAAACGCGAAGAAGAAGATATGAATTTATACATAATATTAGCTTAACTTATCCGACAGTTCGGGCGTCTCACATGAGTCGATAAAATGGCTCTCAAGTATTCATTGGCACTTCGTACCTTACCGAAAATCAGGGCGAATCTCCCTAGCCGACCGGTAACTAGGTTGGGAATCAGCGAGAATTACATTTGCGAATACAGATTATGTGCAGGCACTGAAGGCCAGCGGAATAATAATTAGGGAACTTTTACATACGTACCTATCTGTAAAAATACCTAATACTTAAATAAAATGAAACATCGTTTGTTTTAATTCGGTGACTTATTAAAAGAACGACACACAAAGCAGAACAAAAACGTCAAAAAATTTCTTAGGTCAGAACGACATTAGCGACATTGCATTGATGATGAAACGATAAATGTTTCGCACGAAAAAGAGCTTACTGACGTAAGCATTAAGTGTCAAATTCATACGCAGAACTACCAACACTGTTAAAAGTTTATAGGCTGTTGACACTTAATGATGCGTCACGTTCCAAACAAGACTATATGAAAAATAGTTGCAACTGCAGCACTTTTATGGTGTCATTTTTTTCGGCTGATTGGGTATCCAGTTCTTTAATCCTATATCTATGTTTTAGTTGCAGTTATGTAACTTCCCAATATGTGTAAATAGCTGTCTGATTGGATCAAATATTACCGTATATTAGAAATATGTATGACTTTATCTATACATGTTTGTTTTGTCCCTTGTTATAGTTTCTCTTCTGAGTGAACGGCATTGTATGAAACCACCGGTCAATTTTCGTCAGAGATCTCGTGCCTTTTCAAACCTTGACGTTGGCGGAATCATCGGCATATCGATGGGGCCATAAAATTCAAAGATAGATATACTTTATCTAACTTAATTAATTTGCCATTAAAAAAAATAAAGCTCCTAACATTATTAGCAGGGACATAAAGATATATTTATGAGTCTTTATGAAATATTAATAAGGCGCCGCCCTTTTGATTTACTGCTGTATAAGTATGTTATATATTACTTATTTACTTTTGACTTTATCACCTTAACGCAATAAGTGGAAAAAAATGCGGGTTAGGTGATAAAGCAAAATGAAACTATGGGAGTCTATGTGTCAAAGACCGCGAAAAGGGAAATTAGTAGGACTACAACGTAAACATGATAAATACTTATAAAATTACTGTAATAGCTTATTAGAAAAGACAATCCCCCAATGAGGACGCCATTGAAGGTTCTGCGCCCTCTTAAAAACATAATACGCATAGCAAACCAATTTTAACTTCTTTAAAATTACCCGAAACTACCAGAACTAACGAAAAGAAACTAAATGTAGTTAAACTTTAATAATTACAAGTCTGGGAAACATGAATCGATTGTCTTTAGTTCCAAGTTGTGACCTTGGGTGTGCGTTAAGTCTGGGCGGAATGCCGAGCGGCGGGCGCTATGTAAAATATCTCAAAAAGCAAAGTAGCTATAAAATTACTAACTATTCAATGAAATTCACTGATTAGGGATGACTTAAACTAGAACGGGAAGGCACGGCATATGATCTGTCAGTTTCTAAAAAAAACGCCACGTGACATCCGAGGGGTATTTCTGATTACCTGTGATAACAGTTAATTAACGATAGATAGATGTTGTGAGACTTGTGAGTGCTGTGTGTCGTGCCGATAATATTTAGTAAAAGGGTAGACCAAACTTTTTCTATCTACCCATACGTTCAAAGTGACTTTCCGCCGGGTAGATGAACACTTCTAGCAAGATCGCAGACACTTCGCTGATTAATCAGTCAAGCCGTGACCATGACATATGAAACTGTGTCGAAACGTCAACTGTGTCGAAAGGTAAATTAACTAAATTCGCGATATACCCGTTCTATGTTTATAATGTACATATTTCACATAATTATATGTACGAGTATATCTGTGTCACTCATAAATAGGTCTTCAAACCTGTAACACCACTTTTCTTGTCGGGGTTAGAAAAAACTTGCTGACGTAATAGACGTTTCACGTTAAATCCCCGTTCGTCGACAGAACCCCACTCGATTTTTACGACTTGATGGATTTCCAACAGCAACATTTTAGTATAGTTACCCGGTGACATGATTTCTTTACGTAAAGAGCCTTGTCACGTTCTGTCATTAAAACAAGTCAAATACGCCTCTTGTTCACTCATTTTATAGGCTTATTTTATAGGCAACAATAAACCTAATTAAAGCTAAATGCTCTTCGTTTGATGGCCTCTGTTATTCTCGGCTACGTGATGAAGGCGTGACAATGTAAGTAGAAAATTAAAATAAAAAAAGACATATATTTAAGCTCTGTTTTAAAGTGTATAATGACCATGACGTGACACACGTTTCACACGACATTTTTCAATACACTTGCAAGGAAAAATCTAAATTTGCAATCCAGCGAGGAAACGCTGCCAGCGTCTACAGTACCATGCCGAGGGGGGAATATTTACTTCAACATTTATTTTATTTTAGTTTTATGTGTTTGTGTTGTGGTACTTACTTATATACAATTTTATGCGTGACTTACTTGAGAGAATCATGTTAGAATGCCTATGTGTTCATTGGCATAGGTATATGTTCGACTGACCTTTATTGACTAGTTTAGCTTCTTGAGATGCCTTTTTCGCGTCGGTTGATGACAATATTTTACATTTTTTATCTAATAAGTCCACCTGAGGCCCAAACGTTACAAATAAGTAGGTATATTTATCACTACTACGAATAGATTTTCATAGTAAAACTCGCGTTTTGTGATTCAAGTTGTATCTCCAGAGGGGCCTAATCCACATATTGTTATAGTTTTACTTCTAACTATCTTAGAGTTGTATTTTAGAATGGGTAGAAATAGTTTAGAATGGGAGTGGGATGGCAACACTGGCTGTCAAAGAATAAGCAGCTGATTTCGTTAGGTCCCTATTTATTTTAAGATATTTAATGATATTTTGTGTAATATTAAGCCCATTACGTGATATTTCAATAATTTTAATGTTAATTTTAATATATGTTTAATAAGTGCAGTGCTTGAGTGACGTTTACAAGTGTCTTGTAATGCTTCGAAATTGTAACCGTTAGAGGTTATAAATTCGAAATCCTGTGTTAATTTCCTTATCATATCTGTTATTTTTACACCGTAAATAATTCCAATTAGGTTGTAGAGGAAGTATAAATCATTGCAAATAGTTAGAACACAGTTTAGACATAGTGAAACGTCTCTATTTCACGCAAGTAAGTACCCACTCTCGCTTGGCTTTGGTGAACGGATCCTTGTTTTGTTTCGAGTTTATTTGAAATAATAGTAGTAACAATGCTAACTCGCAAGGCTACCGCAGCAGCTCTGGCTCGCCAGCATGGGAATGATAAATTACAACTTACCTTGATTGAGTTAAAAACATCCAAGGAGATGTGTACACAATTGCTTGGCGAGAGAGACGACAGTGAGAAGGAGTTATTATTAGTACTTGATAAGAATGATAAGTTAAAAAAGGAACTATGCACATTAGAAAGTAGTTATAATGATGTTAATTCTGAGCGAGCCCGGCTTCAGGAGACGGTTGACAGGTTCACTGAGTGTAGTGCTGCATATGAGCAGGCCTTGAAGGACATCCACTCACTAGAGAGAGCGCTGCATGATGCCCACGAGCAAATCCACGAGCTACAGGAGGCCCAAAACAATGCTGCAGTAGCACACACTCAGAGCTTATTCGAAGAACTAGTCGGGCCCGACTCCCAGTTGGTTACTGCTGCTATTGAAACCCCTGCGGCTTCTGATTTACTCTTGACCAATTCTTCTAACACATCTAGGCTAGTAACATGCAGTAGTAAAAAACTAAAAAAATATATTAAGTTGAATAAAATCATACAAAAAACACAAAAGTTGTCAAGACATAATAAATTATTTTTCAAGAATTTGAAATTCAGCAAAATTAATGTAAACTTAGTAGATAAGTTGGATATGTATTCTGCTCAATTACAAAATGGTGAGCTACAATATGAAACTGACACACAGATTTTAAAATTGAAAATCCAGGGTTTGGAGGATTCCATAATATCTTTAGAGAAAATGAATGAAAGTTCAAAGAAAGTTATAAGTGAATACTCACTAGCCATGGATGACCTAATTTCTCAAATTAAATATAATTCAGAACGGTTTGAGTCACTTACCGGTGGCCACTCAAGTACACAAGTAAGCGGTCAATTGTTGGGTGGAGGACCAAATCCGGATCTGTGGGCCAGTCTATCTCCACAAGAACTAAATAATAGTAGCTCCTTCCTCACTACACAAACCCCACATAAAACTGATGTTATTATGTACTGTGATGAGTTTGGAAGGAATATGGGCTCACTTCTAAACCAGTACTTAAAGGGACTTAGCGCAATCAGCAATTGTCTGCCTTACAGTAGCCCTGACATTATCATAGATCGAATTCTAAATGACAAAAATATTAATTCACATACAACACTGCTTATTCTTATGGGAAACAGGGGTAATTTAAACAAAAGTAATCTGATTAAATTATTTGAAAAATTAAATTCTATTACTGTGAAAGAGATTATTATGTTTACATTGCCCTATTGTGACCAATCATCAGATGCAGAAAATGACATCAGATATAATTTAAATAAATCTCTGTATAATATTTGTACATATAGTAATAAGTTTAGCATAATTGACATCAACAAATATGTTAGTGAGTATTATTTACCTAGTTTATTTGTGACTGAAGGTAAGTTTTACCTTTCTATGTATTATAAGAGACAAATAGCCCTATCGCTATCCTATTTATTAGACATTTCTGCCAAAAATTTGGCACATAAATCTGCTCCTATTGAGCAGGCCAATTATAACATGGAGTTGGTTCCAATTAAAACCAATAATTTAAACTAGGTGTTAAGACAATGGAGTGCCCTGTCTCTGGCAACTTAACTTTTAATAAATCTAATGAAAAATGCTATGATAATAAACATTACCTGCCTGTTGCCTGCTGTTTGCCTGTTGTTGCTTAACTCTTTATGTTTTTATTTATTTTGTTGTATTTTTCTTTCTGTTATGCACAATAAAGAATATATTATTATTATTATTATTATTATTATTACATCCACCTGGTTCATCAAAACATTCAGTGTATTAGAGGAAAAGACTTGCAGATACAACTTTTTTTAAACGATTTAAATATTGATATTTTGTGTGTAACTGAACATTGGTTAACAAATAATGAATTGATGCCACAGTTTAATAATCACCAGGTGGGTAGTTCGTTCACCAGACTAAGTTCCATACATGGTGGGTCATTAATTATTTTAAATAGTCAATTAAAATTTAAGGAACGTAAGGACATTGTATCCTTGTCTGTTGAACGGACCATAGAACTAAGTGCAGTAGAATTAGAGCAATTTATTGTTGTCTGTGTATACAGACCGCCTTCAAGTGATTTTGAACTCTTTGAAAGTGTAATGAAATCTGTGCTATTAAAAATAGTTGCTACTTCTAGTAAAAAATTACTTGTATGCGGTGACTTCAATGTAAATATTTTGGAAGATTCAACAATAAGTTGCAGATTGTTGAATCTTTTCAAATCTAGTAATCTTAGTCACATATTTATGGAGCCAACTAGAGTGACGGCTTCTAGTGCCACATGTATAGATAACATTTTCACGGATATTTTTCCTAGTAACAAAAGTGTAATCAGTAAATTAGAGTCAGATCACCTGGGCCAATTAATTGTATTTGAGACATTAAAGAAAAATACTCTGAGAAAACAAATAACTTTTGTACCGGTAACCATGGATCGTGTGGAAAGAATGAAAATCAGTCTAGTTCAGGCGCTTCCATTTCTGCCTTCTGACATGAGTCCAAATAACATGTACAATTCGTTCTTTCACACGTTTATGAGACATTATAATGCGATATTTACTGCAAAAACGGTCGTGCTTGGTGGTGCACCAGTTTTTAGTGAGTGGGCTACTGTGGACTTACATAAACGTAGAGAAGCACTGTATGCTCTGTATGAGGAACGTCGGTTTAATACGAGTGATGAATTTAAAGAACATGTCAAGCAGTATTCTAAACGATTTAAAATAGATTGTCATATAGCTAAACGCGATTATTTAAGCCAGAAAATAAAAAATAGCCCGGATGTTATTAAAGCTACCTGGAAAGTCATTAATGTGGAGACTGGTAGATCGAAGCACGCAATTAATAATATTAAACTAAAAATTGATGATAGAATAATTGAATCCAATTTAGAAGTAGCAACAGAATTTGAAAAATTTTTCACTGAGATACCAGTATCTACAACAATGCATTTAAATTCGTCACCTTCGTCTGCCATCACATTGTTAAAAGATAACGCTCCAGAATGTAATAGAGGCCTTCATTTTGAACATGTTAGTACCTCAGATGTAGTAAAGGCGTTTAAATCAATAAATGTCAAAAAAACTTGTGACCTTTGGGGAGTCTCTGTCCATGCTGTTAAATCCCTTATAGAAATTATAGCGCCTGAATTGGTAGTTATATTTAACAACAGTGTCGACTGCGGTGAGTTTCCTGATCTTATGAAGTATAGTAAAATAACTCCTTTATTCAAATCAGGTAGCACTGCTGACCCCACCAACTTTAGACCAATATCTGTGCTACCAACTTTCAGCAAAATTTTTGAGAAACTAGTTTTGTCACAATTAGTAAGACATTTCAATTCTAACAATTTAATGCACCATAAGCAGTTTGGATTCACCCGGGGTCGCTCGACAACCGAAGCCAGTGTTGAGCTAGTCAAACATATTTTTGATGCCTGGGAGAAGTCACGAGATGCTTTAGGTATTTTCTGTGATTTGTCCAAGGCGTTTGACTGCGTCTGTCATGAAACACTGATCAGGAAGCTCCACTATTATGGAGTCAGAGATTCGGCACTGAATTTACTTAAGTCGTACTTGCAAGGAAGAATACAAAGGGTCGACATTAATGGGCAGCGATCACCCGGGTCACTGGTCTCTGTGGGTGTACCGCAAGGATCAATATTGGGCCCTTTTCTCTTCCTTATCTACATAAACGACTTGCCATACCTCGTAAAGACCCACCATGATATAGTATTGTTTGCAGACGATACGTCACTTATCTTCAAAGTCAACCGACAGCAACAAGCTTGTAATAATGTAAACAATGCTATTTCTAAAGTAGTAAATTGGTTTAATGTTAATAATTTATTATTGAATGAGAAAAAGACTAAAGGTATTAAGTTTGTCACGAATCACGTTAAGCACGAGCTGGCGAGTGTCTTTGTGAAAGATGAGGAATTGGAACTAGTTGACAGTACGACTTTTCTTGGTATAACATTAGATTCTAAACTCCAATGGGGTCCCCATATTGCTAATCTCTCGAATAGACTGAGCTCTGCAGTTTTTGCCGTGAGCAAGATCCGTCAGTTAACAGACGTGGAGACAGCTCGATTAGTTTATTTTAGTTACTTTCATAGTATTATGTCCTATGGTATTCTACTGTGGGGCAGTGCTTCAGAGATTAATACAATTTTTGTTCTGCAGAAGTGGGCTATTCGATCGATTTATAAGATGAACCGTAGAGACTCGCTTAGAGATAAGTTTAAAGAGATTAATATTATGACACTGCACTGTCAATATATTTATGAAAACATTATGTATGTACATAAAAACAATGCATGTTTTAGGAAAAATTGTGATATACATAGTATTAATACTAGAAATAAGGATAAGCTCGCAGTACCCACCACTCGGCTCCATAAAATAAAAAACTCATTCATGGGCAATTGTGTAAGGTATTATAATAAACTCCCAGTAGAAATAATTGCACTCTCTATTAATAAATTTAAGACTTTTGTAAAGCGTAAACTAATATCTAAAGCTTATTACAGTACACAAGACTACATGAATGATACAGCACCATGGGATTAAGGATTATTATTATTTTTGTTTAAAAAAGTTAGTTATTAACTGTAATTTTAATTTTAGTCTTAACTAATTATATATTTTTTATGACATTTAGATTTCATTCTAGAAACTTCTAGACAAGTATTTTTTTTTATACAACTTTTACTTTTAAGATGACGATCCTATTGTGAAATTATTATTTTTAATTTTGATATCTGTGTGTACAGCATCAATAAATTGCTCTAAGTAATCATTTATAATTTGTTAAAGATTCTATTTAAAATTGAACTGAACTGTATTTTTTTTTCAAATTAATGCATGTTAGAGCCGGTGTGTTGCTTTATTTATTTTTAATTCGACGTTCAAAAGTGCACTGTAACATGCCTACTTGAAAAATAAATAATTTGATTTGATTGATTTTGATTTGATTTATTATAACAATAAAGAGAGAAAACGGTCACAAATGTTTTACGTAAACAAGTTTCCGCGGCGAGCATTGTAGCGCATTTTTAATTTTTAACTAATTTGGATCAAAGTCCCCCAAACAAAAGTTTGTTTAAAGCACTAATTATTGTGTATTATAAAAAAATAAAAAAATATAAAATAAATATTATGGGACAATCCTACACAAATCGACCTAGGCCCACGGTAAGCTCAATAAGGCTTATGTTGTGGGTACTAGGCGACGATATATATAATAGACAGATACATATAAATACTTAACACGTTCATTGCGGTATCAGGTCTATAAGATCCGATGATGAACTATCCCGCGGGGCGGAACTTAAAGTACTTTTCCTACCGCTGGTACGGGACAGGTAGCTTCTATTTCCAAAGGAGTAGGAACGAGACAAATATATATTTAGAATTGTCTCTCTGGATATTTTACATCGGTATAATAAAAGCCTATCGGGTCATTTGTATCTCATACCGCCGGCGAAGGAATTTTTTTCACCTAGTGCGGGTATAAGATATTTTCGACCTGATACCCGATAACCTGATAGCCGCACTAGACTTATGATTAGTTTATCTAGTGCAGCCCTGAAGTGCAGTCTGTGTAAACAACATTCGATAGACTAGTTACTGAATGTGCGCGCGCGTGAATAAAGTACAAAAATTGTTTTGTGGTTTGACTGTGATTGCGTTACATCATGAGGCGGTCCAGACGAATTCTATTAATGTCCACTGGGGATGTTGAAAATAACGTCAAACGTCCAAGAAATAATGAAGATACTGATACTAGACCACCGAGTAACGAAAGTATGCCTTTTTTATATCGACTGCGTAACATTGATTTGTTTTTTAAAATAACTCTTTATGTCTTAAATAAAATACCCATAAAGTTCATCGATATTTTGTTTTCACAACCCTAATCATTTATCGATAAGTTAATCATTGAGAACGAACATGGGGTCGAAAGGATCTGACAGATTATTTATCACATTTAATAGTCTTCTGATATCTTGATTTAGAAACGGCTTAAGTATTATGTAAAGACTTTCGTCGAAAGTATGTTACGATAAAAAAACAGACACATATGATTACTACTAGCCAGTTGATTGCTCTAAAATATATGCATCTCGAACAGGTCTTTACGACCCTATGACGCTACAATGAATAGTTAAGAAACAGGTCTAATGTACCTGATACAGGAGCAACGTAAAGTGAACGAAATGGACTGCCGCAATGAACGTGTTAAGTACATAGAAAACATCCATAACTCAGGAACAAATATTCGTGTTATACACACAAATAAATGCTCTGATCAGGATTATGAATAATTTAATAAAACTTCACATATATTAAATAATTCAGAAGGTTTTATTTAATCCACGTATTCAACTTAATACGGAGATATTGCATTTTAACGCATAAGTTATTATGCGGCTAAAAACAGTGTACCTACTTTGTTTAAAAAAAACCTTCCCAATCCAATAAAATTGAATGTTATCTCATTACGGAACTAGTTCTATAATATAATGAAAAAGTACGGGTGTTTAATATCCTGGATTATGAGCCTAAAAGCGGTACGATAAGAACATCGTTACGATACGAGCAAGTGTGTTGAAATAGTACATTTGAAAACAAGTGCCAAAAGGAGGAAATTCGCAATGAGTGGCGATAGAATTAATAAAACACAACCACGAGTTGCGAATTACTTATACGCACGTGTATTGTATGACGTTTTACAGTACATAAGGTCCTTTGAATTTTTTACATAGGCACATAAATTGCTCATTATCGCACTAGTGCGGGTAAACGATATAATGTCACGTCAAAAATGTGACTAATTTACCGCGTACTTGAAAATATCACATCTACAGTAAAAATCTAGATAAACTATCATTGACATAGGCATATATTATATCATATTATCGACATCATAACTGCAACCATGTTTCACCTAGTATAAATAGCAACTCCCGCGCTACCCTGACAAGTTTCAGAATTAAACCGTGCGGTATCTACCGTATCGGCTTGTTTAAATTTGCATTAAGCACACGGAAGATAAAAAATAATGTGCAAAGTTAACGCTCACGACACCATTTATGTTCGCTTAAACAGATTTTATCGTTTAATATACCGCGTTGTAAATATTTGTACGAAAATAATAAAATTGTAAGCTAAGTTACAAAATAGCAAACCAAGCATAATCAAAGTATAAATACATTATATGCTTTGAATACTACTTATTGCCATTAATATAGGTACTACAGCAAATCAATCATAGTGTCGTTATAAAGTAGATAAATTGATATACGGATTTATTAGGTAAAAAAAAAATACCACGTTTTCGACGTGATGTCGTGATTTATTAATATCTAACAAATACGTGTGAAGTTATCAGAAACAATCGTACAGCAATAATGTACCTTTTGAGTCCTCCGGTCGGTAAGCGCCACTTTACGCAAAACTAAATAGCCGCCTCCCGGCTCCGTCGGACTGAAAAATAGTATACAAACCTCGGCCGGTAAATGGGAAAGCCTCGGATCACATGTTAGTCGACCTCGGCTTCGCCTCGGCCGACAATTACATGGAATCCGTGGCATTTCCCACTTAAACGGCCTTGGTATGTAATGTACTATTACTTTGAAAATAAATCCAAATTTAAAATTTTAAATAAAATAATCATGTTTTTTTCATAATGATGGAAGAAAAACATTTTCCTTTGTTGGAGTTTCATTACCTACCATTTCAATATTGATATATTATCTGGTAGCAAATACCAAAAATAAACTCCTTCCCTCATCACGTTGTCACATTTCAGAAGCATTATTCTACCTAGTTAGTATACAAATAGGATTTGCCGATTCAAAATATTTTATCAAGAGAAGCTAAAGTTTAGATTAGAAGCAAACTAAGCCAGCTGTATCTGAATATAAATTACGCTTGCAAATTTGTTAAATTATTATGTGCAATAGCGTCGAGATGAGTTTGAATAATACATACGAGTGCAAACTCGTACGGTAAGAAACTGTTCAAACTATACTAACAATTTCGCCATGCAGCGTAAAATATGGGCGTGATAACCATTTTCGCGAAGTTATCTAAAAGTTCTGGTGTCTTGACTTATTTTTAATCCCCGCACATAGGGGTAAATTCAAGATCTACGCACCCAAAATTATTTCTGTATTTTTTGTATTTTAAAACATGTTACGAAGTCAAAACAATTATTTTTATTATAAACAAACGTGGTTATATTTTATTCTACTTTGTCATGAGTGTAGCCTTCATTTTACTGTGACATTTAGCATCAGCTTACGTAGAAACTAGTGGACCAGAAGAGAAAATAAATTAGAAAATCAATTAATCAATTTGTAATTAAAATTAAGACATTATAAACTAATAGAACAAAGAATATAGAGCCAGCTAGGCCGTGGGTTATTAAATTACTGAGCTAAGTCACTAGTAGAAATGAAACGAAAACAAAACAAACAAGTCTTCCTTAGTGAACACGTCATGCGCACGCTGAAGTAGAAGTAGTGGGTAGCAGCATCAAAACTTCAGAGCTGGTCAGCAAGATAAGAATGAGGTTCGACCGGACAGGGAGGGACGTTCGGTAGCGAGCAGGAGCGTGCGCCGCATCAGCCGAATGGTTTGAAATAAAAGCCCAGTCCTGGCTTGGCTCCCTAGAATTCATCACTAGGTTAGTGTTTAGGCCGGAATACTTTGTGACTGTCACCCCCGGGCTGTTCACTATGAAGCGTGCGTGTAGTTGTAAACCCACTAATTATCTTTGGTGTTCACCGATGCGGCAGTCACAATATATTTAAGTTTATAGATAAAATAAATCAACTAACACAGATTTAACAATATTGATGTTGGGAATATAAGAAAAATATAGTAAATAACACAACACTCACCCGAGTAGGGGCAAACCAGACGAATAGCAAAACTTTTACATAAGAATATTTTACAAGTTTATGTAGTATAGGTATACATATATGTACAATATTAGTAATTATGTAATTAATCAAAGAGTATAGTAATATATACCTATTAGAGAAAGAGAGCCATCTGGCGAGCAAACCTACGCTGAGACTGACACCCTTTGCCAATACAATAAGCACTTTTTTTTTCTGTCACTTTTGTTCTGCATTATTTTGTTTTGTAATTGTATTTGATTTGTAACTCTATTTTCATGTATTAGGCAATAAACTATTCTTATTCTTATTCTTAAACCTGGATTCACGCTGACACAAGCGCCCCAAGCGTTTAATGGGTGTATTAACTTTTACGTATGTGTGCGTGCACAAATGCAAGCAGTAATAACTACACCTACTTGTCGTTTGTGTACTGTTAACTGAAATGAGATGCATCCATTATTCACCTTTTCACGAGGCCAGCAAGGCAATAAGGTTTAAAACAATGGATACATTTAATTGAAGTTGAAATTAAAACAAATAAATTAAATAGTTTTTTTATAAATTCTATAAATGAATGGCTTGTTGAATTAGAATCCACAATTTGTTTCCACTATTAATGACTTTAAACCATAAAATTACGATCAATTGTTCTCTGCGCTCTCTATTAATAAATTTATTTTTGGCCGCGTAGATCGTGAATTTATCCCTATGTGCTCCATGAAGGGGATGTTACATGTTTAACGTACCTATATGTATAAGTTTATCTTTTGGTCTCGGCTGGAAAGAGTTGGACGAGACCGCTTAAGACCGAGCCAAATGGACTTTCAACCCCTTTTATTTATTTATTTAAGCTTTATTGCACAATAACAAAAAAAGTACAAATGGCGGACTTAATGCCATGAGGCATTCTCTACCAGTCAACCATTGGATAAAACAGAAACTTGTATTTGGTGCAGGATCGTAAACATCGAGAAGAGATAGGAAACACAAATCAACAATAATACATTGCTTTAATAATTGTATAAACATAACAAAGTAAAGTTTCAAGTCTAGCTCAAAAAAAATCCATTTCCATATAAAATTTCAACCCCCTTTTCACCCTTTTAGGGGTGGAATTTCCAAAAATAAAATTTTAAGTTTCTAGTCTTAGCCGTTTCGGCTGTGCGTTAATCGTAGATCAGGACAACCTCTTTTATATATATATAGATTATGTGGCGTCAGCTACAAAAAAATAAACCTATTTGGCTGCGAAAATTCTGCGAAATTCTTACGAGTACCTTTAAATATGTATTACTCTTGATGGAGAATATTAGAATTTGGTGGTATATTTCTTTTGTACTTTGGTTGCGGTGGTATATTTGTTAAATGTAGTGTAAATTGTCGTACGATACATGTGCGTATAGGTAATTTGCAACTCGTGTCGATTTAAAACACTTCCTTCGGTTGTGTTTTATTATATCGCTACTCATTGCGAATTTCTTCATTTTCGCACTTGTTTTGTAGTGTACTATTTCAACACACTTGCTCGTAACGATGTTATTATTATACCGCATTTAAGTGCAAATCTAACCCTTTCAAATGATACCCCACATGACCCAGTAACTTAACTTTAAATTTTTGCCCCCTATTTTAACGGGCATTTTTCATTAAAATTAAATTAAAATATGTGATAAATCTTCTCTTAATGTGTCTGCGTTAATTTTGTTTATAACTATTCCAAGTTTGAAATCGATAAGCTTAAGTATTTCTCGAGATATTTAACTATGTGACAGACAGACAGACTGAGACGCACCATAAGGATTCCTTTTTTACCATTTTGGTACAGAACCCGTTAGGGTTACAAGCACATAGGTATAATTGATCGAGATGTAGTGTGTGGATGAGTCTTAGAATTTATGTTACAAAATGAAATATTTATTGACATATTAATTTCGATTTCAATAGTTCGAATGGCACGTAACCATTGGTATTTTCGTCACGTATTCTTCATTTAACAAGCAGTCTTTGAGGTCTAAAGGTGTTGAAGAGTCGCTTAACTTAATCGAAGCATTTCACTCAATTTGGACTAGAAAACCTAATCTGACAACTCTTCTATAAAGTAGAATAATAATCAGTGATCGTAAAATTTGTAGCAATTTCAGTGCAGCATAGTAGAAATAAAGGAATTTCTAGAAAAAAAATCTAGGGATATGATCAATTAGGTAATTATTGAGATATAGGTACATACTATATGTACTGTTATTAGCTGCTATTAGCTATTCCAGCTAGAATAGTGCATACAGATGCGTTTAACGCAACAATGCTGTTCCGACATTGCGACAAAATTTACGTTCTCATTATTCAATGCCAAATCCATTATTTGGTATAAGAATTTCTATTTTTATTAAATTGACCAATATAAAGTAAAACTTTTCATCGACCTCTTTCTTTTGCACATTTCGTAGCTATGAAACATTTCAAAATATCACTTAAAATATTCAAGCAAGCAAGTGCTAAAAACGATTCCCTCGATTTTTATGCCAACAACATAAATGTATTGAAAAAATCTGTATGCGGCGCTGCGGCCAAAATTTATTCACAGAGCGTTTTGCAATCTAAACACGAATCGACGTTTCTAACTAACGAATATTTACATGAAAGAAAACGTTGGTTTATTGCCCTGTAACTGCAAAAATGGTTTTGCATTCAATTTTGAGAAAATCAAAAGTTGAATTGTTCGCAAAATGTTTATGTTTTCAGTTATGTGACTGTGTTTATTGTAGGTACGTTTACATCGTAATAAATAATCATTTGAGTACAAACACAGAACTCATATGAGAAAAATGCTTGTCAAACATTGAAAACGTGACCACAAAACGCGAAAAAGATGTTAACTGTCATTGACAAAATTGACATGTAAATGATATATGTAATATATAATTTCGTAAATTATTTTCTTTTGTAACATTATAATTTAAGACGTTTCAACACATCACATCTCGTAAATATTACTTTTCATATTTTCAAGACCGATATCCTTATTTTCTCGTATAGCGAGTTTTCCTTGATGCGATAAGTTGCCACGTTTTTCAATTGTTGTGTGTCACTTTCGCACTCGTGAAATACCTATGAATATAAAGATGGCTTCTCTTTTGCTCACTTTGTTACTCTAAGCATTGACATTTTTCAAAAGCTGATTTCTATCTATTATATTGTGAAATTCGAGACGCTGAATGGGACCGTATTTATAAAACTAAACAAACCGATGACGCCGTCGCCATTTTTTATAAAATACTTTATTGCATTTTTAACCGTTGTATTCCGAATAAAACACGGAAACGTTCGCGGAATCGCACCTACCCAGTCTTCTACACGAAATGCATCATCCGTGATATTGAAAAGAAAGCTTACCTTCACCGTCAGTGGAAGCGAACTAACGATAGATCAGCATACGAGGACTATAGTCTAATGCGTGCTAAAATTAAAAACGAAATAAGCAAGGCATATAATAGCTACTCGCAACACATTTCTTGCCGATTAGCTGAAAATATGTTAGTTCGCTTCGCTGCAAGGGTGGGGTCGAACCAAAGGTCACGCTCGGGGGTGTTGAATACTCAGGGGCTAGTGCCGCCGCAGCATTCGGAACGTATTTCGCTTCAGTTTTCTTGGCGGATCGGCCGATTCTAGACCCACAAGTAGCTAGCGCGTGTCCCCCAGCGGACGCTCGTCGCGTCGATATCAGACGGTTTAGCGAGCGTGACGTTCGGCTCGCAATCAAGAAACTTAAACCACGGGCGTCATCTGGACCTGATGCAGTACCCGCGTTCGTGCTCAAGGCTTGTGTCGATAATCTAGTCGCTCCAATTAAATTTATTTTTAACCTTATTCTACAAACTGGAATTTATCCGACTGCGCGGAAAAAGTCTCGGGTGACGCCTATTCCAAAGAAAGGATCGAAGTTGAAAATAGAAAATTACCGACCTTTTGCGATTCTCAGCGCTATAGCTAAAGTCTTTGAATCGGCTTTACAAAGTGCCTTGCTTCCCCAATGCCTGCCTAACATCACCAGCGCACAGCACGCCTTCTTGCCAAAGACGTCCGTAGTGACGAACCTGCTCACCTTAACGCGGATGGTATCTTAGGAGTTAGATAGGAAAAATCAAGTAGACGTTATCTACCTAGACTTCCAGAAAGCCTTCGACCGTGTCGACAATGACATTCTTCTTTTAAAACTAGGAGCCATGGGATTTACACCCAGACTCCTGAAACTGTTTTCTAGTTATCTCTCGGATCGAAAGCAATTCATAAAGTATGGCCCTTACGTATCCGAGTGTTATCTCACGCGCTCCGGTGTTAGCCAAGGATCTAACCTAGGACCACTGCTTTTCGTGTTGCTCATAAACGACCTACTCGACGAGGTGCGCGGCTCCATGGTGTTGCTGTTCGCTGATGATGTGAAGCTGGTTAAGGTGATTCAAAGCCAGAGCGACTGCGTGGATTTACAAATGGACATTGATGTAGTGTACCGATGGAGTCTCCGTAATAAGCTTTATTTCAACGCGGAAAAATGCGAAATGTTAACATTTACACGGTCGAATACTGCCAACGATTATCAATACAATATTGGTGGCGTCCCAATAGCTCGTGTGGAAAGGGTTCGCGATTTAGGTGTCATTTTTGATCCGGGGCTCACGTTCCGCGATAACATTCAAGCTGTCACCAAATCCGCATCGGGGAGGCTAGGATTCGTCTTGCGCAATTCTGCACCGTTGACCGTCCACGATACTCGCGTGTTGTATGCGGCGCTCGTCCGCAGCGTGCTGGAGACGAATGCAGTGGTTTGGAGTCCACATGAGAGCAAATATACTCTTATGTTGGAACAGGTTCAGAAAATGTATTTAAGGGCGCTATACAAGAGGATACACTTCTATTACCCATATATGTACCCTACCCTATTCTTGCAAGGTCAGTTAGGCTATGACTCCTTGCAATTGCGTAGATTAATTGCTCTAGCCAAATTTAGTATAGATGTCGTGAGAGGAAAGATCGATTGTGTAGATCTCGTCGAAGCATTCGTGCGTCTTTGTGTCCCTAGCTGGTACATCCGCGCGCGAAAGCACCCCTTGTTTGCGGTGCCGGGATCGCGCACACAGGCTCACGCGCACAATCCAATCACACGCGCGCTAGCGTTCCTCAACTCCGTGCACGAAGCGCACCCGCAGTGTGATCTGTTTGCGAGTTCGACGGGGCGACTGATGATAGAGTGCAGGAAGGTAGCAGAGTGTGAGATGCCTGCAAGTACTATAGTTTAAGACTTTAGATTGGATTAATATATATTTATAAGTTTGTACCGTTTTGGCCTAGCTGTAAGGTATAAATGTTATGAAATAAATAAATAAAAAATTGACACAAAATCATACCCTTATGGGTAGGAAGTCAGTTTTTAAAATAAAATGGCTGCGTCCAGTGGGACAATGTGGCCAGTGTCAAGGTATATTGCCGAATGGGCTACAAGTACCTATACGGTGAGTTAAATAAAAAGAAGGCTTTTAGAGCGATGTTGTACGGTGGAGGTCTAGCTTGGCAAAAAAGACAGCTTTCTTTACGAATCGCAAGGCAGCCTGCATGCCTACCACGAACATCGAAAATTGGCATTGACGGGAAAACCTCTTTGTCACTCCAATACGCAAGTGTGACAGAGATGGAGATACAAATCCGCAATCGTTCGATTTTCGTGGTATAGGCCCTGACCCCGAACTGCTGACTGATAACCAAATTGTGATTATTGGAATTGCTGCACACTTCTTCGTTAGTTCTCTGCAAAATTAAGAAAGACTCAAGTCAGAGTTTCAAAGTCGTTCTCCGGGACCGCGGGGACAATGTCACCCTTGAAACGTCGGAGGTTAATTTTGGAAATTATAAATGCGATTAAGCCCCGTTGTAGTAAATCTTAAAATATTATAATACCTGTTTTAAAAAAATCCAAGGTTTTATATGTAGGTATCTATTTTAATTTTATTGAACATCAGAAAAGATGACTCACACTAGTTTGGGCCGGGACGTGACCGGGCCGGGCCGGTGTCAGTTTCTATAGAAAACGTCACGTGACCTCCGAGGGTTCCAAGCTTGGACGTGATTCTTTCTATAGAAATTAACAGGTCGTCGCGTCCCGCCCCGTCCCGTTCAAGTGTGAGTCATCGTTAAAACTGGGAACGTATTCAAGATAAATTGCTGTATTGAGAGAGGAAAGATTGGATAGCCTCTACAAAAGGAACCGAGAGCCGATGGCTGGCGATGGCAATGGAAATTGAACTGATGAACAGCCCTAATGGAATGAAGGCTATTTTGCAAACTTTTCGAGATAGAATTATTACTTGTGCGACGTTGATTGATTGTGAGCTGTGTTAAGGCGCCTACAGATTATGTGGTACGCGCCTAAACGTTCGAAAATAATTTATAGTGTAGTACTAGCTTATTTGTTAGCATTTCCTATACTTCATTCATCAATATTTTTAACTTTTTAGTAAGTTTGCTCAAAATTACCAGTTTAATCATCAAAATCAGTTAAAAAAATTAATAAAAACCTGTAACAGTATAATCGGATGATTCATTATTATTATTATTATTTATTATTTATTTACCATTAACATTAGCACTTACAGTTATACCTTACATGCTAACAGGCTATTGTTTAAAATACGTACAAGTCAAAAATAAACATAAGAATTGAAAATAATGATGGAATTTTACAATATTGTCTGAAATGTCTGAATGTCAAGTTGAATACAATAGGTTCAAAAAAAATTAAAGAATATGGAACATAAAATATGGAACATGAAAAAAAAAAATTTTAAAATGATTACATTAAAGATGTCAGTGGAATAAGAATTTAACACAAATCCAGAATAATATTATTAATTTATATGAAACATACATAGTTAGGTGGTTATGGAGCTTGTTGTGACAATTTTTTCCAGATAGCAATACGAAGCGGTCAAAAATTTTGATTGTGGGCTAGAAAATATGTCCAGTTGGCAGTCGTCATCCAAAATATCATTTAAAAGTATTAGTACTTGGTGGAGAGGGGATGAAGCTTGCGCGCGAGTTCTAGTCGAAGGGATAGCGAAGAGAGCCTGGCGACGCGGGCGTAGTTGATTTGCGAACAGGCGTGGTACCCGGAGCCCTATCAGTGCCAGCAGTTGTGGATTGGTCACCAGGCCACGGATTAGCTGGTAGAAATATTTGACCAGGTACATTTTTCTCCGGGTCTCCAGTGACGTGTACCCAACCATACCAAGGACGAACAGGGTAGGGTACATGTAAGGGTAGTAGCCGTACAATTTCTTGTACAGATATCTGGCGAATATCTTCTGAACTTTTTCAAGGAGGAGCGTATGTTGCTGTTCATGGGGATCCCAGATTATGGCATTCGTCTCCAGTTTACTACGCACGAAAGCGTTGTACAAGACACCGACGGCGTGCCGGCCCGTAAGTAATTTGGACTGCCTTATAACGAACCCTAAAGATCTTCTGGCTTCATTACAGATCCTGGTTATGTGGGGGTTAAAGGTAAGTTGGTTATCGAACCATGTACCGAGGTCTTTTATTGCGTTTGTACGTTTCAATGGTGTGCCCCCGATTGTATAAGTATAGTCAACAGTACGCCGTACCCGCGCGAAGGTCATTAGGAAGCACTTTTGGTCATTAAGGGTAAGGCTATTATTATTGGCCCAGGTGCAAACACTGTCTATATCTGCCTGGAGTAGGGAAGAGTCATTGGGAGAGGCAATGGGTAGTTTGACATTAGACAATTTGATCTCAAAACATTCCGAGGAAAGCTTGTTTTGTAATTCGTATGCCAACGCACGTGCACGGACATGCAACGTAAGCAAGCCGCGTTCAAAAACTAGTGTGCACTTGCCCTAATACCTACTAACATATTCTTCATTTAGATCGCGCGGCATATTTCAAAGTTCCCATGCCCCTCGGATGATCGATCCTCAGTTATGGACCAAATAAGCATTTTCTATTTAAATTTTCTGAGATTAACAGAGTAACATTGAATATTCATGAAAAATCCTCAGCATCGAATAACGACTTTCCTGGAACCGAGCCCGATATTACAAATTTTATTATAGTCTTGTTGTTTTACAGCTTGGTATGCAACGGCCTCATTTTCATCGTGTAGTTTATCAAAAATGAAGCAGGCGTTACTTTAAGGAATTCCATATTAACAACGAAAATAATGTTACTTTGCTATTCCGCCAAACGTGCAGATTGCCTAGCACGTGCAAGTGCAAATTGTGTAGCAAAAAGTGCGCTTTTCTTGATGGTTTTGCGTGCGGAAAGTTCGTTTTTGCAAATGAGTGCTTTTAACTTTTCCAATTTATTTCAAATTAGTTTTGATCCAATTCATGACTACTTACCGAAGAGTATTAATGTTAGTTTACTTGACCGAGACGTAATACAATTAAAAACCTACTATTAACGCAAACATATTAATGATATTGATATTTAGTTTAAGAGCTATCATAATTATCTAAATAATTATCATTTATAATTAGGCGTAGGGATGTGATGACCCCATCGCCCACTGGTTTCGACCGGTGCAATCAGTCAACGCAGGGCAGCTAGTGGCGAGTTGTTGGGGAGTAGCGACCCCACGTACTTGAGCGCTCCTGGGGGATTCCGTCGTCCGACCAATTCCTTTGGCTTGCTTTAACCGGCCGTCCAGAGGGTAGATGTGGACCCTAAGTGGCGAGTTGGCTATATGTTTAAAGTCCAGTGACACCTCTCTACCCCCACCCCTCATACCGGTGTATCCCTTGAGCCACCTTTACTTTACGTGTCACTTTTTGTGCGATTTGCAATACCAATTATGCAATAATAAGAAGTAAATGAGTTAAGATAAATATTTTGAACAATTAACATAATACTCATTTTGTATAATGTTTTTTATATAACATTCAAATACTCTAAATTTAGTTTATATAACACATACATAACGTATATCGATCATAGTATATACTATCTTTTAGTATAAAATAAAAATAATAAAAAAAAGCCTGTTTATTCCGAAACCAACAAAAAAAAAGTATTTAAAAGTAAGTAAGTAAGTAAGTATTTTAAAGTTTTTAAAGTATTTAAAATTTAAGATTTACTGAACTTCAAATTACTAAAACTTCATATTTAAGATTTACTTTTTTTAATAATACTTTAAAACTACTTTGGTTTGGACCCCTCTCGGGTAAAGGCCTCCTCCAGCTCTAGCCATTTGTCTCTGGTTTTTGCCACATTTGGCCAGTCGGTGGCTATTTTGCACAGGTCGTCTGATCATCTTGCGGTGGGTCTGCCAATTCTCCTCTTGCCGCTTGGGCCTGTCCACATGGTGGCGATTTTTGTCCAACTCTCCGCGTTGTTTGTAACAGTGCTAGAGCACACAATGAGAGCTCTACAATCTTTTAGTATACTGATTATAAAATATAATAGCGTATGATATACTACATAGGTTATCTACCCGTATACAAAACAAACTGTTGCCAGAAAAGTAGGTTAGGTTAGATCTGCGACCCCTGCAGAAAACAAACTGCTGCAAGAAAAGAAGGTTAGGTTAGGTTAGAACTGCGACCCCTACAGAAAACAAACTGCTGCCAGGAAAATGGGTTAGGTTAGGCTAGACCCCACAGAACAGCAACAGTTGTTGAACAAAATTTTTATTTACCTAAACTGTATTTATTAGGTAGGTATACATTTTTATTGCTTATTTAAACTTAAATTTGACGCCATTGCTCGAAGAAATTCACAGAAATCGTATTTATCCTTTAATTGTATTCGTAGGCGTTAATTCTATACGAGCATTATGAATTTTGGTGTTAGATATATTGAGTAGTATACGTTATAAATCTGAACCTGAATCTGAGATATTATGAACGTTATTCATAATGATCGTTATATACAATGATATTATACTTAAATAACGTTATATTTATGTTTTCATGTTATATCAAACGTTCCTTATACACCTTGAACGGTATACAAAACAAGCTTATACAATATGAGCGTTTAATATACGCTAATATGAACATTATAGTATACGTTCTTATGTCTTATATTACTTACCCACTCGTGACTTGTGAAGAATGACATATCCACACGTGTATCAAACGGCGTTTTTTAATACAGTTGCGAAAATAATAATAATACCTACAACTAAGAAAGAATTTGAAGTTTTTTTATTAATTCTGTAACACCATTGTAATACAGTTGAACAATGAAGAACCAATAACTGTTATCACTCCCTCCACTATTAAACTTATTTTTGTAGGTAGTTCTAATATCAGCAAAGTTAACTAAACAATATTTATTCCCCAATTATTATATAGCTCTAGATAAACAAACGATGAGTAAAAACTACTGACAATTAACTTGTCTCTAACGGATCTCCAAATTCAGGGCAGTTTCCTTTTTTAGAAGTTTATTCAAAACAAATAGACAGCTGTAATTAATTATTTCAGCGTAAGTCAAATTCAAATAGTACTGTGTTTATAAATATTTTTCCCAATACAGTTAGACTTCCTATATTTTTTAGTCTGCGAAGTAAATAAACAAATGAAAGTTCAATCTTCGAAGTCTTAGGGTATAAGAATGATGTTTGCCCAAAGATAGACTCGAAATGGAATAATAATAATATCATCGATCAAATGAACAACAAGGTCACTCCGTATTTAGACATTCACACGTTGCCGTAAAATTCTTTGTTCTTACGCTGTTTCTTTTTTGTTTCAGAATGTTTGAATAACGCGTAAAATGTGCGATGCACGGACAATAGCCCAGTGGCGAGTGAGTGTGATGTGAGCAGCATGCGGTGGCTGGCAATGGTGGCCGTGATGATGGTGGCCGTGGCGAGCGCGCGGGGGTTGAACTGCGTGTGCAACCCGAGCGAGTGCGAGGGGCTGGAGCCCAGCGGGTGCCCTGGGCAGGGGTACGTGGTGTGGGATCCCTGCAGGTGAGTGCAAAGTAGTGAGTGTGATGTGTAGTGATTCTAATAACAGTAAAAACAACATATACAGAAACGATACAAACAAAAAATACAAAATAAAGGCTCTTGAGATGAGAGTATATGTACCTATATTAATCACTTTTCAGTGGAGCTGTTTCCGTTTCTTTTTTCAATCTCAGGCCTAATGACTACGAAGCATCATTTGTCTGCTATAGACATTTTAATTTATCTCCATTGAATGTTGATGAAAAGAACACTTAAATAATTCATATCATGAATAATATTGTATGGCTATAAATACGACAACTTCGGCATTTTTTAAACATTAATTCTCCTGTCAGGCTGACAAATTGAATGCCACAGAAAAGTTGCAACGATGAGCTGCAAATGCAATGGAGGTACACAGCCTACTTGTAATAATAGTAATGGTTGATATGATTGCCCTGATAAGTGATACTCGTATATGAAAATAACAACAAAGAGCATCGTGTTTGGTTCAGATATTTTACTTCATTGTACATATTTCAGCTACAAAAGTAATATTCATAACCTTTGGATTTTTGGGATCTTCTCAATTTTCCCCGATGTTTTAATCCTACCTAAAATCATACAACACGAGGCGGGATATAAATCTATAACTTCTACAGGATGTAACACAAAAGAGCCCGGTCTACCTTTTTTAAAGAATTTATCTATATTTTTGATAATGTATTGGATTGGAGCAACTACCAAGAATTTTGTTAGTTTTTTAGCATTATACGGAAGATAATTTCAATTCAATAAGAAATTATGAATTACTTTTCTGTTTTTGTTTTTCGTTTTTTAATAATGTACCAAAATCTGAGGGCTGTTTTGCGATTTTTGCTCGAAGAGAAGAAATACTTGAGGCTCTTTGATAATCAAAATGATATCATTTTCCAACATATATGTATATATAGCTATTGAAATAAAGAATATATATATATTTTTTTTCTATACAACTTAAGTATACATGTGATGTATATATATGTTGGAAAATTAGTCTTCTAAGGCATAAATAGAACACTTTTTTCCACATTCATATTTTTTTTTCGAATTAATATACGTTTAGCTAGAGCAAATTTAAGAAAAAATTACAAAGTTTAAGAGATATACATATGTATTTGGGTATGTATAAAATATATTTCATGAAAATAAAGATGCAAAAAAACGTGATTTTATATTTAATTAACATTTAATTTTAACAAAATGAATTAGGTGGCATTAAAATTAATAATAAGAAATCAAGTTATTATATTTTATGAATCACCTCTCAAAACAAGCTCTGGAAGAATTGTGTTTTTAGATACTAAATAATAATATCATATGTATTTATCAAAACATTTTTGTTAACTGTTTTATTTTTCTTAACTGTGTTTGTGTACAATAAAGTGTTACTTACTTACTTACTTCACACTTTTTTTTTACACCTTAATGATAGAGTCGACCGGCAGATGGCCGGTCCTATTACTCATTACCCTAAATTTAATACTTCACACTACTTTAGCAATTACAATTTATATTAATTCATTATCAACGCTTTCACTTTTAAATCGTGACCGGCTTCTTAAGGGCATAATCAGTATCGTATTCTAATTAGGAACATTTTTTTTGTGGAAGGTTTTGGTGTGCCTATTGGGATTTGGAGTTATAAAACGTGTAACAAAATGCTGATGATCCGTTTAATGTAGGGCGTAATCATGGTCTGACTAGAAAAAAAAGGATACGCCTTTTTTTTACTATTTTTCCTAATCAGTCAGACCACGATACCGATTTCGCACTTAAAAGGATCACCAGCACTTTTGTATCACCTTGTATATTCAAATTTGCACGTCTAAACCATTTTACTGCTTCCAATTTTAAGCTGAAAACTTTATTGTTTACTTATTAGTTAGGGCAAGTGACTGATCCACTTAAGTAAGTCCGCCCGTGAACTTCAAAATAAGGAAGTCTAACGGCTAATGCTATTACTGAACTTCCTCTGCGAAACTCACTTCACCTTTTTCGCCATTCATAAATATAAACAAAGAACCAAGACGAGGTAATAAAAAAGTTTCATCGAATAATCGCTTTTGTTCTTTGTAGAGCAGTATTCAAACGAAACCTTTTTAATTAACAGAAATGTTTTGGAACATTTTGCACTGAATATATTAAAGAAGCTAAAATAATATTTATTCTATGATACTTTACGTAATTTGGCATTCATGTAAAATGAGTAAGAGATGATAAGTATATCTTTTTAGGAGATCTTGAAAAGCAGAAGCAGCCTCCCAAAATGTATAGATGGTAACGGTAAATATAATGAAGGAATGATTGGTTAGATATTATAAGTCTGATTTGATATTTAGTTTTACTCTGTACGTTTTAAAAATACATGCTATGTGTGTGAATTTATATTTCATGTAGGTCTACATATGAAACATAATATTCGAATCATGGAGATGGAAATTCTTACACAAACGAAGTTAATAACCGTTATGAACACGGTGTTGCTTTACACGAATCGAAGGAATTTAATTTAAGCTTTCATCTAAGCCAACCCGAGCTGTTAGGAGAATTCGTTTCGATATACAATGTAATTAGTAATTACCTACTTATTACAAAAATTTCAAACCCCTTTTACAATTTGGTGTGGTAATTCAAAAGATTTAATAATTTCTATGGATTATACGTACTTTTGCGCCACTACAATACTTTTTCTGTTGTCCACAGATGCTGCAAAGTATGTGCAAGAACGTTAGGAGAAGACTGCGGCGAGTTCAAAGGAACTTGCGAGCCCAAGCTACAGTGCATCGAGGGCACGTGCACCACGTGAAGCCGGTGCAAAATGGACCTTGTATTATATGTTCATAGAGTAGAAATTAAACATATCCCAAAAACTGTAGAATGTGAGGACCAGCTTCAGACCCAGACCAGGAAGCGTTGTCTCTAGTGACAATAAATTAGATAGTGCGAGGCGACCGTGTAGTACAAGGTAAGTCTTTAATTTTGATGGTCACCCAGAGTGTCACGCTTTCTATATTGTTTTTTTTTTCTGTAATGGCGCTCGCACATTGGCTGTTATAAATATAAATGTTATATAGAATGATCTCAGCCAATGGACAAACCCTGATATCCCACATAGGGCTACATCTAAGCAATGCCGTAACGTAAATATTTTTTTCGTTCACAACAAAAAAATATCTTTCTTACAAAGGTTATTTGCAATAATCGACAGCAAAAAGCAACATTCTGTATTTATCACTGGCAGTTGGATTTGAGTAAAGAAGGTTTTATACTATTATATGAGGATTTATTATCTCATCAGTTTTAATTGCATATTATTATAGGCTGCTCCAAAGTAACAAATAGTAATTTGTTAATTTCTTCATAACCACTGCACCGATTTTTATGCTACTTTGTGTACTGCTCGTAACGCATATGTTCGGCAATGGTTATTCAATGGCAAAAAAATGGGTTCTGTATGACATTATATTTCTTTTTCTAACTTGACAATGTTCCATCATACTATCCCTGTCACACCGTGTTATATAACATTATAACACTCTAGTGTGGCACCAAACCTTCTGATCTGGCTACCTCCGTCGGACATTTAACATTCGATATGCAATCGGTTCCATGAGCCATAGAGTCAAACCCCGTTGTCTTCCAAGCAAATTAACTGTCAAACTTTGAAGTGTTATTTTAAACGTCAAACTTCTACTAAATTATGATATTCACTTTACACTTTCACGGTCTCTACTATGAAGCTATCAAAATGTAGAAAACTTAGGATAGTCGGACTCTAACTAACTGTTATTAGAAAAGTGCAATTGGCGTTAAAAGCCTGCATCAAATTAATCTTACATGTTCGATGAAAATTTGTACAAAGGTAAAAATAAAGATATAATCCAAATATGAATCCAGAATTTTTATAAAACCGGTTCAGGTATTGAAAGCGCCGTCCCTGCAGCTGATCTATACAAAACATACTCGTATCATACATACGACCAGTCCGCTTGTACGCTCACTTTGCGCCTGTAGCAGTATACCTACCTCGTTATTTCGCCATTCAGTAACATGAAAGGGTTTAATGCCAGGATTTACTTTTGCTCGATGTAAGGCTACTAAATTGATGGAATAGATTTTCTACTTTAATTTCTATATATTTTTAGGGCTCCATCAAAAGAAAAGAACAAAACCCTAAGATCAGTTTGTGGTCCGTCCGTCTATCTGTCAAGACCTTGTATTTTATCTTAAGAACGCGTTAAGATAATAAGTTGAAATGAATACCGCAAACTGAAGTCTACGGTCCCTTCAAGCCGTGAAAAAACTAAACCTCTATATTTACATAATCAAAAGATACGGCCGTTTGTGTCAAAATTTTCATACATTCGTAAAGGGATTCAAAATGAAATAAATAAATAGGGTAATTGGCATCAACCTAGAATCCCGAAATTTGGCAAAAAGCAAGATTTTATGGCACACATACAGGCAAAAATCATAAAATCGGAATATTGTCGCGCATTGAGAGTTCCATACCATCAGTATTGTGCGGGGGCACGGAATCATTTACTCTCCCGGTTATATTATTATTATTAACAAGTTCGTATTAAGTGCTATCGTTCATTTGCGAACATCTTCATATTTATAACTTTTAAAATCACCAAGCATAAGTATTGTCAATAAAACTGCACCTAAAATAAAAAGAATTAAATATGAGTCTATGCTTAATACACCTAAGTTACCTTAAGTTACCTTATGTATTGAAAGCACTTTTCATGTAGATACAGATCTAATACAAAATATATGTCATGTCATTCAGTCGCATGAAAGGTTAAAATGCCAGGATTTTCTGGTCTCCGATGTACGGCTTTAAATTGCTTAAATAAATGTCCTTCATTAATTTCATTATTGTTTTGCCTATGTTTTAACGCTTTTGATGCGGCTTTTGTTAATGTTGACGTAAAATTGCAAACATTTTCTTTCACAGAAATACGCGTTCAAAAATTCAAAATATTTGAGGATCACTTACGTGATGGTGCTCATTTAAATTTCTAAAACGCTATAAATTACTCCGACATATTTTCAGCTTATTCATATAATACATCAGAAATAAATAAAATAAATAAATATTATGGGACGATCTTACACAAATCGACCTAGTCCCACGGTAAGGCTTGTGTTGTGGGTACTAGGCGACGATATATATAATAGACAGATACATATAAATACTTAAATACATAGAAAACATCCATAACTCAGGAACAAATATTCGTGATAAACACACAAATAAATGCCCTGACCAGGATTCGAACCCGGGACCTCCTGCTTCGTAGGCAGGGTCACTACCAACTAGGCTAGGAGGCCGTTAAAATAACTTCCTAGAATATATTTTATCTATTTATTCCTAGAATCGTTAGTCTATGTTACCTTTGTCTGACTTGGAAAGGTTATTATCAAGCTTCATAAATATTTTAACAAACGCTTAAACTCTGATAAGTCTGATAACACGAGCTACTTATAAACATATTATCTCGCAAACGTCAAAAAAGTGCGGTATTAATTTTTTTTTATTAATTGCAGGTAATATCTCGATCCAGAACTGTATCCAACTCCAATCTCCAGATTAATCATTACACCATAAACTCGTCTTCTTCTAAACACAAGTTTCAAGTTACAGTTACCATAAAACAGCTTTCTGTCAAATATTGTGCATTACATAATTTGTGTATTTCCTCAACATGCAATGTAAAATACTCTAGCCATACTACTGTATCCTATTTGTCGATCGGACTGTCAACGGTATGGAATGGTCACCGTTCAAAGTATGTTTGTCTTTGGATTATTGGTGAGATTGTATAACTGCGACTTCTCATTGCCGGTTTTGTAGTTCAGTTACTACGTGTATGCCTTCGAACTTATTATTAAACCAACCTTATATTATTAATAAACCAACTTGAAACAATGAGTCGCTTATCCTTACATTTATTTGCGTTTTATATGTTAATATCGATTCCTTTACGTTAGGAATCAATTAATGAGAAGCCATTGTGACGGTAAGGCTGCCATCAATATTTCGGTATGTCAGATAGATTTAATGAACTCTTGTACTACTTACTTTGTTGATCGGTGGCTAAGTTTCCAGTCTGTTGAGTAATCGCCTGATTATTGGAGTAAATGTTTATACAAGTATTAAGTATTAGCAGAAAATATGAGAGAATGACTGGGAATAAAACAAAAAATATAATATAAATTTACTAAAACAGGGCTAATCGTGTAAAACTTTGAAAACGAACCTTGAAGCCCCGTTATAGTAAATTTATAACGTGTGAAATCGTGAAAGTTTAAAAAATATATGTTTTTTTTAACGTTATGCAGTGTTTATTTTACATAACTTTTGTATAGTGACAGCATTTTGTAAAATAAAGTTACAACTAAATTGTAAAAGTGTATCTATTCTATCAAAATTGGTGTGTGCTTCCAGGTTACTGTAGAATTAAGAGTACGTTAAACATTGTATGTATCGTAGTACCTTAATCTTTCTTCTTGTAAATATGAATCTGAATAGCATTTTTATCTTGTATCTACATAAACTTGTAAAGTTATAAAATAAGAAAATTATAATTAGTAATCTAAGTTGGACGTTAAATAGGTTATAATTATAAATTTTAATGTTTTACTGGCCTAAGATTTAAAAGTTTGGCGTTAAATTTCGTATGCTTTAAGATTTTCACGATTTTTGGGTTAAGTTCAAAATAGGTTCATTTATTTTTGTGCAAAAATATATTTACTGTTTCATATTTCTTTTCTTGAAATCAATAAAACAACCTACGAGTAATAAAGGAATTTTATAAGCAGACTAGTATTTTGTTTAAATTTAAGTGGTTATGTAGTAGGTATCATTGTGTAATCTGAAATTTTACGGTCGGTTCATTATATCCGTCGAAAGGTTTCTAACTTGAAGGATTAGTAAATATACTTGGCTGAATAAACAACGACTTTAGATAAGAAACTATTTCTTTCCGATTTCATAACATCATCAACATTTTTATTGTTAATTTATTTTTCCTATTTGTAAAAAGTTTAAATTAATGTTTCATTAATCATTATTTAGTACTCTTCTACACACAGATGTAATGAACAGTATTTTTATATCCTGAAAACCAGGTGGCCATAAATAATTTTGAACGCTGTTGACGTGTTGAGTAAATTATTAGGTAATAAGCTTGACTCTTTTTTACAACAATGGCCAGAGACTGCTCAGGAGGAGGAGTGGAGAAGGGGACACACACCCCGCACCCACCCGCGTACGCCACCACCAGTATTATATAATATTTATAATCGTAGGCAACCCTAGCGTTTTTATCGGGGTAAAGGCGGGCCAAGCATCAATTGCTTTTTTGCGTAGAGTTCAAAACAGTTTGTATTCGTTTTTTCTGTGTAAGACAAATGTCTGTTCATAAGATTTATTGTAAATATTTATAATCTGAGACTTTGCGTGGCAAATACGACCTTAACCGAGTTTTGCCGATGTGAAAGGGCACGTCACTATATCCGAATATATATTTAAATTGTCAAGTTATATTTTGTCAAAATCAAGATACAATCTTGTTTTTAGGTTGTCCATGTTTTACAAATTAAAAATACCTTAAGTTGTAGAAGTTTGTAAACTGTATATATGTGTTAAAACTGTGTAAAAATATTCTTTTAAGTTTAATTAGGTGAAAAATTTAATCAGATGAAATTACGATTTTAAGCTAACGTGGTCATTTACATTATAATTACTATTTAAAACGAGATATTTACCATGGATATTTGTTTTTGCAAGCTCCTGATATTTCGGCACTGTTACAAGTGCCATGACAAATATACATGGTACCTAAATATCTCGTTTTAAATAGTAGTTATTACATAAAATATATAACAACTACAACAAAAAACTAAATATTTAGACTACCTATGTATTTATTCAAGATTCAGGCTTGAATGTCATAAAACATTCATGGACATATTGATAAGCTGAATGTGTGATCCATAAATATTACAAATTATTTTTGTTTGAATTTTACATAGCCTATATTGTGTGATTGAGTTTAATCTAAATAGGTAATAATTTGGCTACTAATCTTGAATGTCAGTAGTGCCTACATTGGTTGACGTCAGATTTTTTGCATTGTATTGGGTACAGTCAGCCACACACAGCTATGAATACAGCCAAAGTGCGAAAAATATGTATACAGGACATTGTTGCTTCAGCATTAAGATCGCGTATACATATTTTTGGTACTTTGGCTGTATTCATAGATGTGTGGCTGACTGAACTTTGACTCCCTTTAGCATGCTGTTTTTGATAAGATCCCTGTATTTATATAAGCACGTATATCGTAACATCGTAGCTAAACAGAGGAGTTAAAAGTACAAAGACATATACATATTTGTTTTTTTCTGTCATACATGCTGGTGGATTTGTAAGAAGAATTAATTAAACATGTTTACTGTAATCTGTAAAAAGTTTACTTGGAGCTACTCGTTAACTGTGCACACATGGAATAAAAAATAAAAAAATGTATCGTTTTATTTAACATTCAAAACAACGGTCCTTTTTTTGTTATACAAATTCAACTGCAGCTGGCTTATTTAACGACGAGCAGTGCTTTCAGAATATGTAAATTATACAATGGCCCTACGTAATCTAATACCTACAGATATTTTTATTGTTTGTGTCTATCAAAATTATTAAATAAATATGAATACAACAGAAAATTATCCGTCCTATACATGTTATTTCAGGTATAGTGCTCGACTTATTAATTCATTTTAAATTATAATTGAAAGAGATGTCATATACTACATAAAAAGTGACAGTGAAAAAAGTGACCCAGTGCTCAGGGCTGGGATCGAACCAGCGACCTCCTGCTTTCGCGGCAGATGCCCTAACCCCTAGGCCACCCGACCACGGCGACCAGAGTCCGAAATTTCTTAAGTATATGCAATCCTTTCTTATTTTTGTGGCCTAGTGATTAGGGTGTCTACCGCGAAAGCAGGAGGTCGTTGGTTCGATCCCAGCTCTGGGCACTGGGGGCTTTGGTCACTTTTTCTGTAGTTTATTATGACATATCTTTCAATTTATTAATATCACAGAGTTTCACTCCGTATTTTTGTATATAATATATTGATATTATATACAAAAATAGCATCTCTGCTCTCTCTCTCTCTCTGCTCTGTGATAGCATGTAATTAATTAAATATGCAAATAACGCCTTTATAAAGTATCCTTCGCGTTTTCATGAGATAGTGATACCGGACTATTCCGGATGACCTACTTATTTTGGGCCGGTGTAATATAAATCCGTCAAGGGAGAAGGGTATTCGATATTCAGGTTAACTAAGAAACTCTACGGCCTCCTAGTTAGTAGTGACCCTGAGGCCCTATTCAAACGTGTTACATCTGTCATTTGGATATGGACTTTCATGAATATGATCAATATCACTTCACATGATGAGATAAAAAAATCCTTTTAAAATTGTTTAATATGCCGACCTCACATGTCGGATACCCGCGCCGCGTGCGTAGCAAAGATGCCAATCGCTCACGCTCAGAAGCGTATTAAAGTTAATTTTGTACATTTCAGACTCTGGCCGCCGTGGTCGGGTGGCCTAGTGGTTAGAGCGTCTGCCGCGAAAGCTGGTTCGATCCCAGCCCTGGGCACTGGGGGCCTTGGTCAGTTTTTCTGTAGTATATGATATCTCTTTCAATTTATAATACAATATATTATATACAAAAATACGGAGTGAAAGTCTGTGATAGCATGTAATTAATGATTAAGTGATACCGTACTATTCCGGATGAGTGTTGAGATTGGTCCGGTTTCCTCACGATGTTTTCCTTCACCGGAAAGCGATTGGTAAATACCGAATTATATTTCTTACGTAAGTTCTGAAAAACTAATTGGTACGAGCTGAGAGGATTTGAATCCACGACCTTCGGATTGAAAGTTGCATGCTATTACCGCTGGACCACCAACACTTTACTTTTTGAGTAAAGGTTAAAAGTGTGTTGAAGGTATGTATGGCGGACGTTTTTCTGTTTAACTAAATACTTCAAACTTTGTGAAAATATTTCTTATTGGAATTTTAAAAAGTGCATGGTTTCAGCGATTTTGAAAATTCCACCCAATCAAGGTCTACTATACTTGGAAGGTTGCCAAACAATGAATTCATCATAAATTCTGAAATTAATAAGCAATTAGACATCCTCAATTCTACTATTTAATTTCCAAGATTTTTTTATTATTAAAGTGGTAAAACATTTATTTACAAAATATATACAGTAAGTATAACTTACCTAGCTACCTACCTCTACCTACCATAAATCTAAAATAGGTCCTTGAGGCATTGTACCTAGGATACTAGCGGCATTTCCTCGTTGTATCGCAATACGTTACGTATACGTTGTGCGATACGTAATTTATTAATATTATATTGTACCCGTGGGGATTTGCTCTTTGAGTTCCTTCTTTATTCTCCACCTCGACGGTTTTCAGAATATGCTTGCAGGCAGCTACAACACAACTTAACGAACGAAATAAAAATACTTATTCTGGAGTAAAATTTTTGCTGTAATAATTTATAATTACAATTACCTACTATAGGATAATATATCGTTTTCACTATCTACGGACTAGCCTCCAGACAATCGTTAGATACCCATGAAGGTACAGTTACCTATAAAAATACGAATACAGACAAAGTGACAAAAAATGTATACACGACCTTAATGTTCAGGCAATAAAGTCCTGTATATATATTATTGACACTTTGGCTGTATTCATATCTTTGTGGCTGACTGTAACTCCGGCGGAATCCACTAAAGTGATGTTTTAATTAACTACACGGGCCCGGTACCTCAAAAGGGATATGTTTTATCTTACCCTGTTTCGCATAATTACGGGCCCGCTTGCCTTGCCCCTTACCATAGATTAACATACTTAATACAGATAGACTGCTCACGAAAAGACGTGTAGATGTATAGCATACTTAGCGTTTGCCTGTGACTTTGTCTGCGTAGAGTTAAAACAAAAACTGTACTGTGTCCTTTCCCAGGAGTCAAACTATCCCTACACCAAATTTCATCTTGATCCGTTCAGAGGTTTTAGTGTGAAGAGGTAACAGACAGAGTTACTTTCGCACATTTATAGTTATAACATTAGTATGGATTAGTATGGACGGATGAGCTCAAATCAAATATCGATAAAATATTACGTCTTAGTCACCTTTACCTAATACTTTTTTTACCACAGTTGAAATTATGGTAAAAAAGTATTAGGTAAGGAACATTTGAAGTTAAAGTTCCACTTAAAAAAGGACGTTTGTTTGTAGAAGTTGCGTTGTAGAGCAGAAAAAATTTTTACCTACTAAGCTATGCCACATTTCCCAGTTTTCTTCAAACAACACCCAATTCCGTCTGATCCCATGTTGTTTAGCAATTAGTAATAAATGCATTTTAAAACCAGTCTTTTCCGTAGGAGACTTGTTTGTGCAACTTAATAAAATTTTATGAGAGTAGTATATCTAGTAAAGTAATAAGTATTTAATCTTTTTCCGAACGCCCACCCTTTTCATGTACAAAAACGAAAGTTTCGCAAATTAGTATGGGTTTAACAAGGCCGAGAATATAAAGTCGAATTGGATCCATGTCCCTATTCAATTTGAAAGCCATTGACACTGGGTCTTGTGCGCATTAATCTGTTTCGCTAGTGGATAAGCCTAAATCCGTGAATGGGCGTCGCCACAGATCGGGGAAGTCATTACTAATAACGATTTCGAAAGACTCGAAACTGTCGGAAGCTTAGACGTAGGTATCTATGACAGGATGTTTTTTTTTCTGTTATATTCGATACGTTGCTCTGTAGCTACGTGGTATATAGGGTTTTGTTTAATTCTAAAATTTTTTTTTGTTTTCCATACAAAATACATGAATAACATTGTAAATGGTCCTTTAGAGTTATCACCAAAGTAAATGTCAAGTATGACAAAGGGGATGACCTTACTCATGACAGCACGTGCCAAATCCAGCTTAGTAGGAGATATTTCAGTACCTAACCTTTTACACTGGTTCAGCTAATTAATTGATTTATTGAATATCTCAATAACTAAAATAGTTAAAACACTAGTTTCTTAGAGACATTAACTCGAGTTTACCTGAAGAAATCCCCCTTAAAGTTAACGAAAATTAATAAAAACAGGCAGTTTAAATAGAATAACTAGATTACAGCCAAGGAATAATACCGGAAAGTAATATGTACCCTTTATTTAGTACATTGTTACTGTGAAAATATCAGACCTCTAGTGGTTAGATGGTGGTCGGAATATAGATGAAGTGTTCATCTAATAAATCATTAATATTTATTATCTGTACCTACAATCCTGTACAACAAAATAGCCTTTTCTTTTACTTAACAATCTTATCACGATGTTAAGTAACTACCTCTGTATGCTAGGCAGCGCCCGTTTGTCACTCACATGGCAACCCACTGTCATTTGCCTTTCGCCTGTCTGAATAATTAAAAATATGATCCAAAGTGTATAATAACATATACATGGTGCTAGAGTCAGACCAAACTAAGCTTGTATCGATTTTAATATTAGATAATGTGATATAATTTAAATATTAGATAATGTGCAAGTGTTATTTTAAACGTCAAACTTCTATGAAGTTATATATTTTTATTTATTTCAAAAACAGTTTACAGCATAACAGTAAGAACCAAAGCACTACAACCATCGAATAAAAAAACCAAAACATATAAAACTTAACACTACTTAGGTACTTATAATTTAATTTAGGCGACGTAATTACGTGGCTCTGTTGCGACGTCTGATCAGGCGTAGGATTCGGCAGGTTACCCCGGAACCGCCGAAACACGACAACCTTCGGTCAGAAGTCTGGGCTCGCGATGGTGTCCATCAGCGGCCGCGGCACGCGTACCACAAACGAGCTGAAGTGCACGTAGCAACGCGACCGCAGCTGGTGCACCCTCAGGTTGTAGCTGGTCTTCTGGCGGACGCACTCTATCACCTCATCGCACCTCACCATATAAGTCAATACTAACTCGAATACAGAAATATTTTAGTCACTGACCGAACTCAAAGTAGTGAATGTTTAGGTCATCGCAGTACCAATACAATGGCGCTTCAATACCTATATTTTTAGGAGCATTTAATCATTCAATCGCTACAGTGCATAAATATTTATTGAATCCGGCGTTATTGTGCGGAATTCCGCCAAGCGTGCTAGTTAATTAGTGCCAACCCGTTATACTTACTTGCGTATTTTTACATGCAATTAATGTCACCACCCTCCCGCCGCAAAAAAGAAAATAGGCAAATAAATACAACAAACCACCACCAACAATACAAGACTCGACACGTGTTTCGCCTCTCTATGAGCCAACCTCAGAAGCTGCAGGAGATGTTGTCATTTTTGCCTGTCTCTATGTTTATAGTACTCAACACAGAAGATGTCATAGCTAAGATAATAAAAAGTCATCATACCATTAATCAATATTTTCATTACTTTACTTACATATTGTTCTAAAGTTTCCCAATTCATTATGTTTGTGCATATAACACAGCCTTAATCGAGACTCGGTCGAAGTGTTTGAGCAAGCTTGGAGAAGTTGAGGTGAGTTAATAGTTACAAAGCTAAACAAGCTATAGGTATTAGGCGTTTTCACGTACCTGATCTAGCGATATAATCTTTGAGTTATGTTGTATGGTAATTAGTTGTATTTGCGCGCATATCAGCTTTAGTTAACGCCAAAGATAATGGGGTTGTTATTGAGCGTTGGTGGCCCAGGGGTTAGGCTAAGGGCTTATTACACTTGGCTAAATTTAGACATCCTAATTAGACTGCATTTCAAGCGTATCAGTGACGAACGTCTATGATGCAATGCCAGCAGTTTTGTCTTAAAATCAAAGGATTAGCTTTAAATGATGAATATACGCGTTGCTGCGATACTCAATCCTGATATACTGTTAGGTTACATAGAAACTGTGTAAAATTCTCATTGCCTAGTTTGCGTCAGTGACAACGACATATACCGAGAAATTAGAATACCGAATTTAATTAGAATTAGAACATACATAAAATCAAATTATATAAAATACAAACTACATGCACCCCTCGCAAAATATTGATATCATGAAATAAATAATATATCATTGTCGATTCGAAACAAAATCTTAACAAGCTCCATCCCAACATGTACCGAATGACTAACAAACTTTGCATTATAATATACGAGTACAGTTAGTTACAAAATTTCTCATCGTAGTTTTAAAAACTCATACCACAAACTAACTAAATGCTATTACTTTGTTCCGCGAGCCACGTATGCATGCGTGCGTGGCAATTTTGACGTATAAAATATAGTGCACAATAAATTGTTGTTACGGTTGTAGTGGTTATTTCACTATTACTTTTATTAAATACACATTTTATTTAGTATCAGTATTCATGCTGGGAAATATTTCGCACACTAAAAACGTTTTGTTAACTAACTTTAAATACCATTTAAATTGAATTCCCGAAAGCAATTAATGCAATAGTAACGGTTGGAATAATATATGAGAAGTTGAGAAGTATATATTTTTATAAATACATATATCACATAATTATTTTGGTAACTAGGCTAGTTCATACGGGGAATTAATCTGCAATGTTTAAGGAGATGATTATATTTTAATGTGTTAATGTTTATTGAAATTAAACACTTTAGAATGGATTGATCGCGTTTATTAGCAACATTACCCTAATCGTTTTACTTACAAATGAATTCGATTTGTACTTTTTTCGCGTAATGGGAACGTAAAATAGTTACGTAAATATGGCGCGCGTTCAATCGGGGTGTTCTAAGGTTAATTTAATTAAGGAGAGTAAACATATTTTTTAGAAACCTTGAATAAAAAAATTTGGATTGATTATGTAGGTAGGTAGAAGTTGCTCATCTTGAGAGTATTTATACTGGTAAGGCAACATGACCTAGTATGACTATCTTATTCTAGGGTTTCTGCGGCGATGTATATGAAAATACTTGAGCATCCGTGTTCTCAGCCATGTAACATAAGCAATGAATGTTATAAGTACAGCCTGGAACAGAAGTTTTAAGAGAACGGTAAATTGTTCAACCTAAGAGCTTTATATTTCCCTACTCCTACCATGTCAATATTATGTGCCGTTTTCGAGATAAAGCTTGTTAAACTTAAGTGCAAAAATTCACCTGCTTCAACCCAAGTTTGCAAGTTAATCGGGTGATGACTTCATCAAAATAAGGTTAATGACCTGATTTGAATGTAAAATTGTAAATAGTGTTAATATTTTTCTTAAGTCAAGTATTGACAAGTGTCATTTAAAAATGTTAATAATAAAGTATCAGGGTTGACACCAACACCAAACTGATAAATATTTATCTTTTTTTATTTTGCTTAACCTTGATTATTATCTTATTAATTTTATTAAAAATGAATTAAATAACTACCCTTATACGAAAAGTCTCGTTCTATCCTGTATAAATTCAAACTAAAATGCCTAAATACAAGTGGCATAGATAAATGTAGAACTTAAGTTAATAATATTGGTACTTGGTGAATATTTTAGTAGCTGCAATAAATACGGCATCTCCTGACATTCTAGGGTCCGAGCTAAATATAAAGCCGCAATCGAACTATCCATATCAAGTGAGAAACTTTATATAGAGAGGTAAAAACTGTTTATTTTTGATATTGATTTATCTGTTTAACAAATCAAACCACTAATCATACATAACCACATTGTCAGCATAACCTTCCTAATGCTCATCATTCTAAGTAAGATATTAAGCCCTAAGCACCTCACACTATCAACAGTGTCGTTTCGCGACACGCCTAAGCTCCAGAGCTTAGGCGTGTCGCGAAACGACACTGTCTGGGCTCATATCTGCCACGATATTCCGGTTAGCGTGAAAGCAAATTTCATTTTAATGACTCCGGTCGACGGCCGATGCCATCTCCACGCTCGATTTACTCGAGGGCTGCTACTAAGTATATTACCGTCGTACAACTAATGCTCTATAGTAAATTTTCCTGTATTTTACGGGTCATTGGGTGGAGTAAACCGTTTTAAGAATTTTTAGATTTGGGTTCTGCGTTGTAACGATTTTATCCTCAAAATATTTTAAGAAGTGTGAAATGTATTTAATATTTGTGATTTTGGTGAAATTGTATATTTAAGGTTTTCTTTTTCAGCAAGGCTCTTGAGTAGCGACTAGGTAGAGGAAAATGCATTTTTATATTGTGTTACGCCAATACTCGCTATCACAACTAAAAGAGTAAATATTAAATCCTCGTCCCCAGTGCTCTTACCGGTAAAAAATACCGCACTATATTCTACTACTCCTAGAACATGAGTGCCGCGGCAACATCCCACGCGCGACATAGTTTAAAAGAAACGTGTAGGTACCTGACCTAACAGTTAGAAAGAGACAGCGTACTGTCACGGTAATCTTGTGCTAAAGCAAAAGGAATACTAAAACCGACATCGATTACAGGTAAATTGGCCATATGTAGTGAAAGCACTTTAAAAATCATAGGACGAGTTTACACGGGAAAATATTTCCCATCGTAACATTAAAATCCAATTTATTTTCTGTGGTTCCTTTATAGAACGCACCCTCGACACAGAAACTCGCAACGCGGCATTGAATGCCTTTTGTGTAACACTCACCTTTTGTCACCGTGACATAATCATGACGGGAGAGCCTGATTCAGTCTGCTCCGTAATCAACAGAGTATTATATGGAAGCCATGGTAAACCTTATGTCTTTGCAATAAAGATTACAAATGGTCTATAAACAATGTTGGCGATCGAACAAACTGTATTTTGTCTTCGAGCAACACAGGGAGAGGAGTCGGCATCGTTTCTCCTCTGCTGAAGTACCCAAATGGGCCTATGCGGGTCTGTGTTGTGACTAGTCCGTAAATATAAATAGATCGAAGTGTGCCAGATTTGCTAGTGTAGTTGTATCATTTTCTATGTGTTAATATCGTCATTACAGATTGTTTTTGTATGTTTTGTGTGATAAGTGTGTCTGTGTGCAAGATTCTCCCCGCTGAAAGTGACGGAATAAATTGTTTGGTAAGCTGTCACTTTGCCGTCTCCCTTCCAACGTGACTTAAATACTTGCTTATGACGTCGAAAAGGACCAAGTTGTCAATTTAGCTACGTTTTCCTAATAACAGTAAACGTTTAAATCAGTTTGTTGGCAGTGATTAAAATAGCTAATAGCTAATTTAATGGGGGAAATGTGGTGATTTTTTCGCCTCGGACGGAAATAGGGAAATTTAATGTAGCGGCGGGGAGGCATATTTCAAAGGCAGGTGAGGCGGCTATTTATATATATCTTGTAATATTATTATGTTTTATTTTGTCATTATTCAAACCCTGTGACAACAAGTGCTGTAAAGAACCCGAAATGATAGTTAGGGAAAGTTTGCCACCATTCGAACAGTTTTTACTCTAACCTCTGTAAAAAAGAACTGTTACTCAAATAAAAATAAATTAAACATACCTAAATAGTCCACCTATTGGACATTGATAATAGTGGAGTTTAATCTTAATACTAAGCAACAAAGCAAACCTATGTCGATTTTCGTAGAAAGTGGAAATTGTACGAATGTACGATACATTGCAGTACCGTAGTACATTATGTACCCCACGTCCGGGGTAGCTGCATACAGTACATTTCTCATCGCAAGATATTTGTCTGTGTAGATTTTCTCTTCAAAATTTTAGTTATAATTATATACAATACAATGCCCGTAATATTAATATTTATCTCATGCATATCGTATTTAAGCTCACGTGGGATACATTCGTATAGCCTGAGTCTACTTACATTTGTTTGACTGTATGAAGGTGGCACGCGATATTATCATGAAATTAAAATAAAATAATTTAATTGTTAAATTTATCCTAAGATGAATGTTTGTTTTATAATCTATGACATTTTGTCATATACAATACAAAAAAACATTGAAATGAAATGAAATGAAATGAAATTTTTTATTGGTAACATTTAGGTACAAGTCACAGTACAATTTTGTAGTAGGTTATTGTAACATAATAATAAACATGTCACTCTTATATAAAATCTTATACAGTAGGTAATAAATTATTCTTAACAATTAATATGGTTATCCTTTTTTTTACATAGTTAGTGGCAGTTGAAAAAATTCATTATAATTATAGAAATTGTTTGCGAGTAACCACGATTCCAGCTTACATTTAAAAGACTGGTGAGATGGTGCATTTCTTATGCTGTCTGGGAGGCGGTTGTATATCGCAGGGCCGGTGACGTACACTGATTGCTTCGACCGAGTAAGCTTGTGAAAAGGTGTGACCAGGCGGTCTCGGTGAGCATTGCTTCGGAGATCGTGTGACTCTGCCATGCCCTTTCGCTTAAACTTGCTGATATTGGTGTGGGTGAACATTGCAAGCTGTAAGATCACCATGCATGGTAGAGTTAGGATGCGTAATTTTACGAAGTGCTCATGAACCGGTTGGTCGCTGGGGATACCTACGATGCCTCGCACTGCACGCCTTTGCATTCGGAATGCGCGCTCAAAGTCTGATGCTCGACCCCACAGCTCAGAACCGTACAATAATATCGAGTGGATTGTGGCGAAGTAGCACGATCTTACCGTGTCCGTACCAGCTGTGGACGCCAGACGCCGAATGGCGTAGCATGCTTGGCCCAGTCTCGCACAAACCGAGTCGATATGCTCCCTCCAGGATAGTGAGGAGTCGAGCACAAAGCCGAGAAGTTTGGTGGTCACAGCTTTTCCGATTCTTGTACTCCCTGCATGGATGTCGAGGTCAGCAGTAGTGTGACCGTTAAGGTTAATGCGAAGAAAGCTGGTTTTTTCTGTGTTCAGTGCCAGACCGTTTTGCGTAAACCACTGGTGAAGGCGACTCATTGTATCGTTGAGGGATGTTTCGAGCATTTTTTCATCTGGCGCTGTCACCACTACAGTTACATCGTCGGCGTACATAAATACTTCTGCTTCTTCGATGGCCTCTGGTAAGTCGTTGAGCAGTATCGTGAACAGGGAGTTTGACAAACAGGAGCCTTGCGGAACTCCCATTACACTCTTTTGTTCTGTTGATCGTATCTTTCCTCGTTCTCCTACCACGATTTGAGTTCTGTCGCTCATGAAGGACACAAGTATATTGAGGGCAGGTCCACGAAGGCCGTAGTGGTCAAGCTTTGCCGCGACTAGACTGTGATCTGCGGTGTCGAAGGCGCGCGACAGGTCGCAACAGAGCACGGCCACCTGCTGGTCGGCCTCGCGGGCCCTCAGCACCGCCCACACGACCTCGCGAACCAAATCTGTTGTGCTCCGCCCTCGTTGGTAAGCGTACTGCCGGTTCGACATCACATTTTGGGACAGCCAGAAGGACAGGATTCGCTGGTTAAGACCGACTTCAATAATTTTGCTGAGTGCGGGTACTAGAGAAATGGGCCGGTACGACTTACTATTATTTCTCTGTCCTTTTCCTTTGTACAAGGGTGATATTTTGACTTTTTTTAGTGTTTCTGGAAAAATGCCTTGTTTTACGCATATGTTAAAGAGATGGGACAATGGATGGCAAATTATCGGACTAACAAACTTAAGTATGCTAGGCGACAACTCATATATATCCTGGCTTTCCTTTGGTGCTATTTTTGCCTGCATTATTTTGCACACTTCCTGCGGAGTAAACGGTTCGAGCCACATCGAACGGTCCAGAGGCGGCGTGCGGTGCGCTAGCGCGGTCAAGGCGGCGCGCACGTCGGCGCGGGGCGCGCCGCACGCCGCCGCCGCGCCCACGAACTCCGCGTTTAGCGCACTAGCCACTTCCTGCCTGGTCGACACCGGAACCCCGTTACATACTTTAATTATTTCCGTGAAATCCATGTGTTCCTTGGGTTTTCTCGCTAATTCTTTATTGATGACGCCCCACATACACTTACTCTTGTTTTTATTGTTTTTAATTATTTTGTCATAGTACTGGGTGCGTTTTAGTTTGAGTTTCTTATTGTAAGCTACTGACAGGTTTTCAGCAAAGCAAGATATGCTATCGGAATCTGGGAACTTGTTTTTTAGATTTATGACGTCGAAAAGAAAGCTTTTGGTATTTATAATGTCGGAGTCAACCCACGAATTACCTTTTTTATTATTTTTACGACACTGCTTCTTAGGGAAACAAATATCAAACTTGTTAACAATTGAGTCTAATATTGATTTAGCCAGTTTATTACCATCATTATCGCATCTCTTTATGATTTCTACCCAATCTATCGACTCGAGATGGTGGCCAAAGTTAACTTTATTGCTGACGGTGTAGGTACGTTGAGGAGGCGGCTGGCGTACACACGGAGTCTGCCTATTGATACCTGTTATCTGCGCGCAATGGTCGCTAAGGTGCGTTATCGCTCGACGTACGGACACACGGTCGCGGTGGATATTAGAGTACGCGTGATCCAAGAGTGTTGATGATGTATTGGTTTCGCGTGTTGGAAAATCTACGTGTTGTATTATGTTATAAGAGTTTATAATATCTAATAATGATTGTCTATTCGTTGATTCATTTAACATATCGATGTTAATGTCCCCGACTATAAGCACATCGCAATTATTGTCGTACACCCGCTCCAGAAGGTTTTCGAACAGCTTGAGATATTCCAAGTGACTGGTTTTGTTTGAGTGATAAATGGCGATAACTAGCAATTTCTCATCTACTAGACTCACAGCACACACGTCAAACAATTGCTCACGCGATAGGTCGGAATATTCTGGCATATTGACAGCCCGAATGCCCTGTCTAACGAATATACAACTGCCTCCGTGGTCAATTGTGGGTCTACAGTAATAGGAGATTAAATCGTAATTACTTAAACTAACAGATTTTATTTCGTGATCGTGAAGCCAATGTTCGGTAATTACTAACACGTCGCTTTTTAATTCGTCGAGTAAAAGCACCTCTAATTTCTTTGTTTTATTCCCGAGGCTCATTATATTTTGATGACAAACGGTTAGTGCGGGCATTTTTATCCTTGACGTCGGTATGTCTCGAGCCAGAGGCGCGGCGGCGCGGGGCGCGGGGGCCGCGGCCTGAGATGGACGGGCGCTTCGCTCGTCCGGCGCCGCGCCGAAACCACTCGCTAACTTCAACGCCTGCCGGCCAGTTCTCAGCGGTCATAAAATAATCAAAACAACTCGCGGGGACGGTTACGGCGAATGATGCATAGTGGTTATGTTTTAAAGGTAGTTTCTGCACATCGTAGTTTAGGCCGCTTTTTTTCTTAGACATATATGAATTAACTGCTTCCGGAGTGGTGTTCGTTTTGAAGAAGCATGTGTGGATTTTTTTGCTCCTCTCAGCAGTTTGAAGTTCGTCGTCTACTGGTCCCGTGCCCGTTACTGCAGTTCTTCTTACCGGTGGTTTGCTGCGTTTATGGTGATTCCCTCGCGTCTGCAGTTCGTTAGGTGTATCAGAGAGTGATTCATCCGTGCTCGAGTGATTGTTTGGTGCCGGATTATCCGGCTGCCCGTGGTCATGATCATTGTTAATGACATCTGCGCGATTTTCAACAGCTGTAGGGGAGACATCATTTGCCGCAGGGATATGAAGAGCGCGTACAGTGTTATCGTTTTCCGGTGGGGAGGCGGGGGGACTCACCTTTGCGCCTGAGCGTGTAGCTGCGCTGTACGTCACCGCTGTTGGCAGAGATACCCTCTTCGACGGGTGCGATACATTTGATTTTGAAACCTTTGCTACGGTATTTTTTACCTGCATCCGCGACGAGTCCCGTACATTAGGTCGAAAATCCGGTGGGGCCGGTGCGGGGGTCTTGCGTCCGTTATTTTGTTCGGTTGCTGGTTGCGTTTTCGTTTGTGATTCCAACGAAGATATTTTTGCTTCTAGCTTGTTGACCACAGCCAGGATGTTGTTAATTTTGAGTTCTAGTGGAGTGATGAACTTCGCTAAAGTTTTTTCGAGCGCTTCTATAGTGGATTTAGCCATATTTTCTTGATAAACGTATTAAATACGGGGACCGGTTTTAAGTGCGCCGCGGGGTGGCGGGGAGTCCGGGAGTCCGGTGGCATTGCGGTTGTAGCAAATATTGGAACAGATAAATACATTTAAATATACATCGAAAAATTACTTTGAGTAAGCAAAAACACAGAAACGCTCTTTTTAAAAAAACCAGAAGGCTAACTGTCACCATTCTACGTGTTCATGCAAAGGTAATGTCTCAGAGGGTTTTCACAATAGAGATATCGACAATATATGAATGTTTCCCGTGTACGAATGGTATTTTATCTATAGAATATGTGTAGTTGAATATTTATGGTTTATGTATGTATATTTTAATCATACGTATTTATGTATGTATATTGGTATGGTATATAGGTATATTGTGTGCTGATGTGCAACCAGTTCATCTACATATTTGTGCCACCTTTACGGGTTTCTCCTAAGTAATCTCTACTACCCTAAGGTTGTCTGGAAGAGATCGCTTTGTAGCGATAAGACCGCCTGTTGTTGCTTAACTCTTTATGTTTTTATTTATTTTGTTGTATTTTTCTTTCTGTTATGCACAATAAAGAATATATTATTATTATTATTAATGGTGCCAAACTACCATATACGCGATCTAATCCGTTTTAAGGGTAACTCACACTAGAGCGGGCCGGACCGATCTGTCAGTTGCTATAGAGAACGTCACGTGATCTCTCGAGCTATCACGTGAATATTTCTAAAGAAATTGACAGATGGTCCCGATATGACCTAGTATCTAAACAAAATCTATAATTAGTTATGTTCATACGAGTAGGTAGGTATAGCTACTGGTATAGCTATAGCTACTGGTGGTGGACTTACAGAATTACCAGAAACCTAGTTCTATAAAGCCAACGCGTTAAAAATTGAAGCCGAAAATAGACTCTTCATCTCTTTTTATATTATAATAACTGAATGAAATAGCTATACTTAGGGCAATGTATGGAAATTGAGAAAAAAATGCTCAATTGAAATGGCTAGTGCCCTTGACAGAACGTACCTTCTGGTGTTGTTATTATTCTAAGGGTGGACTGTATGAAATGTGGTTTGTAGATGAAAACACGTATTATGAATACCTATTTTATCATTTTAGCACTAGAATAAATATCAACAACGCATTCAGAAGGCTTACAAAGGTAGACTGACAATAGATTATAGATTTAAAGCTAGAATCTAATAATCAAAACACAATTCAAATATATTTAAAATAAAAATTCAGACGAATTGAGAACCTCCTCCTTTAGAAATATTGAAGTCGGTTGAAAACATATAAAATAGCCACACAATACCAAAATTTAAATATATGTATAAAATAATGTTTGCTCGATTACGCAAAGCCCAATCTATTAACAATTTAATCGAATATCGTTCTAATTTTCAGTAACTAAAAATGACTCAGGTAAATACTTGCCTCTTTTCAAAATATCATGTCATAACAATTCTTTTTCCGGCGTATCCGAAGCCTTGTTAAACTGCTTCCACTGATAACCACAATTTTTCTTCGGAAACAACTATTAGCTCCCCTGGGGCTTATGGAACGTAATAAATTTTAGTTCATCTTGACGTATCTGCCTTTTTCTATTAGTTCAGCACTTGCGGTCTACTCGAAAAGCGATATTAAATCAAGTGTTGGAAGTAACGACCTATACTTTACCTTCATAAAACTTTCTTCTATTGAAAAGTGTTTTGTTTTTATTCACTTCACAAAACACACAAAGCGTTGGCAGCCTAGAGGTAAGGCATGAGACTTTCAACCCGAAGGTCGCGGGTTCGAATCCTGCCGGCTAGTACCAATGAATTTTTCCGAACTTATGTACGAAATGTTATTTACCAATCACTTTTCGGTGAAGGAAAACATCGTAAGGAAACCGGACTAATCCCCGATAAGGCCCAGTTTACCCTCCGGATTGAAAGGTCAGATGGCAGTCGCTTCTTGGGATTAGTTGCCAAAGCGGACCCCAGGCTCGCTGAGCCGTTGCACAAGCTGGAAAAATGTTAGGAAGAAGAAGAGACCGAGAGTACGTGAGTAACCCGTTTTAAATATTATTTAATAAGAAGAAGAGACTTCACAAAATACACAGTTCTGTTGTTAAGAGTTTGAAATCAATTTAAATACTATACCAGGGGTTCCCAATCATTTCCCCCCCCCCCCGCCCGCGGTGCACGTCTAACTTTTGCCACCGCGCCCCAACCTAGTTAGATCGGAAAACCTTGTACTATACATTGCAAACCACGAATCAAGTCATTGATTATTTATAATAAATGATTCATATTTTTAAGTAGTCGCACTTCCTATATATAAATTGAAAGTTGTTGTATATTTACTACAGAAACAGTGACCAAGACCTCCAATTCCAGGGCTGGAATCGAACCAGCGTCCTCGGCAGATGCTCTAAGCACTAGTTGGATCGTGTACGGGTGGTCTAGTGGATAGCGCTTCTGCCGCGAATGCAGGACGACGCTGGTTCTATCCCAGTCCTGGGCACTGGAGGGCTTAGTGATATTCTAGTAGGTAATCTCTTTCATTTAATACTATCTCATTCTTCGTAATAAGTAAATAAACTTTTTTTCGTAACAACCTTTTATGGTGCGCCTGAAGTATTTGGACCGGGTAATTAAACGTATAATTTACTAAGCACCTTTTCAAAATTAAAGCGTTGTAAAGCTATTGTCTTCCAGTTCATTTCGCTGGCAGTTGGGATAAACACCGTCGTTAATTTCGCTGTGAAGACAATAAGTAATGCTGACCCATGAACCTTTTAAAATTACAGGTCGACCAGTAAAGGGAGACCTGTCGTTCCCCATGAGACACTTTAGGTCTCAGAGACCTTAAAAGGTTTGTGTTATCTGGTCGGTTAGTACATGGGTGTGTGAAATTGTAATTGTGTAACGTAGTCATTATCCATGCAGTGACCCTGGGAACGGCGACAGGGGTCCCTTGACACGTGCAAGATTAGTCCCTCATACAAAGTTTTAAATTAAACGACCCCTAGATAAAGGACTATAGCGTGCTTGTACGTACATGTCAGCCATTGTTTCAGAAATTTAGATTTAAACAAGATGCCCCGAAGTCATACATAATCCAAAGTTAAAGTTAAGGGGCTAACAACATATATATATACATACATACTTATTTTTAAAAGAGCCAAATAAAACAATGTTAATATTCATCACAATTCAAAGACCGTAGACTGAGCCGATTTTTAATTTAATGAAATACTTACTTGCAAAGATTGGTGTTGAACTCATCATTAAACGGTTTTTTTTTTAACTGAAACGTGTGCAATTAAAATCACAATATCATTATAAAACACCGGATTGACGAGTGCAAATCTGTACTGACGTTTAATAGTGCGAGGACACATAAAACTAATTTTATTAGTTGATGTCGATAAAAACGACGTATAAAAAAAGCACAACACAAAAATAAACTTTGTGAGGATCATTTTCTTCTTTCAATATTTTGTATAATTTTCATAATATACAATCAACACTGTTTTCACTTTAATCTTCGTCGCCTGGTCGACAGTATCCTTTTGAGACAACTAGATGACCTTTCTAGGTCAACTGCAAATTCAAACAATTTATAGTGTTCGCGAATTTCATCTGTACGATTCAGTTTTATTTCTTTTCCAGATAGCAAATCATATAATGTTTTAAAGTTGAAATGAAAAACTTAGCCATTAGTTATTAATGAAGGTTAAAATAGCTTTTTATAAATGTCGATAAACGTAGTCGATTTTTAATTAATCAGTAGCACTGGTACATTTTTGCCCTCGTCCATCCGAAGTTTGTTCATTATATTCATACCTAAATTGCCCATGAGTCACATTCAACAAATATTCTACGGTTTTTTTTAACAGTTTTCGTATTTTTTCCTTCTAAGACCAGGCCGGCCGGTGATAGGGCGATCTCGTTTACTCCGATATAAAAAGACAGTCTCTTGACACTGACTTGGCCCTTAACATGATATATGCCCCTTAACATGATTAGCCTGAGGCTTAATAAAACGTACAATAGAATACAAGTTTATTTATAAATTGATTCCATTTATCCACGGCGTTGAAACTGCTTTGCTTTATATCTTAAAAAAGAAATGGAGGAAAATACATGACCTCGAGCGGGACTAGAACCTGCGACTCACCCATCGCTCTGCCGCACCCGTGGCCCCTAATTTCTTCACCGTCAAAGTTGGTATCGTTTGAAGATTTTTTTTGCTTAAAAATAATAGTTTAAATAGTGGGTACTATATCATCGACATGAAAAAAATCGGAGATTCACTCAATTAATTCTAAAATATTGATTAACACAGTAAAACGAGAACCGTCAGTAATACGAATCGTCTCAGCCCTGCTGTAAACCCAACAGCCTGTAATTAGTAACACATCATGTTATAAATAAATATAAGAATACAAACAAAAATACAAGTATCATATATGTGTTCATAGAAAAATCCGACCCGCCCCGGCTTCGCACGGATTATTATTATACATATAAACCTTCCCCTTCAATCACTATACCTATTAAAAAAAAACCGCATCAAATTCCGTTGCGTAGTTTTAAAGATTTAAGCATACATAGGGATACAGGGACAGGGAAAGCGACTTTGTTTTATACTGTGTAGTGATAATGATGTACGAGGTTCAACTCAATTGTTTGGGGAAAGAATTCAGAGCACCCGCAACTTTATGTCACTTGTACTCTAACCCAATTCCTATTTGGTATTTCTGTATTATTTTTCGGGAAGGAGTGATTTAAATTCGTTGTTTGTAGCCGCGGGATTACGCCTTGATACTCGCGACATTTTATCGCGCGAAATTTTATTGAGCCCATAAAACCTGGAATTAAATCATGTGACTTCCGCACCTACATAAAACATTGCGTTGGAACGGAATTCCATGGGTACAGGTTTTATTTTTGTTTACGAGTAACTAAGGCAAAAAATGGAAATGTTATGTTCAATTTAGGTGACGTATAAAAGGATGCTACTAATATTATTCTATACAATGTGATATTGTACTAAATAACTTTTCGATCAAGTAGCTACTATGTGTAGACCCTGATTATAATTTCAAGACTTATGATTATCATTTCCAAAAGGGTAGTTTCTAAATTAAATCAACACACTTCACCCGATTGCCTATGAAAATCGGTAAAGTTTTGGTTGAAATAACCACACTGTAAATGTATATTTGAAAAATAAAAAAACTGAGACTCCCTTAAAATCCACACGAGTAATTAAAATTTGATGTGTTAGGTACTACTACGCTTACTTACGTCTTGTACTATTATTTATTCTGTGCTTACGTACTACTACGCTTGGTAACTTGAATTAATTATAACGAAAGGCGATCGGAGTACCATGAGTTAGAATTTAAGTAATGTTCAGCCAAATTATTTTTTACACACCAGAAAGCAAAAGCATAAAGAAATTTAATGAGAAATTATAAAAAAATGTAGTATAATTTCATAGGCCTCGTAAATTTAATTTCTAACTTAAATACGTATCTGTCAATTGAGATGCAAGTATTGTGTGATTAAGCAAGGGCATAGTTCAATATTGTGAACCTCACATTGTTAAAGTAGTGTACTGCTTCATACTACAATACAGTAGCCTCGTTTTCAAGACATTATTTGTGAATGATTGCTGCACCGTCCTTGCAGGAAGAGGTCCTGTTAGTTATCTGACTCAAATTGTTATTTATTATACAAGGGGGCAAAGTTGTTGTTTAACTCTCGGGCTTATATTGAGACTCGAGCAAGCGAAAGATTCCAAAATTGAGCCACGAGCTTAGCGAGTGGTTCAACAACTGGAATCTTGAGCTTTACGAGGGTCTCAAGGCACGGGAGTTGAACAAACTTTGCCGTCGCGTGTAATACAAAATTTTTCTCCTCACTATTGCGAGGAAAATACAGACTACATACGATTATAAATCTTATCCACATGTAAGTTATCTTGAAGAAACCATCAAAAATCTATTTAAAAATTTGTCATGTACGCTCCTGATACTTAGATATTGCCAACAGCTTACCAAGTGCGGGATAAGACATGATCACATGACCAATTTAAGGTGTGACCTGCGGTTGTGCATATTTACTATGGGCATATAGGACTCACTTATATTGGACTGGTGGTAAGTGATAGGAATTAGATTACTTTGCCCCACATGTGGATAAAATGCGTTTTTCCACGCTAGCTTTAAAGGACAAAACAGCGATTTCCGAGCTAGTGAGGGGAAAATTATATTTCGCATGCAGTGCGGTGTTGCAGCTTCTATTTCCACGCATTTTGTGTGTACAGTGTGTACACAAGGTATTTGAAGATTCGCGTAAAGACGTTATTGTAAGGGTACAATAACGTCTTTACGCGAGTCTTCAAATACCTTGTGTAACCTCATAAAAACAACCTACAGTAGGTATTAGCTGTGTGTTATGTGCTGATATATTGCTCCTATTTTGCTTTAATTATTACGCAAGGCTGTCTCCAGTATCCAGTGTCTCAGTTCCATTAAGGCGTTGGCAACAGTTGACAGGGAATTGGTGAATAACTATTTCGGATGTGCTCATTAAGCAGTCTAATATGTAACATATAACGTTGAGCTTGAGTTTACGTCTGTGTAGCAATGAGAGAAATAGAGGCGTTAAGTATAAGTAATAAAATTCTCCTGTCCTGAATTACGGTATTGGAATCAACCGTAGATAATAATCTATAGCCTGGCTAACTATTGTTACTCTATTGAGTAACAGTAGGAAAAAAAGCGCAACAAGAGCATGTCGAGCCATGCTCAGTGTCAGTACAGTGGGTTACGTAGTTTACCGTCCGTCACAATAGGCGACCTTAAAAAGGGTTTTAATAGATGCCATGCTCATAAAGTCATAACAATTAAAAAGGAATATCTATCTTCGCAGTCCAAGAACTGCGGAGCGTAAGCGCTTACGATGACGTTTTATGCAAATAAGAAAAAATGACTTAACTGACTAAGTTCAAAATAATTTTCATTGAAAATATTCATAAAGTTCTATTTTCATGACTTTTTCACATTTTTCGGACTTGCGATTCAAAAGTTGAAGGGGGACACATTTAACTTTTGTGAGCGATCATTTCGGGAGGGACGCTCTTACGGATAAATCGCGCTTATGAACACCCCACGAGCCCTTTACAACACTCGTTATCACAGGGTTAAATGATGAAGTGAAGTGAACAGGAACAGGAAGAAGTAAAGTATTTCATTTCAAGAAGACAATATTGATTTCTTACAGGTAACGCTTTATACACAACAAATACAAAGTTTCCGTAGGTACTGCAACTTAATAAATTCTTATTCGATATGATGAATACGTGTTTGCGTCTGATCTTCAACTTGCCAGCGAAGAGTTAGCTGACTCTCTCGAAGCAAGGCTTCATTTCATCACAGTTCTATCTTAAGTTTAAAATACGTTGCTGGATTCGTGGTTTTTATACTTTAAATTGAATGTTTATTTTGAAATTTACTGTAATTAATACCCACGTAAAAGCAAAAGATGAAATCGAGCTGATCGACACGCAAAATGGCCATAAAAAATCTGTTAAAATAAATATCGCAACCTCTTTGCGTTTATAACTAATATTTAAAACGGGATAGTTACCATGTATGTTTGTTTTATTGAGCACCCGATATTTCGACACTATTGCAAGCGTCATGTTCACGGAGTAAACTGATGAGCTGCGAGTTTTTAGTTGTGATCTACCCACACACCATAGTGATCTACCCTCTTACAAATCACACACTAATCATCATCAGTTCACAAATCGAAAAGAGACTGTTCCGGTAAGAAATGCACGGGTTGATACTGTAAGTGTGGTGTGTCGTGAACGTGATCGAGTTTAGAGTGAGAAAGCGGACGGTAGTAGTGCCAGTGACAACACACAAAATAAGCGAACCCGTAAGAGGGTAGATCGCTATGGCGTGTGGGTAGATCACAACTAAAAACTCGCAGCTCATCAGTTTACTCCGTGAACATGACGCTTGCAACAGTGTCGAAATATCGGGTGCTCAATAAAACAAACATACATGGTAATTATCCCGCTTTAAATATTAGTTATGATGTAAATGACCATGTTAGCTCTTTGCGTTTATCTCGGTTAATGATAAAATAAACATATCTGACAAAAACTTATTTGTAATGAGCCTCCCATTTGTACGCGGTACGTGGGTAATATGAACTGCGTAATGCGATTCTTGTAGTCGAAGCCTGAATATTAAATTTACACGTACACGTGGCACGTTATGGCAGGTTTACACGCGCTTAGTATTTTTAGTGCTAATGCTTAGGGACCTGCCGTTTTGTTACGACAGTTAGAGATTTAGTGAATAATGTAGCTATTCCCGTCTTCATCAACTGCGGCGGACACTAATCCGCATTGAGACAGAAATACAGATTTCGGCCATTTCCGTCAAAGGACGTTACCAGTCAAAGGACGTCCACTGCTGGACACAGGCCTGCCCCAGAGAATGGTACATCGATTGGGTGTACGCTGCCCGCATCAAAAGGATTCCTGCGACCTGTACCAGGTCATTAGTCCATCTTGTGGGGGACTTCCGACGCTGCATCGACCGGTGCGTGATCGTCACAGTTAAATCATGATAAAGTAAATGACTAAATTATGATAAACGTAGTAATATTGTAGCCTACTGCATAAAAGAGATCATATTCTATTTTAATACTTTTTTTAGTGTTAAGCAAGAAGACTTTTTGAAATAATTTCAAAGCAGCGGTGGGTAACAATAGATTAAAGGATGACTCGCACTAGAACGGGACGGGACGGAACGGGGCGGGTCGGGAAAATCTGTCAATTTATATAGAAAGCGTCACGTGACAATCGTGACATCTGAGCTATCACGTGATTCTTTCTCTAGAAATTGACAGACTTTCCCGTCCCGCCCCGTCCCATCCTGTCCCATCTCATCCCGTCCCGTTCCGCCCCGTCCCGTCCCGAACCGTCCCGTCCCGTGCTAATGTGAGTCACCTTAATATGGAACCACTCAACAAGCGTACAATTTTAGGTTTCTGTTTAATTGGTATTTTCGCCAATACCTAGTTATAATCGTATATTGCTTAGTTTCTATTTCATTTCACCAGCAGTTTCACATATGAGTAATCAATCATACATTAATTTTGCATATAGGTAAGTATGTTCTGAATTAAAGTAATTACTAAATACTTTCTTGAGTAACTAATTTCATGTAGAAACAGCTTTACTACTTCTCATGCAAAACGTGTTACTATTGTAATAAATCTCATTAATTTTTTTATACAAGTTCCTTCGCATGGAGCGAGCAAAGGTCTTTTTGCGCGTACAGTCAGTAACAGATGTATCTCCACAAACACAGAACTAGAAAAAGTACTTAGCTACGTTGTAATGACATTATGATTAGTGCAGATAATTTTGTATAGGTATTTTTTATTTTTTGCAGCAACCTTTGCTGCTAAGTTATATAAAATAAAAGATTTTTTATAATTGTAGGTCAAGATATCTTATTTTCATACCTAGATTTTCAATTCCTTATGACTTTTTCGTACGATGTCACTGCCATGTGTGCTAAATCAATTTTTTTAATAATTTATATTTATAACCTATTTTATAAACGAAAAAACCGTTGAATTAAAAAAAGGAATAAGGTAAGGTGGGGGGAAGATTAAATGGTTTTTTGATGAGACAGACGGTGTTGTGTTGAAACCCTTGTAAAATAAAAATTTGAATCCTTTCGGTTATCTAAATTATAAGGCATGGGCAAGGACTATATATTTTTGTATTCTGTTAGTAAAACTCGGCTACGCCTATTTTAATACGTAAAAATAAATAAATTAAAATATATTGTTGTCTAAAGAGTAGACGGGTTAAGATGGAATGGTCGAGGGATAAGATTAAAATACTGTCTAAAATCGAATTTACCTACCTTATAAATATTTCACAAAATGGAACATAACACGTGTCTACACACTCCGGGCGGTCACTGTCAACTGAGCGGCGGATCGTTACACGATGGCGGCTTCAAGGATGATACCAGCACTAAAAATTTTATACTAAATAGGAAATTATATGAAGCTTTTAATTTTTCCCCTTTTGCATCTTTTCCCACCTTACCTTATATGACTTTATGGACAGTATTGTCTTTAGCAAGAGTAAGGTAGAAGTACTAGTGCTTGACGCTGTACTAGTATTCGACATGGGCACTTTATGTCAAAGTCATATAGATTAAAATTGAACAACAAATATTTTTCGATAATCGAATTTAAACCAACCCACCAACCAACCATTTATTTGTAACTTTGACATAAAGTGCCCATGTCGATTACTAGTGCAGCGTCGAGCACTAGTACTTTTACCTTACCAAATAATCATCAAAACCCATCACTTTACTAATAACGCATATGATCTGTTATCGAGGGAGCCATTTCCCCGATGAATACGTAATACTCATTTAAAGTAATGACAAGATCAGCTATCGCGCCTTCTATTATCTATACCAAATTAAATGACACGCGTGAAGCTGACTTAATTAAATAATGTAAAAGGAGTCCGTGAGGCGAATATAAGTTTATCTTCGTCACCGGGAAAAGTGAACGCGAACAAAACTGTGTACCTAATTAACGTGCGTTGTTAAAAAAGATTAACTGATGTCAGTTTCGTGACGACCAATTAAGAATATGTATAAAAATCAAGTTTTTTCATGTTTTGTATTACTACTACTATTTTATGAAATTAACTACAAAATAAAGTTTTTATTTCAAGGTTTAATTAATGTCACGAAACTGACGAATTCTTTAGTTCTTTGACCTCATCTCCAGGGGGAATATCACAGGGTCACGTGGAGGGTATCAGCACCAGGGGAAGATCTTCAACCCGATGGGCCGACCTCTTAAGAGGCCACAGGACAGGAAATTTCTCCAAAAAACCAAGGAGGTCACAGTCGAGTACGTTTACAATATTTGTATGGAGAAGTGACCATACACATCCACATGTAGTCGAATGTTCCCGTAACACAACCAATTGCCAGAAATGGAATGACATAGCAAAATAGAGGAAAGTGTGAAGAAGTAAATGGGTTGACGGTCCAAGTAGCAACGACGACTGTGATAAAAGTCAACTATGTGCTTACCATGAATCTTACGTAATCGCACTCGATAGCGACTGCGCGATTCAATAGTGTTTGAATCTTGTTCATTCTTAGCTGGTGGCAGCGAGATGCATTATCGCGTTACGTAGAATTCATGGTAAGCATACTAGTCTAAAGAAGAAGCTTGGTCGCTTGTGTCGATAGCATAGACAGATAATTTTGGCATGTTATTCTACGCTATTCAATATCATTGCAGCTAGTTAGCTGCAATATCATTGCATTAATATAGGTATTTGTACAGTTGTACAAATATATTAGTTTTCGACGACTTGTAACAAAAATCCCGAACGATACCTACTTCAACAGATTCAAAAATTTTGAAGTTGGAAAAAAAAATCCGTTCGTATGGAGATAGGTGCTTTTTCATACAAAGTGATTTTTTTTTTTAATTTCGAAAATTTTCCGCTTGCATCGTACTTAGGGTATTATCAGCTGTTGAAGTATCGTTCGGGACAATCGGGACTTTTGCTACAGCCTGTATAAATATTTCTCGAATTGTGAATAAAGTGCTGAACTGTATCTGTAATAGAAGAAACTGACTTCAATCGGGATGTTGTTGTCTTCGAATATAAAATCCCGAGTTACTTAAGAAAATCGATATCATTGCCTTTTAATTTTCCCCGTATTCCTTATCCAATCATAATCAGAACCAAAATCCAATGCAATACTTCAGTTACAGTCAAGTGAAAAAATATGTATTGACAAATTCGTCTCATAAATATATTCGCTCTTATTCGGCCGGTATAAGATGCTATGGGACATATTTTTGAGTATAAAAATATGGGTGCAAATACCTTAATTTTTACACCTGCCTATACCTGCAATGATAAAAAGTAAAAACACATGCCATTCTAGTAGATAATCTCCTTGTTTAAGTCGATTAAAAGATTTAAAAGTATAAGACAAAACACGTCGACGCTTAATTATAGCTAATCACTTAAGAGGTAGGTAAGTACTTACATTTCGATCTCGAGCAGATTTTATTTGCTAGCTTGTCTACACCAGCATCTATCTGGCAATTAGATGATTGCCAGCGATAATAAAAAGTATACACTATAACCCTATTTATGGTATTCTATAAGAACAGTGCTCCTATGGATTTTTATACAATATATTAGCACCTTTGTTTTTTTTTATCTATAGTGGGCACGACATCTTCCACATTCTGCCACCTTTCAAGATTTTGATTTTTTCGCTATTTCGGCTATCGTAGAATAACTAGCGTATGCAACAGCTCATAATTGGTTCTTAAAACTCTTGGGTCCTTATTATATCACTGTTGTATAAACTACTATATAGTAACCGACACAATGAAATTCCTTGAATCATGATATTATCAGCAGACCCCGTTATCAGTGGTGAAAACTCATTGAAACCAAGGGTTGGCAAACTACCTATCCTAAAGTCGCCTTCGGTACATAACTTCGCCTTAACAAATGTTTAATATTTTTTAACCATAAGTCGTAAATTTCAAGTAATGTAATTAAACGAGTACAAATTGAAATGTATGTACACAATTTTTTTGATCATATTTTATTAAAGTAGGCGAAATTGGGAAACAAAGGCAAAATAAGGACATGTGACAGTTTTTAATTTTTTAACTAGAAATATATTATTTGTAATGTGTTTTACATATATTACAATTTAAATATTTTACTAAGGCGAAGTTATGTTCAACAGGCGAATTGAGGATTTCAGACTTCATGTAATTTTGGCAACCCTCGTTTCAATAAATTTTCACCACTGATAACGGGGTCTGATTATCAGCCTTATTAAGCTTACCGTGGGACTAGGTCGATTTGTATAAGATTGTTCCGTAGTATCTATAGTTATAGTAAAATATATTATGTTTATAGTATCAGATATCAATCAGATCATAATAATATGCAAATACTTACTGTATTGTATACGTAGCTGTATGAATCTAATTCTACAGATGGCACACATACAAACCATTCGCAAATTTGAGTCCCCGTAGAGTGTACGTCAATGCTTATTTGTCTGCCAGACTTGATTAAAGAGAAGCCGTATTAAAACAGACCTCGCTCGGGTTCACGCACAACCACTGCATAATGTTGTTTTCTCAGATAATTTGATTTTGTAGACGTCTCTGTATTTAATGCATACTTAATTTGTATTTGAGACTGCGAAACATAGCTAATGATACTGTTTTTCGATCTTATATTCATAGTCGACACTTCGACAGTAGTTTTATCTAAGAGTGAAACTTAAATGGGGCATACAGATAGGTAGTGTGCGAAATGGGTGAGTTTTACTTTGTCGTTTTTTTTCCTGTCAGTTTTGAATTAAGTTTGGTACCTACCTCTGAGTAATTTTTTGAGTGACAAAAAATTAGGCGAAAATAATAACTATTCTTTCCAAACAAGTTCAAGGATATGAATGTCTGTAAAAATATGCCTTATGAACCCCATTTTATGCTCCTTAAATCTGAATTTATTTGGTTCCTCTCGCTTGCTTGGTGTAGCTAAAATAATAGTTAAAAAATTACCTTAATTTTTTGACATTTTAGTGAATAAGTCTGAAACAAAAGACGATCGAAGGCGGAGGCGGAGGAAGAGAGGTATGGGCACAGCGGATGCATATCGTTTAGTGTGGTAGGGCACAGCACAACGAATGTCGTCTCGCTCAAATCTGGAGCAGAGCCCATCTGGGGAAGTACCTCCACCTTACAGAAAACCGCAGTTAAATAACACTCTAGTGTTGGTGTTGTGTTTCTGTTGGTGAGTAAGGTCGCCAGAGCTCCAAGACGATTCGCTGTGTTGACAGCTGAGGACCCATGGAGCAAAGCCCTTGGCCCGTTTGGCTGTCAACACAGCGAATCCTCCTTTTTTTTAAAGGGTCGGCAACGCGCACGTAACTTCCCTGGTGTTGCAGGCGTCCATAGGCTACGGTGACCGCTTACCATCAGGCGGGCCGTATGCTTGTTTGTCACCGTCGTAGTATTTAAAAAAAAGGTTGATATTACGCATACAGTGTCTTAGGTCCTGCCACTACTGCACCTCAAATTACAACCAAATGCCTTGCGGGGGCCACTCTGGTTAGCTTAGTCTGCTAGACTCTTTCAAATCGGTAGCTTTTTAAGTTTCGAGATATTTAACGATGTGACAAACAGACGGACAGACCGACTGAGGCGCACCATAAGGGTTGTTTTTTACGATTCGGTACGGAACCCTACAAAGACGGAGGTAGAAAACTTATCCGTCAAACGTCAATTGTCAAAATGGTCGCCATTGAACCGACCATTCATGACGTACAATTCCGAGCGAGAATTAAAAAAATACCGGCCTAGTGCGAGTCGGACTCGCCCACGAAGGGTTCCATTATTTTAAAAAACGGCAAAAAAATCACGTTTGGTGCATGGGAGCCGCCCTTAAATATTAATTTTATGCTGCTTATTAGTATTTGGTGTTATAGCGGTAATAAAAATACATAATCTGTGTAAATTTCAACTGTCTTCGGTTCTTGAGATACAGCCTAGTAATAGGCGGACGGACGCCGGAGCCTTAGTAATATAGGGTCCCGTTTTACCCTTACGTACGGGTACGCGTACGGGTTTTTGCGTACGGAACCCGAAAAATGACATTTGATAAACTTTTATGTACAACGTACTAACTGTACACTGGGCGTACAGCTCTAAATATTTTTTTAAATGCTGAGTATTACTTTGTACAATGCTGCACGTTGGGCGGCACGAGGATAAAAAAACTCCAAAATCAGCAACAATTGGCCTTTTTAAATTTAAGTATTTCTCTGAATCTATCATCAGAAATTGATTTAGAAGGAAATGTGACCAACCCAGAACCATCTACGTTCAGGTAAAAAAATATTTAAAAATCGGTTCAGTACTTTGTCCTCCATCGAAAAATAGGAAACTTAAAAAAAATACACGAAAAGTCGGTCTGAAGTTATTGATTTATCTTTATTTTCCTCGAACATGCATCAGTAAATACTGCGACAGGTTTGGTCCCTTGGGAGTATAACTCTAGCTTGCATCCTTTTAGGCGGACCGTACAGACGCCACATGTACGATTTGACTACTGCCAAGTAATGGGTCCACACTGAAACAATTAGAGATATCAATTATAACAATCTGGACCCGCTCACTCTCTGATCTTTTTAACTTACGTAGTGATAATTTCCAAAAATATCTAAAAAAGAGGCATAATACTTACACAACGCTAAAATCATCACTAAGCAGCACCACACTAAGGCGATAAAGAACGATTTTCCACCTTCTAATGCCAAAATTAATGGAATAACAATGCCAAGTATCACCATAACGATCCAGTAGATAATAGTTATCCATATATACGCTGGTATTAAATCGGGGGAATTCTGAAAATCATTAAAAAAAGTTAACCTTATTTAATTCTTAAAGGGAATAAACCCTAATAATTGATCAAGCGTTAGCAAAGATCTCCGTTTTGACTTGTATAGAAATGCGTTCGTAGGTATGTCTGGCTGTCTAGATGTATTATTTTTGTCTGGTTATTCTCCCCTACAGGGACTACAGGGCCCTTACCATCTTGGTAAAGTCTTCTTTTTAACGTGATTAAGTTTCGGTTCTTTAACGCTGCTCAGTATGGCAGCGACTCAGTTTAGGTAGTCAACTGAATCGCGTTAAGACGTCATGGTAATGCTCCAGAACGCATTTCTCAACCAATTCTAGTCACATTTTGTGAGCAGGTAAAAACTAAAAACCTGCTTGGCACTGTAGATTGTTACGTATTATTTGTTTAGAGTCCACGTTATTTCTTCCAATCAAATGAACTATTAAACTGTATGCTGTTATTTTAAACGTCAAACTTCTACAGTCGGTGTAAAAGAACTGAAAACCCAAATCAGCCGAAAAAAATGACGCCATAAAAGTGCTGCACTTTTTATATAGTCTTGTTTGGAACGTGACGTTTCGTGAAGTTCCAACAGCCTTTAAAGTTTTAACAGTGTTGGTAGTTCTATTAATGCTTACACCAGTAAGTTTTTAACGTACGAAACATTTATTGTTTGTATATCATCATCAATGCAGAATTGTGCGTCTATGTCATTTAATAAGTCAATGGTCAGAGTTATCAAAATTTAGGAAACATAGCATACTAAGACTCTATTCTGATGTCTTATACAGTGGACATCTTTCGGCTGAAATGACGATGTCTGATTTTTGATGACATAAAAATGCGAGCAAACACTCCCAAATCCAGAGCAGTGCAGCTCCGGCTTGTTTTCGTACTTCTATGACAATTTGGCAATGTACTTTTAATATGAGATATTAAAGCACTAACCACATTTTTACGAGAACCCGAATCTTAAAATTCAACCATTACGTGCGCAAGCGAACTCGCCTTCCCACGGTGTCAAGCGCTAAGGATGGACCCAAGCATTAGTGTTGCGACAAGTCCCCGTATTTCCGGCTAAAAGCATAAATTTATTTGGTACTTACGTAACATGTGGCTATCACCAGTAACACTGAGCCAATAATAAACAAAATGTTGACAATCGCGTAGAGTGCCAGCAGCATTAACAGTGTAACAGTGATCGAGTCTAGCTGGAAGCGGCCTAAGAGAACCAGGTATGCGAGAAATGAAATGCAACCCAGAATCTGAAAGCGGAATAGAATTGTCAAAAAGAGACCGTACATCTATTTATTTTATATTCTATACGAGTACATGTAATAAAGCAGAGTAGGGTCAAAAATATGTACAATGAAGATAATTGAAGAAAAATTTGTTAGGAGCTCTTATAACCGATAAAAGAACACATTTCAATGATTTTTGTTTGTTTTTCTGTTTCTTTGTATGTCAGTTTATTTCTTGGAGTATCACGTGGAAACGACTGAATGGATTTAGATGCAACCTTCACTGGCACGTTAAGGGGAACTCCTGTCAGGTTAAGGGCTAAAGAAAATATTCGCAGGCGAAGTCGCGGGCATCAGCTAGTAAGTTTATAATTATATGGTTCCTAGTCTTAAATTAATTTAAAACTTTAATTCCATCCAGAAAAAAGCATGAAACTTGGCATTATACAGGGATGAACAAAAACTTAAGAGAAAACAATATTACCTTCATCCGGGGTTAGCCACATTATATAACCCGGAGTTAAGCATGTTTTTGTATAGACTTTGACAGCTTAACCCTGGGTGGTGCAAGTGGACGTAAAACACAATTCAGCCTAGTGCCATAGTAAGCACAGCTTGTGTGGTGGGCATACGGTATCAGATTAAATAGATCCGAATACTTGTCGGGATTCTAACCCAGGATGTCAAGCTTCATCGACAAGACTTCGTTGTCTATTTCGTGGCACTTTTTTATTATTATGTTTCATTTGTTCTGATAATTGTACCGTCATGCAGTCATCGAATAAATTATTTATATTCTATTCTTTTCTATTATAAGATCATTATCAACCACGATTGCGATTATTTCGTGCTTAAATGTTGATAATCAATAAAGCTAACATTTATGAAGTTTGGAGATTCAGTCAGTATTAATGGATGGACCAAATTTCATGATTTTATATTGAATAGATTTTGAGTAACAAAGGCGTCAAAGGTTCCTCCCGATGGTTCGTGTAAGTATATAGGTGTGTAGTGTTTTGTATACGAACAAATAGAATATTTTCATTTTGCATAACATCAAAATGCATAATTTCAAATTGTATAAGTGATTAAATTGCATTCATTTCAATAATTATTAACTTACATAACGCATAACAACCTTTTTAATATTTTCAGATATTATAACTCTCAATTTGAACTGTTTTTTGTTTGTTTAAATATACACACTTCGTGTAAATATACACACTGAAGCTGCGTCGCTTGAACTTGGCTGGAAACGCTGCCGCGTGCTAGATGAGAATTGGCCGCTTTTGTAGGTAATTCTTTGTAACCACGACCTTTACTACTAATAATATTCACTTAATATATTATACTTACAATTCCACTAATACCAATAAACATTGAACCACATCTCAACTGGAAGCACATACAAAATTTGTCTATTAGAGGGATTCGTTCTATCAACGTAACTTTTTCTGGGTCTTCATTTCCTCTTCCATTAGACATGGTAATATTAATTAATGTAAATAAACAAAATAAATAAAAAGCTAAAAATACAATCACGCAGGCCTGTCAGATTCTAGTTTTGTCAGAATGACATATTGTTTTTTTTTCTTTGTGTTAAGCTTTAAAGTTGCTTTAAAGTAGGTAAAGCATAATTAGATCTTTTATTCCTGAAAGGATGGATGTATTATCCATCCATGGGTCACAATGTTGATATTTTTATATTAATCTTTGAAACTTTTAAAAATAAGTAAAATAAATTTGGGTAACCACGAAAGACTTTGACTAGGTATATAACCAACCGGATTCGCATTGTCTGTCATTTTCTGTACAAAAAGTCTGCCGATTTTTGCGGGGAGGGGTCAAATGAATGGCTGTTCGTACGTAGCGTACCTACCAATGGCGATGTCAGATGAACGCCACTCAATACAATGAACATGTTTGTTTATCATATATTATGCTGTCGGTCAATTGCTACTCTGGCTGGATGATAAATCAAAGACGCAAGATGATACAAAACAAAGGATTTTGGTGTGTCCCACAAAATTACATTAAATTACCTATAGCATTATGCATATAGTCTGACAACCCAAGTCTGTCGATAGATTTTTAAAAATTTTTTTGCTTCCCTTTTCTCGGAGTGAAAGAAAGGAAGGTATACATAAAAAAAAACTCTTGTTAGACTTAGGTTGTCGGACTACAAAAAACGAATTAAGCACCTGTTATTTTTATGGTGTATTTTGTACGATCGGTGATTAAGTATTGTATTACCACGTTCAAAATTGCATGGGCAGTATATGAAGGAATTCATTCATAAATTGCCCATGCATTTTTAACCGCGTGTGTACCTGCTGACATTGAAGAAAAGTGTATGCTTAATCAACAAAAAAATATTATTATTAACTCACCTCCATTAAGGTGAAAAAACCTGAAAAATAATTGTGTCACTTTTACCTAACTTAACTACTTTAGCCTCAGAAAGTTTATTTGAGTTTCTAAAATAATGTTCTAATCCTAATTCACCCCAGCCACTTTTCAGAAAAAGTTTCGTAAATAGAATTATTTCAGTAAGTTTACGTGTTTTTTAAGAGAGATTTTTCAGATTAAAGCTTTCCTAACGCAAATCCCAAACTGAGGGTTACGAGTAGCTGTGCTGCGGATGATCTACTCACTAGATGGTGCATTGGGAGATTTGGAAGACACTTGCACTTTAGTTTCGTCTAAGATGGTCGAGTATTTTATCTGCTGTCACCATGACTGCTGACTCATCCGATCAAAAATTTCACACTCTGTGCTGTGGGGTAAATATAATACCTAATCACGAACAAAAACATTTGAAAAACTATTTCTTGTCTTTACTATTTCGTTTATGATAAGAGGTGTTTCCGATCAATGTCAGCTTTATGCCCGCTTTATAGGGATAGAGCGCATACGAGAGTGGTACCTAGGATTGCGAATTTTGGATGCTCGCCATTCTAGAATCCACGGAGTCGCCATTATATCAAACAATTTTTTCGAAGTCAAAGTGTAAAAATAAAACATTATATAAGATGCATGATGCATGGTGTTATAACTGTAATTAACACGTAATTATGACTGCAATTAATTTTATCATTAATCTATTACACACATACAGTCGTGGCCAGATCATTCTGGACAATTTTTTTTCGCAAACAATTTATCCATATTTTTACACTGTGACTTTGACTTCAATTTTTTTTTGCATAACTGCGACTCCCTGGATTCTAGAACCACGACGAGCATTCTGATACCTAATTATCAACATTATGTACACAGACAATAAATATATTACAGAAATTGTTCCTTCTCGACGAACTTGCATTATTCATCATCTCTTGGGCGTTTTTTTTACTAAATTATTTAAATAATTTAAATACCAATACCGCTGCGCTACCAAGGTTGTCTCAATCCATGACGGATGGTGACATGAACATAAATGACAAAAAGCCGTTTGTATATAAGGTTCACTTAGTGCGCAAACATTTTCGTCGGTATTTGTGGAGTAGGTTTGACGGGGCAGAAAAGTGCCTAAGTGTGGCAACGGCATACTCTTCTGCCATATACCTACGTTTAAAATTCTGTATCTATGGAAAGTAATCTACGAGCTGTACTTACAAAATTGTACTGCATTTTAGCTTATCCTCAAAGACACGGGAAAAATATATGCGTAACTTTATTTGAGAATATTTTTAAGTGGCTCATGCCAAATAAAATCTGCTATTATTTAATTTGCTTGTTAGTTCAAATGAAACTAGAAGCCGGGTTATACACTGGTATAAGCGTAATACATAGACAGCATAACTCACTACTGACTGTAGCGAATAATATGTGAACCGTACGGAACTGTGAATAAACATTTAAAAAAAAATTTAGAGGAATTGAGAACCTACAGCGAATTGAGGCCATAGCATGTCGAGCCATGCTCAGTGTAGGGTTCCGTAGTTTACCGTCCGTCACAATAGGTAACTTTAAAAAGTGTCCCGACACCAATTACTCCGGAAAAATCTTAACAGCGCGAAGTAGACCACGGTACAACGCCATTTCTCGAGAAATTGGGTTACAAATTTATACAAACTAGACGGGTTATGTATGTTGGGTTTTCGGGGGTAACTTTTGATCGCGTGAATCGATTTGAATCATTCTTTTTTATTAGAAGGAAGATACGTGCGGGATGATAAATTAAGTACTCAAGATAAAAAAAAAAATTTGCATATACGGTTAAATTACAAACTTATTAAGCCTTATTTTTGTAATTTTTTTCATATTTTTTGAACTCATAGTTCAAAAGTTAGAGGGGGGGTGACACATTTTTTTAAACTTCTGGAGCGAGTATTTCCGAAAATATTAACTTTATCAAAAACTGTTTTTATAAAACCCTCATTATTTTTCAAATGTCTATCCAATGATATGTCACACTCTAGGGTGAAAACGAAAAAAAAATCACCCCCCCCACTTTACGTGTACGGGAGGTACCCTAAAAAAAATACTATAACCACTTTTTATTTTACCACTTTGTTGGCGTGACCGATATACATATTCGTACAAAATTACAGCTTTCTAATACTTACAGTCACTGAGATTATCCGCGGACGGACGGACAGACATACAGACTTGGCGAAACTATAAGGGTTCCTAGTTGACTACGGAACCTAAAAAAATGAATACAGAATACACAATCATTTATTCGTCAAACATAGGTTTAATACAACAATACATTGTATAAGATGGTCAGATAGAAATGCATCACTATGTTGTGCCCACAGGACATACGAAATTAATTTTAAAATCATGCATACATGCACTATATTACATTTTATTTCAAAATTAACATTACAGAAGAATTCATTAAAATTTGATCAAATAATAACAATAATAAAAGGAGAAAATTAAAGTTATAAACATTAAAACACTATCATTATCATTATACATAAAATTAAGAGAAAAAAGAAAATAGAAATAAAATATTGTTCATGGAAACAAGCAATTAAAATGACATTATTAAAATTATTAATTTATCAAATTAATAAGATGTGTTTTCTGTCAAGTATTCGTCGCAGGAGTAATATGCCTTATTCGTCAAGAAATCTTTTACAGCTTTTTTGAATACGTTAACATCGCAGATTTTCCTCATGGCTTCAGGTAGCTTGTTATATACTCTAGGAGCCATACCTAGAACACTGTCTAATAAGAGAGCAGTGTCTGCCGGGTGTGCACGGATCAAGTATCGCAGACGCTCACTGGTTAGTCGTTCAAATAAAGTTGGGTTGCATTTAACAAAAACTACTAATTCAAAAATGTATAGACAGGGAAGAGTTAAGATTTTTAAATTCAGAAAATGAGACTTACAGGGCGCCAACCGTATATCGCCAATGATAAATATTTTTTCTGATATATGTTGTTTTTAAATCATGTATAAAGGTGTCACCCATTTTTTTAAACTTTTTTACACCTACTAACATAGATATAAAATAAGAAAACTGGATACCCAATCAGCCGAAAAAATGACGCCATAAGAGTGCTGCAATTGCAGCACTTTTTCATATAGTCGTGTTTGGAAGGTGACGTTTCGCTAAGTGCCAACAGCCTACAAAGTTTTAGCCGTGTTGGTAGTTCTGTGTAAGAATTTGACACTGAATGCTTACATCAGTAAGCTCTTTATCGTACGAAACATATATAGTTTGTATCATCATCAATGCGAAATTGTTCGTTAATTGACCTACATTATATGACGTTTTTCTTCTGCTTTATGTGTCTATTTTTTAAATAAGTCAATGCCTACTAATATAGGCTCCGTTACAACCTTTATTAAGGTCTCGAGTAACTAGAGATCTAAACCCTGCGCGGGTCGGCTGTATATCAAGCTAAATTATTATGACATGTGGTTTGCAATTAGTCTCGTCTATCATGGCTTGTGTTCGGTAAGCATATCCAATTTATATTTAAATTTTGTAGTTCAAAAGTAATTTGCAGCTTGAGCGGTTTTTCTTCTTTGCACGCAAATGTTCTTGTGTCTGGAGTCTGTCTTTTGTTCAATTTTAAACAGTAAAGTTATATTTTTTGATAGTTGAGCAATGAAAGTGTAACAAATTGGAAGTCATATTTGTTTTTTTGGAACTGTTTTGTTTGTGTTAGGTTTGTATTAACTATTAGCCCTTTGGTGAGTAATAAAATCACAACACTGACATAGTTTCCCGTTATCTTGCCATAAATTACTTAGTACTTTTATTTTAATATTGTTTTACCCAGGTTTTGGCTGTTGTATAATCAGTATTTAGATTATATTTTTACTTATTGTCACTATATATTGTAAATGCTTTCATGTAATGCATATTGACTTGTAAAAGTGGGCACTTTTGTGTTGAGGCCTACTTGCAGAATAAAGTTTTGAATTTTGAATAGATGACAAGCGTTGGACCAGATAGACCATTGCATAGCATAGTCGCATTGGGACACACGTTTCATGAGGTCCCACGCGCCATGAATACTCAAGTAGTTAAGGTTGTGTGCTATTGTAATCTATGGAATCTAAACAGCTTTTTCCTGTTGTATAGTATACTCTAGTTTATGTTCAGGTTTTTTTTTATATATACTACGACGATGACTAACAAGCATACGGCCCGCCTGATGGTAAGCAGTCACCGTAGCCAATGGACACCTGCAACTCCAGGGCTGTAATTTGCGCGTTGCCGACCTTTTAAAAAAGGAGGATTCGCTGTGCTGACACCTAAAGGTGCAAACTTTGCTCCGTGGGTCCCCAGCTGTCAACACAGTGAATCCTCTTGGAGCTCTGGCGATCTTGCTCACCAACAGAAACACAACACTATGAGTAGGGTCTAGTGTTATTAAACTGCGGTTTTCTGTAAGGTGGAGGTACTTCTCCAGATGAGGTCTGCTCTAGATTTGAGCGAGACGACATTCGTTGTGCTGTGCCCTACCACACTAAACGAGATGCATCCGCTGTGCCCATACCTCTCTTAAAAGGTTTATTAAGGATTTATATTTCGTTTCCATGATAATGTCATCCTAATACAAATGAAGTCCTTGTAGGAATTGTCCTATACATTGTTCTTTTGGCGGGTAAACTAAGGGTAAATTAAGGTAAACAAACAAAACCACGTGACTTGGGCATTTATTAAATGAGGTTACAAGTTTTCATATCATCATATGGAATTATTTCATTGGCCCAATAATTGAGTTTCGAATTTGTAAACATTTTAAAATGGATTAATCGCGTTTATTAACCCGATTTCGAGCCCTTTACAGCACTCGTTTTCGTAAGGTTAAAATGATGATGATGATGATGATGTGTCATCATCTTAATCCGGTGAAAACGAGTGCTGTAAAGGGCTCGAAACGTAGGGTCATGGTGTTTATAAATGCGATTAATCCGTTTTGTTTAATTTCAATGAATAACAATCGCGGAAACAGAAGACAAGATCTTGTAGTTTTGTTTGTTTAGGTACATCTTTTAATCTGCTAAAAGTATAAGGTACATGAAGTAGCAGGTACGTATAGGCTGTACCTATTTTTTTTATAATCTCTTACCAGGGACCTTACCATGACGTCTTAACGCGATGCAGTTAAGGCTCAGTAGTATGGTAGCGACTCAGTTTACGTCGTCAACACAATCGCGTTAAGTCGTCATGGTAAGGCCTCTGTTTCTGAATGAATGAATGATATATACATATGTATCTGGTTTTCTCTTATAAATAACTATTTGAGTTGATTTCCAAGTTTAGTCATATGGAACGGCTGTATTTTCCCCACTGCGGTATAACCTTCCTATGGTTATGTTTCCGATACTATGTACCTTTGTAGGTATGTTCGTATGTTTAGTTATTTGGCACGCCATACAGCATCGTGCTCGTTAGACGAATATGCCAGTAAAGTGTTATTACATTTGGCAATGACATAAGGGTAGTATTCAAACTATTAGTTAATCAGAATGTTTGATTTTGGTTGCAAAATACTACAATCGAGCTTTTTAATTTCGTAATTTCGAATTATTTGTGTTCATAAATATATTCTATTTTATATTACCTTCTTCTTCTTCGGCCTCCTAGCCTAGTTGGTAGTGACCCTGCCTACAAAGCAGGAGGTCCCGGGTTCGAATCCTGGTCAGGGCATTTATTTGTAAGTTTATCACGAATATTTTTTCCTGAGTTATGGATGTTTTCTGTGTAATTAAGTAGGTATTTATATGTATCGATCTATTATATGTATCGTCGCCTAGTACCCACAACACAAGCTTATTGAGCTTACCGTGGGAGTAGGTCGATTTCTGTAAGATTGTCCCATAATATTTTATTTATTTATTTATTCTTGATTATGACATTAACAATTGTTTTTTCTGGTTAAATACTTTTTTTGCCATAGCGATTCGTGCAACAATGTCCGGTGTACATCTGGAGTCACTAGTAACTAAGCTGCCTAAGTATTTAAATCTTTCCACTTGTTGAATTGGGATGTTATTAAGAATTATTGGAGGATGCTTTGTATTATATTTTGAAACTGTGAGTGTTTTAGTCTTCTTTGTGCTTATCTTTAAACCTAAATTCTTAAAAACTGTATCCATTTGAAAGATTAGCTTGTCTAGCAGCATTGGGGTTTCTACAAATGCTGCAATATCATCTGCAAATCGTATAAAATATATTTTCTCCCCATTAAATTTGACATCTCCTGTATCCATTTCAACAATTTTGCGTATAGCATGTTCTATATATATATTAAAAATCAAAGGCGAAAGTGGGCATCCCTGCCGTACTCCTTGTCTTATCCTTGCACGACCAATTTCCTCTCCCAATCCTATAACCGCCTCTTGTTCCTTATAAAGATTGTAAATTACTCTTCTGTCTCTGTAGTCAAATAGTTAAAGTGTACATCTGGAGTATTGCTCTCTACGGAAGCGAAACGTGGACAATGACACAAAAAGACAGGAAGAGATTGGAAGCATTTGAGATGTGGGTCTGGAGACGTATGGAAGGCATAAGTTGGAGAGAAAGAGTAACGAATGAGGAAGTGTTGCGTAGAGTAGACGAGAGGAGAACGATTCTGAATACCATTGAAGTGAGACGCGGAAAAATGATTGGACATTTGATACGACATGACCACTTTTTCACAGCTATTCTGGAGGGAAAGATAGAAGGCAAGAGAGGTAGAGGCAAACCAAGACGAAGCTACATGGACCAAGTGAAGGAAAAAGTAAGGGCCATGTCGTATCAAAAGGTCAAAGCGCTGGCGCAGGACAGAGAGAGCTGGAAGATACTCCACCGACAAGGGTGAAAAACTCTTAAGTTAATGATGATGATTCTTGATTGTTTTTTAACTTAGTAAGTCCCTTTGGTTTTGTTGTTATATGAAGAAGAAATTGTCCATTTCCAATTTCCAGCATCATTATGAAATGCGTCATCCAACCACACCACAACGTCCATTGTCGAAATTGCCTTTCATAAAAATAATAAATAGGTATTTAATGAGCCCGCTTCTACCTCATTAACATTTCAATTAGCTCGTTATCAAAGTTACTAAACGCACATTTTTCGTGAGTAAACTGTTTCGAAATTATAATTTATTTGAGTCCCCGTGGTGGTTGACGACGCAACATAAACAAAATAGTTTAATTGCTTTCACGAACTTTGTTAAACAAAAACGCCGCGGGTAGGCTGAGGGTGAAGACTGACAATTTCTATTTTATAAGATCTAGATATATATTAAAACAGTTTGCATCAAATGTATGAATTGAAAGAGATGTCATATGTATACTACAGAAAAAGTGACTAAGGCCCCCAGTGAGCAGGGCTGGGAACGAACCAGTGACCTTCTGCTTTCGCGGCAGAAGTGATCTAGTAAAGCCATAAGATATAATAAATTTAACCTTTGTTACACTTTTGGTTTCGGGACAGCGTAAGCGGGTAGGGCGTTACGGTTCAAATCTAAATCCAACATGGCATAATCTTATTCAAGAATTGTTTGTCCCCAAATATAATATTATTGCGTTGCAATTTCACCATAAAACTCTGGAATAGACTTTGTTATAAGGACCGGAGTTGTAATTGACAGTAAGTATAATATTGGAAATGTCAATAAAATGTTAAAGATACAAAATAGCGATTGACAACTTGGTCCCCTGACAAAAAATGTACACAATCATCACAGTCAAATTACTCTTAGAAACATCGAAGCCTTACCTTTAGGTAGTGTGAATAACAATCCATACACGGTAAGGTATTATTAGCGATTTCTACTTTACCGCATCTTCTTCTGCGTATCACTCTTGACAGAGTGGTCGTGGTCATCATGATACTGTGTCCTGAGTGACACGTTTTACGATTCTTCGCCATTCTTCTCTGACAGCGGCTCTGCGAGTGCCCACATGTAATGGCCCATCTATCGCTGCTTTCACCTGGTCTGTCCATCTCATAGGGGATCTACCGCGAGCTCGGGTCCCCGCAACTTTACCCTGCACCACAAGTCGCTCAATGGAGAGGTTTCCTCGTCGAGATACGTGCCCAAAGAAAATGAGGATTCGAGCTTGGACTATAGAGGATAGGCGCTGTTTGATGCCGATCTCTTTCAATATGGAGTCGTTTGTGCGGAACTCCGTCCACGATATGCCCAGCATTCGTCTCCAGCACCACATCTCGAGAGCGTCTATGCGCTTCTTTTCACTTTCTCTTAGAGTCCACGTCTCTGCGGCGTAAAGGAATATCGGGAATACCAGTGCTCTGACAAGTCTGACCTTTGTGGCTTTAGTTACGTTGCGATTCCTCCATATTCTTTTAAGCCTGTCCATAGAAGATCTTGTGATCGCCATGCGTCTTTTTATTTCATCCACGCATCCGCCATTGTTGGAGATCAAGGCACCGAGATAGATGTACGATTGAACTACATCGCAGTTCGCTATTTGTGTGACTTCGGGCGAGTTGTTGTTGGCACGGTCGACGATCATCATCTTTGTCTTGCTTCTATTGATCTGGAGTCCAAATTCTAGGCTAACATCTTCCATTTTGCGCAGTAGGTCTTCCATGTGGCTAATACTAGTCGCAAACAACGTGGTATCGTCCGCATATCGCAGATTCGAGATTCTCAAACCACCGATTGCAACTCCGTCCGTCCAGTCTTCAAGTGCTATTCTCATTATGAGCTCTGTGTATATGTTGAAGAGCAGCGGGGAAACTATACAGCCCTGACGAACTCCTGCACTTGGATGGAAGTTACTTGAAAGCACGTCGTCTGCTCTAACGGAAGCAGTTCCATCCTCATAGAGTTGCCTGAGAAGGTGTACGAGATGTTTTGGGGTACCCATTTCTAGCAACGTCGTCCAGAGTTTAGGCCATTTAACGGAGTCGAACGCCTTCGAGAAATCCACAAAGCAAATATAAGTAGGTTTGTTAAACTCTCGTGCTTTCTCAATTATCTGGCGCACTGTTAGGATTTGCTCTCGGGTACCCTTTCCTTTAACAAAGCCGGCTTGTTCAGGGGCAATTTCTCTGGACAGGAATGTCTTCAAACGCTCGTTAAGGATGTGCAGTAAGATCTTGCTGGCGTGACATACAAGAGCAATAAGACGGTAGTTACTGCATACCTTTGTAGAACCCTTTTTGTGAAGTGGAACAAAGACAGTGTGAGCCCATTCTTTCGGCCAGATACCAGTTTGCCATATCTTATTACATAAGGTTCGAAATATGAGGACTCCATACTCTCCTGATGCTTTGATCGTCTCAATTGGGATCGCATCTCTACCCACGGCCTTGCCACTTTTAAGGTGTTTGATGGCGGCTCTGATCTCATCACTTAAAATATTGGGCTCCATATCCTCGTCCAATGGTTCAGTGTGCGGCAAGTTTCCAGATTGTGAGCCCTGAAACAACGACTGACAGTAATCTTTCCAAGTCTCTGCTATTTTGTCTATCTCTGTCATCAATCCTCCGCATGAGTTCTCGATGGCCCACGACTTAGACTTGAGATACCTGGTCAAGGTGCGGATCTTTTTGTGGAGGTCTTTGGTTTCAGACTTATGAGCATGAGCTTCAACTTCTGCACAGATATTATTGAGTTGGGTCGTTTACCGCATTTTGGTCATTAATGAGTAGCCTAATAGGCCTAGCAGTGACTTACATAACTTTGAATTGAACATATCGAGAGAAGTAAAAAAGTAAGTAGTAATAAAAAAACATCTGAAAACAAAACAAAAATATGTACGAGACAACAAGATCATGGCATGAAACGTTGAATTTTATCTATTTTCAGCTGAAAAAAGGAGGAGGTTCTTTCTAAATGAAGTGTTAAATAGTACATGGTCCCTACCATGATGTCTTAGCGCGATTCAGTTTCACTTAAACTGGGGTGCTGCCATACTACTGGGCTGGGGCCTTACCATGACGTCTTAACGCGATTCAGTTGAGGTTAAGTTTAGGCTCAGTTGTATGGAAGCGACTCAGTTTAGGTCGTCAAATGAATCGCGTTAAGACGTCATGGTAAGGCCTCTGAGCACAGTTAAGAACCTAAACAGAATCGCGTTATCTAGTGAGGCCCCTGATATTATTTATTTTTCCAGCAAAATCTACAGAAACACAATCTACGGGGACGTCAAAAGGAAACTTAAACCGAAAACAATGTTTTGAGCTAGGTCAAAAATTACCAAGTCCTTCATACATAAAAATACAGGAATTAAACAGAGCTAGGTAGTGAAATGCTTATGATTAAAATAGGGTAAAAGCTGCCCTTTTTGTACAGTTTAATATACGAGTGAAAATGTTTGATAAGAAAATTTAAGTTATTAAGTTTTCCTATCCTCTTCCATCTTCTTTCCTTTTTTTTTTAATGTACTTTTTTTTAATACTACATGGTGACAAACAAGCATACGGCTCGCCTGATGGTAAGCGGTCACCGTATCCTATGGACGCCTGCAACTCCAGGTGTGTTACATGCGCGTTGCCGACCCTTTAAAAAAAGGGATGATTCGCTGTGTTGTCAGCTAAAGGGGCAAGCTTTGCTCTGTGAGCTGTCAACACAGTGAATCCTCTTGGAGCTCTGGCGACCTTACTCATCAACCGAAACACAACACTATGAGTAGGGTCTAATATATGTTATTAAACTGCAGTGTTCTGTAAGGTAGTGGGACTTATTCTCTTCCAGGTCGTTTTGCTGTCTCTATCTCTAGTTAGTTGGTTTTGCTGTGCTTTTTCCGCAACTCAACAAATTGTGCCTTATTTGCGTGATAACGAGGTAGCCCTGCTTTAACCACCCTAGCTCCTCCACAAAACCTCTACCATCGTTTTTAGGTTGCTAACTGCGTCCTTTATTGTGTTTGCAGTACATGTCTACAGTCTAGGGGAATATGTTTTGGTGGTTGCCTCTTTTTCTATGCACGCTCTGTACATAGCATGATCAGTTTTAGAGAGAGAGAGAGAGATCTGTGTATATAAACATAGGTTTCTGTCTCTCTATCTATATTATTTTACAGTTACACAGCGCAGCGCCAACTCAATCCACTCCATAACAAATACCTTGATCACATATCCAAAATCCTAAGCAACGTTTACAAACTCTCATGAACGCTTGAGGAAAGACCCGCCCGTCAACTAAACGTACATCAATGTACGGAAGCCGAGAAATCGACGGGTCGAATGGCCACTGTATTTGTACTATATACGTTACCTAATAAATTCCTGATAAGGGTGTAACGCTGTCCATTACACGGGAAAGTTTATCTTAGGAACTGGATTTGCCGTTAGAAAAATCCGTACTCTATTTATGTAGTAAATGTATTTTGGATAAGAGCTGTTAGTATGATTTACGAGACGGCTGGACATTTTTAGTAATTTGTATACTTTAGCCTTGTTCCAAATATAAAAGTGAAAAAATTAAAAAAATTAAACAGTTAAGTGGGGAGAGAACATTTTTACTGTCTATCTCGTTATTTTTTTCATTCACCTTACGTTCAAATATTTTCAATAATTAAGAGGTAGTAATCTTTTAGGAAAAATTGACATTTAGACGGTTTTGTTCACTCATATTACTCCTACTTACTAAACCAATTCTTGATATAAGGTATACAATAGGAGTTACATAATGAAATCACAACAATGAACCGGTTTGCAACATGTGACAATATCAGGCTCAGAAAATACAATTTAAGCAAAAAAATGTGAATATCCTCGTGCAGTAATTTAGTAACTAAGCCGAGTTATAAAAAGTATTACACTAAAGCCAAACTTGAATCCAGAATGGAAATGCTGGATAATGCTTGGATGAAAACGGATTTGCCGCCAACTCCTGCTACCAAGCTAAACAAAGAATGTTTTCAATTTCATTAAAAAGGACGCTTAAAGAAAGACGTGTTTTTTTACAAAAAAATATTTTAAATTAAATTGAGATTTTCTTTTGAAATTTTTATAAATTATATGACTATAGCGAAACGTCTGCTACTTTTATGAGTACTATTTTATTTACATACCTTCTACAAAGACAGTTCCTTAACCTTTGTTCAAATCCGGTTCTATATTTAGTTTCTGCTTTTTATCTCAAGTAAAGAAATCTTTGAAAAATCTCGCCGACAATTTAAAACAGGTAAAGCCAGACAAGAGACAATTATCCGAAGTACAGATAAAATTAGCATAAAATAATTAGCTGAGGGGAAAGAAAGGACAAAAAATCGAGGCATATCTCGTCTCGGCGAAAACAAAGCTAACCGCTAATGGGTGCTCATTAAAGTAATAATTTCGTCGTAAAAGTAAATTTTCCTCGTATTAATCAGCCTCGCGATTAATTTCTTTAATTTCTTTGCTCATATTATACGAGTGTCGTAAAGGAAACTGCAGGAAAAAAGACGTGTTAAAAACCTTAACATAACCGAATGGCGACATTTCCTGCCAGTAAAGCAAATTCTTCTACCAACTAGCTTTATTTTCTTTTATATCTGTTCTCTTTATTACATTCCTTGAACGTTAAATGAATTATAATATGAAAAATCCCCTTTTCTAGTGCCGCTCAAGCTCACGGCGGCAAGCGTCTGGCAATCTGGCCAGATACGGTCGGAACTACATTCATATTGAAATATTCACCGCCGTTATTATTCCGCAGTCTTCCGCTACCAGACTTTGCTTTTTCCAGCCCATTATTGTATTATTCTCGAATGTGAACAAAAGATGAATATTTTACAACTTTAATGCAAAAGCGATGTTTAAAAGAGTAAAGGGCTTTTAATAGTTACTTACACTTTTGTAAAATGTAACTAGTACATTGTACATTGAAAACGGATGCTATACCTGTTTTGGAAATCATTTTGGTAACAGTAAGTAACAGGTAAACAGTTTATATTCAGATGAGTTCCAATATCTTCATTTACACGAATCATAGTTTGTATCCACAGCTTCCGGTTTGAAATCCTCTCACCTTTTGGAATATTAAGAGGACTTATAAATTTTAAATGTGAACAGTTTTATTCAGCCTACACTTTGCCATAAAACGTCTATGCACACGGGTCTTTTGTACCTTTTTGTGACGGAAGCTATCAATATTTTCTTGCCTGACAGAATAGATATCAAGGTTAATTCTCACATACAATATCAGCGCAAAATTTTCACGTAGTCATGGAATTTTCCATCAATCACGGCTCAGGTAATCTCATATTACCCCAAAAATTGTGATAGGATAACCAACTCACGTGATATGGCAATTTTCGCCTTAACACAATTAAAATACCCGCGTTCTTATACTGAAAATAAATGTAACAACAAGTTTTACGAATAAATACACTTGAAAAGATAATACCAATCCTTTTTAAGTCTCGAAATCAAAACTAAATTAGACGCAAAATGATCTTCACAAATATCGCAAGACCTGTGATGTCAGAAGGCATATGGTTGCGACAAAATATAATTATGTACCTACTTACTTTAAAAAATGGGAAGAAATATACTTGTTATTTAAGTGCAATAAATGCGTCAGAGTAATCATAATTACCATCGAATATTTTGATTTCTGAAATAACAATAATGATAGAAACTAAATGCAATTTTCCATTGCTGAACGTTTTTATTGAACAAAGAACATTCAATATTGTTCATCGCAACGATAACGGTTTATTTGAGAATTTTAATTATTAAAAATTTAATAATTTGCAGCCAAGTGGAAAATTTATTACATTAATTACAGGTCAAGTAGTTTTAATTAAAAACTTGTTTGCTTTCCTCGCCTGTTATTTGTTACTCTTTGTTTTGAAGCAAATTATTTTTTATTACTATTTTATTTTATTTCAGGCAGCTACTACTCAAATGAATTTATGTTCAGTCCTGTTTCACGTAACAGATTTAATACGTTGAAATAAAAGTAAGTAGGTACGTTGTTTAACATCATACTTACGTAAATCATAAGAAAGACAAAATAGATATAGTCATTCATTTTTAATAAAAATTAAGACTGACTGACTTACCTACTGTCGCAAAAAATGTGAAGTGTAAGTTTATTAATAAAACAACTGACATAAAACGTCGTAATAGTCAATTGTCAGCACTTAATTGTGATTAAAACTTAATAGTATGGCTATTTGAAACTAATCGACGGAATTGAAGATTTTATCAATGTAATGACATTAAATTTCATTTCTTCAAGCACGTTACATTGAGCCTTACCATTAGTAGCATTTGTGTTTCTAAGCAAACGCGTACCTATTGTATAATAATAATAATTTTAATTTTAAAGCATAAATTATGTATTTTTCAAGCAATCACGTTGCTAAAATTACACCAGTGAGACAAAACAATTTTATCGACAATAGATTTTATCTAATTCGCCAGCTCAGACCTCTTATCATAATTCAGTCTCTTTTGGGTGTTGGTCGTCTTTACCTTTTTAAACCAAAAAAAATACTGGAATGGATGGGCTACTGTTACAGTTTCTTAATTATGTTACTTCTCCTATACTCTATAATTCAAGATAATTATTTTGGGGCAACATACATTGTATTCAAGTGCACTTCTTGTATCGAATATGTGATATTGGCCTTCACGTCAATATTCCTGCAAAGGCGAACAATGAGAGATTTTTTCAAAAACTTGGAAGCTTTCGACAAAATTCTTAATATCGATAAGGATGTCGCCATCATATTTCCTATACACAGAACTATGATTTGGATAACATTGAGTGTGACTATTACTACTATTGAGTTTTTTGTCCTTTATGAATCAAATTTGTCTTACTCTATTATTAATTTAACTATAATTGTGCACGATGCCGAGCAAGTTTTCTTTGGAACAATGCTGAGATCAATTTGCGAGAGAGTTCGTATCGTGAAGGCTCATGTGGTAGCAGTGTGCGATATAAGTGCTGAAGAGACAAGGAAACATAAGAAGCTAGACAAGGTGGAAGCTTTGTGGAGGAATTCTCAACATGGTATCAGTTCTTTGCATGAAGTTTACGAGTCCTTACATAAATGTGCTGAACAACTCAACTCTGTCATGAGCTTTCCGGTAGGTAAAGGTAGATGTAGATGTGTGATAAACTATAGTTTTATTTTTATATTTATTTTTAATGATGAATACAGATGTGTTTATTATTACCTGGCAAAAATACAATGTAAATAATACTTTTTATTGACATTCTTATTTCATATTACAAACGACAAGTATAATAAGGACACACCGTTTAATTTTCAGTTAATGACGATGCTGTTATCATCAGGTTTATCAACGATAATCTTGTTAAAGTACGCGTTCTCAATATTCCAGGCGAACGAAGAGTCTAAAGATGTAAGTATAAAAAACCAACCAACAATGTTTGAAACCCTTGCCATGAAAGAAAAAATCTGGTTCCCGCTAAATAAAAAAGAACACTGGTTGCTAAATGACGTTACTAACGTGGACCTAAGTTACATCAATTTTGTACGGATGCTTAGAGCTCTGGTCAAAATATTTCAGTTACCTATTAAACAAAAAACAGCCATTTAATAAATAGTGCTACTCAACCCGAGCTTCAAGCCAGAGGCACTGAACAAAATAGATGGAATGGAGGCATGTTACTTCAATAACGCTACGTATATGAATAGCAATAGCCTGAACTTTATAGGAACGTACTTTTTTTATTAAAAAAGGTAGGTACTTTGTATAAATATTGTAATTCCACTTATTTTTAAATGACCTTAAATTTTATTAAGACTCCTGTTACTTTTCAGCTGATGTTACTAGTTTACATCTTGATCAGATGTGTAAAGTACACGGTGCTGGTGATCGTTCCTTGTTTTTTCTCAAGCAAGACGACAACGCAGGTCTCTATCATACGGAAAACTCTTCATGATGCGCTGAACAACGATAAGTTTGGTAATAATTTTATATATTGTACCCTGTAAGCAAAAACCGGCGTAGCAAATGATATAACATTTTCAGTAGTATTATAATGGAACCTGGAGTTTGGTCTGTAATATTACCAATTGCACAAACATCGTTCTTGTATGATGACACTCAATTTTTATACAGTAGGATTTTAATTCACGGAGTACCAAAAATCTGGTGGAGATACTTGTACAATGACGGATTAATAACATTACTTTAAAACTTTTTATATTCCAGCTTGTAGAAATCATTAGATTATCATGTGTGAAAAAAAATACCGCATCAGGCATTTGTGAGATAACATGTACCTGCACAATTAATGACTTGCGTTTTTTGGTGCCAATTGACAACATTTTATAAATGTATATATCCCTAATTACAAGCATAAACCTTTTTTTATAAACTAAACTAAAGCTAATTAAGAGTCTAAGCTAGGTTCTCTAAGGGATGACTTACAGTAGATCGAGACGGGACGAGACGGGAGGATCTGACAGTTTTCTTAGAAAACGTCACGTGACATCCGAGGGCTCCAGCCTATCACGTGATTATTTGACAGATCGTCCCGTCCCGTCCCGTCCTAGAGTGAGTCATCCTTAAATCTGATACCTGCGGTATAGTGCCCATAGGACAGGCTACATTACATCGTTGAATCGCAATGCCAATCCTATGCCCCAGGAACGAGCCAGCCCTAGGATTACTGTGGCTACTAAATGTGACGTCGCTACAGCCACACAAGTGGCATCCCAGATGAGCGGCCGTCCCATTAGTCACAGAATGAGGGTCAAACCATCAGGCCTGCTGCTGCCATCGCACGCGTAACATACCGGGTTGTTTCAACACGGCTGGCACGCCCACGCTGACAAGGGCCCGACGGATGACATCGTTGAGGCTGGCAAGGCGGGACTGTCGGCCTGCGCTCCTGCGGCAGGATAGATCGTGGTAACCTAAACTGTGACAACAGATCCGCAAGGACAGCGATTGAGGACAACAATGTCAGCCCCTACGCGGAGACCAACAGCAACCCTAAAGAAAAAAATCCATTAATCTAAAACCATTTAGAGATAAACGCCTGTTTTGGACTAAATTATAAGAGTTACCCAAATAATAGTACAGTGTGCATCTAGGGAGGTAAGTACAGGATTACTAACGAGAGTCTGTTAGAAGCCCGACGCAGCAAGCGGAGGGCTTTTAATGACTCGAGTTTGTAATCCTCTTACCGACCGTGACGCATACAATGTTTTTCATCACACTTGTAAGGGAAAAACAAATAAACAAATGAATCTTTTTATTAAAGTTGAATGTAATAGTACAATTACACAGTAAAGTTGGTTTATAGCCAAGTTTGAAGATTTGAAATAAGCCTTAGCTGATGCAAAACCTCCTTAGTCTGAAGTAAATTGACGTACGATATTTTAAAACTAAACTCATAACTCCCTCGGCAGTTTTGTGCTCGACAGCCCGCTCGATTCCGGTCGAGCGTCCCTCCCTAAACATAACATAACTCCCTCGGGAGTTATATTGTACTCAAATCCATAACTCCCGAGAGGACTAAATCGGCTCTAACCGCTCTATACGCCTGCGCGTTATTACACCATTACCGAGCAACTGTGATGAAAAAAAATACGTGTACCATTAATTAGTGCATTATTTCCCTGACATTATTTCCATACAATAAAAACTAGCACATAAAAATATTAAATGTTATCAATTAGGGAACAGCGTTGGGGCTATACCAACATATTTTTTACTGCCAAATTCCATTTGTTCTTTTAAATAAATAATTTAAGTTAATAAATTAAATCGGTCTAGGGTTTGCCGAGATAACCCATATTGCGAGTTCACGTTCCTTGCGAACCACATATTTTTATGTTTTTTAAGCTTCACCTACTATATTTGTTTCAGACAAGATGGACTGTCGCCGTCTAAAGGCGTTTTTCCAGTTGACTCGGGACAGCGAGTTTGCGTACGCGCTGTGGGGCGTCATCAACCTTAATATGTCACTGCCGCTCAGCTACATCAGCCTCTGCACCACCTACTTAGTTATCATTATACAGTTCTCTAAGTTTATTGACTAATAGATAAATTAAGGAATCATTTAGCCCACCATAAGGTTATGGCGTTAAGTTCGACTCACGTTTGAACGGGACGGGACGCTAGATGCAAAATGCGTTGGTGGTCCAGGCGGTATGGCGTGCGACTTTCCAACCGGTACCGGCTCGTACCAATGAGTTTTTAGGAACTTACGTACGAATCATTACGTATCATTTGAAATTTATCAATCGCTTTTCGGTGAAAGAAATCGTCTTGAGGAAACAGGAGTAATACCAATAAGGCCTAGTTTACCCTCTGGCTTGGAAGGTCAGATGGCAGTCGGTTTCGTAAGCGGACCTTTGGCTCCCCAAGCCACGGCATAAGCCGGGAAAATGTTAGGAAGAAGCAGGGACGGGAAGACGTGTCTATTTCTATCGAAAGCCTCATCATTGTGTGATCACCGAGCGACAGCAGAAATAGACACAACGTTTCGAACTCTTGACTCGTTCCGTCCAAACATGAGTTCCCTAACTGTAGTTTACCGGTCTCGGTCACCCGCTTAAGCACTTCAATTCTTATGAAATGATTTCTAAAAAAATGTTTTAATTCGTAACTGTACACGAAATCTAATGATATGTGATACTTACCTAATTGTGAGCTTTTTGAAGACACTTTAAAATCAAATTTAATTTAGAGACTACCTGGCGATTCTTTTTTATTTATAAATAGTGAGTGCTCTTTAGAAACCACTAGTAATTTCAGGCCTGTTTACAGTATTCACTTTTCATTTTCTTTTTTTTGTGAACTCTAACTTTTGAACCGCAAGTCCAAAAAATTAGAAACAAAACTTGGAAATAGAACTTTATACAGAAATTCAAGGAAAATTATTTTGAACTTGATCATTTAAGCCATTTTAGATTTTTGCAATAAAAGTATCATCTCAATTAAAAGGGCGTATTATAAGTCGTTAGTGCTACGAAGATACTCCCCCTCTATTGTTATGAGCATGGTATATATTGTGAATTATGGAACCCTACACAGAGCATAGCCCGACATGCACTTAGCCGGTTTTCATTTTTACCTTTTTCTGTTGCACTGTATGCAGCAGGGTGGTAAGTATATCTTCGTTTCTAGCTTTAAAGGTAGTTAATTCTGCACTTGAAGACCTTAAACTTCTTCCACACATTACAGAAACGGCCACTATTATCTTACATTATATATAAATACACAAACACACGGGAAACAAAATGGTACCGTCATAACCTAAATTGAAAACAGTAGCCCGCAGACCAAATCGTTTTTTAAAAATGGCTAACCAAGGAAATTGCGAATAGTTTTGGGCGTACAAAACGCTGTTTGTCCATGATGACTAAAACTGTATCAAATCTAATTAAGTGAATGAACCATTTTTATAGACCGACGTAAAAATAAAGGTGTTATTATAAGTTTCATATAAGTTTTCAAACAACCAAAGGTGGAGACGCAACTATACAATGGAGAAACAAACAATGCAAGTATCGCTTTCGGTTGGAGACCTCCTGATAGGAAACGTGGTTCCGGACGGTCTATAAACTCATGGCAACGGTCCGTTGAGGAAGAGCTTCGTTCAATAGGAGCTACCGTATTGTCGCTCGCCAGGCGGCGCCACTCATGCGTGGGAATATGAGAAAATTTTCAAAGTGACGTTTGAAATGTTGCCGCAGGAGCTAGCGCCCCTAGCGGCGAATCGACTTGAGGTAATCCTTATTGGACTGAGCTGAAAAGAGGCTAGTCGACAGTATGCCCGTCTTGCTCCTGCCAGAGTAGTGGTAGTAGCGAAACGGACATACTTTCGAATGCCGCAGTTGCAATCGAATGTAACTCATGGTACGCTGAAGGTAGAAAGGGATGGCGCGAGCTTGTGAAGGCCCTTGTTTGCATCTCTGGGGTGTCATACGACAGCAACAACAACATGCATTTTAAAAATATGAGAATTATAAGTTTAACGTGTGTATATACTTTATGTGCCTGCCTGTGACTTTGTGGGTCCTGAACGGATGAAGCAAGTTTAGTGTTTTTATGAAATGCATTATTTGCGGGATGGTACTTAGCTATGGTTTGTAATCATAGCAGTTTTTTGTAATATCGGTATACTGATTCAAGTAAATAAAATACTGTTAACTTCAGAACTGGTGAGATATACTGATAAATACATAAATGTAAGAGCCATATGTAATTTTACAATGTGTATAAGTAGTTTTTTCCGGCTGTCGGTTTACCTCCGGGTTAGTTGACTGCCCCGTTGATGCAAGTGGCCCTTGAACAGTAGTTTTTATTTTTCCGATTGTCGGTTTACCTCCGGGTTAGTTGACTGCCCCGTTGATGCAAGTGGCATTTGGTTTTCATTACCGGAAAGAAAACAGCCCTGCCTCAACCTATAAACATGAAATAAATTAAATCACGTAGTAACTGTCTTGATGTGCGAGGTCGTGTAGAAAATGAACGTGTTCATGCACGTGCGTACGAAAATAAAGACGATAGAGTTATCCCGCAAGCGGGCGGTCCGGGAATACGTAATGAACGCGAAAGGACCTGTGTGCTTGCCATGAGTGCGGCATTAGAAAGTATGTCCGTCTCGCTCCTGCCAAAGTAGTGGTAGAAGCGAGTCGGACATACTTTCAAAGCAAATAAATGCAAAATATTGTCATCAACCGACGTCGAAAAGGCATTGCAAGTAGTAGCAAGTAGTAGTAATAAAGGTCAGTCAAATGCATATGCCAATTAATATGTAGGCATTCTAAAATGACTTAGACGATTTAGTTAACGCATTTAACCAATGAATAATATTTGAGTTTTCCTCACAAGTGTGTTGAAAAACGTCGTATGAAAATTCTTACCTAGACGTGACGTCACATGCCCCGGCGATAATTTTGATACACTTTATTTTCGTCAATTTCAGTTTATATGAAAAACGAAAAAATACCTATATGTACGAGTACCTAATTACTATTTAAAACGAGATATTTACCATGTATATTTGTTTTTCTAATCTCCCGATAAACCGAACAGTTACGATCAGTTACACCATGAAAATGGCACTTGTAACAGTGCCGAAATATCGGGAGCTCAGAAAAACAAATATACATGGTAAATATCTCGTTTTAAATAGTAATTATAGTGTAAATGACCATGTTAGCTTAAAATCGGAAAAAATACCTGTCTCATAGTTTTGAATAATCTAACGAACTAAATGGAATGATAGTTTTTCAACCTAGTCGTCACCCCTATTATAGAAATTGAATAGATTATGTGTCAACATACATAGGTACATATGTAGAAGCTCAATTTATTCAATTGTTCCAAATTAATAGGTAGTTTCCGTGATTAGAGACTTCTAATACCACTCCTTGGGGGTCCAAGGAGTGGTATTAGAAGTTTACCATTTTGATTTGGTTGAGAGTAAAGTTCAATGCTACTCTAGAGAACTGATATGAAGATGTTTAGGTTGAAACTCGTAAAGCTGCGTTCGTTTTACGTTTCTTGAATTTTACAATATATACTAAATTATATATATATAAATAATAAATTATTACATGCCACGACAATACTGCGATCGTAGGCAGCCCTTAGACAGCGATTTCCACCGAGCGAGCGTCAAATTGCTATATGTACCTATAAATTTAAAGTGCTGGTTCACTCACCTGAACGCAAAAAATATTAAAGGTCGATTCAAACTCAGGTGGTTAAGGGGTAAGAACTAACGACCGCTGGGACAAATAGGTTCTCGAGTGTCGACCACCTACCAAAAGAAGCAGCGTTGGAAGACCTTCAAAAAGATCAGATCCAGGTTAAGATCCTTAACGGAGGCTTTGTCCACGTCTTTTGGCTGAATGATAATGATAAATATATAATGAATAAATAAATATATTGCGGGAAAATCTTATACAAATCGACCTAGTTCCACGGTAAGCTTAATACGGTTTGTGTTCAGGGTACTAGACGACGATGTATATAATAAATAGATATATAATTATAAATACTTAAATACATAGAATACATCCATAATCCATGAACAAATATTCGTGATAAATAATAATAAATACTTTGACCAGGATTCGAACCCGGGACCTCCCGCTTCGTAGTCAGTGTCACTACCGACTAGTATAGGAGGCCGTCAAATTAAAATTAAAATTATTTATTTTTAACAAAAGGATTACAAAAATACAGTGTCGAATCCTCCTTTTAAGTTAAAAACTTGTGTTAGGAGGTATTCGCTCTTTCATACAGGGTTGAGTTCAGCGCTAAAAATAAATATAAGTACTTATCCTAAAACATGGCATCAACAGCAAGTAGCTGGCATTGTTTTTGTAACAAATGTAATAAATGATGATAAGTTAAGGGTTATTGTAATTGGAATTAAAATGTAGGCATTAAAATTATTTGAATACCTTCCTACCTCCATTATCGATGTAAGCAATAGACCGGTATTGCCTCTCCCAGCAATCGTAATCGAAGCCATTATGCCTTGATTAAAGTAATTAACTACAAACCGGTGTAATAGCTACCGTAAATAGATTCGTATTGAAATGTAATCTTGAATTCGGTTCGGCAATTTGAGGGTCTAAATAAAGATCAATCGAGTTACGTACCATGAATATATAATGTTCAAATGTAAAGGTGATAGAGTCAGTCTATGCTAAGTTTCCTAGATTTTGATAGCATATACTATGAAAGTGTTAAGTAAACGTCATAATTTCATAGAAGTTTGACGTTTAAAATAACACTTTCAAGTCTGACAGTTCATTTGCTAAGAAAAGTTAACGTGGTTTGACTCTATTCTAGCGCGACAGCACTGCTGCGTAGCATTATAATAGTGAAATAAAAACCTTTTTCTACTCGCCTACTTTAATCTGTCAATTATGAGTACATAGACAAAATAAGTAAATAAGTATAAGCACATACTTTTTGATATCAAACAGTCTATGATACATCGAACTCAACCATAATATTTCATTAGAATACGCTGTAGCCAACTATAATAATTTCAAAAATAGAACTTCATACAAATTCTATACTAATTTGCGATACCTGGCAAATTTTCCTGCATCTGAAACACATTTTTTTTAATCTGTCACGTTATCGGCCAATCAGAGACAGTTTTGTAATGACACTTTGGTTGGAGATTCTGTTTATCTGTCACGACCGCTGAACGCTGATGTGGTTTGTTTCTAATTCGATGCGAATGCGAGATATTTGCTTGTATTCATATGATCTTCTGCATATTCTTTTGGTAGAGAAGAAATAGTACGATGCCATCTCCTTGTACCTATTGAACTTAATGGTGTGAAGCAGTGTTCTGCTCACGCACTGGAACGGAGTGCGGATCTGCTTCAAATTTCAGTGTGATAACCGCGTAAAGGGTGACTCACACTAAACTGGAAAACATAATTAAATTCCATCAAATCTCCTAAGAAATTACACTGTCACAATGAAATCTTTCTTCAGTATGACAGGCCAGAAGTCACCAACCCTTTCGTAATAATAAATTATTATAATTATGTTGCTGCAGGTGAAGAATTTATATTATATCGAATTTCATGTATTTTCCCTGGAATACAGAAGTTACTTCGTCAAAATATTATTGTAGACTCCATTTTCTGTACCTATAAAGAGTATAAACGTTACATCTATTTATGTAAGTGCAGAGCTATCATATCAAATGAAAGTGCTTTATTAAATACGACTTATTTACTTTATTTCGACCCCCAGATGTTGGTTATGCATCTAAGTACTTTTATATACTACTTAAAAGACAATAGAGGGCCTTAAGTATTTTGTTCATTCGTGATAAATATGAGCAACAAACGGTACCTAATGAATTTCTGGGCAGCTGGCTTGCAAGAGGTTGGCTACTGCACATTATTAATTTATATACACAATATATTAAGTATATGACATCTATTTGAATTTACAGTCTAAAGCGTTAAAGATATAAGTGATATAACAATGAAATTTGGAACCTAAAAAAAAAAATACATTATTAATTAGTATTTTTCGTATTTACGTTTTATGATATTGATATTGTAACAAAACAAAACGGAATAGGTACCAAATGTTGTTTACACCCGAAGTTTTACCAGTACAGACCGAACATTACTACCACAAAATAGATTTAATTAAATATTAATTTGTGCGATTGATTTTTTTACAAGCCTGATGGTTTAAAATAAGCATTTAAATGTTGTATTTAAAAATTACTATTAAATGATGTGCATCCGTGCATTCTTTCGCCGAAAAAAATATTTTCTATTAAAGGATGACTCACACTAGAACGGGACGGGACGGGACGGGTCGGGACGGGAAAATCGTTCAATTTCTATAGAAAACGTCACGTGACCTCCGAGGGTTCCGACCTCGGGCATGATTATTTCTATAGTAATTGACAGATCGTTCCGTTCTAGTGTTACTTTACTATTATTTTACTAAAATACAAGGAAACATCACATCATCAAAAATAATAATTCCAAAATTTTTGTTTCTAATTGTTATAAAAGCCTAAAAAGTACCCCTATTTTTTTATCAGTACGCGCTTCGTCTGTTTGCAATAAAGGAAAATAATAGGTAAATAGCAGAGACTGTATGGCTGTGGCTGAGGCTGTGTGGTTGAGGTGTATAGAGATACACCTAATAGACCTTTTTCGTTAAAACATTTTAAAAATTTAGTAGGTTTTTTTTTTTTGTAGCCTTCTAAGTTGTGTCCCACTGCTGGGCAAAGGCCTCCCCTCTGAAGGCCTAGTATAAAAATTATACGACATTAACTCCTCGACCGCGTTAGCGTATCGGGAGTTCAAATTATGTTTGCCGTTTATTTAAATCATCCGGCAACTTTCATATTTTGACCCCTCGATACGCTAACGCGGTCGAGGAGTTAATGTCGTACCACTTTTATACTAGGCCTTCTGCTCTGGTATATTAAATAAAGTAAAACAACATGGATACTGGAAGAACTTCTATATTCTTAGATCTTCAATTTAAACAGAAAACTTCGCATCGCTCTATCATCGTGCCAGCAGTAACTCAATGTAGCCTTTCAACTCATTCACCTCATCGCCTCAATAACTAGCAAACTACATTTCTGAGTTAGTGCAACTTTACCCCGTCCTTATGGAAAGTTCCCAAGGCGCTCGTGGCAAACGCTCCACAGGAAAATAAAATGAATTGGACTCTTCCTGAGAGTGCTTTCATTTCGTTTCGTTAAGGTCGTTCTGTTAATTTAGATGTAGGTACAACTAGCTGACTGTGTACCTCTAGATGAAAATTTAGTTGGTTTTTATACGACTACTGCGTACCGTAAACAGGTGCTACTTTGCGTCCCACTGAGTAAAAATGCTCCAACTGTTTTTTCGTCTTTATCCTCTTGTTAGTAGATAAAATAGAAAATATCGCCATTGATTCGATAAAACATAATCAGGATTACTACACAGCAGAGTTTTTTGTTCTGATATCATTAATGTTGTAATTATACCCACATAAAATGCATTGGGAGCAAAATTATAGACAAAAAAGTGAAATTGCTCTACGTAAAGTTGCGCAAATTTATATATTTGCTTAAAAACAGAATGATTTCATTGTGCAAGTGTCGCATAGTGAAGGAATATTTAGTTGTTATATTAACTACTTACCTGTCTAATTATCAACATGTTGTTTTATATCAAATTTTAAAATGAAATTAACTTTACTAAATTAACTAACAAAAAAAAGGTGTACATATTAGGTGTTATAAAAAAGGTGTATAACGATTTTCTTTTTAATTTTAAAATAGTTTAGTGATGACCAATCATTGCAACAAATTTGGAAACAATGACTCACCACTTTACGTTAACGAAAACGAGACGTTACGGTTTAAAAGTACAATTTTCAAACCACGTTCATCGCGAGCGCGTGCTAGCATAGCCAATAATATGAAGTAATACATATCTAACGAAAAGCGCCTACGTACACAGAACCCAATATGAGGTTATTGCATGTGTTACCGTATTACCTATGTATATTTATTGTTCACATCCACCGTCGTCGAAACGACGTAATGTTGAACACCATCAAATGAATTAACTTTTCGTAATTGTAACCCTGGCAGTTCGGTTTCCTTTGTCTAGGTACCTGCTAATATTACTTCTATTTGAAATAATATTTAATTTTATTTCAAATAGAAGTTATATTAAATATTCTGGATTAGTAAATTGTGATTAAGGTAACGGATTGTAACGCGAAACGAGAACGGAGTTTATTCTCCCAGTCACACTTTATAATTTTGTATATTATATGTAGGTATCGTCGTATGCATGTATGTCAGATGCTGAACACTTGGTTTGCAGTTTACGATAGGCCTTCTTTTAAAAGAAACCTGCTCCTGAGTTATGAATGTTTTATATGTATTTAAGTATAAAATCTATAATATCGTCGTCAGAAACACACAAATCAAGCTTAATTAAGCCTCATTTGGGTTCAGGTTATTAAGTGTGAGATAATCCTAGCTTCGTATCCCTATCTAATAATTTGCGTTTCATTGTCTAACTCCTAGAATTGATTCGTCAAAGCCCCACGTCATTGGGTTTTGGTTTTAGCTCAAAGCGCTCGTCAATTAATCAAGTGAAGTTTGACTGGCATGACGAGTGCCGGGGCTTGTCTACTACATAGCATGTGATTTACAAAAACTTTGTTTTCTGACTAGAAATTATTTTACTTGGTACAAGGTTGGTGTAATTTCTTTGAGAAATGCTGTTATGCTGCATGTGGCCGCTCCATAATAAAATGATTTATAAACCCACATTTCATTATAGGCAAAGAAAATTAGATCAATAAAAAGAACACTAGGTCCATGGGGTCCCAGCGCACGCAAATTTTGTTTTCAAAATCGCGAGACGTCTGGTTGATGTAACTGGTGTCCGAAAAACTGGTGTCTTCCTAGCACAACGTATCAGCATTGCGATAACACGAGGAAATGTCGCCAGCATCCTCGGTACAATGCCTCAAGAACCTATTTTAGATTTAAGGTAGGTAGAGGTAGGTAGCTGGATAAGTTACACTTACTGTATATATTTTGAAAATAAATGATTTTCATCATAAAAAGAATTTCCAGGAATTAATTTCCAGCAAGACTTTAAAGACGTCTAAAGTGTTTAGCGTAAAGTTTGCGCAATTCCAGGATTTGAGCTAAGTAATTGCCATTTCGGTAATTTTTCAGGTGTTTGCGTCTAGCTCTAAAACGTCACGTCCGACGGGAAAGTCATTAAAGTAGGCAGTAAAGAGGGTAACATTCTGAAATATGAACCTATCTAATCTGAAAATTAAAAAAAAGTAACGCAGTTTTGTTTTATTTTGTCTGTACCACTAAACCAAAATTTAATTTTAAGATACTCCGTCGAAGACGCCAAAAACTGAAAAATGACGAAAATTTGGCGGTTACTTCGTACGGGTCTCAAAAGTCAAGCACAACTCCTGAAATTGTGCAAACTGGGTTTATTCGTCTTTAGGACCTAATGAAGGTGTTAAAACGATATGTAGCTTGCTGGCAATTAGTTCCTGGAAATAATCTCATTTTCGTGGCCTAATAGCCCTCTATAATGTGTTAGAAAACCGCATCATAAGATAGTTATAAACTTTTCGACTGGACGTCCTACGCTGCGTTTGCCAAGCCGTGGTCTCCACTCGCGGGGACGTCCTACGCTGCGTTTGCCAAGCCGTGGTCTCCACTCGCGGGGACGTCCTACGCTGCGTTTGCCAAGCCGTGGTCTCCACTCGCGGAAATTTGATTTGACCTCTATTCTTATATCAATCGAGAAGACGTTTACGAGTAGTTCGAAACGAAGTGTTAATTGCAAACAATTTCACATGCAAGACGCACGTTATTTGATATCGAACGATATGATAAATGGGGCCAACTCTAGTTTGTAACTAAATTAAAAAAAGAAAAAAAAATTATGCCGCTCTGCAAAATAAATAAGCATTAAAATACTCGAGTTTTAATACCTTTCGTACACTCATATATATAAACTACTATTCCGAACCCGACGGACGGATAAGACGATAGTTACGTCACTCACTTTTATCAATTTGTCAAAGATATTTTCTATTTTTTCATTATATCTTTGAAGTTTGACACAACTGTCACAGAAACGGTAAATGTTTTCTCGCTCGTTATGTTTCCCTAAATCGTTGTTTGACATTTGATATACCTCACTTAAAAGTTAGTGAAAGTTTCCTAATTTCGCTTTCGCGTGGCGAAAAGGAATTCGGTGCCCTTGTGCCCTTGCTAATCTATTTAATGTTTCCATCCTTTATATGTCAATACAGAGGGATTCATAAGACGTGACCAGGATTAACCCTACGGGTTGAGTAAATGATAAGCTATTGTTGCATACTAGACTTAACCCATTCACTGCTAAGGATATTTCGTAGCGCTACGCCGTAGCCGATAACATGCGTTTCCCGCTTTGTAGCGGAAATGGCGCGTAGCAGGGTGACGACAACGTGTCGTCATTAGCAGTGAATGGTTTAAGGAGATTAACGTTATTTATTTTTAATTATTAATACTATTAAGTTTTAATTTTATTTTAGATGGCATGGCCAGTGGTTACTTTTAAAACATCGTATCCCACTTGACATTGTCATAATGTGACAATTTATATTTTTCATAATCAAGGTGTTGTCATTACAGTTAAAGAGGTTGTATCATTATTAATTAGCTGTTGAGGTTGATCAGATCTTCGGAAGAGTTACCAGCGTAGCGAGTAAGAGGACAGTCCTCGATGATGTGCTGTATGGTTTGCACTAAATGGCTAATGGGTCTGAAAATTGATTTGTGAATTGTATTCGACGTGTAACTCTGCCATACGATTAAATAAATAAATTAGCTGTTTTAGGATGACCATTAATGCAAACATTCAAAACTGTACTTAACAGAAAATTTAAAAAAAGACGAACGAGACAGTTGTTTTAATGAAATCCTATGGTGAACGATTCATTAACCGTAAATGTCTGTGTAGGGTAAGTCCTGCTCACGTCTTTTGGATCATTCTGTATGTGTATTAAGTGTTACTTTTTCTTTTCCTCGCACGTTGAGAATGGCATGGGCAATTTATTAATGAATTCATTGCAGAATGATGATATAATTATGTAAATTATACGTTACAAATATATGTGTAATGTTTATCTACCTACATAATAATATTTACCACCAAAACCAAAACCAAAGTAACCGATATAGCTCTCCGAATCGCTAAACTTAAGTGGCAGTGGGCGGGGCACATTGCACGTAGAACCGATGGCCGTTGGGGCGGAAAGGTTCTCGAGTGGCGACCGCGTACCGGAAGGCGCAGCGTGGGTAGGCCCCCCGCAAGGTGGACTGATGACCTGGTGAAGGTCGCAGGAGTCCGCTGGATGCGGGTGGCGCAGGACCGGTCATTGTGGAAATCTTTGGGGGAGGCCTATGTCCAGCAGTGGACGTCTTTCGGCTGAAATGATGATGATGATGATGATGATAATAATATTTGGAAGACTGCTATATATTATAAGGTTATTTAATCCTAATTTACTTTATTCACAAATATAACTAAAAAATATATACAGTAAGTTCAAAGTTACCTACCTTAAAACTAAAATAGGACCTTGAAGCATTATAACTAGGATGCTGGTGGAATTTCCTCGTGGTATCGCAATGCTGGTTATGCTGGTAAATAAATAAATTATAAAGTAGGATTTTTGTAAGAATTTAAAATGTGTCGACTGACTTCTTAGTCTGCGTTTTACCAAATTTTTATTCCGAGAATAACGCTTACTCTCAGATAGTAACGTCACTCAAACGTCAAATTACTATGGGATTTTGACAGTAGTATCCAAGAGTAACCGTTACTCTTGGTTAAAAAGTTTGGTCAAATCCAGCCTTAATCGGGTAAATCCTTTCGACCCTCTCAGCAAATATTTACCTTATTACCTTTTATTAATACCAAAATCGCATAATCTGACAGATGGATGTACCCAAGTTTGAAGTTAAGCGACTCAAATGTGCATTAATGGCAAATTTTGATTTCAGAACCTCGCTGATTTCAAATGCGAAACCTTATATTATTTATTATTGAGTAGTGTAATCCTTCCTTGCAAATCCCACGGACAAAATAAATAAATACCCATGTTTGTTAAGACGAAGTTTTATAGCAGTGTATCTAGACTCGCATATCCATACAAGAACCATAGTCGATATATCTCTGAGACTTGTCAGATTCAAGTGGCAGTGAGCCGGTCATTGCTCGTAGAACCAACAGCCACTAGAGCAAAAATTTTATCGTCTGGTGACCGTACCTGGTGATACGGGAAGCACGCAACCACACCGGAAGAAGCGTGGAAAGGCCTCCATCAAGATGGACTGAAACTGAACGAGGTCCAAGTAAACACTTTATTTGCATTTCTATACCACTACACCTTGTATAATAATAGTCACTACTTGGTACTTGACTTCGAATTTTGGATTGACAGCGCGAAGTAGAATGTTACGCCGAGAGCAAAGTGACATCTTTTGTATGATTAGTCAATTAATTATTTTAATTTCAAAATCAATAAAATAGGCATTTGATTGCAAGATTATACACAGTTTATTCCTAATATTTTTAGAGTATTTTAAGATTATTTGCAAACAAAAATAAATAAAATATTTTCCTTAAATCGCTACTACTAACGCCATCTAGGGAAGACTTAGACAAACTGTGAAATTAATAAACGAAGTTATAATATTTAAGTATGTGGCTTCAACAGAAACCTTGTCGTGATCGAGGGGACCCGCGGAAAACCTTAAGCTGCCTTTCTTAAGCATTGGATAACGGCTGAGAAGATGACGATTTTTCCCATGACATGATCTAATTGATTTAAAGTTGAATACTAACGAAAAACGGGTCTACCTTCATTTAATAGCGACGTTTTAATTTATGCTTCACTGCAAATCTGCGGTTTAAAAAAGAAATCTAGAAGAAGTATGCATGTGTCCAAATTATATTTAAATTATAGATATTTATAATTAAAACAAAAGTCAACCAGCGCTAAACTTTACTGTACACTCTTTACGCAGTCACGTTTTATAATCCTTTTAATTTTACTTGTTGGTAATCTGTTGTTGTTAAAAAGACAATGCCACCGGGGCCTGTCCAACATTGCTCGCTGCGATAGTGAAGTGAAAGAGTTTAACGGCCCTCCAGGGCGCAGTACGTTTTAGTAGCACTAAACATCTTCCACTAACAATCTTTAGTGCAAAATCACGCTACAATGTGCTCGGAAAACTTTGTATTGGAGTTGATGATAGGTTCAGAGGGATAAACTAGCTGTTTCGTTACTGTAGCATTTCAAATATCAGTTTATGGTTGGTGGTATGGTATAATATTTATGTGACTTAATTCAATTATTGAAATATTTCAAAGTAATAATTCAAATGTTAAGGATACAAAATTTTGTGAAAACCCAATTTAGTTTATTCATAAAAATAATACAAAACATTAATTTACAATAAGACCCAAAAAACATACGCCACGTTTTATCTAGGTAACTAAGCCTAATTTATGCTAGGTAGTCGCTATAGTAGTGTATTGAATTAAATTAAATAAACCGTTTTGTGTTCGACCGACAACGTTCTCATGTCCTTTATTTATTTCAATTCTTAGGCTAGGTTATTTATAATATGATTATAAAAGTAAAATACATAAACACATACAAAAACAATACAAAATACATATAAACATATTATAAAAAAACCTAACATTCATGGATAAGGAGCAAAAATTGTGTTCCGTGATAATGTATGTACCTAAATTGTAAATTTTCTATTCTTTGTATTTTCTTTTCTGTTATTGTTATATTTTCTATGTAAGTGTAAAAAAAATATGTTCCTAATGTTATTCGTAACTTTTTGTGTTATCTGTCGTGGCATCACTGAATACTGATATTTACGGAAGACCAGCGCCGGCTTTTAAGGCGGCAATATGCTGAGTTGGGTCCATTTTGTGATGCACACACAACTTACTTTTTTATATTGTTTTGTCTTTATGTCTGTTTATTGTGATCGTCACAAATAAATTTATTTCTTTCTTTCTTTCTTTCTTTCTTTCTTTCTTTCTAACCTAGAGTGCCGCCGGCAACGGGGCAGGGCCCAGGCTGCCGGTGGTTAGGGCCGCAGAGAAAGAAACCGCCGGACTAAACGCGCCGTGTCCAGGATTACCGCCTTCTGAATCTAATTAAGGATGACTCTGACGGGTGGGACGGGACGATTTGTCAATTTCTATGGAAAGAATCACGTGATAGCTCGGAACCGTGACATTTTTTATAGAAACTGACAGATCGTCCCGTCCCGCCCCGTCCCGTCCCGTTATAGTGTGATTCAGCCCTTAATCCTTGAATACATTGTTTTGTTTTTATCGTTTTGCAACTGACCAATATCAAATTATATATAGCCCATACAATATATATACGTTCCAATCATAAGTAAACTCAACTCAAACTTGGCATGAAATCAGAAGTGGCCATATATACCTAATTTATTGCAAAAGAGTTTTATTCACCATGTGAATAAGGATGTGTTGCGATATATATATTTTAGCATTTGGTTATCTATTAGCATGTAAGCCGAGATTTGAACCCATGACCTCCTTTGAGCCTATCAGGCCTTCTAGTGCTATTTATACCTATATACGGTATATCAATTTCAAAACCGTTAATTAAGTCCCAACCACACTAGGTCGGCGCGCCTTATCCCTTTCCATCCTTAACCGATAGTATCTCTATAAAGGAGGTTATAAGCAGGGCGATGTATAATGGATGTAACTTTAGATATAAACGCTTTATACAGGCTGTAGGAATAATGCTGGTGATCCGTTTAAGGGTATAATCAGTATCGTGATCTGATTTGGAAAACAATTTTTTGCGCGAAAAATTAAAACATTTTTGCACGAACGAACCAGAAGTTTTGTTACGATTTGGTATATTCATCTTATCTCCGCTTATTTTTCCCAAATTCCGCTTTTACGATCGACCTCTTTATTCATGAACTTTACAAGATAGATTGTATAACTCCCAAGATTTTAATTGAACATTGTTTTCAAAAGAAAATTATTAGCATAGGTACGTTAATTGGATTTTTTAGCATCCGATATTAAACAAAAACTTTTTCCCTTAAATTCAAATCAAAATTGTTCCAAATTTTCTTTGATTGTGAAAGACGGATTTAACAAGCTATGTTTATAAAAGTACCTTCATTTTATCGGGGAACGTTGTAAATTTATTTCATAATCATAACTGTCTCACGGAGTCCAATCTGTGACTCAATAAATACTTTCATCGTCAATAGCTAAGCAAATACACTTTTCCTTCTATTCCATTACTTTAGATATTCGAAATGCAGTATATTTGTTAAACTATAATTTCATATAATTTTGCGTACCTACTATTTAAAAAAAACAAATCAAAGAAATGCCGGCCATTTATACGTTCGGGTAATCCGTCAGGTCTCCATTACATTAAGCCCCATTTGCACCAACCGGAGTTAGCCAATTAACCCAAAGTTAAGCGTTTTTTTGTATGGAAATTGACACCTTAACTCCGGGTTAGCGGCTAATACTTGGTGGTGCAAGTGGGCTTAAGTGGCAGATCCGACAGATATGCCCAGGTCAGCATTTTACGGTGAACTCAGATACTCTCGATCAATGAGGTTTTGAATAGGAGGGAAGAGTGGTTTAAATCTACCTACGATTTTATTTTACCTACTATTTGCTTATAATTAAAAACGCCAAAAAGATAACTATTAATCTTTAAATTATGATTTAAAACTTTTATCTATAGAATATTAAAATATAATCTTTAAATATATAAATATACCTAATACCTGATGTCGAAACCCTATCAGGCGGTCCGACCAAGTTCGTTCAGCGTTGGATGAGGAACATCATTCAAGAAAATTTTATTTCTTTCCAAGGGAATCTTCAGTAATGAAGAACTCGACGCGAGAAGGAGAATGCCACTAATTATAACAAATATAAATATAGATAAACATAGGTATAATCGTATAGTTATTTTTTAATATTGTCTGTTACCGCGATTTTTTTTCATTAAAACTAAACACTTTAGAACAGATTGATCGCGTTTATTAACACCATGACCCCTCGAGCCCTTATTCACACGGTTAAGATGATCATTTATCTTAATTTGTTTAAATTTATTTATCTCACACTTTTAGGTATCAATTTAGGAAGCGTAATTTTTCTTGGAAGTTTTACTATGACCATTAATAATTCACAGGGTGAAATACTAATAGTCGCAGCAGTTGAATTTCATACGGTAAGTACCTACTCCGTGCTTTTTATTTTGCAAACCTTACATAAATCTTAAGAAAAATTGTGCAAACGAAATCGCAGGCAAAATCTAGTACGAATAATATCGGGATCGTTTTATACAACAAATTGGGTATTTTTCGTAAACATCACAATCACAACGAGTGCATAAATTGATGCATGTAGTGGGTAGGTACATTATACGAGTACCTATACTTTATTTTGCCTTGAGTCCTCATTATAACAGACGTAGCTACCTAAATTTAATACATTTCCTTTTATCACAAAACTATACCTATTGCCTATTTATTTCTTCACTTCCCAACACAAACGATCACTAAAACGACAAAAGCGATACCAATTTGTAATAGTCAGCAGCGTTAGTTGCCGTGAATAGAAAACATCAACCGACCTTAATAAATGTCACTCCGAGCGAGGAAAGATTTTTTCGTGACAAACATTCGAGGATCGCAAAAACGGAACACGAGAACACTTCCATTTTTTCGCCCGCACAAGTATGATAAATATCCGTTTATTATGATACTTGCTTATGCCCTGAAACATGGTTATGAATGAGCAAAGTGTGTCTCGCAATCATTTATACGCCCTTTATGTTTGATACCACATATATAACGCTTAATGGTAGGTCATGTGGGAAGAAAATGGATCATAGCTATTATCTATACTGAATCTTATGGTAATTTCCTCGTTTAATATTATTCAAATCTTATTATACAGTGCACCAACGAAGAAGTGAGCAACTAATGAAGAATTAATCTTGAAACGTGTTTCACCACTCTTTGGTCATCACCCGGTAGAGTAAGTCTATGCTAAGTTTCCTAAATTTTGATAGCACAGAGTGTGAAAGTGTTAAGTAAACGTCATAATTTCATCGAAGTTTGACGTTTAAAATAACACTTTCACGTCTGACAGTTCATTTACTGAGAAAAGATAACGTGGTTTGACTCTAGTCCCGGATCGTAGCCGCCTCGTGGCTGTATTAATGTAAAGATCATCGGGTACCAAAAAAGTAAAAATAAAAAGTAAAGTCATACTCATAAGAGCGATTTTCGTTACAAAACCGTACATTAGCTAAATAAACCTTGACTCTGGCGAAATTATCCCACTGGACAGAAGCCAATTTAAAAAAGTTGAACTAGAGAAGCTGCAACAAGAACGCAGCGGAAAAATACGGTTAAGGATGACTCACACTAGGACGGACGGGTTGGGCCGCGACGGGGCGGGATGGGACGATCTGTCAATTTCAGATCATCCCATCCCGCCCCGTCCCGTCCCGTTCTCGCGTGAGTCATCCTTTATTATGAAAACTGCGAGATTTGAGATAGTTTCAAATATGAAAAGTATTTTAAATTTTACGCACGAAGGTCCGGTTTAATTTCGTAGGAGATGAACAACCCCAATTTGTGTTGCATATATTTGTGTTACACAACAGCTAAGAACTTACAGCCGTCAAATCAGCTGTCATCCCGAAGAGAACGGTCAAACTTACCATACAATGAATAATGTAACTTTAACGTACCTACATAATGTTATTTTAAGGCGAGGATCCCGAAACAATTTCTAACTATACTTAGACGATACTCCTACGATTCTACTTTTCATAATGCCGTATTGCCGTTGAATATTTTAAAGTAATTACCCAAACATTTAAGATTTTTTGTTATTGATTGATTCGGCTTTAAAAGATAATATACACTTAACCTACATTTTAAGAGAGGTATGGGCACAGCGGATGCATATCGTTTAGTGTGGTAGGGCACAACGAATGTCGTCTCGCTCAAATCTGGAGCAGAGCCCATCTGGGAAAATACCTCCACCTTACAGAAAACCGCAGTTAAATAACACTAGACCCTACTCATAGTGTTGTGTTCCTGTTGGTGAGTACGGTCGCCAGAGATCCAAGAGAATTCGCTGTGTTGACAGCTGAGGAAGTGAGGACCCACGGAGCAAAGCCCTTGGCCCGTTTGGCTGTCAACACAGCGAATCCTCCTTTTTTATAACAAATATACTGCAACGCGCTTGTGACGACCCTGGTGTTGCAGGCGTCCATAGGTGACCGCTTACCATCAGGCGGGCCGTATGCTTGTTTGTCACCGTCGTAGTATTAAAAAAAAAACTTAACCTACATGTATACCTAATGTTATAAGCTCGTTAATGATCGCTGCTGAGCAAAGTCCTTCCTAAATTCTAAGAACATCTATCCTGGGATCTTAATAAGAATTTCTCGCTTGTTCAACTTGTTGGACGACTTTCCACGAAATACGCAATTTCGGCAACCTAACAAGATTGCCAATGAATTTAATGGGTCGACCCTCAATATTTCTAATAAATTGCGTGTTCAGGTCGATAATCTCTTTTTCTGCCCAAGGCCGGGAAGCTGCCAATTGTAATTGCTGTTTTAAACAAATTCGCCGCAGTGAATAAGAAAGCCTCAGATCACATGTTTGTCGGCCAAAGCGGAGCTGAGGTTACACGCGGTCTGGGACATTTCTTACTTTACATGCCCCGGCACGTATTCTACTATAACGCGACTACGGGAAGGAATTTAAGCAGTCTATAGGTTTGTGTTGTGTGAGTCGTGTGACCCACCGTTGCGTCAAAACTACTAGTTGATTTTTTTAGGCCTCGAGCGAGATACGAACTCGCGATACTGAGATAAAGATATACCTATATACCTATATTATGTTTTGTTACCTACATATACCTTTTACATATACCTATATTATGTTGTGTTTCGCCTTCACTATATTAGTCACGAATATATATGTATATGTATTTTGTTAACTTTATTATTCACATTAGCTCGCACGCTCAGATTCGACCTCTTACCCTTTGCATATTTCATCTCCCGTTCGAAGACAGCCGCGCTCGTAGCTCGTATTCAAACTGAATTTAAACAGTTTGTTACAGTTCTTATTGTTGTTTTAATATTGATGGGCGAAGTGTACGTGAGGATTCGTGTTCAGGGTAAGACTTATTTCAAGCGGATATCATTAGTTTTTGTTTATTATTTATGAACAATAGAGTGTATTGGAATAACCCCAAATCAAGGGTAATATCTAAAATCACAGGAAGATTACCCATAATTCCATCATCTCAAGAATTTCATTTAGAAATTACCCTACGTTATCTGACCGAACCGTCACACATACACTTGTTAAGATGACTAACAATGTGTAGGAATTTAAGTTAAACTACTCACATTCGTTTTTATATTGAACTAAAGGAGTCATCCCACATCATTCCTCGCAACGGGTGTGTTACAATCTAGATACTTAAGGGCCGCTTGCACCGGGGTTAGCCAACTAACCCGGAGTTATGTATTTATTTTATATGAAAATTGACAGATAACGCCGGGATAGCGGCTTACCCTTGGTGGCGCTAATGGCCCTAAATAAATTATACTAGAGGTAATGTATACGATGTACTACGATATATTTTGCGTGATAAGGAAACATCTGATGCTGTTGGTTACCAAAACAAACTTCCAAGAAACAACCAAACCACCGCTATCAAAACTATGTGAGCTTATTAAATAGAACAGCAGACTAGCCTCATATCAGACCGAGAGTGTCGTTGTAAAAAGGGGTCAAGAGAGACCAGATCCAGGCGGGGGCTTCAGAAGTGTCACAAAGCGAGCCTTTGACGCTGGAATCTCGGCCGAGTGTATACGTACTTGGCGCAACTATGAGGCTGCTAATCTTTTTGATAGCTATTTGATTTTCCGCTTTATAATTTTCTATCGCGGTCAACTCAAATTTTGTTAGCTCTTTTGCTCTTAGCTTTGAAATATCGATGGATAAATCATATTTATTTTTAGATATAGTTGATTACTTCATTATTAATGTCAAACGTAGATACATAAAGTACTATGTTACCATGATATCCGATGATATAGTGCAATATAAAATTGATTACCAACCAATAATTGTACTTTAATTGATGAAATATTTAATTGAGTTAAGGATGACTCACACTAGAACGGGACGGGACGGAGTGGGACGGGATGATCTGTCCATTTCTATAGAAGGAATCAAGTCCGAGCTCAGAGCCTTCGCAGGTCACGTGACATTTTCTATAGTTATTACGTTATTAGTAACTGATAGATCGGCCCGGCTCGGTCACGTGGTCTTGTGGCACTTCTTCATTATCCATGTCAACATTTGACACTCTTTTTTATTATCGAAATATTTTGGGGTGTTTCGTTTAACTAAAAGTATGAAATTAAACCTCTTTATTTTGCTACGTAGCGTAGCTATTGTGAAATGGTGTGTATTTGTAGTACTTACCTATGTGGTTTGGCGGTATATTATACTTACAATAAGTAGTATTAAACAAAGATTTTACCTATAATTTAAACTTTCGTGAGACATATTGATATTAAATTGCAACGGTTAACACTCACGTATTTTTAAACATGTCACGCCTATTGTGATAAAAATACGTGAGTGTTAACCGTTGCAATTTAATAAAGATTTAACCTGTATATTGAATCGTACATATTATGCTCCGCAATTATAGAAATTCACGCAATGACAGAATACAACGCTTAGGAGACAATTAGTGCCTAACGCTTGTATGCTAATACAGAAATAATTACCGGAATCCCGTGGACCCTTGTAATTATGCTTTATGTGGTCAATGATTGAATAGATATTGTACATAATTACCGCGCGTCATCGAAGTGCGTCAGTAGATTATGGAATATAGCGCTTGTTGTTATTAGGTATATTAGAAGATCAGATTCACTAACTGCCCCTAGCATTATCCTAGGCTAGTTTAGCCAACTAACCCGGAGTTAAGCGTTTTTAAAGATGGAATTTTGCAGTTATTTCCATGTCTACTAACATTTGTTACGAGACATTTTTATTCAACTACGTGTGACTGACCGCGCAGCGCCCGCGCGCCTGGCGCGCGCATTCCGCGCCGGACGGTCCGCCGACGCTTCGCGCTTCGGTGTGCGGCGGTACACCGGCAGTCTATATCTCAAGATAGCATTATCCTAAATCGCTTCCTAATTTAATAGTACATTAATGCAGAGGCCGTGAAGTAAGAGATTGCAAGACGAGTTTGTGGTAGACAAGTGGATTATTAAACAAGTCCTGCAATCTCTCTTCCGGCCGAGGCTTGTATAGTGCTTTTCTCAAAATTTCTTAAATTTTCTTAAAATAACTACTAGGTTAATAGTTAATAAGGAAAAAAATGTTTAATTTGCCACCTTTTTTATTTTTTAAAGATTCCATTTGAATGAGCTATTCAAGCACCATGTTTAACCGCACGTAAATATACATAAACCATAGAATTTGTTTTTTTTAATGTCGAAAGTATCTAGTGGTCATTGGCTGTATGTAATTTTTCCTTTGTCAGTTTAGTGTTAGTACGCAAATTAAAAAAGTTAGAGCAGCGGACAATAATGTTTCGTTCATACTTACGCCATACATTACTTCACGGCCGCCGCGGCGCCGCCGGCCAAGAAGTAAATGGGGGAAGCCGTAAACAAGAAACTTCATGTCTTCATTTCGTGACATAAATGCATACATTTCCGATCATGTTTGAGAAAAATACTTTCCATATTTAGGGTGACTTGCACCAACCGGGTTTAGCCAACTAACACGGAGATAAACGTTTTTTTGTATGGAAATTGACAGCTTGACTCAGGGTTAGCGGCTGATCCTGCGTGGTGCAAGTGAGCCTTTGGCAAGTGACTGAAAAGGTCACTTGCACTAATAATTTACTTACCTAGTGTTAAGAACTCCTTTTAAATGACTCACACCCATCAGATCCGATCCGGGACGATCTGTCAGTTTCTAAAGAAAACTTCACGTGAGGGCTCCCAGCTATCACGTGTTTCTTTCTATAGAAACTGACAGATCATCCCAGATCGGATCTGATTGAATTGGTGTGGGTCATCCTTAAATGTGATCTCTTTTTAAAACGTGCTTCAGTGCAAGACATTTAAATTGTGCAATTTTTAATAGAATGTTTATTTTTGATATCGACATTTTTACTCTGAATATAAATAAATGGCTAAAGAATTAGTAGTGTTTTTCCTGCGGCCGTTTTTTAACGTGGTTTCAAACACATAATACTTATGTACCTGAGTTTAAGTTGCATTATAATGATAAATATTAAAACGTCGTCGAACCAACCAAAAGTGCCTTAGTTATTCCAGTATGATAATAGAGAAAAATATTTACTGTTTACCTCCATGTAGCTCAAGGGCGTATGAAATCTGATATGAAATATGCAAAGAGCGTTCTTGCCGGCCTTGTATGAACCCGGCGTATAAACAATATTGTTTCTGAAATATGTTACGGTCATGTTATCGAATTTAGGTTACCTGCTGTTTACAACTGCTGCTTGGAAGATGTTACAGTCGTTGCGGCATGAAAAAATACGGATTTTCCAGGATTTTGTACATGAAAAGGACAAAAATGGATCTCTTATAGGATCATATGTCTGTTCGGAAGTCCGTCTATCTGTCTGTTTGTCTGTCAAAACTCTTTATTTTGGCATAACGTGACGGTATATGGTTGTAATTAAACCATAGTAATTAGGGTTACAGTTTCTTGATGCTGTATTTTTGTATTTTTTCAAATCATCAAATTACCGTAAAGATAGATGCGGTATTTATGTCGCTTGTCGTTGCCCATTCTTCAAAGGAATCAAAAATATTGGGGAGGATTTAGAATCATGAATATTCCGGTTCTTATAGCTTGATATTTTGTAATGTCTAATGACTGTGTATTTGCATTTTGAAAAATTGCCACTTTCACTTACAAGTGTGTGGGTAGGCAATCATGCTTTCATCGACCAAAAATGGAATAATTGTAATTATCAATATCATTTATCCTTAATAAATAATTAAATAGTATTCGTAAGATTACGTAACACGTGCGGCTAGTGACTAGAAATAACTTTGTAAGTATTGAGTTTCAATTAAAGTTTAATTTTCCCAATTAGGCAATCATTATCATTACCTTGAGGCATATTCAATGCTTGTTAAATTAATGATAGATTAATAAGCGACATTATTGTATTTATAGCCATCAATATTTATACTTATATTTTGTATTGAATTGCGAGATATTGTTATCTGGAGCAAAGAGTAATCTTATTAGTCAGCATATAGATATTGTATATATTTCTATAGATATATTATATTCAATAGCATATTCTCGCACAAGCCTGGGGGCTGCTCAGCCTAACATAGCTTTCCAAACTATGAATCCACTTTACTAGTAAGCTGAGAAAGAATATTGAGTAGGCTCTAAAACAAAAGATGGTACCTTCACCTAAGTCGGTCAGCTTTCGAAACAGCCGTTCTATCTTTCTTCCTTACATATTTACATATCATATACATATAACTATAGCGTTGGTGGCCTAGCGGTAAAGAAGTCATTGGTTCAAATCCAAGCTTGTACTCATGAGTGTGTGCGATATAACTTACAAATTATCACTTGATACTTACCAATCGCATTTTGATGACGGGAACATTAAGAGGAATCCGAACTTATTCAAATAAAACCTTCGTTCTGGATTTTAAGGTGGCAGTCACTTTCGTAAAACCTAGTCCTAACTTTACCCCGTTTAATCGTTACATTGTCTAGTCTTCACCCCGGGATTTACTTAACGTTGACGTTTCCAACCGGACTTTCGCCTCCTTGAACCTAAGTAGCAAAACGCAGGGAAAATGCTATTAAGATGATGATGATGACCGAAGGTATTTATTTAAGTAATACGTCTGGAGAAAATACACGGTTTATTATAAATAAGCACGTCATTCGTCTAATCTTAATACGTAACGGCTGTTTACCACGAGCGTTCCAAATCCTTTATTGACGTGGCGGTTTTGGTCATTATAGCTGTATGGCGTGTCTGGCGTGGCCGGCAACGTACTATTGATCGCCGAATGGCCCAAATGTGGCCCGAGAGTACCTTTAGTTACAATCAACGACGTTGTCAATCGAAGATTAATGTCTTTCAGGTCTGATATAGTCGTAACGGGGATTGTATTGTAACCTAGTTCTAGGTGTTCTAACCTAAATTCGCATAACACGTGATGTATTGAAATAAATAAGAAGAGCTCCGTGAACAAAGTTTCTTAAAAATAAAGCAAAAGCAAAGCAAAGCAAAGAAAAAGCAAAGCGTGCGTATTGTTCAAGTCAAGGGAATTTGAATCTTATTACATTAATTACATTACATATTCATTTAATTCGTACCGTAAAATGTCACGAACAGCCATTAAATTATAGGATATAATAATTTTATTGTAAAATTCAAATATGTTTAACACTCGTTAATAGCCGCGTTCCAACTGCCGTGTGATATGAATCGCTGCGTGCGTAGCCAAGATGGTCACGCTCAGAAGCGTACCTATCGTAGTTATCTCTCTCTCTATCACTTAACCTTATAGTGTTACAATGACAGTTGCGTTTCGTTCGCGACTGAACGTTTGCGATTGTCATCTTACCTACTACTCTTCCATCTCTTCATATTTACTTTGTCATTATCATGTCATATTAAACATTTCCACGGAAGTTTGCATCGAAATAACACTTAAACACGTTCAAATAGGTCTCCAGATGTAGTGCATAATGTTGCAATCGACCTTAGTGGTATTGGGGGGAACCCTCCTCCCCCACAAAGTCGGCGGCCAATTATCAAAATTTTTACCAATACCTGTTTTATTGTTTCTCACTGAAATATTCTATAATACTTTTTTCACTTTTCAAGCAACCCGGCTGTGGAACTCTCTCCCTCTTGATATAAGGCGTGCTGAATCTGTTGCTTCTTTCAAATCTCTCCTTAAAAAGCACTATTTATCACTTCCTTAGTTCCTGTTCATGTAACTATTGTTTTCCTTTAATTTGACTGTGTAATCTCAGTAATCTGCTATCATCATTTCGCTTAATTAGTTTGTATTTGTATATATATATTTTTTTTTTTATTTATTCTCAAAAAAAGTTTTGTACAATAACATATAATCATAAATTCGCCAAACATTAAGTTTAACGGCGACTGTTGCACTCACTTTTTGTATTTGTACATATCTATTAGTCCTATATTCTTATCTAAACCCACTTACCTACCTTACAATTTTTTAATGATACTGCAGGTTTGAACTATGTATTTACTAATTTGAACACTGTATTTATATATTTATATATTTTGGTATGAACATATATATATGTATGTATATGTAATTGTGTGTGGTTTTTTTTTTGTAGATTTGTTTTTTCTGTTTGTCATATATTTTGGTTCTCACATAATACTTTTTCCAGTTTTGCACCACCTACTGTATGTATACTTTTCTTAGTGTAGTGTCTCCTCTACCCAAAAGTTGTCTGGAAGAGATCGCTCTTTGGCGATAAGACCGCCTGTTGTTTGCCTCTTTTTCATGTGTAATCTATACCAGTTTGTGTTTTTTTTTGTTGTTTTGAGGTGCAATAAAGAGTTATTGTATTGTTGTATTGTATTGTATTCTGTGGGGTTTTAAACTTTTTATCCGATGTCGCAATTATGCGCAACTCTGCCACTAGCAGGAATGGTTAGAAAAACGAGCGGTACTTTTACGCATTATTACTGACACTGACTGAAATAGCACGACATGTTCGGGTATTTCCGTAAAAATACGAGGGTAAAAGATCATGTATACATGCTTTCAAACTACATGGGCATTAGTTTCGGAGCAGGAACGAAGAAAATCCTTTATTACCAAGTGCAATAAAAAATATACGAGGAAATATCTGCATTTCATCCTTACAGATGCAGTTCAGAAACTCATTTTTGTTTTACATTCATCTTCCTTAGCATTAGAAACAGATGGCGGCGCAAGCTGTGGCTGCGTTTTAAGGTTTCCGCTAACGTTCCTTGTTCCAGTTACATTTTACGATTTAATCGGTACGGCTTATTTTAAACTAGCGACCCGCCCCGGCTTCGTGCGGGTTATTATAGGGATGACAACTAGGTTGAAAAACTATCATCGTAATTAGTCCGTCAGATAGATTATCGAATATGAATAGACACGTATTTTTTCGTTTTTCAATTAAACTAAAATTGACGAAGATAAAGAGCATCAAAGTTCCGGGGTGGGGGCTGGTGACGTCACTACTATGTAAGAATTGTACGTAATAGTGATGTTGCGCGAAAATTGAACGCACTGTTTTTTTGTCATTTTGGATTTGACGAGCAAAAGAAAAAATACGTGTACAATATTTTTTTATAATGTAAAAGACAAACTAAACAGATTTTATTAGGAATCTAGCGGCTAGTTATACATATAAACCTCCATCTTGAATCACTCTATCTCTAAAGATTTAAGCATACATAATACATACAGACAACGGGAATCGACTTTCTTTTATACTATGTCGTGATGATATATGTACTTAGGTAATCTTGTGAAATATCTACAGAAGATACAATCATAGTTTTTTTTCTCAGACATGCTCAGAAATGGTCACGTTTTGTTCGCGAATAGAAGACGTTAAGTATCCAATTCTTTTCACAACATCTATTCATGAAATGGTTTTTTCTGTTTAAGCTAGGAGGGATCAAAGTGGCTCTTTTCTGTTTAAGGACTACGCACATTCATACGTTTATAGGCATTAATAGTAGCATCCTAGTGTTGGTATGATGCCGTTTTCGGATTTGTTTATTTCCTCTTAGTTGGTGTGAAAAGCAGTTTGTGTCACATGGTATCAAAATTATTTTCGTCTTGGTCGTTAACGCTTGAATCCCTCATTACGCTCAGGATTATACTTTAGAATATTGTAAAATCCATCGCTTCATTCGAAATTCAATGTACGCCCTTGTCGGAAATATATTATTTTGATCCCTTGCAACACAATCTAACTATTACCTACGAGTATCTACCGCCAGCAGAGCGCGGAGATTGTACTATTATAGGAATATGGTAAATACCAAAAATTTTACTTGTAAAAGCATTAGTGTTTTTCTTAATTTTTATACGGCGTGCGAAAACCAATAGGAGGAAGGAGGAAAAGGAGAGGCTCATATTATACTTTTTAGGATTTTGAGTTTATGTGTAACAATCAGTATAAAAGGACGGTAAGATAAGAACATTCACGCGATATTATTAGGTCATTAATAAATATAATAATTCAAAATAATCACGGGTGATTTAAGTTATCAGCGCAGCTAACAGTGGTTCATAGACCTCGAAAAGTATCTAAACATCTGGGCTCCCAAAATGTGTCTTGCCATCGCTTCCAATTCAAAACAGGAGTGTACAAGATTTTAATGGGTCGGCAACTCGCATGTGAACCCCCTGGAGTTGCAGGCGTCCATAGGCTACGTTGACCGTTTTTCATCAGGCGAGTCGTATGCTTTTTTGCCACCCTCATGGTATTAAAAAAATACTATCCAGAGGGGTTAAGTCCAATTTGTATTTTAGCCAAGGTGAATCGCAATCGCTTATAAAAAAAGTAAAACACGTTACACTTTTAGCAATAATACTGAAATGAAATAAGGCGAGTCATGGCGTCATCAGAAATACCACTTTTGGTTGGAGGAAGAAAGAAATATAAAATTTTGCCATGTGAGAATGCGACAGCTAGCTGTCAGTGTGGTCGTCGTTAAAAGAAGACGCCACGGGATTAGTAAATGCTACATAGTGGAAAGAAACAAGTTGAGAACATCGTCTCACCTTTACACTAAACTCATACCGCACAGTCAAGTTTGACAACATACAAGGATAGAAAAGGGCTGGTAACATTCTTAAAGAATGAATGGAAGTAACCTAATAACAAGGCATTTGTCAATTAGGCTTTTTCCGCTTATCGTTTTCTGAAAACGATAACCATTATGGCGACTGTCCCCTCGTTACGTACTTTACAGCATGCACATGCAAAATAAATACCTCCCATTTGCATAAGCGTGCAACGGCTCTGTTTTTTTTTTTTATTCTGCTACCTCCAACGGAATCGGAGCCTATTGTTAACATTGGTTTTTTGACGCTTTCATTCCAGTTCTCGCACATATTCGACTCACACTTTCATTCTACATACTGGGTCTTTCTTTCATCCATCAGCATTCTTTCTGAGGTCGGGACAGACCATCTAGCTTCTTTCTACTCATAATAGCTATCTACTTCTTTATTTATTTATTTGTAATCAAGGGTGGGGTTAATAACATTACTACAACTTATGTTTATTTGGCATAACACACTTTTTACATATTACATTTTGTTTTTACATTTACTATTTTTCACTTATGATATTCTTATTCTAGCATATTGTTGTCTTATTTCTAGTTTACATTTTCTATCTATTTATTATAGTATTTTTATTACAATATATTTAAACAATATAGTATAAAGATACTTTTCTTAAACTGTCTTATTTCTATTTTTTACAATATTCACTATTTCTTCATAATATGTTAGGAACATGTTTCTTTTTTCTTTGCATTTTATAATACTAGGGAGGGTTTCCCGCTCCAATTTTTCGCTCAGTGTTTGTTCTATATTATGCCTACGGTATCCAAAAATGGGACATTCTAGGATGAGGTGTTCTACAGTCTCATCTACCCCGGGTTCACACTCGCATGATGGACTCTCCTTACACCTAAATCGATTCAGGTATGCGGAGAATCCACCATGCCCGGTGAATAATTGGGTCATTGCGCTGTTTAATTTCAGCTTCCGGACCGTCCTGTACGCCTCGACAGCATCTGGGAAAAAGATCTTTGTGACCGATGCCGTTTCTTCTGTTTTGTACCTGCTATCCCACTCGCGAAGGGTCTCTTTTCGGATGGTGCGTTTCGCGTGTGAAACAGGACATCGGTCATAGTCCGGCTTCTTTTTTGATTTTAGGGCGGCTTCTTTAGCAAGGTGGTCTGCTCTCTTGTTTCCCTCTAGCCCAATATGTGCTTTGATCCAAAACAAGGATACTTCCTTGTTTTGGAGTCTGCATCCCCGAAGGTTTTCGCGTTTTTGTACTGCTAGAGGGTGAGGTGAATTGTAATTTGTAACAGTCTCTAAGGCCGCCCTAGAATCACTATATATTCCGAGCGTGGTCTCATTGCGGTGTAATGCGACTTCTGTCGCCTTGCATAGGGCTAGAAGTTCGGCCTGATAGACGGTACAATATGGCGATAATTTAATGCAAGTTTGTGGGATTTGGTCTCCGCGGCATTGTTCCAAATGGATACTGCCGCTCCGACCTTGCCCTCAATCTTGCTGCCATCCGTGAACAAACGCACGGCATAGTTGCTGTGCCTTGTGTACTGCTCCTCGTCCATCAGTTGGCCAAACTCCAGTCCCACTTGGCTTGCGGGATGTGGGAATTGTACCTTGGGTGTCATCTTCTCCATCTCTCTACCACTTAGCTCTTGTCGGGCTGCTCCTATCTTGGCCTCGTATAGCGATGCCACCTCACGAACTCGGAGGTCGAGAGGGAGCAGACCTGTAAGCAGCAGAGCGGAGTTTAGTGACACCGTCCGATACGCCTTACACATTTTCTGCGCGAAGCCTCTTTGGACCGCGCTCAGTTGTTTTCGGACCCCCAGTTTGTTGGCTGCTGGTGCCCACGCGGCTGCCGCGTACAGTACGATGGGTTCCACTGCAGCCACGTAGATGGTCCTAATAACCTCTGGGTTTATACCCCAGTTGACTCGCGCGGCTCTGCAGAGCATCTTATAAATGCCAATGGCCTTTCTACAGGTGTTCGAGACGTGATTATTGAATGTCAATTTTGCATCTATGGTTAGCCCGAGTATCTTTATGTCCTTTGACATTTCGATACTGACCCCTCCCATGCTCAGGCGTGGCGTGTCGTGCTTCAGTTTGTTTGTTATTAGCATTGCCTTGGTCTTATGTGGCGCAAAGCTGAGCTTGTTTGCGACACCCCACTCCCTAACACGTTCGAGGACAGCATTCGCCTGTCCCTCGATCTCCCGGGCTTCCATGCCATCAAACAACAGGACCACGTCGTCTGCAAAGGCCTGGCAGTAGACTCCCAGGTCCTCCAGCTGTCCTAGGAGGGGGTCCAACAGCAGGTTCCATAGGATTGGTCCTCCTATAGACCCCTGGACGCAGCCTTTCTCCGTCGCTCTCTTGTATGTTTTCCCCTGCATACCTGACCTCCACGGATCTATCGCTGAGGTAGCTGGCAATTACCTGCCTTAGGTTTGTTGGGCACCTAGTTTCCACCAGTCTGACTTTTATCATCGGCCACCAGGCGCTATCGAAGGCGCCCTCGATGTCCAGCGATACGAGCGTGACTAATTTTTTCTCAGTTAGTTTCTCTCGTATACGCTGCATAAGCGCAACGAGGGCGTCTTCGGTGCTTTTCTGCGGCATAAAGCCATACTGGTGGGCACTGATTCCGGGTAGGATATGGAATCTGAGGCGATTCACCAGCATCTTCTCGTAGATCTTCCCGAGCACTGGCAATAGTCCTATAGGTCGGTAGGATTTGGGTGTAGTGTACGAGTCTTTGCCTGGCTTTCTTAGTATAACCACTACTGCCTTCTTCCAGACTTTCGGGAAGTAGTGGTGCGCCAGGCACTTGTTCAGGAGAGCCAAGAAGTATTTAGGTGCTGCTCTGATCGCGTGAGAGCATATATCCGCTGTGAAGCCATCCACTCCGGGAGCCTTTTTTGGGTTGAAGGAGTTTGCTGCAGCATTTAGTTCCTCGTGCGTAAAAGGTGGGTCATGATTATCATGTCCCTCTCCGTTTACTGCTTCGGCAGCTTTTCTTATTTTTTGATGCTGAGCGTTTTCGCCTTCTCTCATGTCCTCGGGGTAGAAAGCCTCAGCCAGATACTTGACGGAGTCAATAACGCTCAGTGGTTTTCCCTCTTTTATCAGCGGAAGATCCTCCTCCCTTTTTGTGGTCTGTCTTATCACCCTGTAGATTCCCTCCCACATTCCTTCCCGGCTCTGTTTAAACGGCAATCTTTTCGTTTGGTCGTCTTTTTTAATTACCCTGATTAGCCAAAAACGATCCGCAAGCAGCGATCGTGCTCCGGTCAAATGCCTTTAACTACGCTAAGTGGGTAATTCTAGTTTCATGGGCTAGACAGTGCTTTGGCCAAGTGTAAACATGCCATTGCCTTATTAAAAGAAAAGCAGAACAAAAACGACAAGAAATGTGGGTCTGAATGACATTAGCGAACTTGCATTGATGATGATACTAAACCATAAATGATTCGTATGAAAAAAAGCTTACTGATCTAAGCATTAAATGTCAAATTCATACACAGAACTACCAACACTGTTAAAAGTATATAGGCTGTTGGCACTCACGGAACGTTACGTTCCAAACAAGACTATATACAAAAGAGTCGTAACTGCTGCATTTTTATGGCGTAATTTTTTCGGTCGATTGGGTATCCAGTTATTTTATCCTATATCTATCAAACATGCACTTTAACCAGTACATTCTTATCCGCGTTAGATAAGGCACTTTTTACTAATCAAATTAGTCGAACTAACCTGGTGCAATGTCACGTTCTCAAACTAAATTATTAACGCAAATATGTTTGTCTGACATAGATGATATAGATATCTATCTATTCAAGAATATTACTCTAAATCTATTACGAGTATGATGACCCTGGATGAATTTTATCCGACCTAACCTAACCTAATAGGTTAGGTAAATAATATTTTTTCATGGAGTCTATGAAAAAATATTATCTCTGAAATACCCCCCTAGGGCAGAGATAAGACGGGTGCGAGCGGATATAACTACATAAAAATAAAAATAAAACTTAAATATGTAGGTACTATAATTGAAGACTGATTATAGTGCATGACACATTGGTGTGCATTATATCATTCTAGAACGAAAATAAGCATTCGACTATAAAAACGGATACATTTTGTTGCAGAAATTCAGTACCTAAAATAAGCACTTGATTTGATTGCTTTGCTTTGAGTATGTGCCAAAGAAGCCAGTGGGCGTCCCCAGCGTCTAGGAACGAATAGTGAGTAGGTGCTAAGACTTGGCAGCATTTTTACAGCTATATTCTGTAGAGATTCCGTTTTCGTGATTGGCAATTAGTGCGGTGTGCCGGTCCCTTGCTCTCTTTGTTCAAACGGGAATTGTTTACTGCAAAAGGGGTGTTGCTTTAAGGAAGCAGTGAACACCGTCGTTTGCGGACGTTGAAGCCATTTAGTAATAATTTGTAACTAGCTTTTGCCCACGGCTTCGCTCGCGTTAGAAAGAGACAAAAAGTAGCCTATGTCACTCTCCATCCCTTCTACTATCTCCACTTAAAAATCACGTCAATTCGTCGCTCCGTTATGCCGTGAAAGACGGACAAAGAGACACTCACACTTACCCATTTATAATATTAGTATTTATAGATTAAATGCAACAATTAAATAAAATTCCTAATATAAGTTATTTTATCTACTATTAATTCAGTCGCTCAGAGTGAAGGATTGTGAATCCATAGACTAATTTTCTTGACAGATCTCTACTTCCTCTCTTGCCGTACTCAAGGATGGCTAAGTGGCATGTCCGTTATAGCCACGAATAATAGAGGCACTCAATATTTCCCAAAAATCTTCCCTTCCTCTCAATTAGAGTAAATATAAATATACTATTACATTTATAGGGTTCCTTACGAAAGTAAAAATAAAGACTGGCTTAGTATGAGTTGGACTCGCGCACGAAGGGTTCCGTACCATTATTTTTAAAAACGGCAAAAAATCACGTTTGCTTTTTAGTATTTGCTGTTATATCGGCAATAGAAATACATAATCAGTGAAAATTTCAACTGTCTGACTATCACGGTTCTTGAGATGCAGCCTGGTGACAGTTGGACGGACAGACGGAGGGCGGAGTCTTAGTAGTACGGTCCCTTTTTACCCTTTGGGTATCTACGAAACCCTAAAAAAAGGAACCCTTATGGTGCGACTCAGTCTGTCTTTCACATTGTTAAATATCTCAAGAACTACTTAAGCTACGCAGTTCTACGCTTGCGCTTTCAAATTTGGAAGAGTATTTTTTTTTAATTTTATGGCCTGGTAACTAGACCTATAAGTCAATTGGAAGAGTTATAAATAAAGTTAACAGAGACATATTGAGAGAGGGTAAAATGCCCGATAAAAGAGGGGGCCAAAATTTAAAGTTTAGTTAATGGGTCATGCTGGGTATTATTCGAAAGGAATAGATTTGCATATTCTAAAACAATTTATTATATTTTTTTTATTATTTTTTTTTTATTTATAAACGGTAATGGTAAAAAAATACCATTCCCCTCCTTATATCAAAAATTTACGATGGAAAAATATCTGTTTTTTTACACAACGTTAACATATTAAAGAATTTAAAAATAGGGTATTATATACAGGGAAAATATAATACCCTAACATCAAAGTTTTTATACTATTTACAAAAAAAAACTTTTCTGAGATAAATTTGAAGTTTGATCAACTTAGATTGTTTTTATTTTTCTTTAAATTTATGGGGTATCATGCTGTAAGTATTGTCTTATATATAAAGCTTAAAATTTGGTTTAACTTCGTGATAAAAATATCAAGGAAAAACAAAATAAAGTCGCATACCTACTAACTCCATGCCCTGCAAACGAATGGTTGTGGTTGACAGCAAATTTCTACTAGGTGAAGTTGCAACATAAAGTTTGTACGGAACCCTCGGTTCGCGAGTCCGAATCGTACTTGTTTTAACTCGTACAAGGAATACTTAAAAGTATTTGCTAAATCATTAGTCTCATTAAAATTTAAAATATTTATTTACTTCGTCTTAGTCATAGAATCTTTGTAAGTATTACATAAACAAAATCCCTGTATTACGACCGAAACAGTTGAATTTAGGTATTGCCAGCCAGATTACATGTTAAAATGTATTAATGTTGCCAACCATATATCCATAAAGGCTGTATATTTTATCTGGAGCTAAAATTTTAATGGCATTTCCAAATTGAAAACAAAACGTTCTTGTAAGCCCGAACATTAACCACACCCTGCCAGTTATAAAACCAAAACCAGTCGTTAAAGGATTTTACAATGTTTTACCCTCTTTTAATAAATTGACCGGGCAGTATACATTTTAGGAAAGTAAGTACTTATATTAGGGTAGACTGAATATATGTTAAACTGAGGTCAATGGAGAGAAAGGTGAATTAATTTAATTACACCGACAGGACAAAAAAGAAAATCAATAAGAACTTTTTGGCACTGATAGTTGACGTGAATATAATGCGAATAAAGATACTTTCTTCATTGTGCGATACGTACACAGATGGCGATGAGTCTTCAAACCTAACTTCAAGTCACGAGGGCATACATTTAAAGTTAAAGAATTTTAGCGCATTTGCCAATTCCAAAGTTAGATAGGTACGTCGTTTTCAATTACAAAAAATAAACCGCACTAATGAAACCCGGTTCCAACGTCCAGACTCAGTCTCAAAAAGGAACCTCCATTCCAGGCTTTATATTCGAGCAGCTTGCCAAGCGTAGGCGAGTTGATAATTTATGCGACTGGTATAAGAGTGCTCTTCAATGACATGTTCTTGTAATGGGCATGAAGGTTGTGTAATACTGGTGCCACTGGTATCTGCTCCCATAAAATCATTAGCAACACAGCCAGGCTTTTTACCGACGCGATAAAAAGGAGCACGTCGGTACGCCCATTTACGTCACCCCTCAGTTCTGTCGGAGACGGACGGCAGGCAATAAAACTCAATGTTATCTGGTTAATTTTTTCTTTCCTCCAAACCCTAATCTTTGTGTTAGCGCGGCAAAAATTTCGTGATCAGTATTTTATTATTGCTATTGGTAACAAAAATCATAAAAAAATCAAAAAATTATAAATAATATGCACCCCTGGATAAGTTATTCTTATTTCCTTAACTAGTTGTCACATGGCAGTAGCCGTCGTTGTTAACGTTGCGGCTGTAGCAATAACCGCGCAATGATACCTATATTTTTTTTTGATAACTTAAGTTGAGATGCTGACAGCTATTTTATCACTATCGTTAAGGATGACTCATACTAGATTGAGCCGCCCCGTCCCGTCCCGTTGTAGTGTGAGTCATCCATTATCTATAAATTCTGCCGGTTTTTTTATATCCGTCTCAATGACGTCCTTTGTGGTCGGCCCAAATCGACCGTCTTCTTTAAATCTAATTTGTAACAAATTATTTATTGAGTAAAAAACGGGCACATACCTTAAACAATCCACAACGCAGGTTTCGTCACTAACTATTTGTAACTATTTATAATTTTACTTTGTTTATATGTGTGATATTTATTTTGTATATGGTTTTCTTTTGTGTACATGTAAAATTGTATTATGGACATCTGTCTGAAACATCTCCTGACATTTTTTTTATCAAGTAGAAAGCAAAAGAGCTGACGCATCGCCTGATGTTAAGTGATATCACCGCCCATGAACACTTGCAAAATATGGGTCATATGTGCATTGCCGGCCTTTGAGATGGGAGTACGCTCTTTTCTTGAAGGTTTTAAGGTCATATCGGTCCAGTGAAACACACGGTTGAGGACTGCCTGCAATCTAAATGGTGAGAACAAATGAGAATGGCGTAGAACAAATTCAGATTCAGTATTCAGATTTCTCAAATTCCTCAGAGCACTCCCCGTTGTAAGACCCGGAAAATAATATAGCTTTAAATTATATAAGTAATTTAAATAGCCCGAGATGAAAAAGTATTATTTGCTCTATTCTGTGCCTTGAAAAGCCTTTGTTGTGGATAAGCCAAACACTTTGAGGCAAACGATTATGATTACAGCTTTGCGAAAATTGCTAAGCTCATCGCTCGGAACTCAATATCTGATAGGACGAGATTGCCGTTTCGCTAACACCTGTTTGGCTAACAAGGGATTACGGTAGGGGTTCTGGTTACCAAAATTTTATGAATACCTGATAACTTTTACCAATTTTAGCGCATTTTCAGTTAGCGTGACATCTTTTTATTTGCCATTGTCTTCGTGTGTTTAAAATTTGGTATGTATTATGTATGTTTTAAATTCTAAATTGGCAAAATAAATTTTATTTATTCGATTTTGTGGAATAAAAAATTAGAATAAATTCTGAGTATGTTCCAAAATGCGTAAGAAATCATATCTTAAAAAAATACTTTTACGTTTGTTAAGACTTGAGAGGTACTTCACAAAAACTTTCAACAAGCTGCAAAAAACCTGAATCAATATTATTCCCGCCATTGTTTGTTAATCTCACCGGTAAGAATAATAATGAACAAAATTTTGATGGGGCTCTCCCATTAACTTTCCTGGATTAAAATAAACAAATCATATTGAAAGAACCCAATTTTATTTTATTAAGCCCCCAAGAGTTAGCTCTTGTGAAATTTTCTTTTGGGAACTGCCGAGGGCCCTGTTTTGTTACTAGAAAGGGCTCCCTTAGGAGGTGTTGGTACTCACCGAGTGGTTAATCAAGAGGGAAACGTGTTTCGTGCAATTTGTAGACCAATTTGACCCTTATAACGATCAACAGGGCTCTTAATAATGTTGTCATTTTAGAAACGTGCTCATATTATTTTGACAAGACTCATTGACTAGGGTAACATTTTTCAATATTGAAATATAAAAGGCTGCAGGATGGCCTTATATTAAGTATATATACAGTGACAATGTGTGGGATATTTTGACATAAAAACAAATATAACATTTGTGAACATGTGTGATGATAATAATGTTTTCTTAAATCAATTTCATCAGGATTTAGAAATTTAGTTTATATATAAATAATATCTTCACTTGGAACATACTCATATAAGTAACGGTCTCCGTAGACCAGGGGCGTTCATTGAACTCTATTTCTGCCGTTTTCGTCAATTTAGCACTTCCTTTCTTAACGGCTCTAAGAAAAAGCAGGCCAAATCGGCTCCGGCTTGCCCAAAGACCATTTTGACGCTTAGCTACTGCTGACACCTTCACTTGTATTATTATGTTCCAAGTTTGACTACATAAATAGGACTTGCCGTGTTCTGTAACTTAGCAAGTCCTATTGTAGTCAAATAACATCATATATCGACTCATATATTAAAGTAGACGTGACGGCAGGAATTTAAACTGCATCAAACCCAACAAACTTAAAAACACGAATGAAAGTAATAATAATAAACCTTATTAAAATGTGATAAAGTACACTGATCACCAACATTTTTGTTCCACCCTGTATAAATATAATGTTAATTAACACGATAATTAAAATGATTCAATTATCACTCTTGCAATTGGTTCCACGGATAACGTGGCATTTCATTTTGATCTGATTAATATCGACACTAAATTGTTTGTAGCGGTTCTACGTTGAAATTGTTTGGTTAAAGTTGATTAATCACTGGCAATACAAATGAAATTTCGGCTGAGACCGTTGCCCGTTGCCGTTCGAGGCCTACTACGGCGAAAATCGAACGAACGACAATTAGTATCTTCATCTTTATCGGACTAACTAGTTCGAGCGAAAGATATGCAGCTCGAAAACTTTGGATGTTCGCGGTAGCCCCTTGAGGCGAGCTAAACTTCAACGCAGGTATGGTAGAGTTCATTTGTACCAGCAAAGTATAGCTATTGTGCTATTCATAGGTAAACAGGATGAAACGTTAATTATTACCTATTTACATTGGTCACACTTCTTGTACATGTTTGAACTTCTTTCAGTATCACGAACATAAACTTATTGGGGACTGAAATTAAATACTTTAGAACGGATTAATCGCGTTTATTAACACCATAACCCTACGTTTTCAGCCCTTTACAGAAGGCCTAGTATAAAAATTGCACGACATTAACTTCTCGACCGCGTTAGCGTATCGAGGGGTCAAAATATGAAAGTTGCCGGATGATTTTAAATAAACGGCAAACATAATTTGAACTCCAGAAGTAAGTGTCGTACAACTTTCATACTAGGCCTTTAGCACTCGTTTTCAGAGGGTTAAGATGATGACTTAAAGAATGTGAATTATCCCCGTCAATCAACTTTTTTTTTATTGACGTGGAGAATTCGAAAAGTAAAGCACCTAAAGGGCTCGATACGTAGGGTTATGGTGTAAATAAACGCGATTAATCCGTTTTAAAGTGTTTAATTTCAATGAACAACAATCGCGGAAACAGAAGACAATATTATTGAGGACTGTTAATGACCACATTGAGCCATTTGCTCAGACTACTTTCTTTTAAAAAAAGTTGATTTTGGCGTCAAAATACTTTTTTTTTCTAACATAGTGTTCGTTTTAATTTCCACTAATTAAGTTATCTCATAGTGTTCAAAATGTTTGTCAAATATTGAAAACGAGACCAATAAAACGGAGTTATAACTCAACCGTCATTGATAAAATTCAAATCGATATTAATATTTTGTATGTCTTTAATTGATTACCATTTTGTTAGGCAGACGTCCGATTTTATTCTCTATAACCCAGTATTTAGTCCACCACCTTCACCTAATAGGCCAGTTTATTTTAGATTCCATTATATCTCAATAGTTTATACACCCTGGCGGGTGCTGCCTCTGCGTGCGTCCCATGACTCGGCCAGGTGCAACATCCGCTCGGTGTACCCCTTACATTTTATTAAATTGTCTCTGCGTGTTGGCTTCGGTTCCGCGTACGCCTCCCAAAGGTCCGGAACACCATTGTTCCGTGATGGGAAAGACATATTGTATATATTGCGACTTTTGTAAGTCACGTAATTAGTTAAGTAATAATTGACGTGTAAAGTTATTTTATAAATAAATAATTGAATTGAATTGAATTGAAGAGGCGGACATACATATTCTGCCTCAAATCCCGTTGCGTCAATTATAAACTCGCAGGTTTTCTTTTTCATTGAAACTCGTTTTGTAGATCTTAGTGAATTCCCTATTTTCAAAAAGATGAGACAGCGAAATAAACATTCGCACTATTTTTTTCTAGGGATTGCAAATGAATGAGGATACCCATTAGTGGATATTATGAACTGGTTATTAACCAGTTCACTTGCATGCTCCTTGGATCCAAAACGTATTAAGTACTCAATATTAGCATATGAAAACTGCGTTTTTCTATTCGTATCACGTTAAGTCAATGTAAGCGGGTGTCTAACGAACCGTGGAATTTCACTGTTACAAAGATTAAGTAATACAAAGGATATGCCAATTATAACCGGTACGGACATTTCCTTCATTAAATGCTACAAGCAAGTACAGATTACATAATAGTTGTTAAGAACTACTTATCTTTCATGAAAAAAAGCGAATTTTAACCGTTTTGAACACTACACAAAAACAATTGACGCACTAAAAGAAGTCGAAAATCGCTTGATTTCTTATTTTACCTGCATCGGTTCAACCCTAACTTTCTGTAGAGTACGGAGAGAATGAAATGACCTTCACTTTTTTTCACTTGCGTAGGTTTTTTGTAACATTTTATACCGTTCGAAAACAATCAAGGGTCAACATTGCCCCGCACAAACACTAGGGTGGCCTACGATTTGAAATATTATATAATACTAGTGGCGGGCTCGCCACCAGCGCCTCGCAGCAGGTTGTGTGGGCAGCCCGTTGATAATATGTGTCGTCACTGACACTAAACAATAGACAATCGATTTGAGTTCACGCGGAGAGTTCCATAGGTCCGCTAGAAGTTTATTATTATGCAAAACGTTTGTAAACTGCGTTTATTGTTAAATTCTACCATAGAGTATTTTACTTAGTATGTATTATTTCATTTGTAAGTTGTCTGATTTGCAAGTTAGTTTTATTTATTTATTATATGGGTTTAAGCTTGGGTGCATGTAATATGCTTACCTTTATTTGAATCACTAGACGTACACTCTACATTTAATGTTTTAATTGGAACTATAATTATTGTCATAGCAACTAACGGCAGATGCGTCAGCACAGTGCAATGCAGCAGTGGGACCGGATCCTTACTGTCAGAAATGGAAGTGTCAAGACACTTCAACTAGGTTTTACAAGTTACAGTAGTCTGTAGCACCTGTAGTGTAGTACTTATAAAACTTGTGGTACATAAAGTATCTAAAATTGTACTGGTTACAACTGTTACAAGTGCAGCACACCAGCAAGTGGTAGAATCATTCCTCCCTCGACACTGGCATATCTCTTGACAGCATGTAATCCAGGGATGAGTGCGTCAGGACGCACATGAACTAATTAGCAGAGACAAGCGGAGCGTATTTGTTTAACGAGTAATATTTAATTGAATGCGCTCATCGAGGAATTTCGTATGTTATTGATTTTGAATTGCTACTGTTTCTGTCCTGGTCTAAGTATGTATGTATGTATGTATAAGCTTTATTGTACAAGAAACACAGTAACATAGACAATTTGATAAAACAAGTTATTACCGTTCCACATGATTAAGTTACCTAGAGGAAATTAATATAAGATGATCCCCTGAGGGTCAATTGCACCAACCTGGGCTAACAGACTAACATGACGTTAGCTGTCAAATTCTATACTAAAAAAAAACGTTTAACTCTGGGTTAATTAGTTGACCCCGGGTGGTGCAAGTGGCGCTTCAGCAGTCAATTGCATAGATAATGGACCCCCCTGCGTACAAACCTTTTATGCAGGGGTCCAATAAGACTAACTACATTATTTATGAGTTTTCCATGCATGCACATAAGAAAATAAGTTTCCAGGTATAGACGTGAGTAACCCGGTCTAAGTATATTAATATGTCTAATACTCACGGGAGTTTTCTATTTAAAATATTATTTTTTTTGCTTTCAATCATCAGGGCGTAAATATCTCATTGATCGATTATCTCTAGGTTACCTATAGCTATAATTGCTTAAATAGCAGGATCCGCCCCAGTAATTTGTTATTAATTGCAATCGCTCCATTAGTCAATTACCTAATATCCTGCCAAGCAAACACTACACGCAACTAATACAACACGTACAGTCGCCATTACATACATCAGAGCTGCCGAGGTACTCACAAATATCTGAACACGCCTCTATTCTTAAAGCGTTAGAGTGCATGTTCAGATATTTGTGAGCACCTTGGCAGTTCCGATATATCTGATGGCGACTGTACCTACAAACAACAATACCTATGACCATCGGTATGCCTTACGCCATTGCAATAGGGTTTAGGTACAGATGGTCAGTTAACGGTTTTGATGATGACACTTATAAGTCAATACAAGTATAGTTATGTAGCTCGGGAACATTGCTGGCATGTTTATTACACGTTACATGCTAGCCATATTCGTTGAAAATTGATACAGTAAGTTTAACTTACCTGACTACATTTTTTTTTATACTACGACGGTGACAAACATGCATACGGCCCGCCTGATGGTAAGCGGTCACCGTAGCCTATGGACGCATGCAACACTAGGGGTGTTACATGCGCGTTGCCGACCCTTTAAAAAAAAGGATTCGCTGTGTTGACAACTAAACGGGCCAAGGGCTTTGCTCCGTGGGTCCTCAGCTGTCAACACAGCGAATCCTTTTGGAGCTCTGAAGACCTCACTCACCAACAGAAACACAACACTATGAGTAGGGTCTAGTGTTATTTAACTGCGGTTTTCTGTAAGGTGGAGGTACTTCCCCAGATGGGCTCTGCTCCACCTACCTCTACCTACCTTAAATCTAAAATAGGTCGTTGAGGCATTGTACTTAGGATGCTGGCGGCATTTCCTCGTTGTATCGCAAAGCTGATACCTACGTTGTGCGAGGAAACCACCAGCTTTTCGGTCACCAGTAACATTAACCAGACGTTTCGCGATATCTGTGAAAAACTTGCGTGCGAATGGTACAAAAAGGTACTCGTACTCTCTGCCCAGGCTCTTATATTTATTACTTTTACATTAGTTCGTTGGAGATGGGACGGTGCCAGCGTGTCTACGCAGGTAGAATCCCACTCTAGCATCCGCTCCAAACTCCAAGGAGCCAAGGACACGCCATCGGGTCTCTTGCCATCATCCCTGAAAATGCCAGTCAGTTCAAGCAGAGCAGGCACGTTGATGGTGGCAAGAGACCGTCGGATTATGTCATTAAGAGACGCATGTCTCGAAAAACGGCCTGCACTTTTTTTACAACACAATCCATGGTGTCCCAGTCGGTCCACTAAATCTAAAGCAGGTCGTGATAAATTTAAAGTAGATCCTTATCGGTGCCATGAGTTGCTCTCGCTATCGTTTGCCCGATTTAAAACTATATGCATCTTGTATACCTATAATCATTCCTAACTGGTCTGAACGAGTTGCAAATACTTTCGACTCACGCAGTTGTTATCGGCTCCTGGTTAAATAAAACTCACGGTAATCACACCTGCTAGCAGTTTCCACATGAGTAAGAAGGAAGTACCTATTCTTTCCAGACATTTTTTTACATACGAAGTATTCGGCCCAAAAAACTAGAAAGAAACGAAAAAGTTAGATTAAAAACACCACTTCATACAAGTTAATCACGTCCTTTGAGACCAAAAGCAATGATCCGCATCTCAACATTATAAACGGCCAAATCCGCTCCTGAATATTTACATGTCCACGTACTGTCTCATTACCTCAGAGAGCTACTCTACCCGGAACCAGAAAAAAACTCATTAAAACTTTTTTTCTCAAAACGAGATGCTGCTGAATCCGTGACGCTTTTGGCAATGTAAATAAAACTTTATCCATTTCAAGGCAGAAATAACTGTATTTTTATACAACCAAAACGCTGTGTGCTTTCCAACCTGATTATACACCCATTTTGTATGGTTTTCGTTGAAGTTTCCCTTTTTTGTCGCCTAATGAGGTTTGAGTTACGGTATCTGGGTTCGTGTTCAAAGGATGGCGTGTTTTGTTTTGAATAGTCGAATCAAATAAGTGAAATAAGTCTGACGGGTGTGTAGCCAAGACGACGATCACCAACGCTCAGTCGCGAATGAAACGCAACTGTCTTTGTCGCACTAATAAGGAAGAATGATAGAGAGAGAAAACTACGTTAAGCTACTAAGCGTTAGCGAATGGCAGCTTGGCTACGCACCCAGGCCGGAGTCGAATTAATATGACAATTTTTTTTATAAATGTTTATTATTGTTTTATTGTGGTAGGCAATAAAATATTGCTATAAAATATTGCTATAAAAGTAACCGATACCTATAGCTCTCCGAATCGCTAAACTTAAGTGGCAGTGGGCGGGGCACATTGCACGTAGAACCGATGGTCGTTGGGGCGGAAAGGTTCTTGAGTGGCTACCGCGTACCGGAAGGCGCAGCGTGTGTAGACCCCCCACAAGGTGGACTGATGACCTGGTGAAAGTCGCAGGAGTCCGCTGGATGCGGGTGGCGCAGGACCGGTCATTGTGGAAATCTTTGGGGGAGGCCTATGTCCAGCAGTGGACGTCTTTCGGCTGAAATGATGATGATGATAATATAATTTTCTGCCCTCCCGCCGGCAAGCAGCAAATTGCAGGCCGCAACGCTAAACTAATCACCGTTTGCCGACTGCGTCGAGGAGAAAAAAGTGGATAGACCTGGGCCAGTAACTAAGAAAGCCTCAGATCACAAGTTTTTTACTACTATTACTTAAGATCTGAGACATTTCTTACTTTACAGGCCTCGGTACGTAATCTACTTATACCTAAATAACTATAATATACGTATCATTAAACGCAAATAATATTTTTAATGTAAGAAGTTGCTTATCCTTGCCCTGTTAACCGGTAAGCAGTTTTTTTTTCAAGCGGTCATTTTATGTCTGTATATGTATGGACATGTAGGTAATTTAGTAAGGGGTTCAAGGATTAATTACAAAATACATACATGTATTTTGTAATTAATCATGTACATAATTGTATCATTGAATAAACAAGCGACATGATACTTACGTGGTTACAAATACTGGCAGTCAACTTAAATTAGGCCGTGATTGATTCATAAATACTGATGTAAGGTTCCGGGGACAGCTCTGTTTGATTGCCCTGTAAGTAATGAAGCAAAAAAATATTTCCAGTTTTACCGATGTGGATATTAATGTTTTTTCTGTCGTAATTTAGTCGGTTGCATGTTAAACAAACCTCGATGCTTGCAGTTAGTCAACACACCGAAACAGGCCAGTAACGTGGTCATACTAGTTGTAAAATGAAGTTTTTGGTGTCTTCTCTCATATTTGTTTTGTTCATAGCTCGTTCACGATCAACGGACTATCGTTACGACAGATATAGTGGGAACGCGACCAATTCGGAAATTTATAATGGAGGAATCAATACGTTCTCGTAAGAACTTTTTACTACTTATCATATCTTAATCTTATCAACATCAAAACTAAAAACAAGTAGGTAATATAATATGGCTATTTGGCCTTAACCTAATAGTTAAGAATGCCCTGAGATGAACGTTCGTGACGTTGTTTTTGTAATTATGTTTTTCTAAGTATAGATAGTGTGCAAAAGTCACTAAAATATGTAGCTTACTTTGACTGAAAGTATGTGTGTATTTGTGTAATCACTAATCAGTTGAACGATATATTTATTTTAGGAGCCACAAACGTCACAGTCAGCACAAGAGAAGAGGTCATAAGTCCCGTGTAAAATAACTTCGCAGGAAACCTTTGACCTTTTTGTTTGTTCCATTTTTAGAAAGGATAATATTTATTTTATTATTGGGGATACGTTTAGCGGATAATCTACAACGGGATATTTACTATATATGTTATCGGATATGATATCGGGTTCAGTTATATTATAATATAAATTACCATGTTAGCTTAAAATCGTTATATTAAACTAGTCACTGAATATAAGGATGTTTTTAATTTATTTTTGCAAGTCCATTTTAACTTACTTACGGACTACTTTTTACTAATCGGAAAACTGTATTTACAATACAGTAAAATTCAATATTTTGGTACTACGACTAACAAGTTGGTCTGATGATGGAGCCAGAAGGTAAAATAATTATTATCGCAGTGGTGGTATATAACATTACTTCGAATGTATACTACAGAAGTTCAAAAATCGATTAGGCGAGTATCTTTTAATTTTACGTGGAAAAAAAAACATAACCTCCAGCAAATTTATATCACGCAATTTGCTACATTTAAGGATGACTCGCGCTATAGGTACTGGGCCGGGATGTGACAGACTCGGGCCGATGTGTGAGTTTCTATAGAAAGTGTCACGTGACTTCCTAGCTATCACGTGATGCTGCGTGGGTATAGTCATAGTCTATTGTTTCGTTATATTCTTTTTTTTTCCACCTTTAAACAGAAATTGCACAATCTTGGTAAAACATTGCACACCTCACGAAGGCAGTAGAATAGATGGGACATGCAACAACTACCACTATCCGACGAGAGGTTCCGCAAGAGGCCCGTACCTGAGATTGCTGAACCCAGATTATGCTAATGGTGAGTTTTACAATAATAATGCCAATTATGTTAGTAGATAACAGTAGAATATAAAACTACTCATCATTGCTTTTTCTTACGTTATAATTCGGTTAAGTTACGATGATTATTGCATAATTCAGTTACCCTAGCACAAAAGTGCTGCGACAGTATCTCGCCAAACATCCTGTCAAGATACCTGTAATTTTCTAACTGTTCGGATGGACTTCCGGTTGATACTCAAGATGGCGAGGACGCCTCAATAATAGTTTTTTTGTTTTTTACCCGCTAAAAGTTGATACGTGTTTAATGTTGATAGCTTATTATACAGTGAACTAAGAAGTGTGCAGCAAATGAAAAAACACTTCTTGAAACAATTTTAACCAAACTTTAGTCATCAATCAGCAGTCCCAGGGTTAAGCTGCCTCGTGCTTCGTGAAGAAAGCTGTCTCCTATAACAAACAAGGGCTCCACCGTACAACTGTTCGGATTAGACAATGACAGTTGTCTTTATTTAATGAAATATTGTCGCGGTACTCTTGTACTGGGGCTACAGAAATATCGTGCGTTTGTCTTCGTGCGATTTCTAGTAAATCCAAAATAGGTGTAGGGTTAAATTTTATTCAGTGGTTAAGCTACCGACAATTTTAGTTCTCCTTACAAAGAAGAAACCGGTTTTCATTTCGTTTGATTGTTGTTAGCGCATTTATGTATTTAGTAAGGGTTTCTAGTTACTTGTTATAACTAATGTTTAAAGTGCTTCAAAGTCAAACTACGAAAACGTAAAACTAAACAAATCAAAACTTTTACTCACAGACAGACAAGACATCCGCAAAGACAGAGACGGCGGTGATCTACCATCTGCTCGACTAGTCCGTACGACACTCGAGACCGACGGACGCGTGGTCGACAAGCATGAATTCACCACCGCCGCCTACCATTTCCTCGAGTTTATTCATCTTGACGTCAGTTTACTCAATGGACCTTGTAAGTGATCAATAGTTATTAAATATCTACCCTACTGTAACCACATTGGGTGTACTCAGCGACGCAATCTACCTATTATTTTGGAGCGGTATGTCGTGCCCATGGGAATTACAATTTTAAGAGTAAAATGTATTCGTACAATTTAAAAAATTCCATAAAACATTAAGCATTAATATTCTTCTTTTTTGTAGATGATTATCTAAGATATCGACAGTACTGCTGCCAGCCTGAAGGACAATTGGATCCCCGGTGCAAACCTATAATCGTACCTAATGATGACCCATATCTCAGAGTGACTGATATACGCTGTCTGAACTTTTCGAGAGCGGAGACCTTCCAGGAAGATGGCTGTATCAATGAAACGTACACGCCTGAACAGGTAAAATACATGGTTTTTAATATGTTTATTTGCCTTTGGTGAAACATTTAAATTTACTAACATTACAAATATCGAAATAGTTACAAATATGCCGCCAGCAACCTAGGTACAATGTCTTAAGGACCTATTTTAGATTTAAGGTAGGTATAGGTAGTTAGGTAGGTAAGTTACACTTACTGTACCTATATATTTTGAAAATGTTTTTTTTTTAAAGGCACATTCAAACTTTTATATGAATGTCAAAAACTACTTACCATAAGTCACCACGTCTTGAACTGATTGGTCGGGTCGTTCACGAACGGCCCGAGAATATAACTACCTATTGACAATAAACTTTGTGGGCCTTATTTTTAAAACTGCGCAGCAAATGCAGTAGTTACGCGTAAATATAAAGAAATACACGACGAATTCACTCCATAACCATATCAAGTTCAATTGTGATATGAAAAAAAATCAACAGAACGTATTAAAATAGACCAAAAACACGTACCCACTTACTTCTCTGTTTGTAGCTTCTAGTGACCTTTAATGTATTGACCTTTTTCCGATTTCTTAGAAGTGGTATATTATCTATAAGTGATAATAACCACAGCAAAAAATGAGTCTGCGTACCCTTGTCAGCCTTTCAAGCTTATAGTAAATCTACTTATTTGGTTAAAAAGGATATAGGTAAATCTCACAACATTCAGAAAGGTCACAATCTTTAGTTCTTTACAAGGAGCCGCGGATTAGTTACACATATTTTTTTCTTTTTAGGGTTGCGTATCCCAAAAGGAAAAAACGTAACTCTTTGTTGTCCGTCCGTCCGTCTGTCTGTCAAGACCCTTTATCTCGGGAACGCGTAACGGTAGCAGGTTCCCAGGCAGGTTTCGGTATGTGGTCCCTTGAAGCTGCGAAAAAACCAAACTTCTACGTCAACGCAAAAAATACGGCCGCTCATGTCACATTTCCCATACATTTCTAATGGGAATCAAAATTTATAGGGTACTTGGGCTGGAGCGCAAGTACAGGAAAAAATCCGAAAACCGTATAATTGCCGCACAGTGAGAGTTCCGTGCCACATTTGTGTGGAACCCTCGGTGGGCGAGTCCGACTCGCACTTGGCCGGTTTTTTTACTTTGAACTTCCTCACTACCTCTGCACGATTACTAATCTTATTAAATACAATTATTTTTTTGTTTTAGATCAATTTTCAAACACCGGTCATCGATCTTTCAACAATATACGGCGTCGATGACAGAAGCGAAAACTCAGTGAGAGTATACCAGCATGGTTTATTAAAACTAGAATACAGAGGATTTCGCTATGTACCAATAGCGAATGTAACAGCAATCAACACAACAGATTTAAATTCCTTAATGTCGTTGATGGATCCAGCAGTCTTAGCTAATCTTACTATGTTAAACCAGCAAATGTCAAATTCTTCTATGTGGCAAAACATGACCATGGAAAGTCGGCAAAATATGCTTTATAATTTTATGATGCTGAACGGACCAATGTTTAACAACACTCCAATGTGGCAAAATTCTACCTTGAATAATAGAGCAATGCTAGGAAATATGTTTAATTTGCAGAATATGCAAGGAGTTCTGTCTATGCTGCAAAATTTAACAATGCTAAATTCTCAAATGTTAAATAATCTGGCAGTGCTTAATCCTGAAAGATTGGGGAACCTTAGTTTAACGAATCAGCAAATGCTTGAAAATCTCTCCAAGTTAAACCCACAAATGCTTGCTAACCTGATAATGTTGAATCCTCAATTGTTAGGAAACTTAGGAACATATGGGAACATGTTTCCGTCGAACCTTAGCCGTCGCCGCCGTCAAGTAGTTGTTCCGATAAGTTTACCGACAACAGGAGGTCTCGTTGATGCCGTAACATCTCCAGTAGGGACAGAACTTGATGAATACATGCCTACTTTGATGAAACTTATTAACATGACCAACTTGAACAATTCGATATGTCTTCAGAACTTGAACAATGAAACTAGATGTTACGTGTTCGGTAAGTGATGATGCGGATTGTGATTACCTATAACACATAACTAGTAAGGCAGTGGGACAGGATAAACTTACATCGTCATTATAAGCCGTATGACTTATACTGCTGAAAAAGTACTTCGTTTTTAGGGTTCAATACCAAAAAAGGACCCTTGTGGTACGACTGTCTGTTCGTCTGTCTGATATTTATGATGGGGGGAGCCAAAATCAAAATTTAGTTACTAGATCATGTGGGGTACATTTAAAAGGGCTTGATTCACATATGCTAATGCATTATTTTATTATGTTTTACATCTATGTGTTTTACAGTAAAAAAAAATTATTTATGAAAGATGATGTAAATAAATACCTTTCCCCACCTTATCTCCGCAGTTTACAAAGGAAAACGTACGATTTTTACAATTACAGGAACTCGCAAATAAGAAAACTTACATTGCATTATGTTTATGGATAAATGCGATAACTAAAAATTTTAACGGAACTCTCAATGCGCGAGTCAGAAATGCGCTCGACCGGTTCTTTTTTACTTGATCGATAGAAGAGAGTTAATACCATGTTTTCTGTATACAGGAGTCCCGGAAGCAGGTAACTTTGACTTACGAACGACAACGCTCGCAATTTTCTTCATGAGGGAGCACAATCGGTTGGCAAGGGCCCTGCATAAAATAAACCCTTGCTGGAAGGACGACCGGCTTTTCAAAGTAGCGAGGCAGATTAATATTGCCACTGCGCAAAACATTCTTATGTATGAATTACTTCCAAAAATATTGGGTAAGTTATTACAATTTAAGTTACCTCCCAACATGAGTTAAATCGGCTCTTAGCTTTAAATATCCACTTGGGTCACCTTTGATAAGCTTATGGGTCGGGGCTATATACAATTTGGTATTTATTATTAATAATAAATGTTTTGATTCATGTTTTAAAGTAGGCACACTACTATATATAAATTATAAATAAATAAAAATAAATAATTGAAAGAGGTCACTTTTTCTGTAGTATATGACATCTCTTTCAATTTATAATTTATAATGTGTATTGAGCCTCAAATCTAGGTTTTCAGAACATTTTTTCAAGTTATTTGTTTACGGTATTATCAAGTAAATATAACAGAGTAAAAGGGACCAGAGGCATTGACGGAAATACCTCTTTATCAATAAGCAAGTGTGATAGAGAGGGAGAGACAAAATTTGTAGGTACTAGACGTGCTTTGAAACTTTTGGGCATTTGTGATGCCATATTATTATTTATCCTAAATAATATTGTTACATGATTTTTTTTTCTGCTTAGGCTATAAAAACATGTTAAAATACGGGCTAATATCGGAGCACGTGCAATATGTGAAAGCATACGATGATAACGCTGTGCCGCTGGTCTACGCCGAATTTGAGATCGCGGTCAGATACTTCCACACTATGCTGGATGGCAGAATCAAGTAAATAATCATAATACTTACTCGTACATATATAAATAATTTATCATTTCTAAATGTGTACGGCCTGAGTGATTTTAGGTGTCCATACTACATAGGCTGCTAAAACCGTCATGAGAGCGGTGTGCTTGTTTGCCACCGAATTGATATTTCTAATTAAAATAGTCATGTATCGACAATACAAGGTTTTGTTTTAAGATTTTACGACAATTTTCACGAAAAACAATAGTGTTTTGTGTCATTTTGGTTGTTTTTTGACATAAGACTCTCCTTTTGTCGAAATCTTGTGTCATTTGTCAAGAGTTCTTCAAAAAAGTTGTCGTTTTGGTGATAATAATGATGTTCTATTTATAAGTGACATGTAGGCAAACAAGCCTACCATGCCATGGATGAGACGCTGTCTTGGTCTCCTCATATTGCGGAGGTGAGCAAAAAGATTTTTGGATCCCTCCACTCGCTCAGACGCCTGCAGAATTTTCTACCTCTGCATACCAAAATGACTCTGGCCCAATCTCTATTACTTCCTATCCTTGATTATGGTGACATTGCATCTTTAGACCTTAGTGAAGAACTCCTCGATAAAATTAAGGATATTTGAAAATTCTGGAAACTATAGGTCTAGAATTAAGAAAATAATTTGTGAAAATATTTTTGTAAGACTGTTTGTTTCATAATAAAAAAAATAAAATAAAAATAAAATAAAAAAGTTGAACGTCTGCAAAATGTTTGTATCAGAAACATATTTGGCCTCCGTAAGTACGACCACATTTCTAAATTTCGATCCCAACTCAGCTGGCTACCGATCTGACGACGCAGATATGTGCATGTCCTGTCATTGCTTTTCAACATACTCTTTACCCCTACTTCTCCACCTTACTTAATTGAGCGATTTAACTATCTAGCGGAGGGTAGTGATCACCGCTTACGCTCAAGTACTAATTTAACATTGGCTATTCTTGGTAACAAGACGCTTACTTATGCAAAATCTTTCACAGTACGCGCAGTTAAGCTGTGGAATGAGTTACCCTTGTCCATCAGACAATCTCAGTCTGTGGCATCATTTAAAGATAATCTGAAAAGACTGTGGCTCTCCAACCAAGTTTCTAATAATTGAGAACTGGCATAGTAATATTTATTCATTTGTGCTATATATATTTATGTATGTATTTAGTGGATATATATTATGTATAAATATATGTAAATAATATGTTATTATTATTGTTATTTATAAATATATACGTAATTTATTATAACTTGTTGTATTTTTCGTACTTAAGTACTTCCTTGTTGTTTTGTACGTTATTATATTTGTTGTTTGTCTATCTAGAACTCGAAGATTCTCCTCTCAATTACTCAAAGGTTAGCTGGAAGAGATCCCTTATAGGGATAAGCTCGCCTTTGTACCTTTATTTTTATCAAAATGTTTATTTTTTACTATATTTGTGTACAATAAAGTGCTTACAAACAAACAAACAAACAAGCATACAGTCCACCCGATAGTTAACGGCGTGATGTCGACACTTGCCACCCATGTCACCGTGGTGAAATAGCCTGAAGGCCTAGTATAAAAATTGTACGACATTAACTCCTCGACCGCGTTAGCGTATCGGGAGTTCAAATTATGTTTGCCGTTTATTTAAATCATCCGGCAACTTTCATATTTTGACCCCTCGATACGCTAACGCGGTCGAGGAGTTAATGTCGTACAACTTTTATACTAGGCCTTCTGAGCGCACGCTGCCTAAAACACACGCCACGCTGCCCGCCCCACCGCCTGCCCCGCAAAACGCTCGCAGCTCAAATTATATTTAAATAATATATATTTTTAATATTTTTTTCTAGCTTATACGATGAAGACTATCACTATGACAGGGAGTTCTCTGTCAGCAACACAACTTTCAGACAAAGCCTTATCGAGCAAGATAAGAATTTTGAGAAAATAAACAGGGGGACATTCTACCAACATGCTGCTAGAATAGATGACATTCAGGATCCCGAGGTCAGAAAACAATAAGTACCCAGTATAATTATTAATTTAATTCTACGTACCTATAGGACATTCGGACAGTAAACGCAGTCAACCTACCTTGTCACAGTAACAATCAATATTATAGCTGCTAAAGATTTTAGATTTTTAATACTGTCAAATTCCTTTACGGTACATTTAATAGCAGAGCAATTAGAACGCATTCCCGGTAGTAAGCACTCCCTGCCCACTATAACTTAGATCTTTTTAAATCGCGAGTGAATAAACATCTTGTAGGCAAGCATGCTCCATCCTTACACTGGCACTTACCATCAGGTGAGATTGTAGTCAAATGCTTACCTCCTTCCTCATTCCTCAATAATAATTAATAATTTAAAAAAGTTTGTTTAATAAAAAAATCTCAATTCCGAATTCAAAAACCCAGGATAATGTACCTACTGAACGTCTTTTCAAGGCAAATTTAATTTGGTAAGAAGTGATACAGAAATTAAGCCTTTTTTAAAGGCGACACTTAGCCTTCAAAATAATGAATTCATTCATTCATAAATTGTCCATGTACTTTTGGACGTGACTGTACATAACGACGTCGTTTTTAAAAAGCCACATTTTATAGTACCTATTCCAAAATTAAACATTGATCCCAACAAATGAAAAGCTTTTTCTTTTTAAATTTGTTCAAAAAGTAAATCCTCGGTCCAACTTACTACTTAAACTAAATGTTCGGTGTTTAAAACTTCTCAAAGTACTTCAGAGATTTCTAAGCGATTAAAAGTTTGGTTCCGTAATTATTTCTTACTTCTAGATTTCAGAGAAATACTACGGGGATTTGCAACGGGCTGCTGACCTGCCGTCTTTGGACATACAACGTGGAAGAGATTTAGGAATAAGAGGATACAATGACTATAGGCATATATGTGGTATGAAGCCAGCGAGGAAATTTGAAGATTTTGCAGACGTTATGGATCATGAGGTATTCATTCATAGAATCATTTATTTGTGACGTTCACAAACATGTACACTACACATAATAAAAGACTGAAACAGTAAAACAGAATTGTTGTGTGCATCACGAAATGGGTCCATTTTCGTGATGCACTCAGCATAATGCTAGTTTTAAATAATGTAATTTTCCCAAACATGTAATGAAATGTTGTTATAAGTTGTTATAACGTTCGTTATAATAGGCTTCAAAGTACGACGTTTTAGGCGGGGTTACTGGAGAGACCTGTAATAGAATTTCATACAAAATTTAAGGCCTAGGTCGGGAAGTATTTTTTTTTATTCCACATACATGTGTGACACAGCAACATGGCTTTTAGCCATTATAACAGTTTCATTACTATGGTTCATGATGACATTCTGCCAGTACAGTACATAAACAAAAAGCAATTAATTATATTTTGCAGTTTTATTAATATAAGTCGATACTTAATCGATATTGACATGAACATAACAAAAAACACATTATTATTAAGCATTAGCGGTAAAAGTGTCTACTCAAACCGTGCCATTTTGTTTCATGAAAACGTTTTGCCACTACGCCTATTAAAAATAAAAATAAGAAATGATATTTTGACGTTTTATTTATAGGTATAAAATGGACATCGACATGAACATAAGTAACAACACGTTATTGCAAATTTACTTACACAAATAAAGGTACATTTCAAATATTAAAATTAAACGTAAAAGCGTCTACTAAAACCGCATATGAAAAAACGCCTAGGTAGTTTTTTTTGTAATTTTGGTGGTTAAGTTAAATAACTTTGATTCTTTTATTCTATTTCAATGGTTTTATTGTTCATTGTTATTTATAATAATTATGTAGTCGTCGAGTTTGGACATGGATTTGTGTGTTTACGTGACATCTATGTACCTGTAGTTTTTAGGGTTCCGTAGCCAAAATGGCGGAAACGGAACTCTTATAGTTTTATGTCCGTCTGACGAATATATAATTAAGCGCATGTGAGTGATATTTTAGCTAGAGATATATTATTTTATGTGGCGCTACTTAGTTTTGCATACAAATTGCGAAAACAAAAATTCTAGGGGAAACTCCATAAATGAAAAGAAAATAGAATTTACCACGAAAATTATTTTGAACATATTTGGTTTAACCGGTTTTTATTTTTCGACAAAAAACTATTTACAACGTAAGGACAGTAAGGATATTATCAAGGCAATTTTCTTATCGTAAAGAATACAGAAGATACGGAACTCTCCATTATGAGTCGTCATACCAGCACTTCGCCGGTTTTGTCTTGGCTACAGCCCGAGATGGTGAATTGCAAACTTAGAAATACTGTGGCACTTTATCAGGTTAATTTAGATTCCATTAAAATCTAAAATTAATACCCAGATAGGTAGGTAATTACGTTTGTTTCATCAATAAATTATTATTTGTCAATGTAATATGTAGTTAATAATTTAGAGACTGAGTGGACGGGCAGCTAAATAAAGCCCAGAACCTCAGAATGTCTGCGGTCAGGGCTCATTTTAAATGCTGGCAGGTGTCAGTGTCAAGAAAGGCATTAGCACCGCTTTGCGCTTGTCTCAGGTTCTTTTGTCATTTACACTTTTGAGAACAAACTTGCTTTTTATTTTCTTCTTGTTTCTTTCGTATCGCTTAGTACCTATAAGCTATTTTAATTTTGTAGGTTGTGGATAAATACTGCCGTAACAGCCATTGGAAGGTTACTTTATATTACTCAACTGTATTCTTCCACGATTCATTTGTAATTTAAAATGGTTTTCAATGGTTGTTGCATTTGTTATGCGTATTGGGGCGATTAGCTGTAGTTTTATAATAATATTTAAATACAAGTTTTATTGATTATATTTATGTTTTTATCACTGGGTTGAGACGTAAGACAAGAAATAATTAAAGTAGTTATAAAATGGTCTAAATAAAACAAAGAAATTTGTATGTACAATCATTTTATTGCTACTTAAAACTTATACGTAAGCGGGACGTCACACTGGATGCGATTCGCACCGCAATCCGGCGTTTGAATGAGACAACACTATGTGCGTGTATAACCCTATCCCTCTTGCACATCGGTGCGGTACGAATCCAGTGTGATATCAGCCGTAAATGAATAGAGGACGTTGATCTTTGGCTGGTATTATGTATCTTCCCACAGAATTTTTATCTAATCCAGACCTTTCTTTATAGAAAGTTGATGCTCTAAGGAGGCTGTACAAACGGATTGAGGATGTTGACCTTTTGGCTGGTATTATGAGCGAGAATCACATGCCCGATACATACGTCGGTCCAACACTCTTCTGTATCATGACGAAACAGCTGCAGTTGTATAGATACGGTGACCGCTTCTGGTTCGAGAGGGGCCATCAATTCCATAGTTTTACACTACGTAAGTACTAGACGTAAAAAATATGTAATTTATAAACAAAATGGCGGAACACCAGTGAAGTAAATTCTTCTTCTACGTTCCAACCTCATGACTGAGGATCGTGACCACCATAAGTCACTTTCCGTGAAAGGTCAGTTTTCTGCCTTCCTTAGGGATCCTTGGAAGCACGCATTTGAAGAAGTAAATTACACAAACCTAATAACGTTTGACTATAAGTAAGACGAAAAAAACGACGAACAATTGCTTACAAAATAAAAAGCCATTATCATATGTGAATATACATGTGCGTAATTTATGTTCGGGACTCGGGTATCTACATATCAATATTGATATACGAAAAATGTTTACTCTACCCAAATGAAAACCTTATTACTTATTAACAAAAAAAATATAAAAATAATTAAATATATCCTACTAATAAGCCTCGGGGCCTTTAAATGTGAATATGACAAGCACAATTTGATATTGGTATGGTATCAGGCACTTACCCAGTATAAAATAAATATTTCCCCACCGCACAAAGTGCCGTAACAGTTATTGGAAGAAACATTCAATAGTTTACCATATTCTCTCGCAATAAATTCCACATTCAAACTCGTTTCCGAATGGATGTCACGGCTCTCGTTCTTGGTGAAGCAGAATACCGGCATACATCAAATGCATTTTACTGCAAACAAAGAATTTTTTTAAAAACGCCTGTATATTCGCTCGATGGCAAAGCTTGATTACCGTTTAAACCCAATTCGCAACTGACACCAATTTGTCTGAATCGCACTATTTCACAGGTGCATTGTGTGTATTGGCAATAAAAAACGTTGAAATTTATTCACAGCTCAATTGCACGAGGTCAGGAAGACTAACATTGCTCGTTTCGCGTGTGACAACGCGGACGCGATCAAGTTCATTCAGCCGCACGCGTTCCAAATTGTCGGGCCTCAGTGAGTATAATTAATGAATTATGCAATCAATCACATCAACTCGTCATCACTCCAACATTAGTATTATTGTCGATTTAGTGGTCGGATTACAATTCTGCTATGTTACATAATGCATATGACGTAGTATACAGCGTATGCTACTTAAAATGTATTTTAATTGATTTTGCTGCACTTGTGATCAATAAAAGCGGCTTATTTTATACAAACAATTCCATAATTAGTGCGCATTAGGGATGACTCACACTAGAACGGGGCGGGGCGGGACGGAACGGGACGAGACGGGACAGGGCGATCCGTCAGTTTCTATAGAAAACGTCACGTGACATCCGAGGGCTTCGCGCTATTATGTGATTCTTTCCATAGAAATTGACAGATCGTTCCGTCCCGCCTTAGTGTGAGTCGTCCTTAAAGGTCAATATAAAAGGATTCGTCTTCGTATAATTTCACGTCCGCCAAAAGAATGCGCAGAAATATCATATTGTATTGACTGACATGTCTATCACTAAGTAACCGTACCAATATAATTGGCCGAATATTATCTAAATAGACACATGAAAACTACTAACATATAGTGCCATCAGAAATATTTATTTAATGCTTGTAAATTTTGACTTTTTAGCAACCAACATATGCCTTGCACGCTTATTCCTGGTTTGGATATCCATAAGTGGAAAGACAATAGCTGTTACAACGATAAACATCAGTTCTCCACTCATGAAGAGAGAACACCAGAGCTTGATAACAGATATAACGTGATGAATAGTAAAGATGGAAACCAAATGCATTGGGCAATAAATAAAAATCGTTACCTTAATGATAAAAATATTTTACAAATTCCGAATGAAAATATCAACAACGGTAATACATGGCCAATGAATGAGAATGGAAATAAGGATTCTAAAAATGAACATGTGATGCAATGGTCTATGAATTTTGACAATGAAAATAATAACGAGAAACATAATACGATGGTAAACCACAATGTGAACAGTCATCGTACTTTATTGGCTGGTGTTGGAAAAGAAAATGAAGAAATGACACTCCTTGTAAATAAACCTGGACCTAATTCGGAACATTGGACTATTAATAAATATGGAAAATTTGAAGGTGCTGTTTATGGCCCTACGAAAAACCACCACAATTCTGACATTTTGGCATTGAAATATTCACTGGGTGACAATCACGAAGACCACGTAAAATATTCAGGTAACAACCGTCAGCACAAAATGCAAGATGACGGTAAATATGACGATAATACTGATTGGCCTGTAAAAAATAATCATCATAATTTTGATGGCCTAATACATCCGAGTGTTGGTCATCAAAATGAATTCAGTTATATGGCATTAAAACATGCTATGGACGATAGGAATCGTAAGTATGGAGAGAAAAGTGTGAATATCGACGAAAAATTTATAGAGGGAAATAATCGCTTTGCAATGCAACATAATGGAAAACATGATGAAAAAATGGACAAGCTCATCAAAAATAATAATGTTTATAACAGTGAATGGATGAACGGGCAGGAACATCTCATACCTAATAAATTAAATGGCCAGATACTTGCTAATCCTGGCCATCAAACGTATCAAACAAATTCAATGGGCCTTCCGCCATATCCGCCTTACAATATGTAAATCCAAGATGAAAATATTTACTTTATCCTTTTAATTCTCACCTTGTTTTATTTTTATTACAAAGGAATCTGATGACTTAACTTATGATTAGATTGTAATATTGTCTTTTTCAGTCCTCCGGCCGGTAAGCGCCACTTTACGCAAAACTAAATTGCCGCCTGCCGGCTCCGTCGGGCTGAAAAATAGTATACAAACCTCGGCCGGTAAATGGGAAAGCCTCGGATCCCATGTTAGTCGACCTCGGCTTCGCCTCGGCCGACAATTACATGGAGTCCGAGGCATTTCCCACTTAAACGGCCTTGGTATGTAATGTACTATTTCAGTCCTCCGGCCGGTAAGCGCCACTTTACGCAAAACTAAATTGCCGCCTGCCGGCTCCGTCGGACAGAAAAATAGTATACAAACCTCGGCCGGTAAATGGGAAAGCCTCGGATCACATGTTAGTCGACCTCGGCTTCGCCTCGGCCGACAATTACATGTAATCCGAGACATCTCCCACTTAAACGGCCTTGGTATGTAATCTACTATTCCTGAATCTCACTATAAATCTACTTGATTAATGTTTACTTTTTACGAATTTGACATGTTAGTGCATTACATTTTATAGTCATTTTAAAATTTCAACTCCGTGTTTCTAGTGTTACAAATTACACTGCACATTGTCTACAAACAATATGCAGATTTTTATTATTTTTCTGCCCTCCGGCCGGCAAGCAGCCAATTGCAGGCCGCTACGCTAAACAAATTAGGCGCTTGCCGGCTGCGTCGAGCAAAAAAATTGTATACAAATCTTGGCCAGTAAATGAGAAAGCCTTAGATCACATATGTGTCGACCTCAGCTTCGCTTCGGACTTACACGAGATCTGAAACATTTCTTACTTTACAGGCTTCGGTACGTAATCTACTATTGAGTTAAGGTTAAGGAACGGCCTCAACGCTGATAAAATCAATACAATACGAGTAATATAATAAATGTTTTGATTCATGTTTTTAAGTAGTCAATGAGTCATTATAAATTGAAAGAGATGTCATATACTACAGACAAAGTGACGAAGGCCCCCGGTGAGCAGCGCTGGAGTCGACTGGCTTTCGCGGCAGACGCCCTAACCACTGGGCTACCTGATCACGGCAGCCAGAGTCGATCTCTTTCGATTTATAATTTATATATAGTAGTGTGACTACTTAAAAACATTAATCAAAACATTTATTATGAATAATAAATGATTTAATTCATGATTTACAATTGTACATTGAAAATAAATTAAAATGATATATTATATCCTCCCTCAACGTGTCTGGGTCAACCTTGTTTATAACCATTCTTAATTTTAAATTGGTAGCTTAAGTAGTTCTCGAAATATTCATCGATATGACTTACAGACAGACAGACAGACAAACTGAGTCAGACCAAAGGGTTCCTTTTTTACCATTTTGGTACGAAACTATAAAAGTACTTAGTCTTCTTAAAGTAATCTAGGTTGTAAATGATTCCAAATCCTACCCAGAAACAAACACCCGAATTAAGTAACAAAGGTATATTATATATTTTATTTTAAGTAGAATACCTTTAAGTTCTGCTGTTGAGAGAATGTATAGTTTTACATTTCATTCCACGTATCGAATAAATTCGGTGGAATATTGATAGGAATGGCAATTTGATGTGCGTATTGTTGGTATTCTGTTTTCGTAGTTTCGTTTTAACTACGTTCAACGTGTTCGAGTATTACACGAAAAATATTCTAACTTTATTACGTTACGAATTTAGGTGCTAAATATATCATGGAGCGTATAAATACCTATGGAAACATAAACATTTTAAAAACATAAATACCTTTGTTTGAATATGACACACTAGATAGGTCTTTTCTTGTCGGGATTCAAAACCATGACCTCTGTGAACAGAGGAAAGAAGGAAACGAAAGAAATAGTGTAAATGGGCCGGGGTCGATCAGGCGTCGATAGCTCAATTGGCAAAGCGATCTGACCGGTGTTCAGAGAGGTCGTGGGTTCGAATCCTGCTCGACACGGGGAGTTTTTATATTTTTCGTTCAATTATAAAATTGTAAATTTCGTTCGCAGACGTCGCTGCTTAATACAAAATTAATTTAGGTCGAGATTGTCCCAAAATATAAAATCGCCGTCAATCCAACTTGCAAATAATGTAAACAAACCGCCATATTGATCGTAATAACCTCACTTTTAATTTTTTAATGAAATCTTCAAGATTAGGTCACTTATTTATCGTATGTTTTGTATGTTACGATAATATGACCATTTCAGTAAAGAGTCGTTTCAGTGGTGTTTCATGAAATGACGATGTAGTGTAAAATGTATTGTGCCTTTTGTTTTCATCGTTAGTAAGTTCCATTGACGGCGATTTTAGGTAGTAAGTGAATTAAATCATACACAGCTTTAAATATACGTACGTATTTATCCCAATTGCAGTTGCACAGCGCCTCGCTTTTAAATTAAGCAGTCCACTTCAACCCGAGTATTTCACAGCTACAGTCCGAGATCTTTCGCGGTAATGAAATAAATTAGAAAAAGCTACTGGCTAGTGCAACGGCCCTCATTTATTCAACACGGAAAGACCTAAAGTAATTTCCAGAAGGAAAATTAAAAAGAAACGAGCTTATCTTGGCGAACCCTCGGCGCAATTACAGCGGGCTAAACAAGTTAGTTCTTTTTTACCTTGAGTTGATACCTACTTGGGTTTTCATGGAAATGTTCCGCCAAGTTAAGACTTTTATTACGGGTAGTTTAAAATAAGGGATGTTTTCTATGCGACTTGCAGTTAAGCTTCTCTCTCTTTTCCTGACTATGTGTCCCACATGGTGGTGGGGTCAGCCTTCCTCGTTTTTCTCCTCCACTTCGCCCTATCCATAACGTCGTCTTCGGAAACATTGCATGCCACCATGTCGGCCAGCAACACATTTGTCCAGGTGGTCTTAGGTCTCCCTCTAGGTCTTTTTCCGGAAACAGACAAATTCAATGCTCGGTTGCCAACGTAATCGGGTGGTCTTCTCTTGACATGTCCATACCATCTCATCCTGTTTTCTTGCAGCTTTTCGGCGATGTCACGGACTCCCAGGCTACCTCGCACATATTCGTTGCGGATCTTATCCAGCCTGGTAACTCCGCACATCCACCTTAGCATCTTCATCTCAGCAACATGGATGGCATGGACATGCTTTTGAGTTAACGCCCAGGTTTCGCTACCGTACATAAGTACTAGCCGTATTATAGACTTATAGACAAGGCCTTTAAGACGGACAGGCATCCTCTTGTCACAAGTTACGCCAGTGACTTCACGCCATTTCAGCCACGCAGCTGCAATCCGGTGCTGAATGTTGTGTTCTGGGTCCCCTGAACTGTGCATCATATTCCCTAGGTATTTGTACTGATCGCACTTGGAAATTGATTGACCATCAATCGTGATGGGTTGGTCATCGGATTGTGGATCGTTCAGGGCCATGAACTGGGTTTTAGAAACACTCAGCACCAAACCACCCGCCTGGAGCTGGTGCTTCCATGCTGTAAGCGCTTCTTGCAGAAGATCCCGGCTCTCAGCACAGACAGCGATATCATCGGCATAGATAAATGTCCATGCTGCTCTAGCCTGAGCTTCTTCTGTTAGTGCATCCAAGACCAAGCAAAATAGGAACGGGCTTAAGACTGAACCTTGATGTACGCCCTCAGTGACTGGGATGGAGTTCGTGTTGCCAGCAACGGTGCGTACCAGAGATTTTGCGTCTTTGTACATGTCGGCTACGATGTTAATGTATACTTCGGGGACATTTTTCTTCCGAAGACTCCACCAGATCGCTTCTCTGGGAACACGATCAAAAGCCTTTTCCATATCCAAAAACGCAACATACAGCGGTCGTTTGGTAGTCCGGTGCTTTTCAGCAATCATACTGAGAGCGAACATAGGATCGGTGGTGGATACGCCCGGTACAAAGCCGTAGTGATTTTAGGAAAGCAAGCATTCGGATCTTAATCGGCCGTCAATAACCCGTTCGTACAGTTTCATCGTGTGACACATTAGCTTTATACCGCGATAGTTACTGCACTCATACTTACTGCCCTTTCCTTTATCCTGCAGTTAAGCTTAAATAAAGAATACTGTTGGTATAAGGAAAACAGAAAATCGCGGACCTGATTTTGACCCTTGAAGAATATAAAAATTGATATCTTTTTTAGGGGTCCAGCACAAAGGGTAAAACGGGACCATTAACCTAAAACTAAGACTCCACTGTCCGTCTGTCTGTACCAGGCTGTATCTCATGAATGGTTGCCGCTATAACAATACTATAACAACAGAATAAAATTAATATGTAAGGGGGCTCTCATACAACAAGTGATATTTTTGCCTCGGTTTTGTTCGATATTGATAGCGGGAACAGGTAACCCTTCGTGCGTGAGTCCGTCTTCTTGGCTGTGTGAGAAAATATGACAAAAATTAGGAGGATGAAATAGAACGAGTAAATATTAAAGAAAATTTTCTAATTTTCCAAAACAAGCTTTAAATAAAACTCGCTACCTAATATTAATTAAAACATTTCGAATTTTCCGTTGCCCGACGAAATTTCGACTCCTTTTTACTGCGTCATATGAGATTACGTCCAAAATGCCCAATTAAAGCACCCTTCTCACCTTTCGTTCAAGTGAACACATAAATTGAACACACAGTAAGATGACCGCACCGTCCTGACCTTTCTGACTCATCAGTACACAGTGAAACGCTGAACTAAGGCACATAAAATTTACGACTGTTTGCCTACTTATTATGTAAGCCCTAGGAATTCAGAAAGTTATTTTTGCAAGTCGGAAGGTTTAGTATCAGATGTTGCTTAAAAAATAGATTTGTTACTTCTATATTTAGCTACTAAAATGAGCTTTAAAATAAAATAATATGATACAAGATTTCACCTCCGACTTTTCTTTAGATTTCTTACTACAGTTTATTCAAGATGATGGCAACAATTTCAACTACATTAGATTTTTTTGCCGCTGTTCTATTATTGATTGTACAGCAAGTCTTAATGCTGTGTAATGCTACTAAAAATTAACTAAACATGAAGGCTGGCTTGCAAAATTTGACCTAAAAGTCTGTAAAAGAAATACACCTGTTGCAAGTTGCAATGTTACTTAAACAGTAATTTGTACCTTTGAGTGATCAAATTATGCTTGAGTATAGGTACTTCGTTATTCAAAAATATAAACCCATAAGTTTTCTTTAGTTGTTTATAATAAACTATCATAATAATACATACTTTTTTCTTGTAGTCCTTGGTCAACTTCATAAAAATCCATCATAATACACCGTATGAAACCTCACAAAAACGACATAGAATCTGTCTCAGACAATTCACTTCATAGCCGCGTCATCAGCAACATATGGGCGCGATAAAATGTTTCGGGTCACCATACCGAAAATAATATTCATGTGAAGAAAGCCTAACGACTAGAACCACGTTCCACCCTCCGTACAACCCACTGCCGCGTTCAACATACATTGATGTTTACAACGGAACCATAAACAGTAGAAGGACCATTCCGAAAGCAATGTATTTGAGCCATTCATAACAGTAGAAATCTTCCTGGAACGTTGTTATTCAATAAAACGTTGTGCTGTGAATTGGTACGAGGTGAGTAACACATGTGGCCTCAGAAGTTCCGATACTAAAGTAACCCTGACAGGCTTTTAGAGGCAGCCGTTGCCCAACCGCCCTTAAAACGCATGTGAAAGAACAATAAAATGACAACAATAAACATCATGTACTTACCCTTGTCAGAGGAAGAGTTGACGGACGGCGAAAGCATCGAGTTTAGTTTAATTAACATTAATAGAGAATTCTCATGATTCCATCTGGCCCTTTATCAACAAATTAAATTATTCCTTTGAGCTTTGGTGGCAATCGCGAATAATAAACACCTTACAGATGCCTACCGGAATAATTATACTTAGCGTAATGCGAAATACAGTCAAAATAACTCATTTATTCGACGGACCAGTTTTAGTCGTATGTATTTGAAGAATTTATTTTATAGTGGCGACTGAATTGCCGTGTAAGATGTCAGCATACTTCATCGTCACGGGAAATGCCAATTAGAGCGTCAGTTAGTGACGCATCTCGGTGAAACATTTTTACGAAGGCAATACCGCCGTTTGATAAAAAATTTGCCATACTTGCTTAAAAGGCCTTGATTATTTGATCTTGATATTATACCTTTGAAAAATACTTCTACCCAATTATAAAGGAAGTACGAGTAGGTACAGTTAATTTTAACCAACTTTTAAATGTATCTAGTTTTATGATACTCTGATCTAAAATGACTGTATACTATACATATGCCAAAACATGTGTTTATTGACATGCGTTATTGACATGTGTTTAATTACATTACTTAAAAGATGACTCGAACTAAAACGGGACGGGACGATCTTTCTATAGAAAAACATTAACGTCCGAGCTCGGAGCCCTTGAAGTTCACGTGACGTTTTCTATAGAAACTGACAGATCGGCCCGGCACGGTCACGTCTTGGCCCGTTCTAGTACGAGTGGTCCTGAAAGATTTTGAACTTGAGAAACTTCAATTTATTTAGTGTAATATCTAATATTTCGATGCGGAAAAAACGTCAATTTCGAGTTAGATATGAAGTGAAATTTCTCAAAAAAAAACTAGGCAAAATAGCTCTTATTAAAATAGAAAACGAAAGGAAATATTACAATTGACGTTAAATCACACAAAAAAGTACTAAATTCAGGAGCGTTTTTAAAGGAACAAGGACTTACAAATAATGTGTGTGTGTAAACAAACAATGTTGGTTTATTAACTATTTTTGTGACACCCTGTCGTATATTACATGCATTTTAAACATATCCATGAACAAATTTCCGAATTTTAAAACAATCCAATTCCGACTGTGCCAACTTTGTTACATCGAACTGCTCCTAAATTGCTTTTTGAGGGATGCCAATGAAATAATATTTGCCCAGCGTTTTTTCCAGACCACAACCGAACTAGCGTTACGCGTTTTCCTGTCGGAGATTTATTCCATCGTGCCAGCTCTGTGTAATCAAACTGGTATAATTTGTTTTTGAGGGATGTCAAAGTAACAGTATTTGTTCGGTTAACTAAAATTTCATACGTGTGTTGCTTTCGGAAATCGAAAAAAAAAATCCACGGTCACTATTCAAGTATTTCGTTGAAAAACCCCGCGACCCTCATAATACCGGAGATGGAATGGCCTCTTTTACCCCAAGATGCCCCGGGCCTGTAGAAAGGGTAAATTGGTACATTTGAGGGCCGCATTTCCGTACGCACCGGACGTTATTGGGGTCGTGAACGCGGAGGAGTCGATTTACCACCGATCTTTCTGAAGCCAGAATTATTGGAATGCTGATTACCTACTTACCTTTAACGCTTAAGGTAATGCGAGGAATATTTATCAGAAAGCCTTTTTATATTCTGGAAAAGTAAAAATATTCTAGTTCGAGAGATTTCAGTTCGAGAATGGATCCTATAAACAAATATATAATAAGTTAAACATTTGAATCTTAATGCCGCGCATTGTTTTCCTGTGTAACCGAGTATATTTGCTCGGTCTTTTGTTATTCCTCCTGTTCTTACGTATCTTTAAATAAATAAACACATCATTCGCATCATGACCACGGTTCATATGCATAAAATGAAATATCCAGAAAGAAATGGCAAGAAAAAGCCATGTTGAGCAGTAGTTTTCACAGAGAAATATTCATTTCTATGCCATGTATGGCGAAGGCAAACGCAAACAAATACGTGATCCGCATCGCTATTACCTCTGTTAGACCACAGTTCCAATAACTGCAGTATATCAAATGAACTAAACAAAACATAGTACGATACTGGCCATATACCTACTTTCAGGCAAAGGTGTTCGCCGGATCTGCCTATCAATGTATGGGAAATTTGTCTGGCAAATATCCGGCGGACACTCCCACTATGGAGAACGTAGATTTTATAATGAATAATTAGAATTGTAAAGCACGAATCAAATCATTTGTTTTGATATTGAAAGAGATGTCATATACTACAGCAAAAGTAACCAAGGCCGCCAGTGAGCAGGATTGGGATCGAAACAGCAACCTGCTTTCGCGGCAGACGTACGCCCTTACCACTAGTGTGCGTACCATGAGTTGTTTTCGATTGCGACTGCGGCATTCGAAAGTATGTCCGTCTCACTCCTACCACTACTCTGGCAGGAGCGAGACGAACATACTGTAGAATGCCGCAGTCGCAATCGAAAACAACTCATGGTACGCATATAGGCCACCCGATCACGGCAGCCGGAGTCCGAAATGTCCTTAGTAAATGCAATCATGAACAAGGTTGTCTGGAAGAGATTTCTTATTCGCACCTGTATTATCTATTTAAAACTCGTGTATTTACTAACCGCTTTATTCATAAAAGCTTAACAGACCCATATTAGTTAAAATTTGTTTTGTTCCTTTTTATCAAACGGATGTCAAACTGACAGATAAGGACAAACGACAAATTAGTTAACGGAGGTTTGATGAGCGTTTATGAATAACGGCATAAATAGATTAAAGAAAACTTTTGAAACACTGAGAAGTAATTCAGCCACCCAAGTAAAAAAAAACAACTTGTATTTCATTGTATTTAGGATCTTTATTTTGACAAATAAAAATTGCATTTGTCTTGGCAATTTATGATTTTTGGCATCAAGAGAATAAATATCTATAAAACGACACAGCTTTTAAATTGCGCACCTGTACAAAATTCTAAATGCACTTTTTCTCTCCATGTATTCATAGACGTCCCGTGATCCTTTACATTTGACGTATAATTTGGGAGACCTAAAATTTCCATTCCCATTCACTTCGAGTGAATGGCTTCAGGGGCAGGCTGGGTGCATAATGAGCCGGCTGCCGGGACAGTTAAAATACAGCTCTCCGGGAATGAACAATCTGTTATTTTGACGTCGGTATATTTTCTCTAAGCTAAATTTTTAGTGTTCCATGGTCAATTAGTTTTACCATGTCTGCCGATAATCTCGACCGTTATACAAGAAAGCTGTAATTTGGTATGAATATATATATTCACCGTCAATTATAAATAGCTTTTACTTTAAGCTTTTTGCTTTAAGGGCGTATTCTTTAGCTTAAATAAAGTAAATTTTTCAAAGATACTGGTATTCTAATCAATCCCATTGGCATGATAATCACTAATTTAATTTTATCTCATATGGTATTTGCAAGTGTGTAAACAGAGTTTGAGTATTCGACATGACATAGATATTTTTTAACGTTTTGTTATCATTGTTATCAATCACATATTTTATTGTTAGTTGCACATTATTTTATCAACGGGCTGCAATCAGTTTAAACTATTCGGAGTTTCCTGGGACTGCTTTGGACTAGAAAGTATATTAAAGTTGTAATTTTTCATGTTTAGTTTTGAGATTAGTTTCATTTTTAGGGTTCCGTACCTCAAAAGGAAAAAACGAAACCTTTATAGGATCACTTTGTTGTCCGTACGTCCATCTGTTCGTGAAGACCCTTTATATCGGGAGTGCGTGAAGGTATCGAGTTGAAATTTAAACTATATACCAAGGTCTACGGTCTCCCTCGAAACCATATTCCGCGTTTTCCGAAATTCATCCCCTAAGGGATAAAAAAGGGGGTTGAAAGTTTGTATGAGATGTGAATCATTATACAGGTTGCACATTTAAAACTTCGTTTATAGACTCTTTGATACTACACAAGAAAAGTATATTTAGCGTTTTTCGAAATTCATCCCCTAAGGGATAAAAAAGGAATTGAAAGTAAGTATGAAATGAGAATTTTTTTTAAGTTACAGACTTAAAACTTCTTTATAAACTCTTTAATACTATGAAAGAAAAGTATATTTAGCGTTTTTTCGAAATTCATCCCCTAAGGGATAAAAAAGGGGTTAAAAGTTTATATGAGGTGTAAATAATTTTTCAGATTGCAGACTTGGTAACTTCGTTTATATACTTTCCGATAATATATAAGAAAACCGTATTCCGCCTTTTCCGAAATTCACCCCCTAAGGAATAAAAAAGGGGGTAGGAGGGGGGTTTTAATCATTTTTATGATGTATGGAACCCTCGGTAGGCGAGTCTGACGGGGACTTGGCCGGTTTTTTTTAGTTTCAATTTTGTTTCAATATTTTATTATGTTATCCTACTGTTACTTTAGTGGACTATCACAATGCTATTGCTGACTAAGAGATTATGTGTAGCTATCATAAAAACGTTCACATTGAAGCGAATATAATCGACACTCTAACAAGGTAAACGTCTATCTTTTAGCGATAGCGAAGAATAAAAGACATTTACTCCGCTCTGGCTTATATTATATGGTGTCTTCGAGAATGCTGAGAGAATTTTAAGCGCACAAAAATATACATCATAGACACTTCGCTTAGTAATGTTTCACATACAGTACTGATAGGAGAGTATTGAGGATGACTCACGCTAGGCTGGAGTGGGACGGGCCGAGCCGGGATGATGTTTTAATTTCAAAAGAAAGCATCACGTGATAACTCGGAGATACCTGCGTGCGTAGCCAAGACTTCAATCGCTAACGCTCAGTCGCGAACGAAACGCAACTGTCATTGTCGCACTAATAAGGTAGAGTGATAGAGAGAGAGAGATAACTTCGATACGCTACGTAGCGTGTGCAATTGGCATCTTGGCTACACACCCTGACTTTTCTATAGAACAATGTATGATTATATCTCCGTTAGCCAACTAACCCGGAGTTAAGCGTGTAGTTTATATGGAATTTGACTGATAAACCTGATAGGTGCAACTGGCGCTTCGTATCTAAATTTCGTTATTTTCGTCTTTAGCTATTCTAGGGTTGTTTCTCGAGTAATAAAATTGTAATATGGAACGACTACTTCCGACTAATTCTAGAAATGAAGGCTCTATTCACAGTATCTTTACGTAATCCTGTCGTTCCTTTTGCTAATGAAAGAACTCTGTACCCGTGTTGTACAAGTTCCTTGATTTTCTGTCGCGTAGCAAATGCAGATACTGCAGCCGCGTGTAACTTGAAGGAAAACACAACTTTCAACGTTTTTGAATGGGCTGTGAAAACGTGAACATTTTCTAAAAAGCCACCGGTGTTTTAAAGCAGTTAGGACCACGACTTGAAAAGATTCTCATTCTACTTATTTATGGCTTTAATTTTGCTAATTAGTGGAAGAATGAATACTTAGTAGTGTTTTAAGCTTTTCCTCTTCTATGAGGAAATATTAAACGCCGTTAAGGATTATTTGAATTGGTTTTATAACATTTCTGTTGAAGATTGAAATTGTAACGCTAACTGAATTTCAGTTCTTAACGTTATATAATAGATACTTAGCCCCGTTGTTTAGCATAGACGAAGTTAATTTCTGCATTAGCGATATTAAATAATAATCCTACAAAAAAAAAACTTATAACTACTTTTCTATTTTTTTTCTTTTATTGTCCACAAAGAGAATTCAATAAGCTTTTATTTCATGTCACTTTGCCAACCAAGCTTAATTAATAAAAAACGCATGTCAATTACCGAAAAAGAATCCAAAAATCCATCGACAGTCGTTCAAAGTGGAAACTGACTGCGGGATTAATTAAAATACGGACGCCTACTTTTATCCTCGTATCTTTTGTGTATTCCGTATTCGAATACGAGCTCAATTTTCCATACATAACGGTTGGCCTTTCGTTTTCAAGTATGTTAAGATACACTGTCGAGAAACTCGAGTTGAAATCGAATCACGTCGAAGTTTAAATTGAGCTCTGGGTCGTCCGCGGCGGCGCCACCGCAGCCGTTTGTGATGTCGATTCGCGGCGGGATGGCATACATCAAATGCAGCTTTGGATAAAAATCGGTTACGTGAACATCGGAGCTGATAATTTATGGACTACAATGCTATGAGTACAACCCTACTGGATTAGCAAGCTGAATTTGCTTTGCCCGGTAATTGTATATTTGGCGAAGTCATGTTTGAGTGGAGAGAATGTGTTGACAAACGAAGAATCGTGGAAGTCTTGGGACGTTATCACGGAGTAATATTTTTTCGGGAAACTGTCGACGAGTTGATTGCACTTATTCTGCTATTTCTTTATGAGTAAGGGGTTACTGGTTAGTTTAGTAGATTTAAAATGGAAAATGAAAACGAGGCCGATTTTTGTTATTGATATGAAAAGAACTCGTCACAACTGGGAGTTTGACTAGACCTCCATAAACAGCAACCAAAATATACGGATGTCAAGTTCACTTTTAAACGTTTTGAATTGACTCAAGTACCTACTTGACCAGGATATGTATAGTACCTAACAAAGCGTGTTTGGAAGCTATATTGATGAATCCGCGTGTAGGCCTGTGGCAAAGTAATTTAATGTTCCAAATAGCAACCTTGCTAATAAGACGAACGAGATTGATGCGGGTCAGTCACGTGGACCGGTGACTTTTAGAAAATACTTTTAAACTCGTCCCAAGTAACTAGCGGACAAGGTATATTGACTAGAGAAATACTTTCTATTCAATTATACTCAACAAGAACACTTAAAACAGCTTTCTACAGTGTAAGTTGTAACCATATACGTAGAATGAATGAATGAACAATTTTAATTGCAGATGTAAGACAACATGTGTTGACGTCCACCCGGCCAACATAGAGCTTACACACAAAAATGATTCTCACATTTGGGTACCTACCTACTTAAAATGTAGTTTACGCCAACTACGTAATTCCATAGACTATTTTATACTGGTAGTTATATTATTGGCCACTTATTACCAATGTGAATACCAATCCTGAATGGTAAAAGCAGTTCTGAATGGCGTTTAAGCGTCACTGTTGCTCGGTTAATGTTAATATTCAAAAAATTATAATATTGTAATTACCAAAATTTCGCGGTGGTGAGCTATTTACCTTATAATTTTACATGACATACGTCATATTATTAGGAGAATATCAGGGAATGCAAAACCGGTAATGATTTGTATAAAACCGGTTATACACATACAATAATAACTGGTTTTGCTTCCCTACAGAAAATATCACCCCCGCCAAACACTCTTCTAGTTGCGTCAAATACTTAGGGCACACTAAAAGTTTCTGCAATCTCAGAAACTGTGCAAATTATGCAACAATTGTTTTATTTGTTACTTTTCTAAACTATTTCTGATAATATGTACAAATTGTACAATCGAACAAACCTGAAATGCTTACGGCTCATTTTTCCTTGGTCATTTTTGTAAGTAAATTTTGGGTTCTCAGACTTTGATATGGAGGTTTTTGTGATAGCTTTTTTAAAAAACAATGTTTATAAAGGATGTTTTCTCGTAACGTATTTAAATAATACATAAATATTTTGGTAATTTTACACAAATCGACCTAGTCCCACGGTAAGCTCAATGAGGCTTGTGTTGTGGGTACAAGACGACGATATATATATTTGGATACCTAAATACATATATAAATATTTGGGGACCTAAGGTTGGACAATTTGCTGATATGTATCTTTTTTGTAACCCTCCATTATTTCCTGCATAAATATGATTTGAAATTACGGGGTGGCTGTTGAAAGACCTTCATTTCGAATCCCAATATTCATCCGTAAGAAAAATTCTTAATACCTACTACAATCACTCCGACAAGAAGAGAGCTTTATTATGAAATCATAATCTAAGCCTATTTGTGCTTTATTGTTCACTGAAGTCACATTGAAAATTACATATAATCATTACACAAAATATGTGGGCTGAAAATTGTAAAAACATCTGACATACAATTTTATTTTTACGAACCGAATAAATTATACCTCTAAAATAGCAAATGTTTTTTGTTTAGTATAAATGTTTGTATACTTATACTCTATCAATTCTAAGTAGGCTATTCCAGGGACTTTTAGTTTTGCCCACGGTGTACTTGTATAATCGTAAAAACCATTAAAAAGTTCCCAAAAACATTAAAAACAAATTGACCATCACGATCGTATCGGTTTCGGTTTACAATTAGCATAAACTATTTATCCCACATTCCCGAACCTGACTTGCACCACCGTATTTTAGACCGAGCCATTAGGTGTAATTGTCAATTAACACCCCCTGACCAAACTAATTTCTTAGCTAGAAACCTATCTTGTCGACGTCTGGTCGTTTGTTTAATCGATGTGCCAATATGTGTGACGAAGGCGAAGTGGTCAATAATTTAGCTGGTCCGATTTTTCTGTAAGTTTTATGTTTATTTGTCACAAAAAAAGTATTATTTAATTTAACTTATTCCAAAATAAAAGCACAAGAAAAACAGGATTTTTATAGTAGTTATACCGCATTATAATTATGTTGTTTGGGAACATTACAAAGGAACATGCATTACAAAACAAAGGTTTTAGGTATATGGCACATCCACAAGTTATAAGATTATACTTAAATACAATAACTCATGGTGTTAATAAACGCGATTATTCGTTCTAAAGTGTGTAGTTTCAAAAAATAAAATATTTATATCTTGTCTCTGTTAATGTTTCATGTATACCGATCTTGTAGATGAAGAAGAAGAGCTTCAAGAAGGCTTGTATTACGGGTACTCAGACAACGATATTAATATATAATATACAAATTCCTCTTCCCCCCGGACCGCCATCGTGCGTATACGTGCTCAAAATCTATAATACTTTTTATTTTAAAATCTAAATTACATTTAAAAGAAAATACAGTGCAAAAAAATAGGAGTGCATAAGTAAACAGTGACCTGCAACTGCGCGCCTGGTACCAGTACGCCTAAAACAGGTTGTTATCGGTCAACAGCGCGGGCGCTGGTCGGTGACACGCCCCTCAACGTGGTTGGTGCACTACGGTTATCTACGACCCGCCCCCTAGCGCTATTGCACGCGCGTGCACGCACTTCGCTAACTCCTTGTGTCACATAGTGTCCTAGTGATATGTCTACAAAAACAGTCCTCATGGAGCAAGCAGATTCGGACCTAGAGCCTACTACGGATGGCCAAAGGACTCCTGAAAACAGGTACGCCACACAGCGTCAAAAGGGCCAGAAACGACAACGTGAAAGTGAACTTGCGCAGCTAAAGGATGATCTTATCGCTTCTATGAATGAAATACTTGCCCCACAGCTGGCCGAAATAAAGAAAAACACGCTTTTATTAAGCGAGTTAAAAGAGACAAATCGCAACATCGAGAAATCCGTGGAATTTCTGTCAGCACAATACGAAGAATTTAAAGTTAAAATCACCCAGTTAGAACATGAGGCGAAGGAGGACAGAAAACATATAGAAACCCTGGAAAACAAGATAACAGACTTGCTGCGGGACAGTCGAAAAACCAACCTCGAGATTAAAAATGTGCCTATTCAAACTAAGGAAACTAAAGAAAACCTGATAGGCATGGTCTCCCAGCTTGGGAACACTATTGCTTACCCCATCCAGAAATCAGAAATTAAGGATGTCTATCGCATAAATAATAAAAAGGAAAGCTCCACAACCTCTACTATTATATTAGAAACCACCTCTGCCCTTATAAAAAATGAAGTGCTTAAAAAATGCAAAGAGTACAATACTAAAAAGGCCGAAAGCCTGTGTGCAAAACATCTTGGCCTGTCGGTAAGTCCAAACACCTCTATATATGTTGCTGAGCAACTTACCCCCCAAGCTTCACGGCTCTATTATTTAGCCCGTGAATTAAAAAAGTCTAAGCGCTTTAAATACTGCTGGACTAGCTACGGCAGAGTATACCTTCGGAGGACAGATAACTCAAAAATAATAACGGTATCAAGCGAGACCCAATTACAGCGCCTAGGAGACGAAGTAACCCTGAACACACCCGAAGTTCCTTGTGGATCACTCCCCGAGAACCCAGCTAAAAAATGACTACCCATAGTGCAATCTATTACAACATTATGTACCCCTAGTACGAAGACATGCTGTAGACCGTGCGGACGGATAAGATGCTTACGTGAATGTCTGTTTAAACAACAACTTTACAACACTCTTTCGCTTACTGACATTATATCGTTTACTTGCAATGAAAATTCTTGCTTGCACGGTCTAGAGATTAGCTTATTATTATTGCTACAAGCAGAAGCAATCTGCCACGACCTATGCGCTCCTGGTAGTCTTCTTCGTCTTAGTCTTATTCTTATCGCTCACCCATTGTATAAATGTAACCAAAACAATACATGTCACACTTTCACACACACTGTCGTAATCTCCAAAACAAACAAAAATACACATATACATTCTTATCTAGACTCTAATCCAACGCTTTGCCTATGTAATCCTAATAATAACACACCGCGATACCTTTGTTTAAATAATCTCGTTTTCTTCATACTCCAAACATACCACACCACTTCTTACCTATGCGGCCCTGGTACCACTGTTACTCATATAAGACATATATACATAACACTTTCCTATTACAAATGGTCTCATCTTTATTGTTCAACAATGTCTGGTAGTCAATACAGCGTTATAAATGACATTGACAGTCTTGAAATTGCCCAATCGTGTGAATGCAACCCCCAGGACCTTCGTAAATTTATACCTGCATCTAAGAATAACCTAACTATCATATCGCAGAATATACGGAGTATATACTCCAATTTTTATGATTTCCAAATTTTTCTGTCCCAACTTGATTTCGAACCTGATGTCTTAATATTTACTGAATGTAGACTTAATCCTTTAAAACAAATACCACAGCTCGATTACTATACCTCTATGGGAACCTCTAATAATATGAATCAGAATGACGGTGTAGTAACTTTTGTTAAAACGAACTTAAAAGCTACCGTAGAGGAACTTAAACTAGAACATGCTTCGTGCCTACGTATAACTTTACCGAATACGACCATTCTTGGTATATATAGATCGCCCTCTAACAATGATGCGTCCAACTTCATAAATTCGTTAAATACTTACTTAGAACACGAATCTGCTAAAACAATAGTAATCATGGGGGATTTAAACATAAATTTGATACCGCGAGCTCAAGAGCAATTGTACGAGTATAACAATAGGCATACATACCTGAATATGCTCAGTTCACATGGTATTTTTCCTGGTCTCCTTAAACCAACAAGATTAGGTAGTTGCTTAGATCACATAATGTTAAAAATACACAAAGCAACGACATCAGCATACACGGCTGCCCTCAACACAACAATAACGGACCATAAAACCGTTCTAATAGACATCTTTGTTAGTTTTAATAAAACCAAAAATCAAAAATCTATAGAAAAAATTGATTTAGAAAAAGCAGCTAGACTTATACTTCAAAAAAACATAAACGCACTACTCTTTAGCAACAATCCAGACTTCATTATACAAGAATTAATAATTAAACTAAAAGAATCGTTAAACGAAAGTAAGACAGTCAAAAAAGTTCCAAGAAATTGTAGGACAATAAAACCATGGATAACCCCGGGTATTCTGCGATGTATCAAAAATAGGAATAAAATGCAGATGAAACTGCGATCTGAACCAGAAAACGAGGTTCTGAGGGTTACATATAAAAGGTATCGTAACTTCACGGGCAACTTAATAAAAAAACTTAAACGTAATTATGACCGCAAACTACTGGAAAACACGCAGGTGAACTCAAAAGCTCTTTGGGCCTCTATTAAAACTATTACAAATTACAAAGCTGTAAAAACAGAAAACTCTGAGTTACTTAAACTTAAATCAGATCCAATTGAGGCTGTTAATCACGTAAATTCCTTCTTTACTAACATTGGGAAAATACTAGCCTCAGAGATCACTTCCAATCAAAATATTGCACCTATACTTACTGACACTAGTGCGAGATGTAACACTAACTCCAATTCGTTTGTTTTAATGGAAACGGATCCCCTGGAAGTTGAGAATACCCTTATGACCTTAAAATCTGAGAGTGCACCGGGCATTGACGGCATACCGATAAAATTCCTGAAGACCTGTAAGACTATGATATCTCCTGTGATTAGTCATCTAATAAATCTATGCTTTGCTCACGGCGTATTTCCAAAACTACTGAAAAAATCACTTGTCACACCAGTTTACAAGAGTGGGGAGAAAACAGATCCAAATAACTACAGGCCAATATCGGTACTAACAGCAATGTCGAAAATAATAGAAAAAATCATTAATAAAAGACTCGTTAACTATTTTAATAAATATAATTTAATTTCAAAATTTCAATTCGGCTTTCGACAGGAAAAATCAACAGAAGATGCCATTTTAAACTTAACAAACACAGTCTGCAAAGAAACTGACAAAGGAAACAAATGCCTTGCTGTCTTTCTTGACTTAAAAAAAGCGTTTGACACGGTATCTCTTCCGACTCTTGTAAAAAAGTTGGAAAAATGGGGTATCAGAGGCAAGTCGCTGGAACTTCTAAGTGACTACCTCCGGGATCGCACCCAAAGTGTCAGGATAGGAAATTACACTAGCACAGACACAGAAGTGACGTTTGGCGTCCCTCAAGGCAGCGTCCTCGGCCCTACCTTATTCCTTGTCTACATAAACGACTTGACTGAAAAACTAGTCCAAGAAGGACATATGACTTTATATGCGGATGATACCGTAGTTTTGTTTACTGGAAAGAACTGGGAATCGGCCTTTGACGCTGCCGAGAAGGGCCTCTACAAGATCAGCTTGTGGATGAAAGCAAACCTACTTACACTAAACAAAGAAAAGTGTAACTATATTTGCTTCTCCAAAAATTCCAGAACACAACCTCATAAAAATCTTAACCTAAGAATTCATGGATGTAACTACTTAAATAACACAACCTGCCACTGTACACCTCTTAATAAAGTAGCATCTACAAAATACCTAGGTATAATAATTGATCAACGATTATCCTGGCATGAACATATAGAATACATAACTACTCGGATAAGAAAACTGGTTTGGTTATTCAAAATTGTAAGACATGTAGCAAACACAACTCTTCTGCAACAAATATACACAGCGCTAGCGCAATCAATAATGACGTACTGCATGCCAGTCTGGGGAGCTGCAGACAAAACGAAATTCCTGGAAGTGGAGAGAGGGCAGAGGTACTTACTAAAGACAATGTATTTTAAGCCACGAAGATACCCCACTACAGAACTGTATGCACACTGTAAGGCACTTAGTATGCGTAAGTTGTATATAACCTCTGCAATCTTAAAGCTTCACAGCTCTTTACCGCTTAACCTAGATCTGCTAGCCCAAAGAAGGAATCACAGAGTTGCACCTGTGCCTAGTTGTAAATCAGCCTTTGCAAGAAGGCAATTTAAGGTTCAATCTGCAAGTATGTATAATAGGATAAATAAGGATGTAAATATATATTCGTTAAATAATCATGAATGTAAAAAAACAATTGTAAAATGGATAAGCGAGCTCAACTATAAAGCTACTGAGGATATAATTTGTAAATGACGCCTTAAAATAGCGACGTACCCAAACACACACACGCACACACACACTCACACACACACACACACACACACACACACACACACACACATACACACACACACTCGCACACACAAATTTAGCCTTGTTTAGATATAATACAATCATATTTATTTTATTTTATAAGTTAGTATATATTTTCGTATAAAGAAATGTTAATACACAAGTGTTAATTAATTCAATTCTTAAATTATTTATTGTAATTTCATAAACCAAATGCTAATTAAATTAACTAATCTTAGTAAAGATTTTGTTTATACTGTAATCTGGAAGAGCGAGGACTCCTGACACAGGTACTGTATACCTAATAGGAGGACTCGACCACTGCTGTATTTACCAACTAAGGTTTAAATGAAATAAATCATTATCATTATCATTCAAATACATAGAAAACATCCATGACTCAGGAACAAGTATCTGTGTTCATCACACAAATAAATGCCCTTACCGGGATTCGAACCCAGGACCATCGGCTTAGCAGGCAGGGTCACGACCAACTATGCCAACCGGTCGTCCAATAGTGATAAACTAATCAATAAATAATTTGAATTGATTTGATGTGTTCATTCAAAGTACTCTTATAATATACATCATTGTCACAAGGTTTAACGATTGATGTAAAGACATGAAGCGTCGTGTTGTGGTTAATTAATAAACGCGGTTTAATTCGTTTTAAAGCGTTTCATTTCGAAAGGTTCCTCTTTGTTTAGAATTTCCATGAATTTGAAACTCTGCAAATGTTCATGAAATGCCCCTGGATAGGAATTACCCTACTCACATATAATTGAAAGCTAACTTGCCACTCTGTTGGCAAGTAATTGATATTTATTACGTCTTCAATATGAAACATCGCTAAGACGGATTGCCTTGAAGAAACTTCGGGCACTTAACTCAGGTGCCTCGGTATATAATTCACAGAGTAAAGTTAGGAAAGTGATTAACGTGGCATCTATTAGCAACACAGATCACCTCATATATATCGTGCATCATGGAACTTATGACGTGAGTTGCATACGCCATAGTCGAGTCGGGTCGGACAAATGTCATGTTCATGTCCAAAATGACGGCCAACTGACGAATTATCTCGTAGCCGTGGGATAATGAACTTACTACATAAAGGCGGAAACCCGTGCATAATAGAATATGTCCCAAAAGAAGTACCGTGCCGTGAGCATGAAGTGCGCACGCCTACCACGAACATCGAAAATTGGCACGAACGGAAAAACCTCTTTGTCACTCTAATATGCAAGTGTGAGAAAGATAGAGATATGATTCCGCAATCGTTCGATTTTCGTGCTACTAGCCCAGATGTTACGAGACACGTGAGTGCACGCGACACAGATTACTTACATTGCTGATTGAATATAAGACGGGAAAGACCAAAAACTTGGTAAGTACACGTTTTAAAAAGTAAGTAAGTAGGTACCTAAGTTTAAGATGTAGGTAACAAGTAACATTTTTTTTTCTCATAAACAGTTTTTTTTAAGTATAGGTCCTGCCTATTTATAAAATTAATTAATAAACTATTAATGAAGCTGAGATGAATGGCAGCATTTTAATATCACAAATTTATATGAGGGTGCCTTTGCGTGGCTATAGGGTAACTAACATCTCTCGAATTGGTCGCCACTGTAAGGCACCAACCAAAATGCTCCATCTACATCCAAAAAAGGTAGTAATCTTTCATTAGGAAGTATCGAGAGCACACGTTACTAAATTGATCTGAGTAGCTACTGAAAATTAACTGATTCATAACTAGTTGCGAACTTGTTTTAAATGAGCGTTTAGTTACACGGAGGAGTCACGTCGTGGCATTATATTAATTTATAAACTTGTATATTAAGCGCAGTTGCAAGTTCTAGAGTTAAGGATCATTGCTTTTAGTAGGTAAAATTTATATTTTACGCGCATTACTTGTTTTAGGGCAGTTGTGTTAATAGTATTATTTTAGTTAATAATTAATGCTTACTAATAGGTAGGTAAGTACACGTAAACTAAGTTTCACGCTAGAACAGGCCGGGACGGGACGAAGTGACAATATCTGTATCGTTTCGGCTCAGCCCGGCCCGTTACATTTTAGCCTTAGTCAAACTAATATTTATTTTTCTTACACGACAAATATCATAATTAATTTATGAACATATAAATTCGTGTTCTGATTCAGGTTAGCCCAAGTACATTAAGTGCCTTCTGCCAACCAGGGTTGACCGCTAACCTGGTGTTAACTGTCAAATTCCATATAAAATAAACGTTTAATTCCGAGTTAGTGGGTAACCCCCCGTTGGTGCAAGTGACCCTAAGAAAAAAGAAGCACCATGACCCTACGTTTCGAGCCCATAACCGGACTCGTGAGAATGCAAATTCTCCCCGTCAATCAAATCATTTTTTTTTATTGACGGGGAGAATTCGTGTTAATAAACGCGATTAATCCGTTCTAAAGTGTTTAATTTCAATGAACAATAATCGCGGAAAAGGAAGACAATATTACATTGTACAGACGTTAAACTTGTAAAACATCGTAAACTTTACAAAAATCTGTGAGTAAACAATAATTTCACCGAGTCAACGTCGCTCTAATTACTAAATCAATTAAATTATACAATCAATATCCGATATCCGATATATTGGCCTCATCGATTCATCCTCAATCATGCAATCATGATTTCCTCAAAGCCTTTGAGAAAATCATGATTGCACGATGCGCCAAATTGTAAACCCCAATTCTGGAAAAGTTCTGTTTGATTAATAAAGCCTTCAGATAAAACAAGATTGGTTTTTGATGCGTCAGATGGGATCTTGTGAAGATGGGAAATTCTTTTGAAAAGCGTTACGTGGAAGCCAGTGTGTTTGCATACATTGTTGTAACAGGTGATAAAGGCTTTAAAAAAATCTGATTGGACTTGCCACCTTTGACACGTCCATGTGAAAACTCACATAAAGCGGATATGGGACACATATTTATCCAACTAAAAGATGTGACGTAAATATCTCCTTCTGTCAAATTTATAGTTGCCCTTGAACTTAAATTTGTATACTGCAAAATAAAAAATGTACCTATACATAGGCACTTTAAGATTAGAAACTGCAGTGTACTTATAACAATAGGTTAATAATTAATAAAGCTGACAATAATCTGATGATAGACGAAAATAAAATGATAAATCTAGTGTGTCAATAGATGTTTCGTATAACCTGGGTACTGCAATTTTTAAACTCCAATGAAAGAAGCTCCCCTTTTCTACAGGACTTCAGTTAATTTGGAAGCCCCCAAATATGATTAAATAAATACATAAATCTTACACAAATCGACCTAGTCCCACGGTAAGCTCAATAAACTTGTGTTGCGAGTACTAGACGACGATGCATATAATAGATAGATTCATATAAATACTTAAATACATAGAATACATTCATAACTCAGAAATAAACATTCATGATAAACACACAAATACGTGTAAATGCCCTGACCAGGATTCGAACACGGGACCTCCTGCTTCGTGTGCAGGGTCACTACCGACTAAGCGAGGAGGCCGTCAATTATTGAGACACATTTTTACTTTTCGTATATTTTTTATTCGCCTGATGACGAGAGGTTTTTATTTTTATTTTGATGGATTTTCCTGAAAGCTTTTAGGTTATGCAAATACGCTTTTTTGGTAGTGTGGGCATACATACCTTCATAACACACAAGCCTTACGAAATCGAAAATACAATCAAAAGCAGGAATATGGTCACACGACTCTCTACCTCCGTTGGCAATGTTTGAACCGTTGTTACACGTAGTGCCTGTGGCGACATCACAAGAATATAGAGACTTGACAGAGCAACAGCTCGATACAAATATTGTGTGAATTGTACACGCCCATTTCTTCATTTACCAGGGTCCTTCAATTTCTTACAGAACTAAAAATAAATGGGATTTCAATTAGATACAGGCATTGGGATTGGGACCTTGGATTATTTTATGAAGAAGTGTCTGAGTGGAGTGAAATGAATTCTAGGTATTAAGATTACCACGAGAAGCAATTATAATTAAAATTTCATTATAAATTGAAAGAGATGTCATAAACTACAGAAAAAGTGACCCAGGCCCCCAGTGCCCAGGGCTGGAATAGAACCAGCGACCTCCTGCTTTCGCGACACGTTGCTTTGTACGTTAATATAAGCTGCTCGACAAATCGCTTTTTGTCAAATTCGAAAAAAAATTTTTTTCTCCTTTCATACAAAATAAATGAATATTACATTGTAAAAGGTCCTTTAGAGTTACACGAAAGTAGTATGACAAAGCTGAAACTGTAAACATGACAGCACATGCCCAAACATAGCTTAGTAGTACATGGTTTAGTAACCCTTTACATTGGTTCAGGGTAATAAATTTATTTCATGAATATCTCAAAAACTGTAATAGTTAAGACACTAGTTTCTTAGAGAAATTAACTCAATTTAACCAACAAAAAAAATCTTATGCTTAAAGTCAATGGAAATTAATAAAAACAGGGTGTATAGTAGTGTGACTACTTAAAAAACATGAATCAAAACATTTGTTATATTTAATAATGATGATTAAATGATTTAATTTATGCTTTACAATTGTAATAATTTTATGTCATAAATATTGACATCAAACTATACGAACTAACAATTTGTATAAAAACTATTATTTACGTGATGAAATGAAGCGTCTACTCAATTTTATATTCGTGTACCGCCAGAAAACAATATAGACCATACCTAATAATTTGACAAAAATGACAATACAATAACTCTTTATTGCATAGTGCATACTGAAGTATGTATATGAAATGAAGTGTTCTGTGAACAGAACATTACAACAAAACACACACAAAAATGCAGAGGTAAACAACAAGCTGTCTTATCATATAATTTAAACTTTTGTGAGTCATACTGACATTAAATTGCAACGGTTAACACTCACGTATTTTTATAACAATAGGCGTAACATGTTTCGACTGCATCGGGCAGTCACCGTCGGACAGACAGAGTGGTGTTGTCAAGTTCGCGGCTCGGGCATCTAAGGCTGTCTTATCACTAATAAGTGATCTCTTCCAGACAACCTTAGGTTAGGTTAGTAAACGACTTTTATATACTTGATTTTATTAAGCGTGTACTCAGTTATATTTCCCTACTCCCATGACGGTACCATACTCAACACTAATTGATACATCATACGTATTGACAGGCACAAATGTGCCCTAAAACGGAGGACGTCAGAAACACGAGTGAAATTACACTTGCCAATTAGTGGCTCCTGACGACGACAGCTAAATTACATTACCCATAATATACGACCGACTTGCTTAATCCAACAAAACTATATCTATTGCGGGGCTAGGTATCTATAATAAACAGTGATCGTAAATTTTGTAGTAATTTCGTTTCGGTGCAACATTGTTGCGGTCAAAAAAGCATCTTAATCAGTAAATAATTCAGATAAAGCATGAAAGCATTCTTTCCGCTCCATTATGGCGCAACACAAATGTTCCCGCGGTAGGCGGTTCATGTAATCGGTCCCGCATGCCGATTTGATTTGGACCGGGATGTCAGTGAGTGACGGACGTCTGAAAATATTTATCAACACAACGTGTTTTTTTAGTGAAAAATGCCTTCATGTGTTGTAAAGTGGATCAGACACCAATGACACCATTAAGACAATTATTCCAAGGACAGTGGAATCACTAAGTTAACAGATAAAATCAGTGAAATCTAAAAGACTGTGCTGAAATTTACTTTTTCTACTCGCCTACTTTAATCTGTCAATTACGAGTACATAGACAAAATTATAAGCTCATACTTTTAGATATTAGACAGTCCAACTCAACTATAATATTAATTTCGATACGCTGTAGGCAACTATAATAATAACTTCATACAAATTCTATACTTATTTGCGATGCCGCCTGCGCCTTTGCCGACCGCGCCCCCCGCGCCTGCGCCGACCGCGCCCCACGCGCCGGCCTGCCGGCGTACGCAATTACATCTTTTTGCACTTGTCCTATCGGAAAACAAGTGTTTTGTAGCCCGTTTGTAGGTATCAAAACTGCATTTCGTTCCCTTTCAAGAAGTTTTGTTTAATATTTCATTTCTGCCCTACTTACAGAGAACAAAACTGAATTTTGCTCCCTGTTATCAATTTTGTAAGTTGGTAGCAATGCACGGAATAAGCATTACCGATGATTGAAAATAAAAACATAATGTTTTTGGAGCGCGTTAAAGCGGTTATTAGACGGCGCGAATTAGTCGGGTCCGATCTGTCGTGTACCTTGTCCCTTCCAAACCTTCTTTCGGTTCCCAAATTTCCCTTTCTGTGCTAATAGTATCCAGCCCGATATAAATGATCGGGCCCGACGACACGCACCGTCTAATACCGGGTTTAAGAAAAATAAATGTAGGTACCATAGACAAAGTGAAAACGGCGGGAAACATTTGTTTTTCTTTTAATAATAAAACTATTATTCCACTGAAACGTACTCGTACGTACGTGAAACGTACAAGACGAAGTACAAACAACTTTGATCTTTTTCATCTATTCGGTCTTAATTTCACGAATAAGGTTAACAGAAAATTAATTCATCCATTAGCAGTGATGAAATATGTATTAGCTCCAGTGTTACAGCAACAAGTCATCAGTAACCTGCTCCCGGCAAAAATAAGGATTAAAATACCTAAGAGCCTATAAAAACTTTTGTACATGAAAAACAGCTAAATGAGTGAAATCGTTTATTTCATATATTAGCATATTTCCAGGGATTGTCAAAAATCAAGAAATGCTAAAATCGACCGTGAGTACGAACAAAGATTCAAAGTTATAAAAAAATAATTGAGGGACACAAAGCTAAAACATCCAACATTTTATTTGTGGATAATGAAAACACATTTTTAAACGAGGCATCCGATCACAGTTTTCTCGCCATAAAAGTAAGTACCTACATACCTACCTACTTAGTACTTAAACTCCAATATAAATCAATGTTTTTCTTTCTGCTTTTCTATGTGTAGGTACAGTGTGCTTACCATGTGTTGTAAGTAGTCGGAGGCGTTAGAGACTGAGCGTTTCTAAAGTATGTCCGTCTCGCTCCTGCCAGAGTAGTGGGAGGAGCAAGCCGGACATACTTTAGAAACGCTCAGTCTCTAACGCTTCCGCTTACTTTGTTTGAAATAAGGTTGTGGACGACTGGCCACCTTTGTCTATGACAATGTATTTCAAATATTAATTTTGAATTTAGAAAAAGGAAAGCTATATATATAAGTAGCTTGTCACCGTTTTCTATTCTGTCAATTTTCAGTATTGGTAAACACGTCTATATTTACGTTATCGTTTATTATTGTGTATTTAAAACAAATATCAATAAATAGATGAATTGACCGTTGTGCGTATTCATGTCACTGTGTATACTCTGCTAGTGTTACTTCAACAAAGGTTATGGGTGATAATAAAAACGTTGAAATCAGCTCGAACATGAAAAATGTCAACGGGTTCAGGAGATTCTTCTAGCTACGCGGATAACGGAGGTACTGGAATTATGAATAGTCATACGCTTTTCGATAAACTGGATGGCAGTTCGAACTATTCGATATGGAAATTCCAGATGGAACTATACCTAATAGATACAGACTTGTGGGAATACACGAGCGTAACTCCCCCGGCTACCGATACTGCAGGTACGCGAAAGGATAATAAAGCAAAAGCTAAGATATGCTTAATGATCAAACCGCATTGCCTGGTACACGTCAAAAACGTGAAGACAGCTAAAGAAGCATGGAATGCGTTGAAAGATGCGTTTGAAGACAAAGGATTGAATAATCGCTGTAGATTACTTTCTAAGCTAGTCGGCTATAAACTAGAGAAGTTTACGACAGTAAGGGATTATGTGACAGCGATAATGTCGACATCTCAGGAGCTGTCAGACCTTGGAAAGGAGGTAGACGATGAGCTGTTGGCTGCTTTGATGCTTCAAGGCCTCACGAGTGAGTTTCAACCGATGCGACTGGCTGTAGAAAACAGCAACATAGCGTTGACAACTAATTATGTCAAATCAAAGCTGTTTCAAATGGAAGAAGTGTATACGTCACCGAGTACGAGTGGAACATCTACAACTTCTGCATTGCTATCTAAGCATAAAGGCAAGAAACCGCCGATATCTAAGCAGAAGAAGATAAAATGTTTTATTTGTGATGGTCCACATAAGGTATCTGTATGTCCAGAGAAACCTAAGAAGCAGAAGGAGGCTTTTAGTGCTTTTGCATTTGCCATGACTGGAGACCGTGAAGAGGAATGGGTTCTAGATTCCGGAGCTTCCACGCACATGACAAATCGAAGACAGTGGTTTAGAGACTTTAAGGTTACAGATAGAGCTCCTGTAACATGTGCTAATGGTGACAAGGTACACGGCGAAGGACGAGGTACGGTGCTTTGTGAGTCAATTGGAATGACTGTAAGTAACGTGATGTATGTCCCTAAATTATCATCTAATTTGATGAGTGTGAGTACTATTGCAAGAAAGGGGTATGTAATAGTATTTGGTCACAATGGTTGTGAAATTTATAAGAGTGATGAATGCAATATAAGTGGTACGGTTCTTGTTAAGGGTATAGAAGATCGAGGTGTATACAAGCTAAACAAGTGTTGTTTACAGAATACGGCCTTCACTACGGTTTCGGAACGCGGTGATACATTGGATTTATGGCACCGTCGTATGGGACACCTAGGTATTCGAAATCTTCTACTTCTGAAAAACAAGATGGCAACTGGGGTAAGTTTTCCTAACAGCAATTCAAACCTGGAATGCGTATCCTGCCTGAAAGGAAAACAAACCAAGCAACCGATGAAGAGAAATCGTGTAACACGAGCAGCGGAAGTGCTAGGATTAGTACACTCCGATGTGTGTGGCCCTATTAACGTACAATCTTTTGGTAAGTGTCTGTATTTTCTCACGTTTATCGATGATTTTACGCGTAAAACTTTTGTTTATTTCTTAAAAAATAAAAGTGATGTTTTTAAGTATTTTCTCGAATTTAAAGCACTAGTTGAGACGCAAACCGGTCGTAAACTGAAGGCGCTAAGGACAGACAACGGGAAAGAGTACGTCAACCGGCAGATGGAAGATTTTCTCAAGCGGCATGGTATTAGGCACCAGCTCACGGTTGAATACACCCCAGAACAAAACGGCGTTGCAGAACGAGCGAATCGCACGATATGCGAGAAGAGCAGATCGATGCTACACGAATCGGGTCTCGACAGGCGTTTTTTGGGCTGAAGCCGTTCACCACGCGGTGTATCTGAAGAATAGATCACCAACGATTGCCATCAAAGACAAAACGCCAGAAGAGGCGTGGACAGGTAAAAAATGTAACTTGGATAAGATAAAAGTGTTTGGTTGCAGAGCTTTTATGCATGTTCCTGATCAGAAACGGACGAAGTTTGATCCCAAAAGTGTAGAGCTTGTCTACACAGGTTTTGCGGATGATGCGAAGGCATATAGACTTCTAGATCCAAAGACTGGTAAAGCATACAAAGCAAAGGATGTGGTATTTTTTTGAAAACCAGATGTACCAATCCCAGAGGCAAGAAACACCGATCAAAGAGAGTTCGGTTATCCAAATTATACAAGATGAGGAAGATCGAACAACAGTAGATACAAGGAATGAGCAACCAGCATTCGAGTTTCTACCTGAAGTTCATACAAGTGAACCTCTACCTGCTGAAGAAGAAAAAAGGGCAGAATCTCCCACAATCGACTTCTTACCAACTGTTCAGGAAAGTCAACCTTTCAAACCAGAAACAGAACAAATTGAAGAAGTATCCGAAGAAATTACAAACGAATCGGCGGAGGAACCTATCGTAGGAGCTCAATTTCCTAGAGTGGAGATTGAAGAGGTTGGAAACGAACCGGCGGTGGAACCTATCATAGGAGTTCAATTTCCTAGAGTGGAGATTGAAGAGGTTGGTTACGAATCTGACGAATTCATGTCGCCTGATGAAGAATATATAGAAGAAACGGAGGTAACAAGAAGATACCCATTAAGAGACAGAAAGCCGAAGCAGTTTCCAGACTATATACTTTATCAGACCATCACACATGAAAAGGAACCAACTAACATCGAAGAAGCACTGTCAGGTCGAGATGCTGACAAATGGAGAGCTGCGATTCAGGAGGAGTTAGAAGCTCTCAAGAAAAACAACACATGGACTCTCGTGAAGCTTCCTAAGAACTGTAACGTCGTTGATTCTAAATGGTTATTTAAAATCAAAGAAGAGGCGGGAAATAGGCGTAGGTTCAAAGCCCGACTGGTAGCAAGAGGCTTCAGTCAAAGGTGGGGCATTGACTACAATGAGACCTTCTCACCTGTTGTACGTCACAGTTCACTGAGAATGCTGATGGCTTTGGCAAGCAAGATTGGACTGAACATAGACCAGATGGATGTCAAGACAGCTTTCTTGCACGGAAACTTAAACGAAACTGTTTATATGAAACAACCTGAAGGTGTTGAAGACAAAGAGAAAAAGGACTATGTATGCCAGCTCAATCGCTCGCTCTATGGGCTAAAGCAAGCACCTCGAGAGTGGAATAATAAGCTTGATGGTGAATTGAAGAAACTTCAATTTCAACAATCCAAAAATGAACCATGCATCTATACAAGATCAAAAGGAAATAAGATCATCATATTAGCAATTTATGTTGATGATTTGTTAATATTTTGGAATGACGAAGAGGAACTTCGTAAAGTCAAGAGTGACCTTAAGTCCAAATTTGAAATGAAGGATCTTGGAGAAGCTGATCTTATTTTGGGAATGCAGATAACTCAGACAAAGGATGTGATCAAAGTTGATCAGGAGAGGTACATCGAGAAACTTCTCAAGACCTTTGGAATGGAGGACTGCAAGACAGCAGCAACTCCGGCAACTGCTGGCTGTCATTTGAAGAAGTCAGAGCACAAGCCTGATGAAAGGATTCCGTATCAGAACCTCATCGGATCCTTAATGTATTTAGCAGTGTGTACGAGGCCAGACATAACACATGCAGTTAGTACTCTGAGCCAATTTAACACATGCTATTCAGAAGAACACTGGGTAGCTGCCAAGCGTGTGCTCCGCTACCTTAAAGGAACTAAATCTCGTGGAATAGTGTACTCCAAAGGATGCAGTGCTGATAGTTTTTTCAAAGGATATTCAGATGCAAGTCACGGAGGTGACGAAGACAGAAAATCTTGGACTGGCTATGTCTTTACAGCTCAAGGTGCAGCTGTATGCTGGCAAAGCATCAAACAGAGAACTATATCACTATCTACTGCAGAAGCAGAGTATGTAGCTATGTCAGAAGCCGCAAGAGAAGCAGTGTTTCTGAAGAGACTAGTTGCAGAGATCACTAATAAGGGAGAAGAACTTATTTCTATCTTTAGTGATAGCCAATCTGCAATAGCCATTGCCGAAAATCCAGTGCATCACCAGCGGACGAAGCATATAGACATTCGTTATCATTTTGTCAGAGAGGCAATTATGAATGGGCAGATAGTAGTAAGGTATGTTTCAACTGATCGTATGGTTGCTGATGCTTTAACTAAACCTTTGGCAAAAGGAAAGTTTGTATGGTGTACAAGCAAGATGATGGGCATGCAAGATGATTGAATTTTCTTGATGCCTGTGGATTCAAAGTTAAGGAGGAGTGTTTGAAATAAGGTTGTGGACGACTGGCCACCTTTGTCTATGACAATGTATTTCAAATATTAATTTTGAATTTAGAAAAAGGAAAGCTATATATATAAGTAGCTTGTCACCGTTTTCTATTCTGTCAATTTTCAGTATTGGTAAACACGTCTATATTTACGTTATCGTTTATTATTGTGTATTTAAAACAAATATCAATAAATAGATGAATTGACCGTTGTGCGTATTCATGTCACTGTGTATACTCTGCTAGTGTTACTTCAACATACTTACTACTCATGGTAAGCACACAAGTATTGGCACAGGCCTTTTTACACGACTGCCCAAAACAAAAAAGAGTGTTATGTATTAGGGGTTCATGTATCCAAATTTGTTTGTGAGTTTCTGTGTGCCACCATAACTCTGGAATGCCTAAACCGATTTCGACAAATTACGTATCGTTAGAATCCTTATGTTACCGCGAGTAACATAGGCTATAATATGACGACGTAACTAAAACAATATGCCGGACTATGTACTCCATATTAAGTGCCGCATAAAAATTAATTTTGTACAAACTTATCGAGTAGCGTATCAAAATGAAGAGCTTTGAAAATGGATCACGAATATATATACAATTTATATGTTTGTAACTTATTTTAGCTTAGCGAGATTATTTAAAATACAATAAAAACGCAAAACATATTAAATAACCCAAACCCTATGGGCGCGGTATCAAAATCGAGCGTTTTGCATACCGATCATAAATATATATACATCTTATATGTTTCAATATAATTTTAAAGGAGAAAACACGCAAAGTTCTGCATAGTGCTATGGAAATTATGCCTCACATCTACACAAACAATAACCGTTGACATAATGGTGCTTACGATATTTCAGCCCCCGGGGTGTGTATAATTCAAATATAATGTGTATGCGCCTAAAGATACCATGTATAAATCAATAAGGTCTTAAGCGCCATTGATCTGTATGGCGCTTAAGACCGTATTTATTTTAACGAGATCTATAGTTCATAGAGAGGCTTCGTTAGAATCCTTATGATACTGCGAGTAACATAGGCTATATGACGACAAAAAAAAAACAGTATGGCGGACTATTTGCTTAAACTGTTAAAAAAAGTAATATCTTACAAACCTATCGGTAGGGTCATAAAATGTAAATTTTTGAAAGCGACCAAGAATATACCTATGTATATGTAAATGTAACTATGTGTTTGTAACTTATTGTAGTTCAGGGGGATTATAAAATAAAATATTTTTGTGAACAATCTCACACAGATCGACCTAGCCCCAACTAAGCTTGTACTATGGGTAGGTACTAGGCGACGATATACAGACTTATATACATAGGCAACGTCCATAACTCAGAAACAAATATTCGTGATAAACACACAAATAAATGCCCTTTACAGGATTCGAACCCGAGATCTCCAGCTTCGTAGGCAGGGTCGCTACCAACTAAGCTAGGGAGGCCGTTGAATAAAATATAATAGAAACGCAAATAATATTAATCATCCAAACCCTATAAGCGGGGTATCAAAATAAAGCATTTTACATGCTGATTATAAATGTATACATACACCTCATATATGTTAGAATATATATTTAAAGAGAAAACACGAAATGTTCTACATCGCGCTATTAAAAGTTATGTTGGGAAACAAGCTAAGTTTTCCTTTCTCATTGCACAATTTGGACCGGGAATTGAGGGCCCTTTCGATCAAGCTACGTCAATTAAGGTGCGAACCGAGCACGCTAGGCCGCTACAAGCAGCCTACCTTCGCCTGCGGCGTAGACCGGGCGCACTGGGCCCCTTCGTCTAGCCACAACCACCTGCGGCGTAGACGGAGCGCATCGGCCCTTTTGATTAGCCACCTGTGACGTAGACCGGACGCCCTCGGATCTTTCGACTAGCCACCTGCGGCGTAGACCGGGTGCACTAGGCCCTTTCGACCACCTTTCAACACATATCAACCGCTTAACCGCTCATAGCGCGGACCAGGGACATACTTAGAGTCTCTTTGACCGACCATTACCAAGACACCTCGTCATAACACACGCATCCACGAACTCTTCTTATGTGTGACAACTGTAACGCTTAGGTACATACTGAATTTACGTATAGATCCTAATAAAGATTGTTAAAGTTATAAATTGAAATAGATGTCATATACCTACTAAAGAAAAATACCAACACCGGCGAAGGCCAATCCGAGGATCGAACTAGGGTCGTCAGCTTACGCGGCTAACGCCATAACCACTAGGCCTAATGGTCCTATCGAAATCCTGGCGAATTTCTCGAGTATATGCAATCTTAGTAACAGGCAAGACGCCCGTGACCATTTTCTAAGTACAAGCGACGTTGCTGTACTTCCATCCAAACCACTCAGGGGTCCGGTATAAATATTTAATAAAATAATTTTATTTGTGTCAACAAAAAGTTGTATTGTAAAAGTTATCCACAATATGTACTAGACTCACATTCATTTGCACGTCCTTCCTCACTAGGGATGTTTAATCGTTTTTCGTCATCCGAATAGGAGAGGGCATCTGAGCTGGCGGTCATGGAGTGATCACTAGATCACTACACACCGAGAGTTTATCACCATCGCTATCGTCATTACCTATTTGTTCACTAATAACCTCCGTCACGTTCTATCAAACTAGCAGCATTACTCGCTTTATTTAGAAACGAACATTTGTTCGCTTACGCACGCGGCAGTATCGGTAGATAATGAATTTACTAGAGCTTCACGTTTGCATTACGGTACTAAAATTTCACTAAAAGGTCTGAAATAAATAAAATAATTAAAAACACGACTGCCAGTTAAAAATAAACTGAAAAGTTGAAAATAATTTTCAGATAGTTCCTTAAGTTAGGTTTATTACTGTGATATCTACACATAGGCTCTCGTCCTTTTACTATATTTTGTTACGGTTGCAGTCGGGGGCCTTGATATATACGTAAGTATTAGTATTTTCCGTACTGAAAGGACCTCCGATTGCAACCGAAACAAAATATAGTAATAAGACGAGGGCCTATGTGTAGATACACTCACAGTAATAAACCTAAAAAAACTTTTTTCTTTTATGTCATTGGAGTATAGAAAAGCGTTGTGTATTTATGACCGTAATTTCAAACGTATAATTTAATCAGAATTCATTACTTTAAGGAACTATCTGAAAATTATTTTCAGCTTTTCAGTTTATTTTTAACTGGCAGTCGTGTTTTTAATTTTTAATTATTTTATTTATTACTATGGGCATATAGGACTCACTTATACTGGACTGGTGGTAAGTGATAGGAATAAGATTACTTTGCCCCACATGTGGATAAAATGCGTTTTTCCACGCTAGTTTTAAAGGACAAAACAGCGCTTTCCGAGCTAGTGAGGGGAAAAATACTATTATAGGGATGATGATATGTCAAATGAAGTAAATTATTGTATAACCTTACTCTATTGTAGTATTTTGTATAATTATTTTGTCTCTTATTACGACGATTTGTTTGATGTTTGGTACCATCGCGTTCAAAATTGCATGGGCAGTTTATGAATGAACTCATTCATAAATTGCCCATGCACTTTTGAACGCGTGTGTACTCTTCCATGTTTATTTTCTTTCACTGATCTTAACGCCAGTGGTAATAGATACCAATAAGTTTTTCAGAATTCGGCAACGAAAAAACAGTGATGAAATAGTATATCTGCAAACTTCAATTTTTTTATGCAGCATTTCTAGTTTTATCACCCAGACTCGACGTCCATAATCGTAAATTGAGAACAATAGCCTGCATGGTGTGAGTCTCTAACAATAGTCATTAGCGAAGCCGTCAAAAGCAGGATATCTAGCTGATATTCCAAACACTAACGAAGTAGAAGCGAGCCTTAATCTCATACAAAGCCATACAAAGATTACATTCCATCTCCTACAGCTATAATTACCGCACTTCAATGGTACCGGCACCGTCAGAATGAAATTCTACCAAATTGCAGCCGCGACACTATCGCTGCGATCATACAAAAATGTCACTTGGTAGATCGCGAAAATAAACAGCATTGCTGCTACAATTTTAAGATATTCCTATTCAATCCAATACCAACTTTTCTGATAATCCAAACGTCAATACAACAGGACTTACATGTTGGTTAACTGTAAAGTGACGTCACTTATTTGATACAAGCGGTAAAGTAAATCCGCATTCTACACCCGCCACGATTGCAATGGAAAGCTGGCGACGTCATCCGTCAATGTTCCTAAGAAAAGTGATGACGTCTGCAGTGCCATGATGATTTCCTTCTTCTTCTCTTTTTAGATAATGGCTTCTGTCCGAGAGTTGGACAATTTTGCCAGTGTCACGTATTATTATTATTTTACAATATTATATACATAGAATAGTATATTGCACAACAACATTTTGCAAACTTAATACAAAAAATTATTCCAGAGAGACGCCACGCCATCGTCATCTTGAGAAACATACGACAATCTGATGATTTCCTAAATTGGCATGCAGGTCCGTCACAAAGTTTGTCAACGAAATTGACAGAAACCATTACTTGAAGTTAGTAAAATAACTCTAATATATTATTAATCTAAAGGTCGTGTAACACTGGTGCTGCGAGAACTCAAATCAAGTAAGCGTTTGCAACTAATGACAATACACGGTCTGAAGATGACCGCGAGGCGTGGTCGTCTGAATATCCACAAGACAATTAGCATATCTTCGCTCTAAGAGCTCTTTATAGTGAGGGACATAATAATATGTATAATCAAGTATAGCACTGATAATGGTACCGCAGTTCAAGTTTAGCTTAGGAAGTTTCAAGTATGTGACAGTGATTAGCCAACACATTCTTTGTAGAAATGGTGGCCGCTGGGACAGGCAAAGTTCTTAGATTTGGACTGTGTACATAATTACTCATACAGAATGTTCTCAGCAAAATGGGGCAGAAAGGTTCTTGAGTGGCGACCAGATACCTGAAGACGCTGCATGGACCCGATTAGATGAACAGACGACCTGTTCGCCAACCACGAACATTAAGAATTGGCATTGACGGAAAAATTTACGGTCTTTGTCACTCTAATTGGCAAGTGTGAGAGAGATGGAGATACAAACCCACAATCGTTCGTTCGTTGTTGTTTGCCTCTTCTTTTGTTCGCTGTATTCTCTGTATTTGCTTCATTTGAGGTGTGCAATAAAGAGTATTTGTATTGTATTGTATTGTATCGTTCGATTTTCGTAGTACTAGCCCAGGTTAAGGTGGCGGGAGACCGTTGGTTAAGGGCGGCGAATTACCATTAGTTGTGAAAATATTTAGGGGAGGCGTTTGTCTAGCAGTGGACGTCTTTTGGCTGAAGTGATAATGATGCTGATGAATGTTCACAGTGTGGAAAGCTCCTTAACAAAGTTGACCCATGGCAATCTTGGCTAAATTTTGGAGAATCGTCCAGAATCGTCACATGGGGATAACGTATTTACATATCCCAAACAATGCAAGCTACATACAGTAAGGTACACATATAGAGCAGTTACTAATTATGTTTTAAGATGATCACTTGGAGTAGCCGCTTGTGTCTACCAGCACTATTTATGTATGTATACTCGTATGGTTATCTGGATTTAACTCTAACAGCTAGCGACATAGCTGGATACACATATAGAGATGATAATACCAACACAGAACATTTGAAGATGACCACAGGGCGTGGCCATTTGAATATTAACGGAGGCTGTTAACATATATTTATAGCTCTGACCGTGAAAGACAAATAAAGAGCTGATACAACCACCTAGCACTCAATCTAAATACCATCTGAGAATTTTCGTTACGTCACTTATCCAACAATGTCAAATCTCTGTTGTATAGTGTATAAGTATGTGTGTCTTTTCAATATATTATTTATCACCATTATTATAAACATAGAATGGGTCTGTCGCGAATTTACCGCCCAAGTGCGAGCCGAACTCGTCCAACGAGGGTTCCGCACAAAGAATGCCCTATTTGTAAATTCTTACCTAAGGTTTGTGACCTTAGAACTTACAAGTATTTAATGCTGGCATAGAACTCTCAGTGTGTCACGGTTTTCTCCTGTAGTACATGTGCTACAAGCTCTGGCTTTTTAAGCGGGAAGTAACCTATACATTTTCATTCCTATTGCAAATGTATGGAAAATACGACAAAAACGGCCGTATCTTTTGATTGCGTTGACGCAGAGGTTTGGTTTTTTCACAGCTTTAAAGGGCCGCAGAATTGTGTATGTGGTATCAATTTCATCTTGCTACCTTTACGCGTTCCCGTGATAAAGACGGACGGACAGACGGACGGACGGACGGACAACAAAGTAATACTATAAGGGTTCCGTTTCTTCCTTTTGAGGTACGAAACCCTAAAAATTTACCACTACTAAGCTAAAGGTTTTTGGCACAAACAATTAAATTAGAAAGTTTATTTGCGAGGTTATCATAAATATTTATATCCGACTTTTGGATATATATTATGTGTTTCTTTTTAGTAAAGGTGTCGCCTTGTCGGTTGTTCATAAGGGTTATTTTTTAAATGAGTTTTATGGCATTAGCGTCATCGGCAACCAATAAGGTGCTATCATTTACAATCATAATTATATTCTATGTGGCTATTGTTTTTTTGGATCTGTAATTTTTTTTATTTTTTTCACTGATTATATTAAATACATACAAGGAGATACATCGTACAATTTCCATCTATCGTATGAGCGAACAAGTCTACAAAAATATTTTATGTAGGAAATGTCAGTGAGGCATAGGCGGCATAGGTACTCCTGTTATGACAGCTCTGTCTACACTAGGTCAAATTTAGTATGATTCTTGTATCACTTCCAGTTTATACTTAAGATGGCGAGCATATCTGGAATAGTTTTCCGTTTTTGTCTGCCCATCGTTGCACATTAAACATGCATTATTGATAGTTAATTATGCTGTGAACTAACGAAGCTAATGAATAATTAATCTTAAACCGCGTCATCACGCGGCGGTTCCGGGATCTCGGCCCCCTGAGAAAATATCTGTTTCGTTTTAGGGCTATAAACTTAACAAATTGCGAGGCCAAAAAAGAACAACGTCGCCCAAGTGGCAACATACATTGACATAACTCACTTTTTCCTCCAATTACAAACGCCATTATTTAAAAGATGAAGATGATTCTTGTATCTAGTAAACACCTAATTGTCGGTTGCATCTGCTCGATGAGTATCCTTAGTCCATCCTTGCCGCTTGACTAGTTAGGTTAGCATTGCAAACCACAGCCCGGCGTAAGATTCAATCTCTTGATTGCAGCGTGTCCATTAACGCTAATGCAGGCGTTTGCCTTGTTCTATATTCATAGGACTTAGGCATATTTAGGATAGACAGTAAATGATGGTTAATACTCTATTTACGAATAAAACGAATATATACATTATAGGAATTAAGGCAAGAGGACTGGCCTAGCGGTAAGACCTTTCAATCAAGAGGTTGCGAGCCAGTGGCAATAAGTTTTCTTAAAATTCATTCAGTCGTTTTCACAGGGTTAAGATGATGACGGTCATCATCTTAACCCTGTGAAAACGAGTGCTGTTAAGGGCTCAAAACGTAGGATCATGGTGTTAATAAACGCGATTAATCCGTTCTCAAGTGTTTAATTTCAATGAATAAATCGCGGTAACAGAAGACAATATTAAGTTTTCTTAAACTTATTAAATTATATTTACCAGTAGCCTACAGTGAAGGAAAACAACATAGGTACCTACGTTCGGGAAGATATAAGTCAAAGAAGATTGTGTTGGATATCAACTTATCAATTAAGCAGCTTTACATTCATCAAGTTTTACAGTTCAATTTTATCATACGACTATGAAATAATTAAGAAAATGTTGGTCAATTTACCCACCTGCTCAACTTGCCTACTCTACTGTCACGCAAATTACACCCATATTAAACAACGTGTTTTTGAGCAATTGCTTTAACTTCAAGGGCGCATTGTTTAGTTTAAATAAAGTTAATTTCTCAAAGACACTGGGTATTCCAATCACTTGCAAATATCTCATATGGTATTTGCAAGTATGTCAACGGAGTATGAGTATTCGACATGACATTAATATGTCATACTTGTCACTTTGTAAAGTTAATTTTAATGCCCGTTTTACAATTAGCGGTTGATGGAACATGTAATTATTTTGCATGAAAAATAAAATCAAAATACGAATTTTATAAGCTAACTATGTCATTCTGTTTCCTTAAATAATTAGGAAAACAGACTTATGTATGACCAAAACACCCTGTGTATTATATACCAATACAGCAGGCAACGTGGGCTCTCTAACATATTCTAAGTTATGCAACAGGGAATAGAACATCCCGAGCACATTTTGAACTGAATATATAAATTTTTGTTACATACGGGAATAGTGCAAATGTCAAAGTAAATAATGTTACGAAAGTGTATATGACAGTGGTCAAAAGTGCAGTTTGGATTGCAAGGTAAATATACACGTTTCAGGGATACGCCAACATGTTTGATATTTGATACCTAAATACCGATGTGCGTAGCTATTCAATATATCTAGTTATGTTTAAAAATGCGAATACGATACAGCTGATACAAATATGATGCAGTATATACGATGTGAATGTATAATATCAGCTGAAAAGTTTCCGTATGACGACATAACCTTACTCGTATGCTGTTTTACTAAGACTTAAGGACCTAGTGAACCTACCTTGGTACCTACGTTGTTAAAATGGTTTTGTTACAAATAAGCTAACAAACAGTATCTCACTGTGAGGTGCTGTAAATACCAATTTCCTTACCTTTCCATCGGAAGAAATAGAATAATGTATAAAATATAAATATTAAATCGACCCCGGCCCAGACAATGCAGAGTTTATACAATCAGAGTTCTTACCTAAAATGTTTTCTATTATACAACATTTGTTAGATAAATAGCAAACCTTTTATAAGCTTAGTGAACCGTTACAGATGAAATAACAGACCGCTGTCATTACGTAATCCTTAAAAAGTTTTCCGGGAAACGGGAAATGATATTTTATAGGTTAAATAATACTCCATATGAAGGAAAGGTCCTGTCATATATATTAAATGAGGGAGAAATGGAATAACACATAAGAAAATAATGAAAATAATGACATCGTGACCTTTTTTTTATCATATTTTACTGGAATTCCGTATGTTTAAGATTTTTTTTTCTAATTAATCTAATTTCAAAAACGTTTAAAATGTACCTTAAACAACACGTATCTTCATATAAAGTAATAAAGTAAAGTTTACTTTATTACAATAAAGACTTACCATTTATAGATATATGCAAAATAGGGGTGCGCCAAAGTTCATACAAAATTGCTAATTCGATAATTGGAACTCCAAAATGGTATTTCATCAATTTTACATCCTAATGATATTAATAAAAGTCTATAGGTAATCATTGCAACTCTGAATTCACTTAATTCATAAGGGAAGACTCATCTGTTTGTTTCTATAGAAAACGTCACGTGACATCCGAGGGCTCCGAGCTATATAGAAATTGACAGATCATCCCATTCCGCCTAATCCCGTCTCGTCCCGTCCCGTCCTAGTGTGAGTTATCCTTAATATGTCGACTTTGTCCGTCATCCTCAGTGATCCGTTAAGTCATATCCAATGGCTATTATTTACTTCGTAATTTAATTATGTAATTTTGACATACATTCTGTATTATTTAAGTCGTAATTTAGTTATGTAATATAATTGTGTAATTTTGACATACATTCTGTAATATTTAAGTCGCAAATTTGAAATTTTGTACGCCAATAGGCATAACACAGAGTTCCTTCTATATGTATATTGACACACTTTGTATCACCTGTGTTATACAAATAAATGATTACTTACTTACTTACTTACTTACTTAATGGCACTTCTCACTAATGAGGTTAGGTTAGTATGACGACAAGACGCGAGGCGCCTCAACCACGCGGAATAGGATTTCCGCGAAGCGGTGCTCCGTCGACTTTGTCCATCATCTCCACTGATCATCCAATGGCACTTCTCACCAATGGATTAGGTTAGGTTAGAGTGATGATATTTTGATTTAAAAAAATCAAAAATATGACACAATTTTCGTAGTAACGATGATTATGACTACATAGCGATATTAACTATTAGAAATAATCACATAAAAAATCGTATATGAGCCAATATGGGCCCCTAAAATAATGCGATATAGGTATCTACTAAGCTTTCAACGGCTTGTAATAAATACCTTCTGGGTTTAGAACCCAAGATTGTGGAACGCCCCGTGCACTAATGAGATAGGGCATGTCTGGGAGCACACTATAACTCTCCTAAATGTCACCTAAACTACGAACTCGTACTCTGACAAATGAAAGCTGAATACGAGAATAATTTGCACACGAAATATATGATAATAGTTCAGCCTTCCCCGAGTCAATCTACATTCAGAATTATCTCAGTCTTTATTATCTTAAATTCATCATTCGCTTCAAAGAAATGTAGATCAAACGAATTACGTTCTCCTATTTATTTTCGCTCTCTGAAAAATTCGCCATAATATTTTATATTGCGTAAGAAATCTATTTGGGTCAAATGTAATATATTATATGAAAGCTGGAACATTATTTAAATTAAAAAATAATAAAATGAATGTTATGAAATAAGGTTCGTGATACGTTTGGGCTTTCTTAATAAGAGATAATTGACATGAGCTCATGCATCTACTGTTCCTCAAGTAATTTTGAGTTTGTTTTATGGGCATGGATAACAGCTATCGCAAAAATAAGGAGGGCAGCAGTCGCGAGCCGTTCAAGGAACTCGATTTCTGCCGGCTTCCCTTGCGTGAACTGATCTAGCCTTCGAGCAACACAGGCTTTCAACGCGTTAGAAGGGAGACGGCCAAGCGACATCTAACAGTACAAAATTTTCTGTCACCTTTTGCAGGCGGAAACGTGCAGACGCACTTCTCACACACTACATACAAAAAACAATCTGTAATGATGACACTAACCCATAGAAATTGATACACCTACACTAAAAAATCTTGGACACTTCGATATATTTTAGTGTAAGAATTATTTAGTAACAACACAGAGCCGCGTCTGCCCATTAAGGCTTTTACTTCGGCAGAGGGGACAGCATAAATGGCTTGAAAGTGGTGAGCTTGGGAAACATGGTTATATCTAGGTTACAGATGTAAACTTTTTTCGACGAACTCTCGTACAGGACCCACGAAAATCAATCGATTGCGGATTTGTATCTCCATCTCTGTCACACTTGCATATTAGAGTGACAAAGAGGTTTTCCCGTCATTGCCAATTTTCGATGTTTGTAGTTGCCCTGATCCGAAAGTTGGCATAAGAAAAAGTGTCAGTGTATTCACTCACTACGCGGGTGTCCATACGGTGAAAACTGGAGCACAATTCCACCGAGTCTGGAGTGGACGCTCTGGGTGACAATTAAAGCAACACCAAGTCCATGAGAGGAAAAAAAAGACAACTAAACGAAAGGACAACACACTTGCTTTCACAGACCAATTTCTATTCTATCAACTGGGGCCTTACCATGACGTCTTAACGCGATTCAGTTTAGGTTTTTAAGTAACTGAATCACATTAAAACGTCATGGTAAGGCCCCTGAGCTCCCGGGTTTTGCGCAAGCCTGTCCTTTTGCACTGTCCATACTTGCAATTTACGATTAATACTGTTACAATGTTAAATGATATAAAGGTACATCTAGATACAATACAATCGTAGCGTTAAATCTTTTGAGTAAAACTTTCCATTCTTTCCACTTCCATATCGGAAAATCTAAAATATTCAGTGCAAAAGATAGTGTAAGATTATCAAGTGCGATGTATCTTCGACGCTTTATCTTTTCTCAGGTTTCAATTCAGAGTGAGCTCCTTTGTGTAGGAGCTTGCATCGTTATTGGTCTATCGAATACATATTGTTTATGTTAGCGATACTTTTTCTCATTTTAGAAATATATTTGATATGTGTGTATTATATCGTTTTCTAACAGGGACAGCAGTTACTGTAGCTACTCGTACCTGTCAACGGTTTATCTTTGGATATTCCAGGCTGGCGGCGTTAACTCTCTGTATAGCCAGCGAGATTCGCTGAGAGAGGTAAGCGCCAGCCCTATGGTCTCCCGTAGCGTCCACCAGCCGCACCCCATGGTCTCCACTGCAAGCGCCGCAAACTCGTAATCATTGGCTAAGGACGAGTATTTGCGGTCCCTGAGAACCTGAGCCTGATCAGCCGCAGCGCCAGCCTGAATGAGGAACTGCGTGGAAAACGCTTGTTGCGTGCCACACCAGGGCACTACCAAGTTTCCACAGCACCAAAGTGGCCCCGTCAAACCTAAAAGAGTGAGTGATGAATACGGAATTGCGTCTCGTATATAGCACATATGAATTGAATTGCGTTAAAATTTCACTGTTTTTGTCAGGTGGAATGTGTTCAGGAATATAAATTTCACATTTCGTGAAATTGAACGATAGGCCGATGTCTGGAAATTTCTCTACTGTGCATTTTTACCCTTATTAGGATAGAGTATACAATTTCTGCAAATGAGAAACTGGAGTCGACTTATAGGTAAGTTTGGCATCTAGATTTTTAAAAAATATGTGAAAAGTGGAGGAGTGAGTGGAAGGGGTGATTTCTGGTGGGGAATTATTTCCCATTGTTCGTTAATGACTTGTAAAAAATAGCCCTACTCTCAAAGACTTGTTGAATTTTATGTAATTATCATAATTTTATACACTATAATATAAAAAATGCAGAAATTTCTTAAGACAATAAGTAAAAGTTATATTAGTTTAACGGCCTCCTAGCCTAGTTGGTAGTGACCCTGCCTACGAAGCAGGAGGTCCCGGGTTCGAATCCTGGTCAGGGCATTTATTTGTATGTTTATTACGAATATTTGTTCCTTAGTTATGGATGTTTTCTATGTATTTAAGTATTTACATGTATCTGTCTATTATATATACCGTACCCACAACACAAGCCTTATTGAGCTTACCGTGGGAATAGGTCGACTTGTGTAAGATTGTCCCATAATATTTAATTTAATTAGTATACAAAAGATACACAATTTACAAAGAATTTCCGATTAATCGATTAAAAAAATATACCTTATATATTTATTAACCTTTGTGTTTTTTTTTTAGCAAAAAATGCCCCAGAATTACATTTTACGAGTACATATTTCTTGACACAAATGAACTGTTAATAATATCTTTTGATGAAGTTCAAACTCAGTTAAAACTTGCGAACTTGCTTATTTGCGACATGTTTCGGATAATAATTGTATTTCCAAACATGTTGCAAATAGTGACTTTTCTAGTGACTGTTAACCGTTATTTAAATTTCTGGCATTGATTCTTTAAACTCAATCAATCAATATTTTTTATAAAGTAACTAAAAAAATAAAAAATCTCTCTGTTCCCATTGACTTTTATGAGAGAAAAAAACTACTAAAAATTTCTTTAAACGAAAAATATGCATTAAAAAGTTAGAATTGTGCACTAAACTTTAAATATATATATATCAATAGATGCTTTGTGTTATTCAAATGGACGTTTCAATACAAAATTGTGTTGTTTATCTTATTAAGAACCAATACTTAAAATTCAGAACATGATATTCTTATTGTCAAATGAACAGAGCTGGGTACCGTTAATCAAATAGTTAACTTCGTTAATCGCTAATCCGTTACAAAAAAAGTTAACTTCGTTAATCGTTAAAGCGCTACTTTTTGGAAGACTTAACGGAAGTTAACGTTAATCGTTAATCCGTTAACACGTGGTAAAAAGGGCATCTTTGAATTAGTGATCTACAACGTATAGTTCATCAGTTTCCTTCAAAAATATCCATTTTATCATCCTAGTACCTTTGAAAATTCAGGAGTTTTCTTAATGTCTCATGGCTTCCATCATTTGATCCGGAGTAAAATCAAATGCAACTAACTTGTAGACCTCCGAGGTCACAAACAAAATAACAATGTCTCAAGTTGGAGGACAGAGCTAGAAATTATCGATCAGTTTCAATATACCATCCCTGCGGCCTTACCATGACGTCTTAACGCGATTCAGTTTAGGTTCAGTTTAGGCTCAGTTGTATGGAAGCGACTTAGTTTAGATCGTCAACTGAATCGCGCTAAGACGTCATGGTAAAGCCCCTGGTGTTCAAAATCAGGTCCACTGCAGCAAATTGATGGCTTGATTATAAAAATACCCCAACTAATTATGAAAACCCTCCAATCACGTTGGACGTGCCGTTCAAATTTAAAGGTTGTCTGAATTTCTCAAGAACTCCATCAGCAGAAAATAAATCAAATCAAAATGATGAATGTCTGTTTTTACCGACCAATTCCACTTTGCTATCCCTGGTCTTCATCATCAGGTACCTACACTCCACCAAAATGTTGGTAACCCCCAAAAAAATTTTCAAGTTTATAAGGAAACCCTCAAATCATAACGCATTTGCCGTTAAAATTTGAGGAGTTCTTTAATTTCTTCATGAATTCCATGAATTCAAAATATGAATGTCTCAAATAGGATGGGAATTAACAGACAGTTCCACTTTGTCATCCCTGGGCTCCATCATCAGCTCCAATCCACCAAATTGATGGTTTTCGTAAAGAAAAATGCTCGAGTTTCTTAAGAAAACACCCAAATCATCATGCATAAGCCTATTAAATTAGAAGAGTTCCCTCAATTTCTCATGGATCGCATCATCAGAAATTAATTTTGAAAAAAATGGGACCAATCTGCAACCACCATTGATAATTTAAAATCGGTTCAGTATTGATGGAGTTCTGACGTAACAAACATTAAAATAAGGAATAATAATAAAAAAATCACATGAATTGAGAAATTCTTCTTTTTTGAAAATTTGTAGTCTGGTGGAAACAGGTTTTTTGCCGCGTGGCGCAGTATGTGCGGTATTTTTTTGGTAAGTATTTTGGAACTGGATTAACGATTAACGGACTTGGGAAAACTTAACGGAAGTTAATGATTCCGTTAACACATTTTAAAGTTAACTTAAAAGTTAATCCGTTAATGAAAATGTTAACTTCGTTAATTAACGATTAACGGATTAACGAGTTAATGCCCAGCTATGCAAATGAACATAGGGAATTATTTGCCCTCTTGGACCCTTTAATTTCAAAGGACATTAAAATTTTATCGGACAAAACAATAGTTTCAAGCAGTATTTGGTATGCGAAATAACAAACAATATCGTTAATTTTATATAACTGCTAGCTCAATCCTCTTACCAGATTTTTTTCTACAAATCCAAGAGTTTTACAATATGTTCACAAGTTTTGACTTTGACATTGACGTTTGTTCACAGATGAAGTTTGTGTCGAAAATGTTGCCAGTAAAATAAATCAAATATTTACCAAGAATGTTAAACTGTATGCGAAGCTTTGGTAAGGGTTGCCATTTTATATGAACAGACGAAGTGGGAAATAATATCCCCTTGTACTAAAAAGGGTTAAATCATCCAAAACTGTGGGTGCAAAAAAGAAAGAAAATCTGGTGAGGCTCGAACTCGTGACTCTGGGATGTACGCCCATCGCTCTAGCAACTGATTTACCGAGGTACACCTGGTGGCCACGAATTTATCCATGTATGCGCTTAATGGGGGCGCGGGCGCTTAGCAACATCTACCGTAAGAAGATTCCTAATCAGCAAGTTGAGTCTCAAGTTGTATTGTTGCTAAGACGCATACGAGGTATATGGTAGAGAAATTTGAGGCACCCGGGTGTGTCTTGGTAGCTCAGTTGGTAGAGCGATATATGTGTATCCCAGAGGCGACTCTGCTCGGCCTCGGGCGAGACTCAAACTCGCGGGAGCCCGAGGCCGTATGTTATTCCACTTTTTCGCAGACGTTTCTAAGTGATTTATTGAGTAACGCCTGATGCCTGATGCGTTATTTTGCGAAATTCCATATTAATAACGAAAATAATGTTAAGTACTTTGCTATTCTGTCAAACAGTCAATTAGTGCTAACCCGTTATACATACTTGCGTATATTTTGCATGTAATTAATGTTTCCATCCTCCCGCCGCAAAAAATAAATACGCAAATAACACGTGTCGTGTTTTGTATTATTGGTGGTGGTTTTTTATATTTATTTGCGTATTTATTTTTTGCGGCGGGAGGATTGGAACATTAACTGCATGCAAAAAATACGCAAGTTGGTATAACGGGTTGGCTCTAATTGACTAGCACGTTTGGCGGAATAGCAAAGTAACATTATTTTCGTTGCAGACGTTTCTGCTTTTAGAAATAATTGCGACAAACATCCATCAATAGAAACTTTCCCCTTTACAACATTAGTAAAGACGTGACATGACAACAACGCCGGCGAGGTGATTTGTGTGCAGGGGCAAACTTTGGAAGCCCACGAACTCAATATTAATGCTCTTTAGTTCCTAAAGTTCTTATCTAAAATATGTTCAGAGTTTAGACTTGCATGAGTACACCTTTAAAACGCATTAACCAAGCTTACATCTGGTAAGTTGTGCGGCGTGTTGGAAATCCGGATAATGCTGGTTAATATATTCAAACTTTCTCAAATATCAGTTTGCTTTAATGAAGTTTGAACCTTTACAATATAATTATGTAAAATATATGTTTAGCCGTGGGGCATAGTGCGAGTTTGTCTTTACAAAGATATTTTATCCGTATAGGTTTCTGGCACCAAAGGCTTGGCCATTTTTTTGCCCAGTTGATTACTATCTAGTCGGTCTCCTGGCACCGAAGACCGGTGAGATTTATATTTATTTATAAGGCATTTAACATTCTTTCAATTTACTAGGACACTCCGTCGTATGTATGTATGTATGTTTGTTTGTCTGTATATATGTTTGTTCGACGATAACTCAAGTATTGTTGATCGGATCGTCGTGAAATTTGGCAGGTGGTTAGATGAGATAAATAGAAATTTAAAGTTCGAATATGAGCCAAAACGATCAAGGGATTGCCAAGATATAAGGGTCGCAAGTTCACGTTCGGGGCAAACCACTAGTTGTGAAATGTAGCTGTATAGAAATGATTTTCTTTTCTTGAAGTACCAAATAGGGAACTTACCTACATATTTTACAAATTACCTACCTATTTCTTACTTTGAGCAAGAAAATCATGTTCACGAAGATGGTAAAAAATCCCAAAAGCACATTTAAATTGAGGAGTTGAAAAATGTTAAGCATTTCAATAAACTTTAGCCCAACAATGCAACCTCTCAGACGTCAGAGCGAAATCCTAACTGTGTACAAATCAGCGCCGTTACTTTGGTAGTTCGCGAGCATTTGCAGCTCGTCGTCCGACGTACAGCTACTCCTTGTTTGAGCTCGTACCTCATAAACGTACGGCTGGCTATTGTGGCGAGCAATACGACTTTGAGAAAATATTGAGCATGAAAAACATAGAACGCTCGAGATGTGATTTAGGTTAAATAAACAGTATCATAGTGCTAATAAATATTACATCTTCTCAGACGTCAGAGCAAATCCTGTGAAACCTACGAGTACAAATCAGCCCGTGCCGTTACTTGGGTAGTTCGTGATCATTTGCAGCTCGTCGTTCGACGTACAGCTACTCCTTCCTTCAGCTTGTACCTTAAGTATAACCGTACAGCTGGATATTGTGGCGAACTACACGATTATGGAAAAATAATTAAGTATGAACAATCAAGAAAGCTTGGGTTCTGACTGAAGTTAACGCAATCTACTTTGACATTTCGTCGTTTGTATGTATGTATGCATGTTTGTACCTATGTATGATTTTTTTCGCTTTTATTGCCTTTTACTTAATTTTTTATTATTTTACCTTCGTTTTATTAGTAATCAAGGGTGTATTGTGTAAGTCTATATCCAAGCTTACTTTTGTATATTTTTGGTTTGGGTTTGAAGTTAAACATGAGCATGGCTGAAAATATGGCTACTTAGTAGCCATTTTTCGCCGCCTACTGGCCATATCAATTAAACTAATGAGATTTTGCTTTTACACTTTTTCATTTCTTTATTTTTCCATGTAGAAAATGGCTTCATGATACGTATCAAAACATATCCGAGGTAAGTGGGCAGAATATGAAATACGAGTAAAATAAGCAGCCATAGCAGAGCTGTAGTAGTAGCAAAAGTAGAGAAATTAAGGTTTTATCTGCTGCCAAACACTATAAAGTTCCCAGACGAACACTTACACGATATCTCTAAGAGGAAAAGGAAAATAAATCCAACTTGGGAAGGAAACCAAGTAAAGATTCAATAAATAAATTTAATTACATAGAACTTAAATCCCTTACAAATACAAATTACTTCCGTGTCTAGTTCATACCGTTAATATGGCCATCTCCTGGCCATATTCGCATACGTCGTCAGAAACATGGCAATTTTCCAAACTCATAAAAAGTTCTAACCTATCTGTTCCTAGGTTTAGTCGTGCCCACGATAAGTTGCCTAAATAAATACAGTATCAAATAAATGGGAACTTGTAACTTTCACTGTTGTACAGTGCGTTATATCGAGTGTTAAACCTTAACGTGGCCATATTCGACCAAGGTACCTTAAACCAACAATAAGTGTTACGTAATTAAAATATGGAAATTAAGACTCAATGCTTACAAATGTCAACATTTCAAACTCCATGCGACTTTTGAAATATAGAAAAGGTACCTACATTTGTCACTAGTAGTCTTGCTTCGGCTAAAACAATGAAGGATTTATGTAAGAACCCATCGTCATTCAAAGTTATCTAACAGATGGCGGTCGTAAGACCCTGAGCCGTACTTTAATAAGCCTTTAACCCGTACATAAACTTTATCAACCAATTCCCTTCAGATAAAAGAAAACAACTCGCCCACGCACACCATAAAATAAATATCTTTTTTTTAAATTACATTTAAGACAAAAAATAAGTGGATCGTTATGAAAATATTTTAAGAATATTAAAAAGACGCCCGGATGTGATTGTTCTGTAAATATGAAGTGGACGCTTCTGAAATACTTTCCTCGAGTTTATTTGTAATAAATGTGAAGTATTTTGGGACAAACAAACATGTTAATATAACAATTTTTTTGAGATTGATGATAAAGCGTTTTATTTGTTTGTTTGTAATGTATTTTCCTTTTATTGTTCTTTCTATTTAATTTGTTCCTTGAGAATAAAAGCGACAATACCAAGTAATGAATGCCCCTTCACTTAACTTACAATTTCTGTTCAGGTAGTTTGTAAGACTGGCAAGAAAAAAATATTTTCAATACAGTTGCTCAAAAAGTGCCCTTTTTTGTCTGTTTTGCGTGCGCAAAGTTCGTTTTTGCGAACTAGTGCTTTTTACTTTTCCAATTTTTGTAAAATTTGTTTTGTTCCAATTAATGACTGCTTGCAATTAATGCTGCTTGAAGAGTATTATTGTTAGTTAACTTTACCGAGACTAAAGATATTGATATTTCATATTTCACTGTTTACCTCTTTGTCATAATAATGAAAATGATCATTCGTTAAAAATATTAAACACTGAAAACAGTTCTTATAAATCTGCGTGTATGAAACGGAACAGAGACTACGAAACGTCTGTAAAAGTAGAGGCGTTTTTCAATCAGGTAAACATGTTCTAAGGCTCTATTAGACATAACGATACGATTTGTCACTTGTGATTTATTATTTTATTAATGAGAAAGTATTAGAATAGTTTTACGGAAATAATTTAAAAAACTTATCGAAATGTACTATATCATAATCAGTGATCGGAATTTGGTGAGATAAAATACCCCTTGTTCGCGAAAGGACATACCTGTTATGATTTTTAAATGGAAAATATATATTTTATTAGTAGCAATCCATGAAGTGATATATTTATTCAGTACTGGCAATATTCGAGTATCATTTGACAGTTCATTCCTAATCAGCCAATCATGGGCGAGTATTTGAACGACCAATCCGACTCGTTTCCGGTCCGGTGTTGAAGGCGCCATGTTGCGTGCTAATGGCGGATATACGATGGCGGTGGTTGAAAATGGATGGAGGTGGATTGATTTAATAAGAACTGTGGTTGTATAATCTGCAACTAACTCCGAGTAAAATTGTTTACCTTAGTGATTACGAATGAGATTGTTTATGTTAAATAGTGATTACGAGTAAGATTGTTTATCTTAGTAATTGGAGACATTGTGATAGTGGAGAATAAACTAAGTATTACATTGAGACTGACTTTGGATTCATAAAAACTCAGAAGAGGGGACGGACAACAACCAGCAAGGTACGTTATTTTGAATTTATTGATTTGAAATTAATAATTACGAGTATGATCTAGATTCTAGGCGAACCTTGCTGTAGTTCTAGAACAAGTACAATTCAGTGATAACGCAAATTGATTGCCATGTGTGCTGAGGTTGATAGTAGGTACGTGTACGTAACCATGTGTGTTGCTGCTATTGAATATTATGTAGTATTTGACCATGTGTGTTGCTGCTTGTAAGCCATGTGTGCCTACTCGTATGATAGATTGTTGAGTTAGTTAGTCAGTACGCAACCATGTGCGTTGCTACTATTAAGTAAATACAGGGTTAGCTCGCAACGACGTGTGTTGCTGAGAGAAGGCCATGTGTGTCTATGACAGGTGGTCGTTTTAGGTAGTCGGTACGCAACCACGTGCGTTGCTACTATTGAATAGGGAGTTTAACTTGCGACGATGTGTGTTGCAGCTAGAATGCCATGTGTGCCTATGAGATACTGTTGGGTTAGGTAGTAAACACGCAATCAAGTGCGTTGCTACTATTGTAGGGTAGCCGAGTTGTAACCATGCCTGTTGCTGGCGATGTGTGCCATTGTTCACTATTTGAATAATTAGTTAATGGTTATGCAAGTTTCAATTAGTAAATACGTGGGCCTGGGTTCGAGTCAGAGTCTAAGTTCCAGCCTAACTCGAGTCTATGGAGTCTAAGCTCGAGTCTAACTCGAGAGTTCGAGTGTAACTCGAGAGTTCGAGTCTAACTCGAGAGTTCGAGTCTAACTCGAGAGGTCGAGTGTAACTCGAGAGTTCAAGTGTAATTCGAGAGTTCGAGTGTAGCTCAAGTCTAAGTTAGAGTCTAACTCGAGTCTATCGAGTCTAAGTTCGAGTCTATCGGTCTATCGAGTCTAATTTTGAGTCTATTGAGTCTAAGTTCGAGTCTAAGTAAGAGTTAAAGTCTAACTCGAGAGTTCGAGTCTAACTCGAGAGTTCGATTCTAACTCGAGAGTTGGAGTCTGACTCGAGTGTTCGAGTCCAACTCGATAGTTCGATTCTGACTCGAGAGTTCGAGTCTGACTCGAGAGTTCGAGTCTACCTCGAATTTATCGAGTCTAACTCGAAACAATCGAGTTTCAGTTCAAGTAAAGCTAGTCTTAAGTTCAAGTAAACCACGTTTATAGAGTCTGAACCGATATCCGAATTTGAATTGAAGTCTGAAGATATTAGCTGCGGCTCACGGCACCAACACGAGCTATAAACGTGGCTAATGGTTTTAATTTTTTCCGAGGTTATGGCGTCCGATACTGAGGATGAAGTAGCAGACGCTCCACAATGGAAACGCAGTCAAACCGTACGGAAAAGAAGGAGAGCAGAGGCGTCGCTTGCGTCCGAAGGACCAAGGAAGAAGACTCGCAGGCCTGTCCCAGTGACAGCTTGGACTGTCGAGGAGGTGGAGCCAACCGGTCCAGTTACACCAGCGCCTGAACAACCAACTGAGGTACCATCCAGGCAGGCTGAGACAGTTCCAGCGCAAGGAGTGACTTTGAGTGAGGTAATGCAGCTTATCAATTCTTTGCATGGAGGGAACAAAGACAAGATACATCACCTAAATAGCAGCCAATTGAATAACGTCGTACCAGAATTTGATCCTTCCAGTAAGACGCAAAGCATTGATAACTGGATTCATAAAGTTAATGAATGTGTTAAGATATATGATTGGAATGAGAAGCAGACCATACATTTTGCACTACAAAAACTTGTAGGACTTGCCAAAAAATGGTTCGAGTCTTTGCCATCAGTTGTATATAGTTGGGATGAATGGCAAGCAAAACTTAAGAAGGCTTTTCCCAACGAACAAAATTATGGTCGGCTTCTTGAAGAAATGTTAGCTCGTACCACTCGTGTTGGGGAAAACTATCGTGAATACTTTTACGATAAGCTAACTTTATTGAATAGATGTGAAATTAGAACGAAGAAGGCTGTACAGTGTATAATACATGGAATTCTCGACAAATCAGTTAGAAACGGTGCACAAGCGTTAAATTGTGAGGAACCGGAGGATTTATTAGATTATCTCAATTCTCAACGACCTCCTGATGCGTCTTTCATAAAGAAGCGTAATGAAACCATCTCTAAGCCAAACGTTTCGTCTACTTCACCTACCGAAAGCAATGTGACTTGTTTCAATTGTCGTGGAAAGGGGCATTCCTTTAGTAAATGTCCTCAGACGATAATCAAATGCCAAAAGTGCCACAGAGTTGGTCACAATTCTGTCACTTGCAAACTTAATCCTTTGCACCTTAGACCGGATAACAAGACTAGCCAGACCGTAGTTGTTGAAGAACGTAAAGTCCTTAGGATCTCCACCGTCAGTAACTCAAATGATAAGTTCTTTAGGAAGGTTTGTGTCTGTGGAAACGACTATGTAGCGTATATTGACTTTGGGAGCGAATGTAGTTTGGTACGCGAAACTGAAGGTGAACAACTTAAGCTAACAAAATGTTATTCAGAACTACCTTTGATCAAAGGGTTCGGGGAGTCTTTGGTTTCGCCTATTTACAAAAGCTTTGCGACTGTTAAAATTGACGAGGTGGAAGCTTCCATAGAAGTATTAGTAGTTAGTGATGAGTTTTTGCAGACGCCCTTCCTGATTGGCCAGAATTTCACAGAGTTATCTTTTATAACAGTTTTAAAAGATAACCGTAAGTTGGTCTTCTATAAGACTCCAACTACAGAAGTGCAGCAAGATAAGTCTGTGAAATTGCTGACTCATAACTCCATTGAAATTCAAGGGGTCAGCCTTGTCGAAGTGTACTCAGAGGATTCCTGTTTTACTGGCGATGTATACGTAGAAGGACATAGTTGCGGTGAGCCTGGAAGAGAGTACCATTTACATCAGGGGGCATATAATATAAAGGAAGGTAGGGGACAGTTAGTGGTGACCAATTTAACTAAAAATGCGTTGGTATTAGACTCAAAAGTTCTTTTGGCTAGAGCTTCACCTTTTGTAGAAAGGAAAGTTTATCATGTGAAAAGGATTACTCGCGATATGTCGACAGTGGAGCCAATTGAGAAAACCGATATTAATGTAGGCAAGGACGTAAGCCCGGATTTTGTCGATAGGTTACATAAACTTCTCCAATCCTATCGTGATTGTTTCGCGTTTAACTTGAGCGAGATAGGATCGGCTAAAGATGTTGAGATGGCAATCGACTTATTAGATGACCGTCCGGTAGTCTACAGACCTTACAGGCTATCTCATTCGGAAAGGGAGCAGGTACGTCAAACAGTGGATGAACTTTTAAGCAATGATATTATTCAAGAATCGAACTCTGATTATGCTAGTCCCATCTTAATGGTCAGAAAGAAAACCGGTGAACAACGATTGTGTGTAGACTTCCGTGCCCTGAATAATAAAACAAAAAAAGATTGTTTCCCGCTCCCTCTCATCGACGATCAATTGTCAAATTTAAGTGGTAACCGCTACTTCACCACTCTAGATCTTGCATCTGGATATTACCAGGTCCCCATGGCGGAAGGTAGTCGAGGTTTAACAGGTTTCGTCACACCGGATGGACACTATGAATTTAAGAGGATGCCGTTCGGCCTTGCTAATGCGCCAGCAGTCTTCCAGAGACTTATTAACCGAATGCTTGGTTCGAAGCGCTTTGAATCTGCATTGGCATATCTGGACGACATCCTTGTGCCATCTGGTGATTTAGAACAAGGTATGGAGAGATTAGAGGATGTTTTAAAGCTCATCAGGGAAAATGGGCTTACGCTCAAATTGTCCAAGTGTCGATTCTTTGACAACACAATTAATTACCTTGGCTACGAAATTTCGGCTAGTGGAATTAGGCCCAATGAAGATAAAATTTTGGCGGTAAAGACATTTCCTGTCCCTCAAACGGTGCACGAGGTTCGTCAATTTTTGGGCCTTGCTGGGTATTTCCGCAGATTCGTGAAGGGATTTGGTGAAATCGCCAGACCACTTACGACCTTGCTGAAGAAAGATGTCTCGTTCAGGTGGTCTGACTTAGAACTTCGGGCTTTTACCACTTTGAAGGATATGTTGGTAGAACGTCCTATATTGGCCTTATACAATCCTAAATTAGACACCGAGCTGCATACGGATGCAAGTGCTCTTGGAGTGGCCGGAATATTATTACAGTGGCAAGAAAGTCCTAGAGTGTTAAAACCAGTAGCCTATTTTAGCAGGCAAACCACTCCAGAAGAGCGCCATTTGCATTCGTATGAGCTCGAAACTCTGGCTATAGTGTGTTCTTTAAAAAAATTTAGAGTATACCTATTGGGTACTAATTTCAAGGTGGTTACGGACTGTAACGCAGTTCGAACTACACTTACCAAGCGCGATTTAGTACCACGAATTGCAAGGTGGTGGCTACAAATTAGCGAGTTTACTTTCGATATAGAATACAGGCCTGGTACGCAAATGACCCATGCCGACGCTCTCAGTCGTAATTCTAGGTTGACCGATACCGACGATGACTCACATACCTACACCGTTTATAATATTGAAAAGGAAAACTGGCTTTTAACATTGCAGCTATCCGATCCCGATATTGCTCGTATCGTAAAGGTCCTCAAGCCTGAAAGTGATGAAGACACTAGGGATATTAAGAAAAACTATGCCTTCAAAGATCATAAACTTTATAGGAGAGTAGACGATAAATTGCGATTAGTAGTACCGCGAAGCGCACGATTCCAAATATGCCGCGCAAACCACGATGATATCGGGCACCTAGGCATAACGAAGACTATTGAGAAAATCCAGGGCCAATACTGGTTCCCCAAACTTAGGCGCTTTATAAAAAAATACGTGGATAATTGTATATCTTGTGTGTATAACAAGGATAGCTCTGCCAAACAAAAACAAGGTCAGTTATACCCAATTCCTAAAGGCGACAAACCATTTCACACGATCCACGTGGATCATTTGGGTCCATTTGTAAAAAGTGTAAAGGGTAACACTTATATTTTGACAATTGTAGACGGGTTTACCAAGTATGTTTTCGTTAAACCGGTAAAGAATACAAAGACCAAAACCACAGTGAAAGTGTTAGAAGATATTTTTCACGACTTTATTTATCCGTCGAGGATCATATCTGACCGTGGCACCTCATTTACGTCAGCGGCCTTTAAAAGGTTTTGTGATTCTAATGGCATAAGGCATGTCTTAAACGCAGTGGCTTGCCCTAGGGCAAACGGTCAAGCCGAGAGATTTAACCAGACCGTTTTAAATTCCTTAATGAGGCATACGAGCGGCCAGGACGAACGTAGTTGGGACGCGTGTTTAAAAAAAGTGCAATGGGGCATAAATAACACTATTAATGCAACCACTCAGAAGACTGCATCGGAGGCTCTTTTTGGAGTTAGGTCTCAAGATGGTCTCTCTAACAAGCTGGGTGTTGAAACCGACATCGTTCACGAGTCCATAACGGATTTGAGGAAGGAAATCGAGAACAACATCCAAACAAGCCAGACAAAACAAAAAACAAGATTTGACTCTGTAAGAGTCCCTGCCGCAGTATTTAAAATAGGGGACTTGGTTAAATTAACGCGAACTAATTTTTATAACAAGGGTAATAGCACAAAACTTTTGTCTAAATTCATTGGTCCCTATAAAATTATCAAAGATTTAGGCAACGACAGATATAAAATAGCCAATGTTCCTGGCTTCAACAAAAATAAAAGGGCGTTCAAAAGTGTTGTCGCTGCCGATAGGTTGCGACCTTGGATTAATATTAATTCCCGTAAACCTGACTCAAATAGGCCTTCCTCTAGTGTAAGTTCAAGTGAAACGTCTGATTGTGAGACCGACGATAATATTCCTTTGTCGGAATTACAACAGCGGTTTCAAACGACTTAAATATTTAGCCTAGACTAATCTTTAGTCACATAATGTGTTACCGTTATAGGTGCATACAGATCGTAGGGTTAAGCCGAGTGTTATGATTGTATTTCTGGTAAAATGTAAATGTAAATTACCGTGACATTGTGTAGCGCTTAAGGAAATAAGTACAAATATATAAAGTGTAATAAATAAATATATAAGTATAATTGGCTCACATTGAATTGTTAGCATTTGTAGTAATTTTAAATCTTGGAATGTTCAAAATGTGATTTTAATGTTTAAGTAAATCCAATTTGACTTAATAGCATATGTGAAATTTAAGGTACACCGGGACGGTGTACGTGTCGGATGGCCGAGTGTTATGATTTTTAAATGGAAAATATATATTTTATTAGTAGCAATCCATGAAGTGATATATTTATTCAGTACTGGCAATATTCGAGTATCATTTGACAGTTCATTCCTAATCAGCCAATCATGGGCGAGTATTTGAACGACCAATCCGACTCGTTTCCGGTCCGGTGTTGAAGGCGCCATGTTGCGTGCTAATGGCGGATATACGATGGCGGTGGTTGAAAATGGATGGAGGTGGATTGATTTAATAAGAACTGTGGTTGTATAATCTGCAACTAACTCCGAGTAAAATTGTTTACCTTAGTGATTACGAATGAGATTGTTTATGTTAAATAGTGATTACGAGTAAGATTGTTTATCTTAGTAATTGGAGACATTGTGATAGTGGAGAATAAACTAAGTATTACATTGAGACTGACTTTGGATTCATAAAATACCTAAATGACATAATATAGAGTGGTTACAGCCGGGTAAGAAATATGTTTCTTAAATACCGGGTTTTCGATATGTATTCAGGTACATGTCGTATACGACATTGAGTACATGTTTTTGGTTACGGTACGGAATGTTTAATGTTAGTTTTACCTACCTAAAACACCTACGTACGGCATCGAGGTATCCCTACAATTGTGAAAAAGGTAGACATTTTTTTTTATGTTTGTAGGTTGGTACATAGCATACCTAGTGGTATGCGAGTGGGGTTTATAATAAGGTAGGTAACCTTATTATAAACCCCACTCAATTCGACTCAGCCAATCAACTCAATCAATTCGACTGTACCATGTTAATTTTTTTATTTATTTTTACTATGTGCACTAACACCTAATTCTAGGTTTCTGTTTTATTGTTACTATTTAATATATTTTGTAACACATTAAAAACGAACTATGGATTTTTAAAATCTGAAATAAATATTTTTTTATTATTGATTTATAAATTCTATTTAAAACGAGGTTAACTAATTTAACTACTTTTTTTTTTTGCTTGCTCCAAACCGTATCTGGGCTACTACCTCTGTGATTGCGGTAGCACTGTGACAATATTGCATTATCATATCAAACTGGCCTGATTTGAGGCGTAGGGGTGACAATGTACCTAATCGAGTTCAGGGTTTTTAAAATCGGCGACAAAATCTGGTCATAGATTCGTTTTACTTAAAATTTACTGATAGCTAGGTCCTAGTGGTCTGTATGAAATGAGGTGGTTTGTATGTAGATGAAAACACGTATTACGAACACTTATTTTATTATAAAACACAAGGTAGGAATATTATAGGTACACAATATTTCCAGCGTAACCAAGATGCCAATCGCAAACGTATAATCGCGAACGAAACGCAACTGTCATTGTCGACCTTATAAGGAAGAGTGATAGAAAGAGATAACTACGATACATAGCGTGAGCGATTGGCATTTTGGCTACGCACCCTATTAGGCTTACAAAGTCAGACTGACAATCTGTCTAACGCTAGAATCTTATATTCCAAACACCATTTCAAATTCAAATATATTCAAAAACATATAAAAGGGCCAGCCATTCACCCACACTTATTTCATCTTTTTACGAAAACCTTTTGTCTATGAGCTGTTCTATAATAACATCAATCATACAGTGAAATTGTTTACATACTTCGGAAGAATAGGTAGACGCTAGAGACCCATCTACATGAAACCGCAAATTGGCCTCAGGGTACACCATTTTCCTTTTCCCCTGATTTATCTTCCAAATGGAACCCGCTAAACGTTAACTGGCTGTAAATTTCGCGATACAGTATGGCGTACAGATACAAATTAGGAAACTTTTTACTTCAATTATGGTTATATCATGACGAGTTTGGGAACCACTTGCGATTCCGGCGAAAGTTGTTCGAATTTTGAATCATAAGCGCGGAACATAATAGTGACTCTGATAATAAGTATGTACTTTGTTATACATTAGGTTAGGTTAAGTTGTTAGGGATTAAGCTTATGTTACTAGCGTGTGTATTTTTTTATTACTTTACCTACCTATCCAAACCTGTCATGGTAAATTTTATAAGGCAAGATAATTTCTACGGTTACCGCGTTTATTACTTACTTACTCGTTGAAATTAAACAAATCGAAATAAATTGAGGTTTTCCAGTTGATACTCCAGATGGCGAAGTTGTTTCTAAGTTTTTTTTTTTTTTTATACTACGACGGTGACAAACAAGCATACGGCCCGCCTGATGGTAAGCGGTCACCGTAGCCTATGGACGCCTGCAACTCCAGGGGTGTTACATGCGCGTTGCCGACCCTTTAAAAACTTTAACACTCCTTTTTTGAAGAACCCCATATTGTAGTCCTTTGGGAAAACAGTGGCAGGGAGCTCAAGTGGGAGGGGGTGGGAGGGAAGTGTGGTACTAATGAACAATTAATCATTAAACGTATTTAAACACTCTTTGGTCATCACCTAAATCATCACATAAAGCGAATCAGTTTAGATCGTCACCTGAATCGCGTTAAGACGTCATGCTAAGGCCTCAGAACCTAAACTGGACCTAAACTGAATCGCCTTAAGAAGTCTTGGTAAGGTCTCAGATCGCGGCCGCCTCGTAGCTGCTTGTAAAGACCCAACTACAAGAGTTTGTTATGTAAAGTGACTTTACAAGAAACAAGGCCTCTCATCGTACAAAGTCACGCTCAAAGAGAGATTTTAATTATAGAACAGCTGGCGCAATTGTCTCACTGGACAAACCCATTTTTTTTTTACTGGACTTAAATAAATTAATCGCTTTCATTAACAATATTCCCGTCGTTTCTAGATTTTAACAGCACTCGTTGTCACAAGTGTGCTTACCATGAGTTATATTCGATGTCGACCGCCGCATTCTAAAGTATGTCTGTCTCGCTCCTAACATTAATCTGGCAGAAGCGAGACTGACATACTTTCGAATGCCGCAGTGGCAATCGAATACAACTCATGGTAAGCACAAAGGGTGAATGATGAGCCATCTCACATCCCAAAAGCTTGTAAGACTTGCATGACAAAATATTCTTTCGTATTGCACAAACTTGCAGTAGGTACCTGAGAGTAGCTTTGATTTCGCGCTCCTCTCGCTGCAGTTATCATAATAATGCCGCATTGATATTCCAAACCCGACTACACTAAGTTTGCATATAAAAATCTATATTCAATATTTGAATGTAAAACGAATCGTTTGAAAACGAGTCTGGTTATTAGGTACTTAGTAGCCATAGTGTCAGTAATAACAATAGTCTCATAAGTCTTTTTATTCTAATTTGTAGAATATCAGACAAAATATTACCATTCTACTAAAGCGTATTCAAAGAAAAATGTTAACTATATTCAATTATATTTTGTCTGTATCATTAAACTATAATTATGTTAGTTGAATTCTGTCATTTTTGCGAGTCTTAAAACATGCGTCACCTTTTGAAATACAAACATTACTTAACAGTATCTTATTTACATTTTTCTGTTAACATATTTGAATAAATTAATTCGTAATTTACGTAGCAAGTCTCGCGTGTGCCCAAATTGCCTCGTTCGCATCAATTTACTGCATCATCTTAGCTCGTTTGAGGTGGCTTAAATTTTGGCGTTAAATTGGCTTGGTGACTCTCAGGAATGTGGCACGGGTTTTTTCACCTTGTTATATTACACACGCACGCAAAAAATATATTAAATAGTATGTAAAAATACTTGTTATGAAATTCATTTGAAAGTTGAAAGTCTTCGTTGCATTATAATAAAATTATCAGTACAGTACAGTACACTTGTAAACCACAAATGAAATCATTTATTATTTATAATAAATATTTTCTCTTTTTTTGTTTTTTAAGTATGTAGTCATACTACTATATATAAACACAATTATTAAACGGGTCTAACGCGAATTCTCTTATTTACCTTATTTACCGACGTTTCGACACAGGTTTCACTGGTCTTGGTCGCGACTAACTGATGTCCCAGCAAAATGTCAAAACAGAGATTTGTGTAACTACCCAACGAAAAGTCTATGTAGAAATTTGGGGTAAACATACAATTCTAAACTACCCACAAAACATATGTTAATTATTGTAATAGTAGTTGTTACTATATATAAATTATAAATTGAAAGAGATGTATATGACATCAAAAGTGACAGAAAAAGTGACCAAAGCAGGGCTGGGATTGAACCAGCGACCTCCTACTTTTGCGGCAGTCGCCCTCTTGCCACTACACCACCCGATCTTGGCAACCAGAGTCCAAAATTTCCTAAGTATAAGCTATCTGACTGGGTCTGAATCGGACTGGGTTCTCCGAACAATATGATTCAAAAGGACACACATTTGTCGACTGTCAACGTATTAGGTACCTATTTAGGAACGTACGAATTTGTTGTCTACGTTCAAAGTTGATTCACTCTACTTTAAGTTATCTCAAGCTACTTGGACAATCCACCGCTTGTATGTATGATTGGTTGCATGTAAATTTGTTCAACGATAATTCGAGTTTCGTTGATCGGATCGTTGTCGTGAAATTTGGCAGGTGGTTAGATAAGATAAATATTATCGTCTATAAATTATAATATTACTCAAATCGGTCAAGGATTTGTTGAAATTCAGGGGTCGCGAGTTATCATTCGAAGCGAACCCCTAGTAATATGAAAAAAAAAACCCGTATCAAGAACAATACTATAAGATCTGAGTAAGAAGGAACATAACTGGACCATTGTCTTTGACTGCAACTGTGAAATTTCTGCTTTTTGGTAATCAGAGTGTGCCTTTAAAAATACGGCATTTAGTAAACGGTGATATAAAAATCACGGGTGATATTTTAGTCATCAGTGAGCTAAATGTCACCGCTGAGATTCAGAAATCGCGTCATTCGCGTCCCTTGGCCTTGGTATTAGTAACTACTTCTATTTATTTCTGCGCTTGGCTTGGTCGCGACGTTCATGAGACAGCGAAGTGACGGTAAAGTAATTTGGCTTGTGAATAAGATTCCCCTCGAGTCTTATGTATAGTTTCACTTCCTATAAGTATATTAAGTTAACTATTTCTTATCTTGACTGCATTTATTTCCAAACTTGTATGAAATCACTTTTCCATTTTGGTAACATGTTGGAATTTATCAGTGATTAGAAAATTACATTAAATTGCAACGGTCTCGGGCAGTGATGCCGGAGCGGCGAAGGTGACAGGACCGCTCCGTCTGTCCGATGATGAAAGCCCGATGCAGTCGAAACATGTCACGCCTATTGTGATAAAAAACGTCAGTTTAAACCGTTGCAATTTAATATCAGTATAACTCACGATAGTTTAAATTATACAGTATAGAAAATGCTAACATTGAGTTTTTAGAGGCCACGGTAATAGCGTGGTATAGTGGAGCGTTCATGGCCCAGCGGTGAGGCGTGCGACTTTCAATACGAAGGTTACGGATTCAAACTCCGGTCGTACTAATGAGTTTCTTGAAACTTATGTACCTTCGAAATGCCATTTGATATTTACCAATCGCTTTTCAATGAAGGAAAATTTTGTGCAGCTAGCCCGGGACGGGCCGGGCCGTGCCCAATCTGTCAATTTTTATAGAAAGTGTCACGTGACGTCCGAGGGCTCCAAGCTATCACATGACGCTTCTCGTCCCGTCCCGTGCTGTCAATTCCTATAGAAAACGTGAGTCATCCTTTAATCAGGTTCATTATAAACTAGGAGTTACCAAGCATTTAATTTCGGTGATTCTACGAAAATGTGACGCAATATAGATTATGTACCTATGATACAATATAGATTACGACCATTCTGTCAAAAGTGTAAACGAAGAAGAAGAGATTAATGTTTGTTTTTTAGTAGATTAATGAGTTTAATAACATTTGTCGCGCAATATTTTTTTAAGGTAGGTAGAGGTTGGTAGCTAGGTAAGTTATAGTTACTGTATATATTTTGAAAATAAATTATCTGTTTTAAATGAAATATAAATATGATTATATATAAATATTATGGGACAGTCTTACACAAATCGACTTACTCCCACGGTAAGCTCAATAAGGCACGTGTAAGGGATGTTGATTATTATTTATTATATATATCATCGTCTAGTACCCACTAGACGATGATATATATAATAAATAATAATAATTAAATAATAAATAAATATTATGGGACAATCTTACACAAATCGACCTAGTCCCACGGTAAGCTCAATAAGGCTTGTGTTGTGGGTACTAGGCGACGATATATATAATAGACAGATACATATAAATACTTAAATACATAGAAAACATCCATAACTCAGGAACAAATATTCGTGATAAACACACAAATAAATGCCCTGACCAGGATTCGAACCCGGGACCTCCTGCTTCGTAGGCAGGGTCACTACCAACTAGGCTAGGAGGCCGTTCAAACACATAACAAACCGGCCGGAAAACATCCATAACTCTGGAACAAATAGTCGTGATAAACACACAAATACATTATGCCCTGGCCAGAATTCGAACCCGGGATCTCCTGCTTTGTAGGCAGGTAGGCAGGCAGGGTCTCTACCGACTAGGCTAGGAGGCCGGTAGTAAAGTTTAAATCTTTTGATTGAATTTAACATGTCCAACATGCATCTTCCGCTGGTGCTAGCTCCTGGTGACGATCTTCGTAAATAAAATAGGAGAAAGATAGCGAAAGCAGGAGGTCGCTGGTTCGATCCCAGCCCTGCTTACCGGGGCCTTGGTCACTTTTTCTGTAGTATACTACAGAAAAAGTGACCTCTCTTTCAATTTGTACAATAGTGGAATCTGAATTTCGCGAGAGCTTTATGATTTAAAAATGTTGCACGACTATTGAAAAAACGCGTGTACAATTAATAACTCGTGGCACGCTCCGCCATGGGACGATTCCGCTAACGGAGCGTAACAAGAGGGGCGCAAAAAAAAAAAAAGATTACCCGGTTTTTTTACACAAAATTTAAGGGGCTTTCAAAGATTTTTTCCCGATGTATTTTCTGAAACTAGGTACAAAATGTGTTTATGCTTTTAGTTTCAGCTTCCTACAGTTTTAATAGTCGAATAAGTACGCGCATTTTTTTCGTTCATACTTTAATTCGTAATTTCAAAATATATTTAAATCAATACTTTTCATATTTTTACCTTGATTGAGTGTTGTAATCTAAAATTTAAAAGTGATATATGATCTCATTGTGCGACTCCATTTTTGGAATAGATAATCATTATCATTTTAATGGCAGGTTCAATAAAATTGACATAAAAGATTCATTAATCAGGGCAGACTGACGGCGTAATTTTATGCTACGGCGACTGGAATAATATATGTTCAAGTATTAGGTGTGACTGACAGCGGGGTGTGATGAACCTGAAAATTATTTTATCGGAAGTTCCTAAAGCTTAAAATGAGTTCTTACGTGACGGATTTTTATAGGCCAGTTCGTTAAAAATTTAAGAAATAAAAAGTGTAGGTGGACTGTTCTCCTTTTTACCAACAACGAAACGCAATTTTTGCTATTTTTCGGATTTTTGATCATGTGTAAAATGATAACGGCAGAAAAAAAAATTTTGTTAGAAGTAGACTATTTGATATTTCGTTTCATGTCGGTAGTTTTTCTTTCAGTGGTTTTCTAAAAAAAAAGACCGTGACAGAGTGGCCCCTTTTCAGCGAAGACAGCCTTCCGATTAACCACTCTGTCAAGGCGTTTTGAGTTAAATGTAGGTAAGTTTACAGTGACTAACCAGGGATATAACAAGTCTACAATACTGATAAGGAGCCTAATTCAAAATTTTGGGCACTTACCTCCTACCAAAAAAAAAAAAACGAAATCAGTCAGTTTTCAGTGCGGAGACGATCTGTCGCTAAAAAGCAGATTTTTGCCCTAACGATTCCTCATGGGTTTGATTTTCCAAGTAGACTGGGAGAGCGATATGTATGACTCACAAGAGTTTGAATTGTTTAGTCTAAGCTTTGAAATTAAACACTTTAGAACGGATTAATCGCGTTTATTAACACCATGATCCTACGTTTCGAGCCCTTTACAGCACTCGTTTTCACAGGGTTAAGATGATGACTGAGAGAATGCGAATTCTCCCCGTCAATCAAAAAAGTTACTTGTGCAAACTACCTACATACAAAAATATAAAAATAATTTAAAAATAAAAACAAAGGTTGGTCTACAATGCCCAGAGGGGCTTATAAAGCTAGTAATACATAGCCTGAAGGGCATTCTATTATTAAAATTAAAATGTTTAATTTTCTAAAGTGTTTAATTTCAATGAATAACAATCGCGGTAACAGAAGACAATATTATAGTCTAAGCTTGTTAGTACATACTATATCCTTGACAAGGATTAGAAGTAGCTTATTGAGTTTAGAAAAAGGGAATAATAATAAAATGTCTGTTTAAATTGCCTATATAAACGCAAATAAGTTGTTCCTACGTTTATGTATCTATTGCGTATTTTAGGCTAGGACCTCTTAAACTCATTACCGGGATACTAGACATCCTAGTGGTCAAGTCAATATGTCATTGTGGCACCGACTGACCAATCGAACGGCTTGGATCAAACGACGTCGTAATCCAGTCAGCCTAGTTCGAACGGCAATACCGTTAACGTCTGTCCAACTTACCAAATTGCGGTCTTCAATTCGATTTACGTTCTACGTACCGGTTAGGATGCAATGGAGGATTCTGTCCAATAATGCGAGATACGTGAAACCGTTCAACTTTGCTCTAGGAAGATGACGTCATTTAGATCTTGTGAAATCTTTAGTAAAATAAAACCACGGTAAGACGTTTGAATATCGATCGTGATATAGACTTCTGTTACCTGTACTTCTGTTAATAACAATTCACTGTAATTAGACACTTAAGACCGGATTAATCGCGTTTATTAACACCATGACCCTACGTTTCGAGCCCTTTAGAGCATTTTTTTTTATTGACTTTTTTATTGAGAATTCGCATTCTCACAGTCATCATCTTAACCCTGTGAAAACGAGTGCTGTAAAGGGCTCGAAACGTAGGGTCATGGTGTTAATAAACACGATAAATCCGTTCTAAAGTGTTTAATTTCAATTATCGATCGTGACTTTTTCGCATCGTTGCCTCAATTAAAGTGAAAAAAAAAAGTGAAATTTTAATATTATTTAACTTTTCTTTATTATCCTTTATATACCCATGAATTACACTCTAAGGCAAGAAGTTATCTGTTCTGGGTAGCTACTAGTGATATATATATATTATTTAGAGGTATTTACAAATTCATTCATAATTCCAAACCTAGTTCCAGTGTTGTTTTAAGCACCGCATATTTCTTCAATTTAGTAAAACTGGATAAATTTGAACAAATATCAAGCCTAATAAATCTGGCATTTCGAAATTTGCGTCACGTACGGAGATATTGCGGATATCGAAGTAACGCCCGCTAGTTAAGCACAGCTGCAGGGCCTGTCAATTTTAATTGAAGCCTCTCCGTACGTTTTCATGAAGTTGGTGCTGGTTACAGGCCGCAGCACGCTGCGCCAGATTAATGGCCGCGACGTGACACAGCTGGGACACGTAGGTAGCACTAAGGTTCGTATCCGGAAGTTTTGGGTTGTTGACACTACAGATAATGGGACACGTGAAATGTTCGCTTTGGATGCGAGATCAAGCCTGTATTCTATACCGGAATCCTTCAAAACATATTTGACAAACTACCTGTATCTTCTCATTGCTCTGCTCTAAAATGAGTCATCATTTTTATACCTTTACGGCCCGACACATGTTTATTCATATTAGGATTCTGTCTAGATTGCTTCTGATTCTGCAATGATGATATTTGCCAATAACATTGAATGATTGACGGATTATGAGTTTAATAGCCCTGATTTTCTTTTAAGGACGTTTTTTGAATAATATATATTTTACATAACTAATTCAAATTTTGTACTAATGACTCTTCTGCCAAATTTAAAGCTGGACGAAAAAAAGGCATTAGGCATTTTTTATCTTATGGACACCATTGCGATTGCCAAAGGCCTTCAACATTTTTTGATCGTCAAGCCGGCAGCTGCTGCATCGTGCGACGGCAAACTGATTTGCATTTCAAACTATCGACGGAAGTTTCAGAAGATTTATCAGAATCAGTGGGTCAAACAAAACTATCAAAAGAGCAAGGTTGGCACCAGTTGGTTGCAGTTGGGGTTTTTGTACAAACTGACTCGTTTAATTAGGGAACGTGGACATAATCAATAAAGTCCGTCTCGCTCCTGCCAGAGTAATGGTAGGAGCGAGACGGACATACTTTCGAGCGCCGCAGTCGCTATCGGATACAGTTCTGTGCAACTCATGGTAAGCATAAGCATACAGCATTATCGAGGTCTACTTATACGACAGGTTGTGGGTGTAAATTTCCACTTCAAAATTAGGTTGAAGTGGCGGGCAGATACTTAACACAAAGATTTCGAATCGATTCTTCGTTTGTTAATTTGATGAATGCTGTCTGCCATTAATATTATTATATCAAGCAACAGGTGATTTCATTATTGTTTTGCTCACACTGAATTTATAGCCTCTTCTCTTGTTTTTGGCCAGCAATTGATAGACCTCATAAAAGCCGGGGTTAAATCTGATAAAGGTCGGGTTTTATTATAAACTTTATAGACGTTTGATGATTATGTATTGACTAATATGGAGCGAAATATCCAGTGTGGAATTTATATATTTGTTTTCCGATTCTATTTTTAGGCTACCTCGTTATTACATATCTAGACAATATAGAGTGGTTCCTGGTACAGTGTAAATATTTCTTGTAATCCGCCAGGGTAAAATCTAATCGCTGAAACCGTTTTTATTTTTTGTGTCTAGCCAGTACATTTTTGTACAGTTTTGAAAGCTTTTAGTAAAATAATTGTTACCTAGTACATTTGATTGACGAAGTGTAAAACATCAGCAGGGTTCATCACAGGTTATGAATTTATTCAAGATCATTAAATAGCTAACTGAACCAATAAAACCGCAAAAAGATTTTTTTAATTATTTGTGAATAATGGCTAGGTATGAACATTTTAACATTAGAATCCCGTTTATCTGAAAACACTGCAGGTATTAGATTTTTTGAATTTATTTGTTGAATGTTTACGAATATATTGCTAAGAAACACACTTTTTTAAACTATTGTGGTTTCTAATGTGAGCTCCTGATATTAATCATATTTAAACGAAGCTGTGGTAAGAACGCGTGTTATTAGTTAGAATGAAGTCAAAACACTTGCAATATAAAGCAAAAAACAAGCACGATGCATCTACCATATTTTTTATAGTTATCATTATTATTTATCATTGAAATATCTTCTTAAACACAATAATGAATAGAACAAGTAAAATAAACGGCTTCTTCAATGCCTTCTTGAATTGGAAGACGAGACGTCAGGAGTGTTTGATCCAGGAATGATGTTTGTAGTGATATCTTACGGCACTTTCATGTGGTCCCTCTTGAGAGGGTCTCGTGTTTGCCAAGGATGAAGGAGCTAGCTAGTGATCTATTTTTCTAGGTAGGCACGTGTAACGCGATTTGAATTTGCCAAAAATGACTCGGATCGCAGGGTGTTATGTTATCTTTTACAATAAATTTTGGACTGAATGAAATCTATCATAAAAGGCATTTATAGTTTTATTTTTAGTTTGTAGCTTTACAATTGCAATTTTACACTAAAATATTATACCATTTTTTCAAAGGCTTACAGTTGATACCTAGGTTTTGAACGTTGAACCTTGTTAGCTCACATAAATATTCATATCTACTTTAAATAAAGTTTTACGGTATGGCAACAGAGCAGGGGAATATAATATTATTATTTGAAATTCGGATTGTTTTGGTATATTGTTATATTTCCAAAAAAGGTACAATCGAGATAAATTTTTAGTGTAAATACCCGGTCAGCTCCGATCTCAATGCTATTTTAAAATTACTATCAGAACTCCCAGTGGCAATTGTTTTAGGATGTAGGCTAAATGTACCAATTTGTAATCGTTTATATATATGTTATTGGCCTGTATCTGTTTTTTTTTTAATAAAGGATGACTCACACTAGAACGAAACGGAGCGGGATGGGACGATCTGTCAATTTCTATAGAAAGAGTCACGTACGAGCTTGGAGCCCTCGGAGGTGACGTGACATTTTGCTATAGAAACTGACAGATCGGCACGGCCCCGTCACGTCCCGGCCCTTCTTGTGCGAGTCATCCTTAAAGAAAATACAATAGATACATAAGTTACTTTTGTTGTTTACTCACACTTTTCGCTTTAAGTACTTGTTTTTAATAAGCAGCATAAGTGTAAACATGTTTGACGTGAATTGCACAATGCCGTCTTTTGTTTATTGAGTTAATGAAATATTCTCTCTTTTTATATATCTTACTGTACAAACCATAGGTACAAATATATAAAAACAGTAGTTTTACATATAGATAAACCAGTTTATATGACTGTAAACAAAATTAAACTACTATTATCTGATTGTATATAATTAAAGGTATTAAAACCGGAGGGTAGATTTATGAAACGAGGCCTCAGCCAAGTCCCTTATAACATCACACGATTGTTTTAATTCCTAATTATTTACAGTCGTATCGTATCCACTAGTTTTAATACCCACATATTATGAGTTCTCCGTGATGCGTCCGAGCCGCATATTTCGTCCGCCACTACGGTTTTCACCAAACTTTTCTGACATTCAATTTTGCCAATTCTTTTTTCAAACATTAAGAAAAAAAACTACAGTTGGGTCCTATTTTCATGTCGTTCGATATCATATAACGTGCAACTTGCGTGCGACATTGTTTGCGATTGATACTTCGTTTCAAAACAAACGTTATAGACGGAGAGCTAGCAACGGAAATAGGTATGCAATTTGTAGAGCCTCGTAACATACGTATGATCTCACTTTGACGAGTATTCGAGCGGAACGGATGTCCATGGTCGAAACTTGTGAAACGCTCAAAAGCTCGTAGGCGTTAAGCATCTATCAAAGCCTCACATACGTCATGGGCCCGACGACCTTGTCACAGACGCGCCGTCACTGTCTAGTTTTAAATGTAGGCAACACTTTCAACGGTTTTAATAATTTAATTAATTTAACAAATACCTAATACCTATGTTTGTAGGTACCTGTATTTTACAGTTGATATTAATATTGTATATGTATACCTACCTATAGTTTGAAATTTTTGACCTTCAATATCGTGTGTGCAACAGGCGCAGATCACCCCGCCAGGCGACGACAAAGAGCAACTATCACACCCACCGTAGAACAGCTGTCAGGCGCCCGGATTGTTATCTTTTGTTATAAATAAATGAATTAGAATCGAGGTCAAATCAAATTGTCTTTATTTTGTGAGATGTTTGACATTTGAAAATTATACTGTTTATGAAGTCGATGTTATTTTAGCAGTACCTACTGACATTTTCATTGATAAGGTTGTAACAAAAAAGTCTATTATTATGGGTATCTTAATATTCGATTTTTGAACACATTGTAGAGGGCTAATGATACGTATGTAGCCATGTGGGTAAGTATTAAAATACTTTAAGTAGGTACCGATCTAGTATTTAAATACAAAACAAAGGTAAAGTGTTACTACCCGCTACAATACTTGCACTGGATCTTGCAATGAAATGTTGAGTCGCACATTTTAGTTATAGGGACACGGAATAAAGAATCGCTTCGAGAAGACTCACTTTATTTCAGTTTACGATCATTTTATTCAGTTTCAGGTGCACAACTAAAAGAACTGTCGTAACGCCACCCGCGTTCTCTCTTTTAAACGTACTTCCAGGAACGGAGATCTGCATGGAGCCGTTGACAGTACCTTTTGGTGTACCAACGAAAATATCCTAACTATTTTAAGAGCTAATACGCAATATCCATCTTATTAGTTACTCGTGTTTATCCTAGTTTTCTTCCGGCATAGTGAAATGCTCATAAAATTTCTTACAAAATCGGAAAATTAAATACTACCTGTACCGACAGCCGGATAGCGGGACGGACATACGAAAGCATTGTTACTCCATTAATAGTAGGTATATTAAGCAGAGACATCAGCGAACGAAATTAACAATTTTATATTTGAAAGAAAAATTCTCCGCGTCGAGCGTGATTCGAACCCACGACCGAGAGGTCGAACTGACCGGTGGTCAGAGAGATCTGAACACCGGTCAGTTCTCTCTCTGTCGGTATCTGACCGGGGCAAAGATAATCCCGCTCGACGCGAAGAATTTTTCCAATTTACTTTCATTTATTAAACATTGTTACTCGGTTACATCACATTTAAATAACATTTTAACCCTCTAAGGGCCACTTGCAACATCTGGGGTTAGCTACATAACCCAGAGTTAAGCGTTTTTAGGGTTCTGTAATCAACTAGGAACCCCTATAGTTTCGCCGTGTGTGTATGTCCGTCCGTCCGTCCGTCTGCAGCTTAGCTCAGTGACTGTTAGTGGTAGAAAGCTCTAATTTGGTATGAATTGACATATCAACCATGCCGACAAAGTGGTAAAATAATAGGTCAAATAACTATTATTTTTAGGGTACGTCCCATACACGTAGTGGGGAAGTTATATTGTTATGAGCATTGTTCTATTATAACCTTCTAACAAATTCTAACAAATGCAAACAAATGTCAAACGGACAGATAAGGACAAACAATCAGTTACCTTAACTAACTGTGTAATGTGCGTTATGAATAACACCATAAAAATCTCCACAAAAACAGTCCCCCACTGAATGTTCATCCAATTTTTCCAATCTACAATCTTTAGAAATTGAATATTCCTACTTCTCCCAGAATCACTCCTTATTTTTCCCGGAATAGGTATGTTAATTATGAAGAATGTCCCCAAGGCATTCACTAGTTGACTCCACTCCGCGTAAGCCCCATATCGACGGCCACCACCTCCTCTGTTAATAAATCATTTTCGCTCATAAAAAGAGGAATATTAAATCGAAAGATGCCGCACAAAATGAAAGAGGGCGATGTGAAAAATTGGGTCGTAAAAAAACAATTCGGAATGTGAAGAAACCGAGCAATTTGCAATTAAGTATGTACCCGGTTCCTTGTTTAATTGTCTGAAACAGTCGTTTGGTCACGAAATTAATATTACCTATAGGTTTATACGCGATACTTTCAGTGAGTACCTATAAGAGCAAGTAATTTTCCATCTAAACTTCACCTAATTGTATCACAGCCTAGCGACTCAGGAAGGATGGCTTATTTTATTATTAATTATACATCATTAATAATTACATTCGTGAAATAAACACACAGTCGTCCTACATATTTGTACATGAAGTAATTACAATATGTCATTGCTATGGCGGGAAATTTGAGGGATCTTAATTCAATAATTATGCATGATTATAACAATGACGATGACAAGTTTAGTTAAATTTGTAAATAGGTCATTTATACTCGGTCGGTATCTATGATACCGATTAGCAGAGTGATAAGGCTCTAAATAATAATTCAGAATATATAAAAGTTTGTTTTCGTCTAAGTAATTACGACTTCAACGTGATATCCCGTCAATTACCGAGTTAGAAAAAAATATACCTGATCACCGATTCAAAATTATCGTGTATCTTTAAAAGGATTAGATAGAGCACACGAAGTTGTTCAAGTTTCGGTGCCACATTTAGCAACTATAAGGGGTTTAAATATAACGACATTGTGATACTGCATATTCAATTATTCATATTAGTTTTCTTATTCATTCCCAACCTCGAAGATATGGCCACGAGCACCAGCTGTCACTCGCATAACCGAATTATAGCTGGATCAAACTTCCCGAGTGACTGACAAGCATGTAACGTCTGTTAAGTAGGTTGCAGTGAAGTAGATGGGTCATTCATAGGGTAGAATATTCGTATGAATCTATAATACGTGCACGACTTTTCCTGCTGGTATTCCTTGAAAGGAAGAAATATTAATGGTCATTAAAAACTGGCCTAATAAGATACAATTCGGACTCTGGTAAAAAAAATAAAAGGAAATCCCAAATGAATAATAATAGCATTTTCACGATTACCAGATTTTGAAGAAAGTCAGGTTTTTATTAATACTTAAGAGTCTATGGTCGCATACTTTTTTACGACTTTTCGCAACTTTTTTATACGATATTGGATCAACTAACATGAATCTTGTTACTTTTTTAGCATATTATACTACAAAAGATCATTGTAATTCAATGGAATGTATGATTAACTTTTCTGTTCTTGTTTTTCGATTTTTAATAATGTACCCAGATCCGAGGGCTGTTTCGCGAATTCTTACTTGAGGTTTTTTGATAATTAAAATAATGTTAAACCGGTATGTAAGTTATACATTTGTGTTGAAAAATAAGTCGTAAGGAATAAATGAAACGCTTTTTTCCACTTTCATAAATTTGTTTTCCGAAAAAACGTACAATTAGTTTTAAAAAAATTAGTAATTTTGCCAAAGTTTAGCAGATTTCTAAAGGTATGAATAAAATACATTTCATAAGATTCTAAAATAAACAACATTTTATGCCTAAATAATGTGTATGAAAATAAATTAGGTGGTATAAAAATGTATCCCAAAAAATCAAGTTAAAAATATTTTATGAATCAACTAACTCGCAAAATAAGCTTCAGACTCGTACTATCTTAGCAATTGCAATGTATGTGCAGTATTTCATTATTAACGATTTAAAAAGTGTACAGGACTCTTAAACTCGACTAGATCAAGTTAGACCCTTAGTTGACTGGGCAACATTTTGTTCGAATCGATTCTGTACGAATTGTTGACGATCCCAAGCTCACAGTCGGTATTGAATCCTCCTCTTCCTCCTCCTTATGTATGTTCTACCGCCTATACAATGGATTGTCTTCTGAAGAATTCTTGGACAAAATGCCAACGTCCCCTTTTCACCATGGCCGTATACTAGTTCAGCACCGTCGTGGTATTTAAAAAAAATTGTCTTAATTATTATGGTAAATATATTCTTTAACGTTGCACCAATCGGGGTTAGCCAACTAACCAGGAGTTAATCGTTTTTTCATATGGAATTTTACAGACAACACTGGGTTAGCGACTAACCCTGGTCGGCTCAAGTGGCTCTAAGTATGTTGTTTATTTATTGAAAGTCATAGCTTCCTTATAATTACTATGGATAGGTACCTACGCCATCGAGTATCAAATCAACTAAGTAAAGCATTCAGTTTACTTTCATCTCTTTGTAGTCATGATAGATGTAATTAATTTAAGTTAACGAATGTATTTCACGTTGGATTAAGTCAACAGAATTGGGAATTCACTGTAATTATACTAAATACATAAGAGCTGTTAGGTATTTAGAGATTACATAGAGTATTACTTATATTATAATACGTTCTGATTGCAGGGACAAGAGGATAATTTAATGTTCTCAAAATATTCCTATAACTGTAAGAGATCCTAAGTTCGCCTTTGCATATTATATTTGTATTAATATAATCGTATTTCTTCGCACCGGAGTTATTATTAATTACGGTACGATAGGCTGTGGTAAAAATGTGTACCAACTTCATGCATATATGTACTCGCAAATATGGCATCCAATTCTGCAACTGATAGTACGAAAAAGTTTTTACATACCTGACATGAAAACACTCATACATTATCTTATCTGGACAAGAATGTCCAGCAAACTGAATAAAAGATGACTCAAACTAGGACGGGACGGGGCAGAACGGGACGATCACGAAGAATCACGCGATGGCTCGGAGCCGTCGGATGTCACGTAACGTTTTCTATAGACACTGACCGATCGTCCCATCCCGCCCCGTCTCGTCCCGTTCTAGTGTGAGTTATCCCTAAACATGAACCTAATCATGAATTAATTTCATAGTGTAGTACCACTAAACTAAACTACACTAAAACTAAGTTGATAGAAAATTTCAATATTTTGCCAACCTTTAAGTATAAAGCAAGGTGGTAATTTATCAGCCAAATAACAAAAACTGCAATTTATACCTAGCTCATACAACTTTTCATTTACCTGTTTGTCACTTGTAGGTAAGTACAAAACTAGTCCTACTTATAAATACGTATACTAGATACTATAAAACTATAGATATACATACTTACATATATGTAGGTACCTACTGTCTTATAAAATTACGAACGGCGTCACAAACTACACATTCGAAGGGTCTAATTCAGGGATAGAAGTAACAATTACTGCTTGTTACATTGATTACAGTTATTTATTGTCTGTCGAGGTCGGTAGGTCAGAGGTGACGGAAAAGGAATAAATCTGGCTTTCACCTCAGTTCAAAAAATAAGTACCTAAATACCTGCCTACTTATAACACAATCTTATTTTTTTTTGTCCCCAGCTATAAACTAGTAATCCAAAACCATATGGATAATTTTATTTATGTTAGTATGTAATACGTATAAATATACTCGTACGCTATCTATAGCATACGGCATGGTGAATATATGAGGTCGTATCTTTACAAACTTAGTTTAATACGCTCATATCATTGTAATTTATGCATATAGCGAACAATGGATCTGTGAAATTACGGTATAATAAGCTGAGATAGTAAAACGTATGCCACTTAAAATGTTGTAATGTGGTAATAGAAGGGAAACTCAAGATGCTAAATTTGCAGTAGAGATTAAATTATACGTTTAAAATCACGGTCAAAAATATACAAAGCTTTTCTATACTCCAATGGCATAAGGCAAAAAAGAAGTTTTAGGTTCATTACTGTGACTGTATCTACACATAGGCTTTCGTCCTATTACTATATTTTGTTTCGGTTGCAGTCGGGGGCCTTGATATAAGTATGACATTTTCCGTATTGAAAGGTCCTCCGATTCGGATCCGGCAGTTTATGAATGAGTCGCAATTCATTCATAAATTGCCCATGCACTTTTGAAAGCGTGTGTACTCGTACAGGGCGCACAAAGTTTCTTACCTTCTCACAGTCTACAATCTACCGCGTTCCAGTCAGTCAATGTAAGGTTTTGTTTTTGCAACTTTACGACCCTGCCACTCCTTAACGTTTCGCTTAAATCGTCAGATTTCTGAAATGGACAGTTTTTGACAAGTGAATAGAAAAAAAAAGTATATTCATAAATTGGTTAGTTTAATTTTTAAATTATTTTAGGCTTTTTTTTAAATTATATTATTAATAAGTTATTTAAGATTATTATTTTTTAGCAAAAACTTCTGCGAAAGATATCAAAATTCTCAGAAAGATAGGAAAAGTGAAAAAATGCATAACTTAAGACTCCACTTGCCAATTGAGAAATACTTTCTTACGGTAGGTGTTGCTAAGCCCCCTCCTAAGGTGCATACGAGGGAGGGAGGCAGTGGAGACATTCGGGGCAATGGGTGTGGTCTCGGTAGCTCAGTTGGCAGAGCGGTGGGCTGGTATCCCAGAGTCACGGTATTAAGGATCTAATTCTTAGATATCAAGATTGGTTAATAATAAATAAATCATTGCTCGAAAATGGGTAAGAGAAACAAATACAATGATAGTAAAAATACTTGGCTTTAGCTTACAATCTCAGCTTCCTCTAATTCCTCTTTGTTCTAGAATCATTTCCATATAGTATAGTATATTAATATTCTGATAGATAACAAGGCTGATATTAGGACATTTATAGCATATTTTAAACGATAATAAAACATATTTATGTTTCCTTGCAGGCTCTGTTTGCCTGATTATTCGAAATAATTCAAATATCGCTGATTTCAGATTCAAAAAACATTAAAACTTCTGAAGCACAGACGAAAATAGAGATTTCAGGCAGCTATACACTACACATCAAACTACGCGTTTCTAAAGAATATGAAATAAGGGGAATTGTTACAAATTAATATTTTATAATCATATATGTAAACGGGAAGGACGTCCCGTTACAAAGGTCATTGGCGATGGGTATCCCCTTAAAGCAGTGCGGGCTCTTACACACGCGGGATGGATGTCTCTCTGACTCCGCACGCAGGCTTTAATGACCGCCGAAGCTGAACATTAGAACGGACTTTGAGTTTAAGATATATTAGCCACCAGCTTAACTTAACTTCATGTTTCGTGAATAAACGCTGTATGGGAGAATAAAGGCCGCGAATCCCTTGGCTCCCCACTCCGCAGATAAGAAGGACAAGGGCTCAAATCAGTGCCGCTGTGTTATCTTTTCATTACGCGAACGTCCTAAATAAACACGCTTTTAACCATCGGATGCTGGTGCCTTAACAGCCCCTAATGGAAGCTGAAAAATCAATAGTTGTGTGTAATTGCGAGTAGTACAATCTTGTGTTGAAGTTTGTGATTTGTGTGTGAAAAAAATGCGTAGGTGAAGCGACAGAAAATAACTAAGGTAGAAATTAAATAAAGTGAAAATAAACGCAAACCACGGTGGCAACACCAGTTGTCTCGTCCAATATGTCATGATTTTCATAAACAAACATCTGTCAAACCCTCAAATAATCTTTGAAAGCCTCAAAACTTGGACATTGGCAAATCCACCTTGCTTCAATGCGCAAGGAGTAAAAGCCAGATAGGAAAAAAATAAAAAGAATATGTCAAACAGTAAACTTACCGCTTACACTTATGTGACAGAATGTTATGCACATAATATATAATAGTGTCTACTAAAGCTCAGTGGCACCGCAAATATCTACTTTTTTTCTGTCGCACTGTAAATTGCGTTGAACTTAGTTGGCGGTAGGCAAATAGTTTCTCTCTACTGGATTTTTACCAACCTTTGTTTTTTGAAATACACTGACTACATGGATATGTATAACAATATAGCGATATATATGTTTCTTGTATGGGTTAGGGGTATTCTCATAATTTTTAATTTAAATCAAGAAAATATCAGTTGCCATGTCAAACGATTTTGAAATAAAGCCCGTAACTGTTTGTGCTAGTGCCGTCTAAATATAGATACGGGGTTGCACTGGAAACGTTAACCATAAATACAACCATATATAACCATTTTTATCCTATTAACCCTTATCTTGGCACCGTCACACATTGCACCTGTCATTTCTGGCCTCGTCACAGTTCACATTGTATAATATGCTAGTGCGTGAATGATTTTGTGTCACACAAGGTAACAGGTAGTAACACGATTACATTTACCGCAACCACAAAGCCGGGCACAGGTGACTGGATAAAAGGTCCACACAAAACCGTACACGGCAGTCTTTTGTCATTTGCATGGAACTCGCATCAATCCTGTGGAAAAAGCGCTACTCGAACCTTAATAAATCATTTTATCTCTTCTAAAGAATGACTAATGAAGACGAAAGAATCTGGAGAATGGAGAAAAGATTAAAGTAACAATCTGTTTGAGGAATTTATGCGCCAAGTTGAATATGGATTTAATTTCACATTGGATGGTTTGAAAGCAGGCGTTACTAATTGCACGATAGTTAATGATAACTGTTATCTTTGTGATGGATGATAGCAAAAAAGTATAGAAGTAGTTAAAAGTGTTAATCCCGTTTTCACTCTTATGGGTTGATTTACAAAAATATCCTTTCTTAGTAGTGCTCCACGGGATTTGAAATTTGTAATTATGTTTCAAATTTCAAGATTGCATCGTTAGGCGTCAACGGTTTCGGCTATGCACTATATCTGTTATTTAGACTATGTATTTTAACGAGATGTGCCCCTATTTATACACCAGGGATTAAAATTATATTAATTACAAATTTAAGGTTTTTATCTAAGCGTCTGTCTGTTGCATCGTGGTTTCCAAACCGGTGAACAAATTTTTGTGCATATTTTTAAATTAAAAGAGTCGCTTGTCGTGACTTAAGAGTCCGCTGCACGCCTACCACGAACATCGAAAATTGGCATTGACGGGAAAACCTCTTTGTCACTCGAATATGCAAGCGTGACAGAGATGGAGATACAAATCCGCAATCGTTCGATTTTCATGGTATAGGCCCAGAGTTACATTCGAGCTATACCAACTATGTAGATGTAGATGTAGATGTAGTGTAGGGACGCCCGGCCGGACACAGGCGGGCTATCGAACACTTCTCGCGTTCATTCAGCCCAATTCCCTGGAGTTTTGAGCTGCAGGTTACTGTCCCGGCTGCCTTCCCATACTACATTCTTCCTCAAATCTTCTCGTTTTCCTGCAGAACAGAAGGACATCTTTAAGTTTGACATCCTTTAGTTCGGTATCCTGCAGTGTATCTTTGCCGAATATACTATATCGTGCAGCCGCATACATAGTACATTCTGCTAACACATGCTTGCTGGTTTCCTCCCTACCGCAGTGCGGACAGGATGGATCCCTGCTAATACCTAAGATATTTAGGTGTCTATTCAGTGTGTTGTGGCCAGTAATGATACCGGTCACCATTCTTAGATTTCTCTTACCTAGCTTTAGAAGATACCTGGTTCTCCTGTGGCTTATACCTTCGATCATCATCTTGGATTGCCTGCAGCTTGGTTCTTCTTTCCACGTTTTATCCGCTTCTCTCTCTAATAGTCTGTTTATTACTCCCTTTGTTACTTCCGCTGATATTGGTAGGACTGGTTCTGGGCCTATGTGTTCCATCGCCGCTCCTTCCCTTGCCAGCTCATCTGCCTTTTCGTTCCCAGTGACTCCTTGATGACCCGGTACCCAGGCCACTGTTACTTTCCTGTCTGCTGCTATCCTGTTCAACTCCCTTTTGCATTCTTTCACCAATGAGGAGGTAACCGATGTCTTGTTAAGTGCTTTTAACGTTGCCTGGCTGTCCGTGTAGATTACTACCGGTTCGGCCTTTTGTCCGTTTTCTTTGATGATTTGTGCGCATCTCGTTACTGCACTTACTTCTGCTTGAAACACACTAGCAAATCTGCCTAGTGGTATTGATATCTTTTTTTTCCATCTTGGGTATGACTATTCCTGCTCCTGCGAGTTGAGTCGTGCTCATTCTCTATACCAACTATAGTGAATTTCATTAAATACAACCCATTTTCACATAAGGTTAAAATTGATAGCCCTCATAGCGGAAGATGGCTGCTTCAATCGTCAGATAACGAGTTTTCTCATACACAACTTTGTCTTCGCTAGCAGGTACCCACCCAAAAATTTTAATCGCTACTTAAAGTTGTTTTGCTTACGCGATCCGTCGTTCGGAAGAATATTATAATTATGTTTGATACCGTGACAGTCGGGTCAAGGCTCAATTTTGGTTGAGAGTTCGTAACAAATCTTATTAAATATTTTCTGAGCTTATTTGTAGCCATTTCCTGTCATATCAATAATAAATATTTACAAGCCGATTTTGCCGATTTTCAAAGCTTTCTCAGGGAGCTGGGTAGCCGTCTGTAGGAAAGGGGCCTTGACCCCTGTCATCCCCGCTCCAGTTCGTTCCTGGATTCAGTCCACGATTCAGCGCGGAACCGCAGCGAGCGGGATAGGTATCTTTGCGGCGGGAACCAATCGGGGCGGTTTACTTTTGTCTTTTTTAGATTTAGTTTTATTAAGTAAGTTTATATGAATTTAGTTTTTGACATGATTAAGTTTCTATTTCTTCTTCCTATCGTGTTCCCGGTTTCCCGCGGCGACAGCCGGGATTACGATTATGTTTGTGGTGGATACAATTTATGATAAATATCTTTATTTTCAACCCCAAAGAATGTCAAAAAAAGTTACTACCGGTTCTAATCCTACAATACAGCCCGAGAAGATTATTACTAGCACTTAAGTTTTCAAAACAAAATATAAAAGTAGTAAAAATATTTACAACATGTGGTTCTACAAGAAACCGTATCAAAAGAAACTAGCGAGACAGAAAGACCATAAAAAAAAGAATAAGAAAAATAAAACAAAATTTAATGGTTTTACACGATATACACAAACATTTGATATGATTACTTCCGTGAACTGTGTCATGTTAATATAATTTGACCAGGATTCGTACATAGGCACAGAGAGTCATATTACTTAGGTAATTATATTTTTCTTGCTCTTGTATTGCCACTTCGATAAAAAGGGATATAGAGTTTTTATTTAATTGCGCCTTTTGGTTTGTCAGACCACATATTGATATGAAATACGCTAAAAAATGTAAAATAAATAATAAATATATGTGTGCAATAATAAATTACAAAATGTCTTTATTATTTATTTTACTGACGGAGATGCACATTTCATTGAACAACGTTTGCTCGCACGTTTGGAAACATGCTATTTGCATTGTTATTACTAATTACGTTATCATGTTTATTTCATCAACTATACTGTCTGTTTTTATTATTCGTTTTCTGTTTTTATTATTTGATCTATTATGGAACTGAATCAAGATATAAAATACATGCACATAAAATTACGACAACAACGCTCACTGTCAAATTAATCAAGTATTAAAATATAATTTGACGGAGCACTCTTTACTATATAAATTAACAGGAATTCGTTGCATTCATGATGTGGTCTAGAGTAATACAAGCACTGCCTGCACTGTCACAGACTGCCTCTATTAGACTGAAACTACATCGAAAACCACAAAAAAAGATCACGAAAATGTACCAGCTGTGCTGGATATGCGGAATTACGCGGAATATTCACTGGTACAGTTACGCGTTGTAAAAATCGGAAAATTTCGCGGATAACTAAATGTCTTGCTATGCCACCTCCGCATTAAGGATGACCTGTCACGTGACATTTTCTATAGAAACCGTTCTAGTATGAGTCACCCTTTTGCCTAGAAACTGGAAAGAGGCCCGGTCAACCTCTCTAAAGGCTCAGTGACCACAAACAGTCCTGTCTAGTGACTAAATGATCTGTGGTTGGTATGTACAGATGGTATTTATTAACATGTAAATTTGCTCATCAATTAGTGCTTTGTACGGGTCGCTCCTCGTGCCTCGTGCATTTCATACGAATTTACATAATAAAATTGGTCTCGCGTACCTTGCTATATCACCGTCTTTGTTTACGAATATTGAATAATAATATTTTAATATTACCTCAAATTTTAATAAAACCAGACGCAGGCGATATAGTACGGCTCCCAGCTCCAACAAATTTCAAAAGAATGACACTATCTGGCAGAAAGCATGAAACATGGCATGGATGTAGCTTATCGGGGTACACAAAAAACCGGAAGTGAAAACATGTCGTCGTGTAATTGTTACTTTTCTTTTTTCCCACTTTTGTGCCTCAAACTACAGTTATATAAAAACGGCAAAAGTTACAACAAAAACATGAGTAAACAATACATTCTTCATTAAATTTCCTATAGTAGGTAATTGTTTTGTAAGTATGTTGCTATGACGTATAGTTCTCGAAATATGCTTTGTGGACTCAAGTGGCCCGAAGCGCAAAATGAACTGACCGCCCGCGCGCAGTGCATAGTACTAAAACCTACGTTTGTTTTTTAATTCTGAATTAGTACAAAACATATCGTGAAATCTTCAGTTACAGTTTTTTCACACAATTAGCAAAACAAAATGCACACGAGATTAAAAGTAAATTACAGATCTGGCTTAAAATAAAAACAGAATAGTCCCGCGCCCCGGTTTGAAATTGTATCTGCGGCCGGCAGCGAACATTCTGTGATGGATATTATGCATTGTTGAGCGACCGATATTTTGTTTACACGGCGGTGGTTTTATGCAAATATGGATAGTTCTCATTATTGTGATGTGTGAGTTCCGACAATTTTTTTATATTTAATTTGGCTCTTTGAATCGGAATCGAATTTTTACGTAAGTATTTAACCTTAGAGTAAATGTTATTTGCATTTTTTTTTAATGGGTTGTATGATGAAATGAAATATGTATTTTGAAACTTAAGCGAAGCGAGAGCTTCATCGATTCGATACTTAAACTTAAACAATAGCAGGTCATATACAGGTCATAGTAATATAGAACATAAGGAGAGGGGGGGAGGTATATCCCTCGTCGGATCTGCCAATGCGTATGGTAAATTTGTCCGGCGGATGCCCGGTGGACATTCCCTTTATGTAGATCCGACGAGTTGCCCGAACGTATATGGACGGTTTATGTCAAGTAATCTTAAAATGAATTGAAGTTTGTCTTTAAAAGGTCTCCACGAATTTTTTCCCTACTTTGCAAAATCTTTTGTTTCGCCTTGACCATGAAGCAATGTTTCTTTCGATACGTCGAATGCGTGTTCAAATCTTTATGTGCGGTTGAGTTTCGTATTAGTTAATAATAAAATGCCTAACAAAACCTGTGTGCTTACTTCGATTTAATTTAAAAAAATGTCTCGTTCGTCTTCTTTAGGGTTCCGTAGTCAACTAGAAACCCTTATATAGTTTCGCCATGTCTGTCTGTCCGTCTGTCCGTCCGTCTGCGTCTTGGCTCAGTGATCGTTAGTACTAGAAAGCTGTACTTTGGTATAAATATGCATATCAATCATGCCGTCAAAGTGGTTGATTAAAAAGTTAAAAAACTTTTATTTTTAGGGTACCTCAGATACACGTGAAATGAAGGGTGTTTTTTTTTTTCGTTTCAACCCTAAAGTGTGACAGAGTGTGACATATCATTGGATAGGTGTTTAAAAAATAATAGGGGTTTAAAAAATACTTTTTTGTTAAAGTGAATATTTTCTGGAAGTATAAAAAATGTGCCCTCCCCTCCCAGCATTGGTTCATTATGTCAAACTTAATTGTACTGACCTCATAAAATGGTAAAGCCCTCAATTTCTAGTCGTCCCCTCACTGCTGAGGATCGTGATTAAGGTATGTAAACTGGTTTTCATTTGTATGAAATTTTGGTTAAAAACCGGTTATTAACCGGTTTTTCCATACAATTAAAAACCGATTTGTACACCCTAATCGTAACTCTTCAAACGGCCAACAAGCTGTATCCTTCGGTTTTGCTCTGTCGCTTAGTGGAGTTTCGGACTACGTGGCCTCTAGGTCTTTTGCTCTCTACTTTCCCGTTACCATATCACCAAGCGCTATAGGTTGTGTGCTTCTCTGCGTATAAAGTGACCAAAATATCGTATTATGCTCTGTAAGCAAATTGTGTATCGGCTCCGTACATAGTACTAATTTGATCGATGTCAACATCGAACATAATAAACAGCAGCGTTTTGATTAAACTTCGATTTTCCGCGCGTGGATGTAAAACAGTAGCATTAAATTTATATCATCCGTTAAAATGTATTTTATAGCTCGTATTTCTGTTGTAGCTTTTATAACAGAGGTATTTTACATAATTTTGTTACTTAAATGTGAATTATTACGCTGAAACAAAATTGTACACCCCTATTGGAATATTTTAGCTTTTCAGACAATAGGCTCATCAAAATAATTTAGTTACCTGATCTTGTTATTCACTCGCTATTTTATATTCACTGAACTTACAGTGATACAGTCCCCATCTTCAAAAAAAGGAGTGTACAAGTATTTTTTGAGACGGCAACGTGTATGTGACACCCGTGGAGTATCGAGTTGCAGGTGTCCTCAAACTGCGGTGATCGCTTTCCAACACGCGGGCCGTATGATTGTTTGCCAGTGATGTGGTATCATAGTTACTTATTACACAGGGGGGCAAATTATTATTATTAAAAGCTAGCTAGTGAGATGAAAAAAAATCATAGAGTAAAAATAAGCTTTGATTAACTATGCTGTAAAGTTAAAATAGCTTAATATGCCTTGCCTCGTCCTCACAATTAGTGTCGTGAAATAACAGACTTTTGAAATGTAAATTAGCCCCTTTAGGTACTAACGTAGCGTCAAAGCTATTACCTAATTATTTTTATGTTAATAAGTCAAATCATTCAATAATTGTAACAATGACTCAACAACATCTTGCCCGAACCACTTATCACCATTATGTCAATTAAATCGTTTAATATTTACAAAAAAATAGAACAGTGTTACCTACTGAGTTAAACCTGTAAACTACAGAAATAATATTTTCGTATAACACTTAAATATAGAACGGTTTTATAGCGAATTTAGTTAATACGTTTATACTGACTTTCCACCGGGTAGGCGAACATTTCTTGGAAGATCGCCGATTAACACTTCGCCGATTCATCAGTCAAGCCAAGACCATGATACATGAAACAGTGTCTAAAGTTCCGACACAGTTTCAGTTCTCAGTTTTCGACTCGGAACATCGGTATCGCAATTACGTGTATTTTGAATTTTATTACAATTTAAAGTTTGTTAGAAGAAGCAATGTATTCCGAATTTTGTCATAGTCGTACTATGTCAAGAGGCGTCAATTTGCCTGATATTAACAACAATTGAAAATACTATTTAATTTGTTTGAAAAAGTGAAACCCTATAGATTAGGTACATATTTTTTACAAGTTGTTGAACAGAAGGTGTTAAGTTAGAGGAGCACTACCTTCGATTAAATTTATATATCACTAGCGATCCGCCCCGGCTTCGCACGGATTATTATTATACATATAAACCTTCCTCTTCAATCACTCTATCTATTAAAAAAACCCCATCAAAATCCGTTTCGTAGTTTTAAAGCTTTAATCATACATAAGGATACAGGGACAGAGAAAGCGACTTTGTTTTATACTATGTAGTGATAAGATTACCTATTAAAAATATTATAGTAAGAGAAAAAAATACTTTCTTGTCATTTTTCATTTGTTTTCTATCTGTCAAATTGAGTGAATCTGACGGAGAAATTTAATACATTTTGATACAAAACAAAGAATAGTTGCAAAATTTACACCGTAACTTAATAAATATGCATACCAAGGGATCACAACTGTACAAAGGAATAGCCCTAAATTAGCACTGCCAATTATTATACCAAGTCAGGGCCAATCACTATACTTCTTTATAATTTTTGACGATAGTGAAAAAGAAAAAAAAATATTTAATGTAAGGTGGGAGAAGATTGAATGGTTTTTTGATGAGATAGACAGTGTTGTGTTGAAACCCTTGTAAAATAAAAAACCATTTGATTCCTTTTGATTGTCTAAATTAGAAGGCACGGGCAAGGACTATATTTTTGTATTCTGTCGGTAAAGCTTGGCTACGACGATACATAAAAATACGTATTCTAATACATAAAAACAATAAATTAAAATACATTTTTGTTTAATAATTAGACGCGTTAAAATGGAATGGGCGAGGGATAAGATTGAAATAGTGTCTAAAATCTCATCTACTTCCCTTATAAATATTACGGGTTAAGATAGAAAATCAAGGAGTTTGCCTCAAAATGCTGACCTTTACAAAAAGGCACAACACGTGTCTACACACTCCGGGCAGCTACACACTGTTGACTGAGTGGCAGATCGTAACAAGATGGTGGCACAACGGACGATACCAGCACTAAAAATATACCAAATAGGGTGTTATATGAGGCTTATCTTTCCCTTTTGCCATCTTCGCCCACCTTACCTTATTGTATTTATCAACCAAGTACCTAATAAATTATTTAAATTAATTTGAATCAACAAAAAATATCGACTTCGGTAGGTAGGTACATAAATAAGTATTTATACAAATGCTGTCATAGGTAAAAGCATAATGATTATAACTTACTTACATGTTATAGTCAACTATATTATGTGTCTAAAAAAAGAAAATAGCCCACCTGCATCACATAACTTTTAAGAGTTTTTTAATATTTAATACAGCAATTAAGCCCTTTAAAATACCCGATTCTTTTTTTATATTTAAAAGTTGAAACTTTATAAGCAAAGTAATCTGAAGCTCAATTAAAAACAGAATTAAACTGTTCTTCAGCCCAGCGAGGGATTAGCAAAACCTATCAATAGTCAAAAATAATGATCATTACCGAACAAAATTTCGTTTTAAAAACTCGTTCCCAGAAGCGAGGTTTAATGGGGACGGTGAACTCTCGGACAACTTTTGGTATAGCTATAAACAGTGTCGATATTTTGCATGTATATTTTTTTAGATTGCTACTATGAATAAATCGGGGTGTAGGTAATATGTCGAGTGTTGCTTGTACAGGAGCAATAAATTTAATTGTGTGTTTTGAATTTTATTACACTTTAAAGTTTGTTAGATTAGAAGACACAATTTACTGCGAATTTTGACATGTTTTGTACTATGTCAAGAGACGTCAATTAGGCTGATGTCAACGTGCATTGAAAATACTATTTAATTTGTATAAACAAGCGAAACCGTATAGATTACATATTTTTAAAACGTTGAATAATAGTTATTAGGTTTGAGGAGTACTACCTACGATCTGCTCACGTTACAGGCAAATCGACTTATTTATTTGACATAAGCTCGCGGTATAAAGGACTACATAACTAAACTCTGTAAGAAGAAGAGATAAACTCTTTTTAGGGACTAAGTAAATAATAAAACAAACTACATGTGGCTCAAACTTAAATTTGCAATTTAAACAAAATTCATTATTGAAGTTAGATTATTTTGGGTGCTATATTTGTTACTTTTAAAATATTACATTAAAGAATTACATTCTTAATTTTTTTACTAACACCATAGTATAATTTCATTTCATTTTAGTTTTAATCATACTACAAACCTATGGCCCATTAAGTTGTCTGAAAATAAAGATATTTTATTTATTTATTATGTGTATTAAATCGGCTACGGACTCCGATAGAAGTGGAGCAGTACCTACTATTTCGACCGCTATATAAGGTTACACATTGCAAACTTGCCACTCCTACGCAATTTCAAATCTTCTTAGTAACTTTTATTAATCTGCGCTATAACTAACAGTTGTTCTAAATGGCCCTGAAAGCAAAGCTAGTGCTCTTTAAACTTGGCAAACGAAAATAACAAATGTCTCGCAATAAACAAAAGGCGCGAGTATTTCTGCGGCAACGAAGCAGAATGCCAAGTATTTCTAATACTTAGTATTAAAACTCAAAGTACTTGTATGAATTCTTAACAATCAAACCAGGACTGTAGAGATCGACTCAGACCTTAAGAACCTAAGTTAGCTACAAGACAATTTCCAGTATAATAATGGCTGGAATTTCATAGAAATGAAGGTTCGGAAACCGATTTTAGAGCATCGTTAAGATTTCAAAACTTTTAGAGTATCTGGAAAATTAATTTTGGCCGCCTTTGTTAGTCATCTGCTTAATTAATGAGCAATGGATATAACTTGAGAAATTATAATCCATAAGTCAGAAGATACAATATAAATAAATAAATAAATATTTGTGGGACAATCTTACACAAATCGACCTAGTCCCACGGTAAGCTCAATAAGGCTTGTGTTGTGGGTACTAGACGACGATATATATAATAGATATATACATATAAATACTTTAATACATAGAAAACATCCATAACTCAGGAACAAATATTCGTGATAAACACACAAATAAATGCCCTGACCAGGATTCGAACCCGGGACCTCCTGCTTCGTAGGCAGGGTCACTACCAACTAGGCTAGGAGGCCGTTAATATGTTTACCAAACTACAATTGCAATAGTATGCAATTTTAGTTTGGTAAACATATTGTATCTTTCAACAAAGCTCCCGATTTAACTAAAATCAATTTGACAAATCAGTCGTCACTAATATCAACTTTTTTACCTTGTGTTAATTAGTGTGTGATTGCAATAGTTATGAGAATTGTAATTTTTACAAAACCTCACAAGGTTTGGTTTAAAAATGTGATCTGTAGTGGAGAACAAATGGACAAACACATAAAAGCATTTTTGCCCTAGCTGAAACGGAGACCCTTCGCTCGCTTTGCTCGCTCGGTCAATAAGATAAAATAGTATTCACATAGCCGTCGCTATTATTTTGTAGTAATGCCGTCGCATTACTATAAAAATTGAAAAAAGATGAAGCAACATAAAAAAATTATAAATTAAAAAATAAATAAATGTAAGTGTAATCTTATACTAACTTCTTCATGTAAAACCTATTCAATAGAGTTTTTTTTGCTAGAATAATAAAAAAGTTTGCTTGTTTTAGATTTCTCTGTCATCATAATTATAAATGGCCTTTAAAATTCCTATAGTACATTCAGTATTCAGTCCGAGTTCTTTTCGAAGAAATTATTTTCCTATAAACTTGATAATTTTGTGTAACTTACGGCTTCTACACTCAAAGGGCGAAGTTTTATATTTTGCTTGTTTAATGCTTAGTTTCTTGAAAGGGAATAAAGTTTTTGGAAAACGGGAAGCACGTAGCATCACTCGTGCCTACCTACGAGTGTTTTCTCTCTTGCGGCGATGAGACCATTTTTTATACCGAATACACGACACAGAAATAGTCACATGTCAAAAACTATGTATCGAAAATTCTGTAGAACACCATTGTCGATTTTATATCAAATATTAAAGTAGTGGCAAACAAGCACACAGCTCGCCGGATATTAAGGGGTTGAAATGGGGCCAGGGGGCCAGGGGATGCATAGCTAAATGTAAGTTGCAAAATGTGCAGGCTACGTAATGTGGAATGTACCTAATTGGATGTGGATGTGTAATGTGGAAGATGTCGTATGCCCAATATAGAATAAAAAAACAACAGTGCTAATATATTGTATGAAAATCCATAGGAGCAGTTTTCTTATGGAATACCATAGACAACGGTATAATGTATAGTTTTTATATCGCTAATATCGCTGTCAGTCATTTAATTGACAGATAGAATTGCTGGAGTATAAAAAAAACTTATTAGTATTAAAATACTCGACTCATAGAGAAGAAGAGTGACATGGACTACTTTATAAATGTCCCATGTTAAGTATAAATATGGTGACATTTTTTTGTTAATAAGAAGCACCAATAAAATGTAATAACCCGAAATGAAAGGGTTCTCAGTTCCTGGCTGTGACAGAGCTGGCACCGTTCCAGCTGACCCGTGGAGTGCCGGCACTTTAATACCCCAACTTTATGAAAATGAAAAAATTACCCGCTTTATACTCAGCTGAGAGTCTTGCCGGTAACGGCGCAAGTTTCGAATATATGCATAATTTTCGGGTTCTTTCTGTCTTTAAATACATAAGAAGGTGATAATATGATTATATTAAACTTATTTAGTAGTTATTGTCTAATGATATCGGAAAGTAAATGGGCTTGTTCTGCGAACTTTCTTTGAAATCGTAGCAACCACTATACCAAAATGAAATAACATGATATATATATATTTTTTTAATTTAGGGACTTATGAACGTCAAATTGTCAATTCTTTAAATATTAGTAAATGGATTAAATGCGCCGTCAATGGAACTTACTAACGATGTAAACAGAATCTGAAGGCATCATATGTTTTGTCACTGTTTCTACTTGTATTTTCACACTACCTTATCAAACATCACTGAAACGATTCACTACTGAAACGGTCGTATTATCATTACATACAAAACATAAGATAAATAATTTACCTAATCTTGGAGATTTCATTAAAAACTTAAAAATGCGGTTACTGCGATCAATATGGCGGTTCGTTTACATTATTTGCAAGTTAGATTGACGGCGATTTTAAAACCAGCCGGGACAGATCGAGCCCGGTTAATATCGTCGCTATAATTACTCAACAGCAATCATTTGATGGAAATGTCAGCTTTCTATCACTAGGAATACGGGTGTTTACTCTATCAAATGAGATTTGCAGATACGAGGTTGAGTAAGTATAGCGACGATTTGTCAAATTTTATAGGAACCGTCACGTGATAACTCTAAGATCAAGTGACCCTTTCTATAGATATTGAAATGTGGTTTTACTCATTAAATATACTTTGATTAATATAACTACGAAATAACTGTCAGTAAAAACATAACTATACGTATTACACCCTGTCATCCTTGCGCACTAAATGCCAGGGTTGTAAAACAGGCTTAACATAAGGTGACAAATAGAATATCTAAAAACAACCACAACTAACAAGCTTACGTAATAACAGAAGACAATCCAACGCGACAGTAACATTCTTTGAAATGTTACATAAACTGTCGTCGATAATACCTTAATGAAATAATAAAATAACTCTGAAAAGCTTTGTGCATGACACAAAGCTGGAGTCGACTCTTCGGTCGAGAAAACCGCCGCGAGAACATTTTGTATGAGCCTCGAATTGCTTACTATAAATTCTCCGTGAGCTGAAATCCATTGTGACTTGTATAATAAAGCAATAAAAAGAAAGTTGCGGCATCCAGGATGCGTTAAACATGACTGGAGAACTTTGCCCATAAATACGGCGATGCATTGAGTCGAGACTCCTGGGAACTGGGATTGTGGTAACTTTGCGACAACTTTTGAATTTTTGTTGCGCTTGATAAGCTTGCACCGCGCCGTTTACAGCAAACCGGGCATGAACTTTGTTCAGGTTTATGCTGTCCCGTTATTTACCTTTATTGGGGCAATTTTGTTGTTCTACTATTGGAGTATTTACGATAACTGGTTGTCCTTTGTTGTTGTTGCCTTCAATGCACAGTCGCCATCAGATATATCGGAACGCCCGAGGTTTTCATAAACATGTGGACAAGCACTAACGGCTTTTCGATATTTGTGAACGCTCTGGCTGCTATTTGACGGTGTTCTATTTTTTTTATGGCCCGTGACTATAACTATACATTTTCGCTAAATGCTAGTGACAGAAGGCATTTTTGATAGAGGCGAGTTGTCAGGTTATTTCCGTTTAAGGTCTTAAGGTAACACAAACGTACGATGACACTTTACAATTCCCTTTAGAAGTGAATTAATGACTAACCATGCAGATTTCATGTTATGACTATATAGGTACAGTGTGTACGTCTAATATGGGCGATAAATTAAACCAGACATAGAATTCATTAGTTTTACTAATGTACTGTTACTTAGTGTATCATTAATTAAGAAGTGTTTTTAAGTTACTCATTTTTTTTTTCTCAGCAGCAATGTACTGTAAACATAAACTGTAAAAGCTGATGTTGACAATAGTCAATGACGAGCGTTTACCGCGAGTGTGTTTGCATTACATTGCGGCCCAATTTATTTTGATTGGATAAAGTTTTCATTGCAATTCTAAGTAAAAGTTATCTATAATTACATTTCTTATGTCCTATACTAACATAGTTATGAGGTTCACCCGTGTTAGATTTACACACTGTATACAGCGACGGTTGAGGAGAAGTTGTTATCCTTGAAAGATTGGCTGCAATTAGTTGATTAGTATTCGTTATGAAAATAAAATATAAAAAAGTGCCAACCGAAAAATGTCCACTGCTTAACGAGGGCCTCCCCAAGTATTTTCACAATAAGTATTTGATTATATAGGACCAAACCTTTGTCCAACAGTAGACGTTTCCATAAAGAATATAATGAATGACATGTATGTAAACATGTGTAGAACAGTAAATTACTAAACACGAGGAAAATTATATTTCAATATTGAATGTAAAAACATGGTAACATAATATAATTTTTTGTAATATCCGCAAGGGTCTATCATCTGTTTATTCGTTGTCGATCCCGCCGTTCCGCTACGATAATAATGTGATATTCTGCTGATTCTCAAATATTGCAATATGTTGGCCTGGCATGCTCCTTCAGTATATCCGAGGGGGTTTACCGTGGAATGTAATAACACAGATAGCAACAATTCTCCTACATTATGCCTACAATTTGAAATCGCAAAATGCCTGAATGGCGACTCGTGAGATATTTTCTGCCGGTACGCGTATAAGGATAAAACGGATTTTTTATCTGTTGATGCCATTTTCAGCATGGGTGGCTGGCGGTTTAAGCAAAGCTGACATTTCTTCTACCTGTATTAACTCGATATTAGACTTTTATTAGCAAGTAGGTGGTTACTTTATATTAAGGTCGTTTCTGAAGACAGCATTTTGCAAAGCTCAGTTAAATCAATAAAAAGTATCCATAAATGTTAACAAATGTAAAAAAATATAACAGAAACAAAAATAAATACAAAATAACGTACAAAAAAAATAAACGTAAATGTTATGAGCATGTAGACCATATATCGTCTATTCAATTCCATGGTTAAAACGGAATAGCGTATATTACGTTATTGTACATATTATAAATAATCGATGTCAAATCTCAAATGCTGCAATACATTTCTGAGAAGGTGACGTCACTTCAAGTCAATATGCATAGGTAAGTAAAAGCCTTGTAATTTTTCTGTAAAATATTCGATAGGGTACGAGCATTAAAATAATGTTAACGTTTGATATTTAAGAAGTACCTACTCGTAAATTCCAAAAAATATTACATTTTGTTCAAATACCAACTTATCAGACAGTAAAAGTGCCGCATTGAACATTTTGCTATAGCCGTTTGAATGAAATATTCATACCTTTCTAAAGTCTTTTAATCCTATATTTATGAGTATGATCAAACTTTGGACAATTGAGATTCAGACACTGAAATGACTGAGCAATTTATGGAAATTGAAAGTATAAATGGATCGGGTTTCATCTCATTGTCAGACCGATTTATGAGTCGCGATATCAGCCAATCTCTCAGGTGAACGTCTTTCGTGACACGACAATAATTTGCCTCGTCTTTGCTTGTTCTTCGAAAATAGTTTATCATAAGTATCATAACGTTATATGTATGGAGGTACTTCTTCTTCTACTGGTATTTACACTAAAAGTGATATTCTTTTATTGTAGAAAATATAATAAAATACAGTGGAAGTTTAAAAACCAAGTAACTTCAAGTTATAACTTTATTTCCATGAATTACAAATAAAGTTACAAGGTCATACATTATATCAACGTTTACTAATACCTACACTGTCTAAAGCTGTTCCATCTTAGGCTAACTGTAAAATAAATGGTTTCAATAAGTGCTTATAGGAAACAAAAATCAACAATCATCAATGTGCACTTAATTCTAGGCAAAGTGCGGGTAGCTTCAGTTGACGCTGCTCAAATTGTACGGATGCTGGCCGCCCCACCGCCGCTCGCAGGTCGAGAGGTCGATATTAGCAAAGACATTATTATCTTTAACATCAACCAGACGTTTCGCGATTTCTACGAAAAACTTGCGTGCACTGGGACCCCTTTCGATCGAAAAATATGAGCGATTTCTAATGTATGTCCCGCCAAGGGATTTAATATTGAAATTTAATCCTCTGAATATTGAAAGAAATATTAATCTTACCTAAAACTAAATAATTCATAAAAGCATACCTCACTAGGGATCTTTATAAGTTGCGTGTCCTGCTGTCCTCACAGTGCTTAGCGGCTGCCTCAGCCGATACCACGTGGCCTAATGAATAAGCCAACGTTTGGAACACATAATTATATAACGATGTAATATAACTGACAAGTTTAGGACTTGTGAGGTTGATTATTGAGAACATTGAGCATTGAGCATTTAGAACCCGTGTCTTTGCAGCCTTTTTTTAGCATAAGCAAGTGGGTTTTAAACACAGCCAGGACCAGTAGTTTCGTTGTATAAGAACAATACCATGGGCAATTTTGTACGGAGGCGGGCCCCAAAACCAACAGAGATGAGACTTATGTCTATAAACAGGTCTTACTGTCTGCTTCATTTCGTTATATGAGCAACAAGTTGAATTCTATTGCAGATCTGAGATAATCGTATTAAAACGCAAGTATTATGTAAGTACAAATATTCACAACCGCTTGGCGATGATGGCGGATCCACGCAGCCTTTTGTTTTGTTAGCGGGGGAATGAGTTACGCATACCTACTACTCGGGTGCATTTATGTACCAATTATTGACTGACAAAAGTCTAAATATCTCAGTTCTGCCTTCTGCAATGGCATTCAACTTGGTGTCCATATAAAAAAAATAAGTAAATAAAAATACCTATCAAATGAGATAACTCTCAGCTCTGTTAGGTTTGGGGACAATTTGCACATGGTCCTTTGCAAATGTATGCAGCTATGACTGTATTTAAAACGGTTATTATGTTTGTGCCAGCCTAACTCTGTCAAGGCCCAAAAATAAACAATGCTATTGCATCATAAGCTAAAGTTAAGCTGAAGCGAAATTCAAGCTTTTTTCATTCGGCTCTAGCGCTATAAGATCGTCTTTGAGCCCAACGCGACATCGGTGAAATGTGTTTGTGTATTCATCTGCAGTCAGCAATGATTAGACATTTGCAAAGAAGTATTGGGCAAGGCTACATAAGCAGGACATAATAATAATAATAAATATATTATGGCGTAGGGATGTGACGACCCCATCGCCCACTGGTTTCGACCGGTGCAATCAGTCAACGCAGGGCAGCTTGTGGCGAGCTGTTGGGGAGTAGCGATAGCGACCCCACGTACCTGAGCGCTCCTGGGGGACTCCGTCGTCCGACCAAGTCCTCCGCCTCTGGCTTGCCTTAACCGGCCGTCCAGAGTGGGGTCGCGAGAGCTGTGTTCTCGAGGGTAGATGTGGAAACCTAAGTGGCGAGTTGGCTATATGTTTAAAGTCCAGTGACACCTCTCTACCCCCAGCCCTCATACCGGTGTTGCCCTCGAGCCATCTTAGATGTCGCTTTTTGTGGGGGCCCATCTTATGTGGGCGAGTCAACGTCTGCCGGAAATAAAATTGATTACCATTTTGTTAGGCAGACGTCTGATTTTATTCTCCATAACCCAGTATTTAGTCCAGCACTTTCACCTAATAGTCCAGTATATTTTAGATTCCATTAAATCTCAATAGTCTTTACACCCTCGCGGGTGCTGCCTCTGCGTGCGTCCCATGACTCGGGCGGGTGCAACATCCGCTCGGTGTACCCCTTACATTTCATTAAATTGTCGAAAGGGGCTCTGCGTGTTGGCTTCGGCTCCGCGTACGCCTCCCAAAGGTCCGGAACACCATTGTTCCGTGATGGGAAAGACATACAAATAATAAATATTAGGGGACAATCTTGCACAACTCGACCTAGTGCCCTTTTTTACCGACAATGAAATGCGGTTTTCTCGATTTTTCGGATTTTTGATCATGTGTAAAATGATAACGGTAGAAATTATTTAAAAAACCAACATATACGTATGTGTTTGAAGTAGAATAGTTAATAGTTATTTTCACGTAGGTAACGCATTTTTTTCAGTCGTTTTCTAGAAAACACCGTGACAGAGTACCCCTTTTCAGCGGATACAGTGTAACTAATTATGTTGATGGCATTTTAATGGTTAGTTTCATGTTCTTAAATTGCTGGATAAAACTCTATTCACGTTACATATCGTTCAATACAGATAGGATAAAAAAATTAAATACACAAAGTCACGGGAAGCTTATGTCAAGTAAAATCTCAAACTTCACAATCACTGGCTTCAAGCACGTACCAGGTGCACAAACAATATTGCGTAGCCAATATTCATTTTCCATCAAAAATCAAGGTGCTCCGCTAATATAATAATATCGAGCGCTCATCAATTTTTCCGCTTCTCTCATTTTATCCCGTCACGAAGACTGTTTAGTGCAAATTGAATTTGATAGAATATTGGACAGAGTTCTTAGGAACGCGGTTTTATGGGGCTTATAAATTAAAAGACCTTTTGTTGCGAGTCCTTGAGCACTTTATGAGAGGTACCTTCTCTCAACTGAAGGCACTTAATAAAACTTAAAAAATATGCAAAAAAAGTAAATATGTATTTTTTTATTAGAGATTTGTTTTAAATATTTGTGGTAGTTTTTAATTTCCAATCATATTTTTATCAAAAAATATAAATTTTAACAGGAAAAGTAAGTATACCACGAATATTCTTGGTTTAAGTACCTACCGTTAGTTAAGCGGTAGGCAATCTGACTATTTACTTTGTTTGTTTTAATAAATAAAAAAAATTGTAAGTGAGACTAAAGGTAAATACGGTAATAGGGTTAGGTACTAAAATACGTTGAAAAAATAGAAAAGAAAGTTTCAATTACTTCAAACATAGACTGATTTTATAATCAAAACTAAAACCTGCCAATGCTCAGGTCGGTAAAGTGAACAAAAGACGTGACTGGATTCACAAGAAGCTTGCGAGTATCTTCGTTATCTACTCTTATTAGCAAGAAGAATGAGTTTTAATTTTAACTTTTGCACTGATTCTGCTTTAACAGTTCTTGTTTAACAAGATCGCGCTGCTCTTTTGTAGGCGATCCCAACTTTCGCCTCCTTCGGGCGAACCAATTTTAACTTCTTTAATTTGAAAAAGATCGCCTTATTTGTAAATCAGATGCCTTGTAGTTTGTCAGTGATCAGACACTTGGCGTGAGATTTGTTAGAGTTGAAAATTTTCTTTTTTGTAAATTGTGTAACCATGAGTCTGGAAGTCTTATTTGTTGTGAGTTTTTTACAACCTAAGCTTAGATAATTTTGTAACGAGATGTTTCGATGACGCTATTTACTTTCGGCTGCTACTGGGGAATGATTGCCTTAATCCATATACCTACATTCTATAAACACCAAAAATGTATAGCCCTGTCTATGTATCTATAAATGATTTTCGCATCATAGGTACACATACGGGCACAATTCCCAATAGATTACTTAAGTACGTTTCATCCCTTTCTAAGAAAAATAGCTACTATATATCCAAGTTTAAAACATGATGTACCGCTCATCACCCACCCTTCGGGACACCCCGGCGTTTATCAAAAGTGGCAACTGGAGGGCTCTCGCAACGCCCTCCACAATATCAAAAAAAAAACACCCACCAATTCTGCAAAATTATTCGCTAGCGACATGTCATAGATCCTGTGAACTGTGAAAGAAGTATTTATTTTTGGAACTAGCATCGCCCACAGCGAGTGTTAATTGGAACCGGAATTTTGTGCCCCTCTGCCAAATGGGTATGACATAGTTTCATACTCATTGTATTTTTTTTGTTTGTACTGACGTTTATCTGACATAGCTACGTACCTATACTTGTACGTTATGTACGAATAGCTGTATATTTGACCTGCAACCCCCGCAAAAAATGGCAGACTTTTTTGCAAAGGAAATGATAGACGTTGCCAGTTCGGTTAAATGCAAGGAAAGTAAAAAAAAACAACTATAAAGTTAAATCTATTAAGTTAAAACATACATACCGTGGGACTAGGTCGATTTGTGTAAGATTGTCCCATAAAAAGAAGAAAGAAAAAGATGAAAGAAGACATAGGTAACTTTGTTCCATTGTTTACCATCATTTCTTCTTCTTAACGATAGATTATTCAGGTTAGCTTTTTATTGTACCTTTTTTACAGTACCCTTTTTCGAGTTTATCACGTAATGTACCTAATACTGAAATAAAGAAAGAACTTCACTTGATATTGATATATCAATGTTTGCAATAGAAAGCTTTGAAAACCTAAAACCGAACCTCAAAATATCCAAAAACAAGCATCACATAGAAATATGTTACACCAGCTATTGTCTCTTAGCTGCTATTTTTCTTGAATTAAGTACATTGGCGTACCGTTAGATTTGTTTCTGACGTGAGTAAATAAGAATATTGTTGACACTTTGTTCTGCTTGGTGCTTACGAAGCGAGAATCAAGAGAAATATAATATTTTTCTCAAACATGATCGAAAATGTTTGCATTATTGTCACGAAATGAAGACATGAAGTTTCTTGTTTATGGCTCCCCACATTTACTTCTTGGCCTTAGGCCGTGAAGTAATGTACGTCGTAAGTATGAACGAAACATTATTGTCCGCTGGTCTAAATTTTTAAATTTGCGTACTAACACTAAAAGAAACAAATTCTATGGTTCAATGTATATATTTATGTGCGGTTAAACATGGTGCTGGAATAGTTCATTCGAATGGCATCTTTAAAAAATAAAAAAGGTGACAAATTAAACTATTTTTTCCTTATTAACTATTTACCTAGTTGTTATTTTAATTTTAATATTTCCTTACAATGTTTGAGAAAAACACTATACAAGCCTCGGCCGGAAGAGAGATTGCAGGACTTGTTTTATCCGGCCTCGTCTACGACTCGGCTTCTACCACAAACTCGTTCTGCAATTCCTTACTTCACGGCGTCTGCAGTAATGTACTATTTTCATCACACCTGCTGGTAAATGGTGATATTATATGCAACCATACTTAGACTTAATGAGCTGTATTAAGCCCCTGGTCTTAAAGGTTTCTCTCATTATACTTTACCGCCCGCCCAGACCTCCCGGAGGACCTGCCCCCCACGCCTTTGCCGCACGAAGTCACCGCTTACGTCGGAGTACTGTAGACTGGGCTACTACATTACCGCTTATAATTATTGTTTCTTTATCTGCCTAGAAAGTTTATTTATTTCCTCGTAAATGTGATGAAAAACATTGTATATATCACGGGTGGTGCAAGAATTACGAACTAGTACTAAGATTAAGCCCTCGTCTTTTCACACTCGTTCAAAATGTCTTGTTTACCGCCCTTAATATCAATGTACTATTGCGACCCTAGGGCATCGTGCATCGTTACTTCATAGATAAACAACACCCCACTTTCAGAGAAATAAAAATAGTAGTTTGGGTATCAAGGGCCTAAAGTAACCCATTTTAGACGAGACTATTTATTGGTTCGAGTGCAACGAGGACCAATATAGTAGTCGAGGATAAAATGGGTATTTATGCCTGAGGTATACACTCCACTTTTCACTTCGATTGTAAGGAAAATATTAGGTTTTATTTCACTTTCGTCTTTGAAAATGAAACATCCATACTCGCGCGCTTGGTCTCTCCCCGCCGCGCACCGCTCGCAGACGGCGGGAGCGCGGGGGGCGAGGCCGCGGCGAACGCGCGCCCCCTGCCATGTTACTTTATGTCCTAGAGCATGAAAAGCGATTTTGTGTCACCTAGCCATGACATAAAGGCGAACTTTTCGAGCAAGAGAAATGAAAATACTACGTATTTAATTTATATGAAAAAGTGAAAACCTGCACAGTAGGTACGTAATATTTAAAAGTTGTTGTACTAAATTTGTTAGGTACTACAAGAGTACTTAAAACGATTTTTTTTGCTCCTGTTTTTATATCAGTGATATGATTAAACATGTTTTAAATACTTTATTGTACCTTACTCTAAACATGATGCAATGTAATTATACCTATCATGCTATTTGAATTGTTGACGCTTTAAATGCTTTATTGCAGATTACGTAAAACCTGCTGTTTAATGGAGTCAGAAAGCGTTAAACTCGTAAAAGGGAAATGTTTTAATGGATATAGATAAGAAAAGCTTCAAAAGCGTAATTTAATACAAATTGCAAACATCTGCATAAATACTCACTGGCCTGAAGAACGCTGGGACAAAATAGCCAGTGGAGCGAGTTTAAAACATGAAGATAACCTTGATGTGGTTTGAAGAGGACAAAAAGAGCGTCGAGAGACATTATTTTGGATCTTCATTCCAAAATTATTTACTTGATAACAATAGTTATTTATTATACATGGGGATAAGGTTGTTGTTTTATTCTCGGGCTTATATTGAGACCTGAGCAAGCAAAATTGAGCCACGAACAAAGCGAGTGGTTCAAAAACTGGAATCTTGAGCTTTACGAGGGTCTCAAAGGCACGAGAGTTGAACAAATTTTGCCGGTGAGTATAATACAACATTTTTCACCTCACTATCGCGACGACAATAAAAACCATATACCATTACAAATCTTATCCAAATGTAAGTTAACTTGAAGAAACCAAAACTCAATGTCAACAGCTGTCATAGAATTTCTCCTGGTACTTAGATATTGCCAATAGCTTACCAAGTGCGCGGTAAGACTTGACCAATTTAAAGATGTTACCTCCGAATGCGTATATTTACAACGTATATATAGATCTTACTTATACTTGACTTGAATTAGCGCAAGGTAATTAATTACTTTCCTAACTAGTGGATACCATGCGTTTTTCCTGTCACCTCAGCTGTCATGTTACAACAAGTAGATAAACATGGCCGAGAATTTCCGGTTGATACTCAAGATGGCGAAGATGTCTCAGAATAGTTTTTTTTGTTTTTTGATCGTTTAGTTGGTTAATGTGTAATATTGATAGCGTATTTTGCAGTGAACTAACGAAAATGTGTGCAGCTAATGAAGAATTAACTTTGAAACGCGTCTTTTACCATTCTTTTGTCACTACCCGGTAGTTCGAAAGTCAAACTGCCTTGTGCCTTGGTAAAGTAATTACATATCTCCTTACCAGGGCTCTAACCGTACACATAGCTCTAAGAGCAATTTTCTTTACTTATTTTTTTATTTTTATGGTAGCCCATGCAGCAATATACCTTGACTGGACAGAGCCATTTTATTTAAAAAAAACAGGAATATGGCCGAGAGTGACATATTATGAAAGCCGAAAGACGATAACATGACCTCCATCATATTCATACAGAAAGGAATAAAACGAAGCATGACGCGGATCGTGTGTCGCGAGCAGTCCCGGTGATAGCATTAACGAAACGACCGTTGTGCAAATAAATATGCGTCCATACAATTGCTAACAAACGTGGCATTTCAACTCGCTAACACTTCAACCTCGCATCTAACTTGTTCGAATTAATGTAATATCAACCTTTCTGTTACGCAAATAAGGACGAATTCTGAACAACTAAGAATAGAGATGTGAAGTTGTAAAATGTGTTGGATTTCAATAACTGTTCGGTCCCGATAACTGTTTATTGCTATCACGTGTGACTTGTGGGTATTAAAAGTATTAGTTTGCCTTGTGGTGATTTGTTGTCAGCAAATTAACGAGAGTTTTGTTTTGCGTTTTAGAGACTGATGAAAATAGACACCTTGTTAACCGTGTTCATGTTTTGAAGGTATTATCGTATTTTGACCTGATTTGAAAACAGTTGAAGGTGTTGGTACTGGTATTCGCATATTTTTTAAGGATCAACAATTCGACATTACTCGTGAACATGTTGGAGATATTTAATTCGGTGAAATCGTACTGTTTGTTCAATTGATATGCATTTCGGTTTAATGAACAATTATTTGCTACAAAGATTTCCATCTTTGGAGCAAATAATAGTTAGTGCAGCTTCGGGCTAAGAATCTAGTGTGCTACATCGCGTTTGTAGTTTGGATAGGATCTAGGAGCGTAGACAAGATGCCTGATCTGATTGTTACGATAGTACTACAACCCCAAAAAAGGGATGGATGTGGACAAACATCAAAATGGCAGCCAAGAACAAACCATAAATTAGCTAGTATAGGTTTGATTGATGATTATGAATAATATAATTACATATTACTTGCACAAATTCCAAGTGTTTTAGAGCCTCAGGGTCTTAGTCAGCCAAACAGACGCGAAAAGGCCGGACGGTCTTACACTGGTTCCTGTTGATACCGATGATGATGGTAAGTACTTTTGCTGCGTCGCATTTCGCATACCCGGTCGGCTGGCGGTGTTGCGGTCAGCGCAGCCAAGCACAAGCATGCTAAGTACTCAAACTGGGAACCGGTGTACAACTTTGTCCCTCTTGCTTTTGAAACGGCTGGACCCTGGTGCTCGGAAGCTAGATGTTTTGTACAGGCTCTAGGTAAGCGCATGCGAGCTTAAGCATTGCGATGTTTGGTCTGGATATCGCTGCCATCCAACGCGGGAATGCAGCGGGAATTTTTGGGCCGGGTACTTACCTGACTTAAATAAGATTTTTGATTGTATATTGCCTATCTAAATGGTATTGATGAAGCGCGATGATATTTTTATGAGCGTACATTTCTTTTTGACAAAACCTGAGGTGGCTATGAGTTGACAGAACCTACAACTAACGACATTGTCGCTTGAAAAATTGCAGATTATGTACCGACGTCTCGTACAAACTTGAAAAAAGTAATAATGTAATTTATAAACAGACAAACAGACATATAGAGCGGCGCCAAAAGGGTTCCTTTTACCGACTTTTTATGGTACGGAACCCTAAAAATAAGATGCAAAGCCCTCAATGCCCTTAAGTACCTCGTTACAGGGATCCTAGATACAGCAAAACTGTTAGTAACGGTGCCTAATAGCACATTCGCTTTTATGAACACGTAAATATACACATAAACGCATGTAGGCACTAAAGCGTAACCGTTAAGGACATATTGGAAACTCGGTCTAATGCTCAATGGGGTGCACCCGCCTGGTTCATTTGCAAGTTTACTCCAAAGATTTTCTACATGAATGCCGTTTATGTTCGGGAACATTCATTCTTCTCGTCAGAGGGCATTGGAGGTCCTGAAGCGTAAGAACCGTCCCAATTAACCCAATAAAAATAAGTAAAGAAAATATAGTTTAAATAAATATATTTCAGTACATAATCGCATTAGATAGCGACTTACCAAATTCTTAACTTACATAAGACATTTAAAATTATTTTCATCACACCTGCTCTTAAATGGTGATATTATATGCAAGCACACGGAGACTTAATGAGCTGTGTTAAGCACATGGCCGTATTGGAGTTTCATACATTTTACCACCCGTCCGGTGCTCCCGGAGCACCTGCCGCCCCACGCGCGCGCCCCGCGCTCACAGCGGAGTACTATGGACTACGCTACTACACTACATCTTATAATCATTGTTTATTTATTTGCCTAGTAAGTTTATTTTCATCACACCTGCTCGTAAATGGTGATATTATATGCAAGCATACTTATACTTAAGAGCTCTATTAATCCCATGGTTTTAAAGGATTCTCATACTACTTTACCGCCCGCCCGGAGCTCCCGGAGCACCTGCCCCCCACGCGCTTGCAGCACGTAGTCACTCCGGAGTACTTTGGACCGTGCAACTACACTGCCGCTAATTATTATTGTTTCTTTACCTGTCTAGAAAGTTTATTTATTTCCTCGCAAATGTGATGAAAAACATTGTGTGTACCACAGGCCTTAAGGGGATTACTAACTCGGGTCATTTAAAGCCCTCGTCTATGTAATGCCCTTCTTACCGCTCTAGATGCACAATGTACTATTATTTCTTTGCATCTATTAAAAAAGGTTATTCTAAATCTGTCAATGCAACTCCAGCAGTTCCTTTAAATAATAATACACATTACATTTACATTTAAAAAATCTCTCACGTCACGTGGAATCAATATAAAAAAACGATCACACCCTCAAATAATAAACACGCTCTTTTACATAGTAGGAACATTACAAAATGAGATAATGAATGATGCATAAGCAAACAACCAACAATAATAATTCTCTTCCATTATTTGCATTCTTAAAAAATAAAAAACGAAACACATTCCTCATTAATCACAAATCCACGACCCAATTTAATTACCTCGTATCTCCCTAGACGTTGTTTTGAAGCGCAATTTTTATTCCATTCGTATCACGGTTTCTTTTAGAAATAAACGAGGTTAAATCAGGCGAAATGTTATTCTAGCAGGCTTTGTTTTTGCAGAAAATTGCCTCACGATTCGAACTAATTCTAAATGCAAATCGGGGTTGCAGTGTGGGGGTTTAGCGTTCTGATACCGTTTTTATGGAAACAAAATGTTTGTTGAGTCTCTAAAACATACAGCGAAGTTGAGCAAAGCTTTTTACCTTATATGTAGGCCTGGTTTTATTTTATAGAGACTACGAAATATTGGGTACAACCTCTAGGTAATATTCAGGTAATAGTATAACAATTTCAAACTTCAAGCAGGCATAAATATAAGTTATCAATATCTAATAGGTACTCAAATAATAACTATTTCGATATATTTATAATTGTGCGTTGAGTTACGTTAGCAAACTAATACTTCCCTAAGGGCCATTTGCACTAACCGGGGTTAGTGGAATTTTACAGCTAACTCCGGATTAAATGGTGAACCGTGGTTGGCGCAAGTGGGCTTAAGTATGCAGTGATACAGGGGTGCGGAGCTGGTAGACCTCCCCGTGGTGCATCCTGGGAGGGGGAGAATGGCCCGCTCAGTTGGCAGCGATGGCTATTCTCCCTCTGCGAACTACCAGACTGGAGGCGGTGGCAGTTGAGTCTCTCCTGCGTGGGCGCTAATGCCGGGTTCGTTTGGGGAGAACTGCTCCCAGCATGCCTCAGCTCATCTGAGGTGGCAGGGGACGCAGTTCTCGCCCAGCTGGGCGGGTGGGGGTGCGGACGCACCGATACCCACTTTTGTGGGAAGCTGCTCCCAGCACGCCTCAGCCTATCTGAGGTGGCAGGGGAGGCAGCATGTGAGGGGCTTGTGGGCTCCAATGACCCTCAGAGCTATGCCGGACAGGGCCTCCCACACCGGACAGGCCTGAGGGGAGGAGCCAGACGAGCAGAGAACGGCGGGCGGCGGTGCCGCGTGGAGACAACCACAACGTAAAAAACCCTAATCCCAAGGTGTGGCTGGCGTGCCGAAGGGATGAGTGGCTGGGGGGAGCCCAGTCACTAGCGCCGCAAAGCAAAGGGGGGCATATCCCTTTAAAAATAGCAAAATATGAGTGGCCAATACACAGTTAAACTACCCCAGGAGGTTCCAATCCTCTGTGTCACCACAGAACGGGCGAGTGCCCGTACTGTGGTGACATGCCGCCCACCGTATTCTGGGGGGGCACACAACTCCAGGACGAAACCAAACGACTCTGGCAAACGATCAACGGATACCGATGCTCACGATTTGGATCTGCCGCTTAGGTTAAGTGGAGGAGGAGATGCGGAGGAGGCTGTGATCGAGTCCTCCCCGAAACTTGCACACGGAGGAGAAGATGCGGCCAGCGAGGAGGCGGTGTATACCCTGTCCTCACCCGGGCTTGCCCTGCCCTCTCCTAAGCCCGTTCCAGTGGGGTACCGCCCACTGCGGGACGCGCTTGGGCGTTACATACGCTATGCCGCGCCCGACACTGTAACGGGGGCAGAGGATGCGCCTGTGCCTTCAGGGTTCAGGCAGTTCGTGCGTCCTTCCACTCCTAGGACGAGAGTTTTTACCGGGAGGACGGCCGGTCCCCGCGGAGTGGAGACGACTCAGTCACCTGAGAGAGAGGAGTTCTACTCCCCCTCAAGGCTGGACAGGCGTGACTTGTTTGGCGAGGGAGAAGCCGACACCGGTGACTCGGAGGGCTCGGTGGATATGGGTCCACCAAAGGCACTAGCGGAGCCCTCAACCTCAGGCATGGGCCAGAAGTTCTGGGGCTCGAGGCCCGACAAACGACTCGCGGATGAGCTCGTGCTTTCTTCCGGCTCAGAGAGTGACGCGGGACTCTTGTCGGGCACTGCCACTGCCAAAAGAGGCAGGAAAGCCAAAGGAGGGGGGCGCCGCATAGGCCCTAAAAACAAGACTGATGCGCTTGGCCAAACACCCATCGTCCCGGTCGAGCGCATAAGGCTCAGCTCGCGCTCACCGATAGCCAAAGTGCAGGAGTCGGAAGTGACCGACCGACCCGGCTCTGGGAGCCCGAAAAGGACCGACGAGGGAGCCGAGGCAGACTCGGCACGGAGTGGAGGCTCCCTGGAGGTGGGCAGAACTCCGCCAACTACCACGGCGCACGACACGGGCCTTGCCCTGGCAAAGCAGGAGCTGAACTGCCTCAGGCGGGAGGAGCTCCAGCGCAAGGCAGAGGAGGAGGTGGCAAGCCTCACGCGGTCGTTGGCGTCTCGAGAGTCCCCAAAGAGTGGCGGGACACTTCCGGGCCCACCCGACACAGAGGAAGCGGACGGCACTGCGGTCTCACTCCACGAAAAGGTGAAGAACAGCCTCAAGATGGTTGAAATGGTGGCCACTAAGTCCGCCAACCTGAAGGGGACATTTGTGCGCGCTCTAAAGACAGCTGTCACCTCAATCGGAGAAGCGTTTGAGGACCTCAAAGAGCGCACATCCTCTGAAGAGACCCGACGGCTGCAGAGGCAAAATACTTACCTGAGGGCGGAGGTCAAGGATCTGCGTTCCGAAGTGGAGGAGCTGAGAGCGGAGCTTCGGGCCCACTTTAAAAAGCAGGTCCCGGTCCCGTCCCCACCTAAAAAGGCACCACAGCCCGCCACTGCGCCCGCACGTGGCGATACGGACGAACTAGTCAAGGCAATCACGGCCAAGGTAGGGCGGATCCTTGACGAGAGGCTCGGAGCCCTCGAGCGTGATGGCAGGCTTCTGCCAGCCAAAACGGGGCAGCCCCCACCGGCCGCAGACCGGGGACGACAAGCCGCGCAAACGGCCACACGGGGGAGAATGGTAGGGCAAACGCCTACCCGAGGTCCCCCAAACTACACTACGGAACCCCAAAAGGGCGGGACGAAAAAAGGACAGGGCAAAGGGAAGGGCAAAAAGAGTGCGCCAAAACCAGCAGAGAAGGCCACTGCCACTTCGAACCCTCTTCCGCCCACGACCGAACCCCCTCGCCCAGCGGCCGCTACGTCCACTGACGAGGGCTGGAAGGTGGTCGGCGGCAAAAAGGAAAGGAAGAAGGCGGCAGGGAACAAGACGAAGGCCCCCCAGCCAGCACCGCAACGGGTGAAGTCTAAGGCCCGGAAACTTCGCCCTCCCCGCTCAGCAGCTGTGGTGCTAACCCTGCAGCCAGAGGCCGTAGAGAATGGCGTCAGTTACGCCCAGGTGATCTCCAGGGCAAGGGAGACGGTAGACCTGGAGCAGCTCGGCATCTCCGCCTTGAAATTTAAGATGGCAGCCACTGGCGGCAGGGTGCTGGAAATCCCAGGTGCAGCCAGTGGCGAAAAGGCTGACTCGCTGGCCGAAGCGTTAGCCAAGAACCTGGGGACTGACGTCCGAGTCTCCAGGCCGGTGAAGTGCGCGGAACTGCGACTCACAGAGCTCGACGACTCAGTGTCGCCTAGCGAGGTGGTTGCTTCGGTCGCGAGGGTCGGTGGCTGTGCGGAGGGACAGATCAAGGCTGGAGAGGTCAGACAGGATGCCTCCGGCCTCGGTACGATCTGGCTCCGCTGCCCAGTCAGTGCAGCCAAGAAGGTGGTGGAGGCCGACGGTGGGCGGCTCCAGGTAGGGTGGGTCCGGGCCGCAGTAAAGCTGCTGGATCAGCGTCCCATGCGGTGCTACAAATGTCTCGAAAAGGGGCATGTTAGGGCAAATTGCACCAACGACGCTGATCGCAGCGACACCTGCTACCGCTGCGGCAAGCCCGGCCACAGAGCGTCCGACTGCTCGGAGGCGCCACACTGCGTTGTGTGCGCTAACGAGGGGAGCAAGGCAGATCACCTGCTTGGGTCTAAGGGGTGCATAACCACAACCTCTGCCCCCAAAAAGTCGAAGACGAGGACTGGAGCCGCCCGCCGGACCGCATCCCAGCCCACGAAGTCCCCAGCCGTCGCTATGGAGACGCAGGAGGTGGATCCAGCGTCCCTCGAGTAGATAGATGGCTATACGTGTGCTCCAGACGAACCTCAACCACTGCGCCAGGGCCCAGGATCTCTTGTTCCAATCTCTGGCGCAGTGGATGATCGGTGTTGCCGTGGTCGCTGAGCCATACTCGATCCCGTCCCGTGATGACTTCATAGGTGACGTGGACGGATCGGTGGCGCTGGTGGTGCGAGCGATGGCGGGTGTTCTTCCGCCTTCAGCTGTGACCAAAGGGAAGGGGTATGTGGCGGCGCTATGCGGAGAAATATGGTTTGTCGCAACCTATTTCTCCCCAAATCGCTGTCTGGCCGACTTCGAGCGGTTTCTAGACGAAGTGGGGGCGCTAATCGGGCGGCTCTCTCCGCGTCCCGTGATCGTTGCCGGAGACTTCAACGCGAAGTCCACAGCATGGGGTTCTCGGGTGACAGACGCGAAGGGAGCCACGCTCGAGGAATGGGCTGTTGCGGCGGGGCTGGCAGTTCTGAACGAAGGAACGGCAGACACGTGCGTGCGACAACAGGGTGGTTCCATCGTGGACATAACGTTCGCGAGTGCTGCCCTGGCGCGCCGTGTCCAGGGTTGGGAGGTCATGGTGGGGGTGGAGACGTTGTCCGACCACCGGTACATACGGTTCGACGTCACCACCTCGGACACCTCGTACAACCCAAGCCGGATGGGCCCGGTCGGGGGTGGCCCAAGATGGGCTCTCACCAAACTCGACCGGGAACTGCTCAAAGAGGCGGCGATCGTGGAGGCCTGGCTGCCCGTACAGGAGGGAGCGGTGGTGGTAGAGACGGAAGCATCCTGGTTCCGGGGGGCTATGACACGTGTGTGCGATGCGTCAATGCCCCGGGCCAAGCCCCTGCCGCCAAAACCGAGCGTGTACTGGTGGTCCGCCGAGCTCGCGCGGCTGCGCGAGGGCTGCATAGCCGCGCGTCGCCAGTACATGCGCCAGAGGCGAAGGAGGAGGCCCAACGAGGACGAGATCCGCCGCTCCTACCAAGCGTACAAAGACTCCAGGGCAGAGTTTGCGATGGCCATAGGGAAGGCAATTGAGGCGAGTCGTGCCGAATTTCTGGAGACCCTCAATGCCGACCCGTGGGGAAGGCCATACAAACTTGTCCGGAGTAAGTTACGCGCATGGGCACCACCGCTGACCCAAACGCTTGAGCCGGACCTCATGGACCGAGTGGTGGCAACGCTCTTCCCCGAGCGGGGCCCGCACACACCACCTGCCATGGCGCCCCTAAGGGCGGAAGTTTCTGAGGAGGCTGGAGTCCCACCCATCACTCCAGGGGAGCTCAACGCAGCGGTCCATCGGCTCAGGGCCAAGAGCACGGCCCCCGGGCCCGACGGCATTCCGGGTCGTGCTTGGGTCTTGGCCGTAGACGCTCTGGGGCCAAGGTTGCTGCGGCTCCTGAGCGCATGTCTGGAGCAGGGTTGCTTCCCCAACGAATGGAGGACCGGGAAACTGGTCCTCCTTCGAAAAGGCGGGCGGCCGGCGGACTCTCCAGCCGGGTACCGGCCTATAGTCCTGCTCGATGAGGTGGGCAAGCTCCTTGAGCGCATAATCGCAACTCGCCTCATCGAGCACATGGAGCGCACAGGGCTGGATCTGGCTGACCAGCAGTTCGGCTTCCGGAGGGGGCGGTCGACGGTGGACGCGATACTCCGGGTGAAGGCCATAGCGGAGGAGGCTGCTTCCCAGGGTGAGGTCGTTTTGGCGGTGTCGCTAGACATCTCCAACGCCTTCAACACCTTGCCCTGGGAAGTCATCAACGAGGCTCTGCGCTTTCACGGAGTGCCTCCCCACCTGTCGCGCATAGTAGCCGCCTACCTGGAGGGACGGGTGATAGTCTGGCCGGGGCGACGAGACTGGGGTCGGAGGCATATGTCGTGCGGAGTTCCGCAGGGGTCGGTGCTGGGACCACTCCTGTGGAACATAGGCTATGACTGGGTTCTACGGGGGGGAAAACTTGAGTGGAGTCGGCGTCACCTGTTACGCCGACGACACGCTCGTGACGGCCAGAGGACCCAGCTACCGCGACGCAGCTATCCTGGCGACGGCCGGAGTCGCCCACTGTGTGGCCCGCATCCGCCGCTTGGGTCTAGAGGTGGCACTCACAAAGTGCGAGGCCATCTGCTTCCACGGCCCGCGGAGAGCGTCTCCATCTGGCGCCCAAATCATCGTGGGAGGAGTCCCGATTGCTGTCAAGCCGACACTGCTGTACCTCGGTGTCGTGCTTGACAGCAAATGGAACTTCAAGGCACATTTCGAGCGCCTCGCGCCGAAACTACTACGTGCCGCGGCGGCTCTTGGGCGTATACTGCCCAACCTGGGGGGGCCCAACTCAACGTGCCGCCGTCTTTACACTGGCGTAGTGCGCTCGATGGCGCTCTACGGTGCCCCTGTATGGGCGGATGCCCTCAGCAGCCACAACATTGCTCAACTGCGGAGACCGCAGAGAGCAATGGCGCTGAGGGTAATCCGAGGATACCGCACGGTGGGCGCGGAGGCTGCATGTGCGCTGGCCGGGTGCCTGCCCTGGGATCTCGACGCGAGGGCCCACGCTGCACTGTTCCGGTGGCGAGCGGAGGCACGAGCCAGGAACAACCCACCGGCGCCACCAGAGGTGGAAAAGCGGCGCGAAGAGCTCCAGGGCGAGGCGATGGAAATGTGGGTGCACCGGCTGGAACGGCCAAGGGCCGGCTCCCGCACCATAGAAGCAGTTCGCCCAGTCCTCCACGACTGGGTCGAAAGGCGCTCCGGGGTTCTCTCTTTCCGACTGACGCAGGTGCTGTCCGGGCATGGCTGCTTCGGCAGCTACCTGCACAAGGTCGCGCAGAGAGAACCGACACCAGAGTGCCACGCGTGTGGAGCTGGCGTAGACTCGGCCCAGCACACACTGGCCGAGTGTGCGGCATGGGAGGCGGAACGGCAGGAGGTGATAGCCCAGGTGGGGCCAGACCTATCGCTGCCGGCGGTGGTGCGGGCCATGGTGGCCAGCGAGGAAGGGTGGGAGGCTCTGCTTTCGTTTAGCGAGCACGTCCTCAAAGAGAAGGAGGCGGCGGAGCGCGAACGGGAAGCCCAGGCCGAGGCAGACCCGATGCGCCGCCGCCGCACAGGACGCAGGCGCGCCGCCCACGAGCGGAACCTGCCACCCTAACGAGAGCTGGCTGGCGAGGGACACGAGAGCGCCTTCGCCCATGATGCCGGCTCTCGAGCATGAGAGCGCGACCCTGTGTCCGGGAAGCGCTCCCACGGTGAAGATCGGTCGGCTCAAAGCCCGACCTTGCGACGGATCCCGCTCCGGGATGGCCGCTGCGGGGCTGCGGAGGTATCGCGCGAGCTTCCCCGGGACCCCGCATTTGCAGCGGTGAGAGGACACCATGGGGTTTAGTGGGTAGGGGGGCCTCTTTACAGCCTCGAGTCCCACATAACCGACCGGGTTGCACACCACCTTAGACCCGGCGGTATGCGTAAATGCATTCCCCATGTAAAAAAAAAAAAAAAAAAAAAAAAAAAAAAAAAAAAAAAAAAAGAATGCAGTGATACAGGCGGCATAACAGCCAGCTATACGTATCAAACGTCACCTGAACTTGCCTAGACCCGCTGCCGCATGTCTAGATATTATTTCCCTAAGTACCTATTGCAGGCCGCATAATATATCACCAAACAGTATAACAGTAACATCAAACATCGTCTGAACTTGGCTCGACTTGTTGCCGCATGTTAAGATATTACTTCCCTATTGATGCAGGCGGCATAACACCTAACTTAGATTTGAAATCGCTAAGTTAAATATTACTGTTGCTTTGTGTCCAAATATAAAAATGGTAATCTTATCAAATAAGTCCTTAAGATTTCGGTGTTTTCGGAATTCTTTTTTATTCATTCGAGTTCATCCAATATTGTGTTGAATACGTCTTCAAATAATTTTGAAATATTTCGAATGCTATAACGAAAACCAAATAAGCACCATTTTATTTCCGATACCAACAGCTCTATTGCACAATTTTCTGCCTTATAAAACCTTTCAATTTTAGCTATCTATCTCACTCATATCTCATATCTCTGCATATCTTCATTTATTTTGAACTCTACACACGCTAGTTTTTTGTTTTTCCAATAAATTACGTTCCGGAACAAACTAATACTAAATGCCGATCGGCCTTGCATTGCTACATGGAATTTCAATTACCACCTGCGCGGATTACAGATGATACCAGTACCCTTACCACGAGCTTGATACTGTGTCATTAACTAGCACCCGCTTAAACTCACTATCAGTGAATCTCGCTGATACAAGCACTGAATAGAATGAATACGAGATGCCAGTGTTCGAAACCGGTATCTAATTTTAGCCATTAAATATCCCCATATTTTAAATTATGTTCTCTTCATACAGGACTCAATGTTGTATGTATTAACAATAACAACTTCGTATAATTAGATTACGAGTACCTCATTCCGCACTAGCATCAAAATGTACTATTTTATACAGGCTTTTATCGCTGACTGTACTTACCTATCCACGGTCAAATTATACTCATCAAATCAATTCTAAGAAACCCAAACACAATGGGGTTTGGTTGTTTCATCCTAGGGTTCCAATGGCCACCTCCGGTCTCCATTATCCAATCAGCTTGATGATATTGTCATTGTATTGTCATCCAACTTACATGTGAAATTTCAGGTTATTCGAATAACGGGAAGTTATTCAAACTCAGCTTGCAAGATATGACAATACACATTGCAATACATTGCAATTAAATAAAAGTTTGTTAAAAACAGAAGATATCGGTATTTTTGTAGGGAGAAAGTACTAATATCAGACCCCTACGAGAGGCATCTAGTTTACACAACGGCTAGCAAGCACAGCCATGTTTGACTCATGGTAAAGGTACAGTTCATGCCGGAGGGCAAAACTGGGACGTGAAAAGATAAAAGAGCTTATGAACACTAGCATTAATTGCAGCTATGTTTTTATAGACTTAAACAGGATATTGAGCTCAGGTGTATTTTTTAAGCATTTAAAAGGGAGTGAAAAGTGCTGGAAATTAAAAATGGATCGTTGTCCTTTATTACCGACAATGAAACGCGGTTTTCTCGATTTTTTAACACGTGTAAAATGGTAACGGTAAAATTTTTTAAATAAATAAACATATGTGTTTGAAGTAGACTATTTGAAATGATTGTCTTTTATGTCGGTAAGGTATTTTTCTTTTCAGTTAAGGTATTCTATAAAACACTGCGACATAGTAGGCTTTTTCAGCGAAGACAGCCTTCCGATTGATCACTGTCGCACTGTGCATCCCACGAAAAGGTCTAGTTTTTCGGTGACGTGACGCGTATGGAAGCTATCAGAAATATGTGGATAAATCTTAAATATCAAATATCAGCTCCTTAGCCCTTTTAGGAGCATTCAGATAATAGCGTCACGTTCCGACACTTTAGTGGAATAGTGAATATGTGCTTGTTAAAGTAAAATGTACAACTTTGTCGTCTGTTAATAAGGTTTATAAGTAAACAAATATGTATTTATGGCATTAGTGCCTTAACGGCAACCTTACCTTAACAAAGTGGCAGCTTTTACTTAAAAAAAATCACGTATAATCCTGAAACCTCGTAATGACTCGCTAATACGGAACCATCGACAATGTAATATACTACCTATTATGGTTAACCCAAGAGTTAGCTCAGTCGAATCTAACAGGTACGAGTATATATTTTTGCAACTTTTATCTATTATACATACTAAATAATTAATTTTTAAAACGGGTCACTTTCACTTTCGTTCTTTACGAAGAACGACATCAGGAGCGACCACCCGCGACAGAGGCAAGTCGTACACTGCGGGCTAATGCCCTATCTGCTCTGCTACTTTCAGCTGGCGGTGGTAGCGGCGCGGGGGGCGACACGGCGGACGATCTACCCTCGTTCTCATTATCGCTTTCGCGAACCGGGTTGCAAACAACACTCACTACGTCACTCGCTAAGGGCACGTTCACGCAGTCCACTGACGCGGTACCCAAAACCGTTTTCCAACTGGGTGGTACTGACCAACCACAATCACGGTTGAAGTTTGGATGACGACTTATTTCAGTAGCCTCCCGTATTTTTCTCTAGACAACACGGTTACCCTATCAAACCTAATATAATGCGTCGAATCCGAGTCCAATACGTGTTCCGTTACCGCAGAACCACGGCCATCTCGGTTTTTCATACTGCGTATGTGTTCCGTGAGTCCCGTAGAAATATTCCGGCCGGTCTCTCCAATATAATTCTTTCCACACGATTATACATACCTTATAAATAATTATCGGAATTAGGTGAGCTACATTGGGTTATTCCCATATAGTTGATAATGTCTTAACGCGATTCAGCTGACGACCTAAACTGAGTCGCTTCCATACAAATGAACCTTGACTGAACCTAAGCTGCACGACGTTAAGACGTCATGGTGAGGCCCCCGTACATCCACAATAAATGGTTAAATCACCAAATGAGTTGGTGGTAACTACCTACTGAAAATAACCCAATTTGGCTAAGACCAATAAAAGAAGGAGTTTAATTATAACACTACTGTGAATTTTATGTAGATGAAGAAATATTCTAGGATCTCTTAGGATGTGCTATATTTTTTAAACCTGGTACAAAAATGATTGCCCCTTCATTGAAATTAAACACTTTAGAACGGATTAATCGCGTTTATTAACACCATGATCCTACGTCACCATCTCTCAGTAATCATCTTAACCCTGTGAAAACGAGTGCTGTAAAGGGCTCGAAACGTAGGTTCATGGTGTTAATAAACGCGATTAATCCGTTCTAAAGTGTTTAATTTCAATGAATATCAATCGCGGTAACAGAAGACAATATTATGATTGCCCCTTCATTTCTTTCATGTATTTTTATTGGTTGGCAAGATATTAATGAACAATGTTATGTGAATCATCAATCATCAATCATCATTTATTTAGTATGTGGGAGTCAGGTTACAATTTGCAGTTACAATTGCCAAACATTAAATATCCGTATCACTGAACCCTACCTTTTCAGGTATACATACAATTTCCTTACAACTAAATAACACTATAGACATAATTTATTAACGCGCTTATAACAAACAAGATAACGAGAATGCTTTCGTTAAATCTGAATTGTTCAGCTGTCACGTCTCGTACCTACCTTAAATCACGTTCCACAAACAAAATGACGCATACTAATTTTTAGAATTCCGTAGTCGACTTTCCCATTCAAGTTTATTATATTTCGGTCCATTGTTTATTTTTCAGCGACTTACAAATAAAACTAGTAGTTTGCCCTGGACCTGAACTCGCAACCCCTATATCTCGGCAACGGGTACACTACATAATCCCGAAAAACTTTTTGTCGATTTGTGAAATCCCGAATTTTACAATACCGATTATGAAAATCCTGAGCTATTAAAACTCCGATCGTCATAATTCCGACTCATCAAAGCACGAATATTTATAATTCCGAATTACAAAAATAACGAATTTTAAAATTCCGAATTAACATAATACTGAATTTAATCATTCCGAGACAAAACAACACCGAAAATAACATTTCCGAATTTAAAAAAACGAATGCCGAATTACATTATTCCGAAGTTATTTATACCGATAAATAAAATTCCGATTGTAAAATTTCCGATGGTTAAAATCCCTATTTTGTGAATTCCGAATTACTTGTTATTACGAGTACGAGTTACGGTGACTCTAGTTGGAAAGGGGGGCCGCGAAAGATTCGGTTCTGCGGCAGCTCGCTTCGCTCGCTCGGCTCGCGCGCTGTTATAGGTCGCAGTTCAACCTAACACACCTCCTCGCTTCGCTCGTCGTCGTACCTAACGGTGACTCTGGTTGCAAAGGGGGGCCGCGAAGGATTCGGTTCTGGCGCTTCGCAGGCCGCTGCCGCGGCACGCTCGCTTCGCTCGATCGGCTCGCGCGCTGTTAGGTCGCAGTTCAACATAACGCCTCCTCGCTTCGCTCGTCGTCGTACCTAACGGTGACTCTGGTTGCAAAGGGGAGCCGCAAAACATTCGGTTCTGGGGCTTCGCCGGCTGCTGCCGCGGCACGCTCGCTTCGCTCGCTCGGCTCGCGCGCTGCTAGGTCGCAGTTCAACCTAACACTCCTCCTCGCTTCGCTCGTCGTCGTACCTAACGGTGACTGGTTGCAAAGGGGGGCCGCGAAAGATTCGGTTCTGGCGCTCCGCCGGCCGCTGCCGCGGCATTTATATAAATTCAAGATGATAAATATCGGGATTATGAAATCGAACAATAATATTTCGGCATTTCAGATTTGCGATAGGAATCCTACTCGAGAACTCGAGGAACAAACATACACACAAATTGAAAATGAGACTGAAAGAACTCACTCGCTTCGCCCGCTCGTTCGAAAACATGCAAAAAATGTAGCTTTAATGAAAAGTTTTGTGTAAGTGAAGCTTTAATCAAAACTTTTTTTCCAAATTTCGTTTTAAATAAAATAAGTAAGTAAGTAAACGCCGCGAAAATACCCCGACCCGACTGCTGACCGATCGTTTTAAATATGTAAGTAATTGGTTCTAAGCTAGACTTTTGTAACTGACGGGCCATTATGGAACCCTACTCTGAACAAGTTGCGACATGCTCTTAGCCGATTTTTGGTAAATGTTCGATTCGTGTTCAGGAACGTAAAATTTTATACAAAATTATTAAACTCATTACGTAAATAGTGCACGCGTGCGGGTGTGGTGATTTTTAAACTGCGCCCCCCTCAAAAGCTTCTTACGCCCACAATAGTTCTGTGGTATGATTTACACAATATAATATTTCCATTAAATTGGTGAAGTATTGTACATGTTTTCTAAACATTTAACGTAATGTATTATTTTTATGCGTGTTCACAAATCTAGAATAACATCCTTCATCGCACTTGGCCTTAATTTTTATCGTTGTTGTTTCATTTAGGTATCCATTTGAGTATGAGTCTGTCATGTTTAAGATAGAGTTTGATGTATTTGTGTTCGTTATCAAAGCGAACTGTATTAGTAGAAGGTATTTTAGCCCTTACAATAATATTGAGAAAATATAGGGAGTCTAGCTTTAGGTAAAAGGCGGCATTTTTTAATCGTCAATGCCAATAGAGGAATAAAATAAAGCATAACCAGGAATATATGACTATGCGCCATGATGCGGTATTTCCTTAGAAATAATTTCATACATTGGCAATATATAAAATTTGTCACTATCATTCTATAGTCCGCTTCGTTATGCATCTCTTTCGCTTGAAGTAGGTAAGTGCATTGAAGAGGGAGATATAGATTTCCGTTCGTTCGATTTTCACGGTAGTGTGACATGAAGTGCATTGAATTGTTGCCATATGAACGAGAGTAATAGCGCCCTCTTGACAATCTGTTCCTGGTCAGACTTTATATTAATTGGAATTACGGATTAAGTCTAAAATTTACGGGATTTCCATACATTATCAGAATATTTTTTAAACCCTTAGCTATATGTAGGTATGTATCACTTTGGAAGTTGGATACCTAACTTAAAATCTGGATAATGGATAAGAAAAGTAAAGGTTTCGGATCCCGTTGTCCGTATTGTCTATAGGTTAGCCAACAATACATATATGGACAAATTTGTATTTACTTATAAATTCGAGCATTTGAGATAATATGTGGTTTTGTAGGTAAGTTCCTGAACTACGTCATACTAACGTGTCCGTACTAACGTGTCCATTCTCAACGAGCTCGGAAGAACCACCACGACTATCCACAATCTGTAACTAGAAGATCCTTAAGTATTTTGAACATGTCGCTCGTAGAAACCAAGTTGAAAGCAGTTGGTCAGGTCGATGGGAACAGAGCACGCGGTTGATCGCTTACCCGATGGTAAGACCTGATAAATCTCCGCCTTGAATATATCTGAAGCTGGTCTGAAGCTGGCTGGCCACTGCCGCAACGTTGCAATAGCTACACTTCGGAAGTCATGTATCCTTTAGTTATTTTGCACAAAGTCCGAAAATTTAAAATTAATCCGACTAGCTAAAAATAGAAAATGTGCGCTACGGACTTGTTGACTTTCAACAAAGCTCGTGTTAAGTGGCTGCTTTATCCAATTCAGCTCACTTTGGTTGAAAAGTGCTGTTGTTTTCTCTAGTACTCTACTGAACTTATTGCATTTTTGTTTTGTTTTTTTCAATTGAGGCACATTACAATGCACTAATGAACGTCAACAAAAGAAGCTAATACCGGTTCTAACCCTTTACCACAGCCCGAGAAGATTATTACCGGCAAGAAACTCGGCGAGACTTTCAAAAGAAAATAGTGAAATAGAAAAAACACATAAAAAAATAAGAATAAGCAAAAGAATAAACAAAATTCACTGTTTTACACGATATATAGGTACACAAACAATTGATATGATTTCTTTCGTGAACTGTGTCCCTCTACTCTGTAAGCTACTACTGCTTACAGAGTGGAGGACATATTTTTAATTTTTTGTTGGTTTAGTTACAGTTTCTGGTATGGGCCATGCATATTTGTATTTAACTAGTCCTCTACTGTGTAATAAGCCATAATGAACGATTTGTTCAAAAAATTCTTAAGAGCGGAAAGGGCAATTGCAATGCTTCATCCATTAACTTGTTATAAAAATGAATACCTTGTCCAAAACCAAACTTATATTACTCTACGGACACGATACTTCTATATGCTAGCTTATTTTTGTTTCGAGTGTTATAGCTAGAAACATCAGTAATTCTAGTGAATCTAAGTTTCTAATAATACTGAAGCTAAATACGAATGTGTATACGCGAAGACGCCGCGAAGAATAATATTACGTTCTACTCGACTTTATTTCATGACTCATATATTGCCTAGTTGACTGGTGATCAAATACTATGTAGTAAATCTCCTACTAACAGGTCTGGCGTTTAGCAGATCACGAGTTGATCATAAGCTCAAATTAGGACCCACAAAGTACAAAATACTACAGCCACTATCCGACTAATTGTTTAGTGAACGCAGTTTTTTCCGATCATGCTAATTGTCTTTTGTTATTCATTTCATCAATGTCGGCCTACGTTTTTATGCCGACAGCGTATCAGTTCGCTGTTTTGATGTACGCTGGCAAAAATCCGAAACAATGTTTACAAACCGTATTTTTGTTCGCGCTCACAAAAGTGCCAGCCTGAATTTTATGCAAATTCCTCCGATTATAAACAAAAGCTTTTCCCGGTCGTGATGTTGCAAATTTTCTATAAAATAGACCCAGTTTTGGACAAACGTTTCACAACTTTGATATAAATGAAAAGTTCACGAATACAAAAAATCCTATTGTACTTTTTCGGTAGTAGTTTTAAGGATGACTCACACTAGCACGGGACGGGACGGGGCGAGACGGGGTGGGACGGGAAAATCTGTCAATTTCTATAGAAAGAATCACGTGATAGCTCGGAGCCCTCGGATGTCACGTGACGCTTTCTATAGAAATTGAAAGATTGTCCCGTCCCTCCCCGTCCCGTCCCGTTCTAGTGTGAGTCATCCTTAACTCATTATTAGAACCTATGTATGTTAAGGCTGACAAACGTACCGTTGTTTCAATTTGCAATTTAAATAAGTCTTTTAGTAGGTACCTACTATTATTTTACAGTGCTTTATGGTGTAAATAGATTTGATATTTTAGTACCGCTTATTCCCTATTATTAACTTAAAATATTTACGCAATAAGTTATATTTACCTCTCAATATTTTCGTCACAAAGGAAAATTGTTTTAATATCCAGTTTCCTTGAGACAAACTTGATAAGGTGACCCTTACCTAAGCTTTCTATTACAAAAGCAAAGTGCTTTTATGTCGGGAAAGTATTGAAGATTATAGTGCCCATCCCGTCCGTGATCGAAGCTCAGCGTGAATTTTCCAAAGTGCCGCCTTTAGCTACCGGAAGGTCCTAGGATTAAAGCTTTGCAGATTTTCCCCTCTAAGCTTCGAAGGAAAATGTTTTATGTGATTTTTTTTTAATACATTGGCAGCCTATATTTACTTTGGAAATTATTTTATCATTCTTCTTTACTATTGCTGCATCACTGGCTCTCTTATCCAATAAACGATGGGATTAGAGACGGTTCATTGGATAGAAGTCGAGTAAGCTTAAAAAACTAACTAGCTTCAGTCATGTAAAAAAAAATCCCTTTTACACCCTTTACGCTTTATGAAGAGTATTTGTTTCTATTTGTAGCGGGTCATGTTGTGCGCTGTATGTATTGTTGTGTTAGCCTCTTCTATCGTGCGTCAATGTTATAATTGTTCCTTATAAGACAAGAAAATAATAGTAACCTAGGCTGTTTTGATTCCTGCATTGCTTTTATTTTCTTGAGGCCACTCCATTCCTATCTTTTTAGGACAGTATGAAATCGTAAGAAAAGTTCGGGTCGATAAGAACTGGTTTTGTAAATATAACACGAAATATTTGGGGCAAGTGCTCTATGTACTATAGCGTTCAGAATCGCAAGGGCAATTTATGAATGAATTCATTCATAAATTGCCCATGCAATTCTGAACGCGCGTGTACCTGTGGACACATTCCTATATTGTCAATGAATTCTTTATTTTTTTAAAGTCACAATTAATCAATCTTCAAATTTCAATCGCGGTGATTTCGCTCGGTATCTGTAGGTTACAGATATTATCATATTCATAAATATATATGCATCTGTATTCAAATTTGACCCTTCTTTCCCTGTAATAAGTTCCGAAGTGTGAAGATATTTATAGACTTGACTGTATATCTACTATTTGTACATATGCAGGCCTAAGATGGTTATCTACGAATGTCATTAGATAATGCTATAAGTTGATAATCTGATAAGTTGCACGCATAGCGTGACGATGACAGCTGCCAAATATAAAGACAGCAGCATTTGGCAGCAGGGTTAGCATGGTTGCCATTTTATCGCTTATCACGCTATGCGTCACTTTCGCACATACATACTTGTTAGAACGTGACAGCAACGTCGGTAAACGATAAAAACCCGACCATCATAGACTAGCTGAACTGTTTAAAATTGTCAAAAAGTGCCGACAAACTGTCGTCTTATCAGGCTATCCGCTTGGCATCTTAGACCCCCTAGACACTAAAAACCTACCTACCTAGCAACGTACCTAACGAACAACATAGTTTCAAACAGAATAGACATATATAAGAACGTAAATTAATAAGATGAAAATTAATAATCAAGTGATTATAATTATCTCTTTACCTTAAAATATACATTTCGTTTTTATAAATTGCAATATTCTTGATATAATTCCTTACAGTTATTGGACTTTAAGAAATCCTAAGTCAGCAGAAGTATCGGAATTATTGTTTGACACTGAAAATTTATGAGCAAAACGTATTTTTTAAATCAAAAATAATCAACAAATAATAATATATACTTATTATAACTCTTTACAGACGTTGTAAATAAAAATCGCAGACTTTGGCATTGTGTATTTTTTTGCATTGTATCTCACTGTTTACCTCTCAAATAGCTTCAATCAGACTTTCGGAGCTTACCTTCTCTCGTTTTCTTTCCATTTTTTCTACCGAGAGTACTAAATAACAAAAATAATATTTTTACCGTCCACAGGTAAAAATAATTAATTTAATCGTAATTTTACACAATATGGACAGTCCACAGGTTCATACACGAAGGAGTAAACAGGTACAATTTAAATTCACACCGATTACTATTAACGTTGCCAGCGACGTACAAAAACTTGATAAAATAACTTTTATATCACGAGAACTAATATGCTAATTGAAATGTACCCGTAACATTTATAGATTTTACATAAGTAACACAAGCTTAAAAAGAAGGTAAAAAAATATATGATGCCGCAAAAACTTTCAGCAGCCACAAAATACACAGTATTTGTTATCAGTAAAGATGAAGAAGAAGCTACTAGCTAGTGTTGCCATGCGTAAATAGTATTTTATACAATCGTGATATAATGAAGAGTTTTTCAGTCGAGTACCGTGTTTAGGCCACGAAGCTTGCTGAGTGGCCTAAGTAAGGTACGAGATTGAAAAACTTAATTATATTACGATTGTATACAATACTTTTTCTACGAGTCATCATCATCATCATCTATGGAGGAACAATTTCATCATTCAATTTCATTGACTTAACAAGGATGTAACACAAAAAGATGGCCGGCACGCCGGCGCGGTCGGCGCAGGCGTGAGGCGCGCGCTCGGCAAAGTCTCAGGCGTCATCGCAAATAAGTATAAAATTTGTATGAAGTTCTATTATAGTTGCCTACAGCGTATCGAAATGAAATATTATAGTTGAGTTGGACTGTCTAATATCGAAAAGTATGAGCTTATAGTTTTGTCTATGTACTCGTAATTGGCAGATTAAAGTCGGCGAGTAGAAAAAATACTTTTTGAATATGTGAGTAATATTAGTCTATGGTAATTCGTTTCTTCTGTATATGTAGTGTCAAAAGGTACACCCATCCACAGGTACAGCACTTGCCCCTGACTAAAAGGTAAAATCGCGGCTAAATAATGATAGTTTTATTAAAAGGCGTTTATTTTTTATTTTTTTATTCTAGATAAATACATAATTTCTTATTTCATGCCTAACTAATTACATAATAAACGTAAAGTAGGTGTTACTACGACGGTGACAAACAAGCATACGGCCCGCCTTACGTGAATATTCCACATACATATATCCCACTGCACCAGTTTATTTTAAAAGAGTTTACATTTTCACGCGTGGTATTGGGAAAAGCTTTTACTGCTGACTAGAAGGCCCTAATAAATCCTGCCTGCGAGCTTTCATAGTCCTCAAGCGATATAACTATTATTTACGTATGAAAATGTTAGAGCTAGTAAATTATATTGCATAAGTATATGGTAAGTAAGTTTATAAAGTTAGTCAAGTATTCCTAGATATAATAATATCTACAACGATATTTGTAAATTATTTATGCACATAATCTTAAAATTAATACACGTAGCACATCAATAATGAGCAAAAAGAATATAAATAAACCTAAAATTATTTATTTACACAAGATAAGCTAACATCTTAAATTTAAACGTCTTTGTTTAGAACCACAAATTTACGAAATCGTTCTACCGATAAATTTTATCGTCGTACGGCGGCAAGCTAATAAAGTAGGGTGCTGGCGGCGGCGCGGCCAGGTATCGGACAGATCCGGGCCCTGATTGCACCTTGTGCGGCAAAGTGGCCGTCGATAAAGAAGCAGGAGGTAAAGTGGCCGCGTATCCAGGCCAGGCTGCCCCCCACAGTGGAGCTGCACCCGCTGCCGTAGGGCTGCTGGCGAGCGGCCCACCGCGGTACGACGTAGTTGTCATTCGCAACCGCACAATACAAATTACCACTATTAAGATCGCGATAAACGCAACGACGCCGCCTACAATACCTATTATCAGATTATCATCGTTAGTTGTAGATGCCACGCCAACTACGGGCGCTCCTTTCGGCTCCCCGGAAACTTTAGGCCGATCGTGAGATGGCGCCACTGACCAGATAATGTCAGGTTCGGCTGAAGTACGATGGACTAAGCGTGGTGGAGCTGTGGTGGAAATGCTACTCGATGAGGAGGGTTGCAACGTCGTCCGCCTTCTCGCGTCACAAGTTAATTCATCGTCACCGATTTCCGTAAGTAAAAATCCACTCAAAAAGTCTGGTGAGTCACATCGCACGTCCTCAATACCAACGTTTGGTAGCCATCTTCGTAGTGCACGAGCGTTACAATCGCATCGGATCGGGTTTGTGTCAAGACCGAACATAGACAAATCCGCTCGACGATCGTCAAGAGCTACTAAGAGCTGAGGTTGCAGTGTGGACAGTTGGCTGCCAGCGACATCTATAGTTATTTGAGATGATCTCGGTAAAGGGAATAATAACGCCGGTGGTAAATTAGTTACGGAGGTATTTCGGAAACGTACTGTAATTGCAGGAGCCTTTAATCCAGCTAATACTCCAGAAGAAACCGTCTTAAGCCTCGAGCCTCTCAATCCTAATTCTTCAAGCCGCGGGTGTAATATTGAGTGCAGCTGATCTGCACCAATGGTTGTATCCTTTACTTCAACGTCTAATTTTTCTAAGGCCAATAAATGTTGCAAAGTTCCCTGAACATCGAAATAACCTAACCTGGGGAATCCATAAGCCCTCAGTTGAACTAAATTCGGTAAAGGCCTGAAAGCGTTTTTCTCAATCCTCGTACATTCGTCCAGATATCTCATATCCAGTTCTCGTAGTGAAGATAGGCCTTCAAAGTTCCCATCAACAAGTATCGCAATCGGATTGCTAGAAATATTTAGACGTTGGAGATTTTTTAGTTTTGGCCAGGAAATAGCAAGTGCTCCAGACACATCTACAATTTGATTGTGAGATAAATCCAAGGATTCCAAAAGGGTCGTCCTGCTGAACGTTTTGTCAGTAAGTCTGGTTATATTATTATATGATAAATTCAAGTTATACAGGAAAGGTGTTTCTAGTTGGTGTACTGATTGCATCCCGGTACCAGCTAAATTAAGGTCGCGAACTGTTTTGGGTTCCGTTAGTACATTTTTAATGGCTTTTTCAGACAATGGATTAAACGAGAGATCCAATTTTTTTATATTGACCATGACGCTATCTTCTGCTGGTATATCTACAATTTGGTTATGTGACAAGTCTACGGAGGATACAAAGAAATATTGTTTTTGTAAAGATTTCAAAGGAGCGTGTTCGAATAAATTATTACTTAACGAAACTTGCTCAAGCATGTTTAATCGCGATCTATCGAAAATGTTGTCTGGTAATTCAGTGAGTTGATTGCCTTCCAAATTCAAATTCTCCAACCGAATCAGTCCTTCAAATAGCCTGTCTCCCAAGCGATCTATTTTGTTATTGGACAGGTCCAGCCGTTGTATTTGGCTAGAGTTATGGAATGCCATTTCACTAATTGTTTCAAGTTCATTTCGAGCGAGCAAAATTGTTCTCAGCTTAGGGAGCCGAGCAAAATCAAGTTCATCAACATTTTTTAGAGCGTTTCCAGATAAATCTACAAACTCTAGATACTGTAGAGTGCTTATAAGTTCGGACGGGAAGAAATTGAATTTGTTGTCTGTTAATATAATTTCTCTAAGACGGGGATGTATTTTAAATGAGGACGGGAATAGGTAGCTTAGTTGGTTTTCGGAGAGATCTATTACTTCCAAACTGGTTCCCGTATTGAAGAATTCTCCTTTGAATGCATTCAACTGATTACCCTTAAGAGACAAATACTGTATGGACATTACGTTGACAAAGGCAGGGGTTCTGATGTTTACAATGTTATTGTAAGACAAATCCAAGTGAGTTAAATTTTTAAGATTTTTGAATGTGTTTTCCGAGACTTCTTGTAAAAGATTGTTTGATAAGCAAATGTGCTCTAAGTTCACGTTCTTTGAAAACAATTTTACTGGAAGTGCTTTCAGACCCATGTAACTTAAATCGACGCTGAGTAAAGCTGGATTTAGTTTGAAAACATTTTGTGGTAAAACGCTTATATGGTCGTTGCGACTGATATTCAAATGCGTCAAGCTTGGAATTGACTCAAAAGCATTCACGGGTATTTCTGAAAGTTGGTTATCAGAGATATCTAAGAACCACAAGTTAATAAACTGCAGTTGTTGGCCAGTGAAGCCTAATATTCTATTTTGGCTGAGACTCAAAAATTCGAATGAAGCTTCTAGTCCGCTAAAGACATCCGCTGAGATGGAATTCAATAGGTTCCCTGAAAGATCTAATCGCTTTAACATTTTGAAGTGATTGAAGGCAGCCGTCGGTAATTCTCTTATTACGTTTCGGGAGAGGACTAAGGAGGTAATTCTGTCGGAGACCGCTCGAAGGATGTCGCTGGAGAGGGCCGTAACGCGGTTAAATCCCAAGTGAACGGACACGAGGTTGGGCAGGCGAGAGAGCGCCGTCGCCGGAATCAGCAAGATGTTGTTATCTCGTAACAGTAGCGTATCCAGGCTTGTCAATCCATCGAAAGCGTCGTCTTCCACCTGAATAAAAACATATATTTAATCATAACTTCCTTGAAGGGTTGGAGTGTAGGTACGTATGCCGTGCATTTATGTAATGTTAAATCTTCGAGAATATAGTCAAACATTTTTACATCCGAAGCAGCACAATTAAAAAATATCTTGGTTGCAAACGTACAGTTCTTAATGAATTAACTCCAACATCCAAGTAGCGCAGTTCCGTGAGACCCACGAAGGTGCCTGGCATCAGCTTGACGAGGTTATTGCGGCTAAGGTCCAGAACTTGTAGGGAGACCATCGCGTTCAAGTGACTGCTATCGATGTTCTGAAATATGTCAAATAGATATTTACAAGATAATTTAGAAACTCAATATTCTTAATGAACATGAATGACAGCCGACTGACATTTTAAAGACACACGTTAAAGTCAATGATTCAAGCGGTTGTATTCGTACGGTTACGTAGTAATAAACTTATCAGCCCATTATATAATATTTCTGCATATTCTTTTTGGCAGAGGGATAATACATAATAAATAGTACGATGGCATCCCCTAAGGCTACGAATGAGACATAAGTTATTACAAACCTCACATATAAAAAGAAACTTAAAAAAAACAAACTATGTGATCGTAATAAAATATTTTTTTAACCATGTTCTTTTTTATTTTTGTATGTAATGACGTTGTGTTTTCTTCTCATAGTATATTTTAAAATCTACGGTTTTCATGAGACAATAAATTAATTACCTAATTAATATACTAGGTACATAAGCACACAAACAATTAAGAAAATACTGTTAAAACTAGAGTTAGAGCCAAAAGAACTAACAGATCTTTTATTTTTGATACTACTTAGGTACACTTGTATAATTTAACCTTCGTGACTCATACTGACATTAAACTTAAACGATTTTTATCACAATAGGCGTGACATGTTTCGATTGCATCGGGCAGGCATCGTCGGACAGACAGAGTGATGTTGTCACCTCCGCGGCTCGGGCATCACGCCTATTGTGATAAAAATACGTGAGTTTTTACCGTTTAAGTTGAATACACTTGATTTTATTTTATTGCGTAGACAGCACCATATTATGAAAGAATTAAGGATGACTCACACTAGAACGGGACGGGACGGGAAAAATCTGTCAACTTCTATACAAAGCGTCACGTGACATCCGAGGGCTCCGGGCTATCACGTGATTCTTATCTATCTCGTCTCTAGTCTCGCCCCGTCCCGTCCCGTCCCGTGCTAGTGTGAGTCATCCTTTATCATGATTTGTATCATTTACTCAGTCAAAGTCCCTGTCAAAGCTTAAGTGACGTTGACATAAAATTTAATTTGATGCGATTCAACAGACGAGTTTTTGTAAAGATGATGAAATTCGGGACCGTTATTAATTTAATAAGCGTAAGCAAATTGGAACAGACACTTCGACAATTACCGTCATTGAATAAAATATTATTTCACGTTTTAATTGCCATACTAATTTCCTTTAGAAAATCAAATCAAGAAACTTGGACACTTACCGTGATCATATTGCTGGAAAGATTTAGATGCTTTATGCCGGCGAAAGATTTGAGAGCCGCGGTGGGGAAGTCAGTAATGAAGTTTTCTGAGAGATCCAGTCTTTCTAAATTTTCGGTGCCCTGAAAAACATCGCTGTTAAACTTGGACAGCCTGTTCCTGCCCAAGTCCAGGGATTGGAGCTGACCCAGCCAGGCGAAGGCTCCGCCTTCGATGGCCGAAATCATGTTACCGTGCAAGTCTATCTCCTCTATAGTCTTTTGTGAGAAGAATGATCCTTGTCGTATGAGGGCTGAAAATAAAAATATCAAAATTAAGAAAAAAAATGGTCAAGTGCGAGTTGGAGTCGCCCAGACCCACACAGGCACGAAACTCTCAGTGCGTGGCAATTATACAATTTTCAAATTTCCTGTACTTGTCTCACAAGCATTTGCTTTTTGGGCATATTTTTATTTTGTTGTTTTTTTTTCGCGTCAAATTTGTATAAAATTGTGGGTAGCTAGAGTTTTTTTTTCTACGCTAGATAGATATGAAATCCCAATGTGCGACAAAAATCTTGTACTAAATTTCTCACTGAGTTACGAAAATCTCATGCGATTTCTTAACTCAGTTGAAAAAATTGTAGGACATAGGTACTGGTAAATTGGGTCTATCTTGAAGAGAATAAGGAAATCTTCCTACCTACCAAATTTTATTCAAAAATGACGCGAAAAAAAAAACGACAACTAAATAAAAATCCGCCCTTTTGCTAGGGCAGGGGAAAGAGGAAACACCCTAAACATTTTGATTCCCTTTGGAAATATACGGGAAAACACCCTTACAAGCACAGGACTTTTAGTGCACGGCAATTATACGGTTTTCGGATTTTTCTTGCGCTTTTGCTACAAGCTCTTTCTTTTTGCCAAACGAGATTCTAGTTCAAAATGCGACATAAACGGCCGTATCTTTTGATTGCGTTGACGTATGGCTGACGTATGGATTTTTCACAGAGGGACCGCAGTCTTGTGTATGTGGTAATCATTTTAATTTGCTACCTCTACTCGTTCCAGTGATAAAGGGTCTTGACAACTAGACGGACGAATAACAAAGCAATCCTATAAGGGTTCCGTTTTTTTCCTTTTGAAGTACGGAATCCAAAAACGTACCAATTATAAATAAATAATAATAATAAACAAATATTATAGGACATTCTTACACAAATTGACTAAGTCCCGCAGTAAGCTCAAGAAGGCTTGTGTTACGTGTACTCACACAACGATATTTAAAATATCCATGACTCAGGTATCTGTAAATATTTGGGTTGATCACACAAATAAATGCCCTTACCGGGATTCGAACTCAGTACCATCGGCTTAGCAGGCAGGGTCACTACCAACTACGCCTACCGGTCAACCAATTGAGTCTACCATATTTTTTAGGCCCCCATGCAACACCCATGGCTTACCGCTAACCCTAATGAATGCTTTAGGTTCCTACGTTTACATTTTCATAAAAAATACTTGCAATAATTGTATTTATGATTAATGTGTCTATTTTAAATTACAATTAAAGGATATCTCAAAGAGGCTTGTGGCGACCGTAGAGCCGGCATCTTCCTCGCCCAACGCTTAGTATTGCAATACAGTGAGGAAACGCTGCCAGCGTCCACGGTACCATGCCAAGGGGCGAATATTTATCTTAAAATTTATTCTATTTAAGCTTTATGTATTTTTGTTGTTATTTAAATAAAGATTATCTAATTACATTCCACCGTCAATACTAAGACGTATTTAATTGCTGTTAAATTCCACGAGATTTCAAGGCCCTTCTTAATTTCCCTATAGACGCTCCACCCATTTATTTATCAATTGAAACGGTAGTGGTAGCAGTTTACCGACTTTGTTTATGTTAGCAATCTTGAACCTGCACAGACCACCTCCTAAAATACTTACGTACCCTATTTTGTAGGGAGGTTCTTTCATTTCTTAAAATAGTACAAAAACGGACACTAGCAGTCATCAGACAAACGTGGTATACATGCATAAATTTTGTAGTACAAGATGAATAAGTAAATAATATAAAAATCAACGGATTGCTCATTACAACTAATATTTAAAACGGAATAATTACCATGTATGTTTGTTTTATTGAGCACCCGATATTTCGACACTGTTGCAAGCGCTATGTTCACGGAGTAAACTTATACATTGTAATCATCCCGTTTTAAATATTAGTTATAATGCAAATGAACATGTTAGCTTAAAATTGTTAATTGCTCGTTGTAATTTCGTATAACGTTGAATGTGAAACATTATCTTTAATGTCGTTGACTTGAAATTACTGTCTCATTCTGCGTGATGATTTTTTTGAATGTAGCTGTACCGATGTATTGAACTATGTCATATACCCTGTTTTTTATTCCCGTTAAGTTTAAGGGGAGATTATTCAGGTTAACAAGAGGTATTATTTCTTAGAAACTAGTGACTTAACAAGTACAGTGTTTGGGATATAAAATAAATTAATTTATTAGCTGCAGCAGTGTAAAAGGTTAAAATAAACTTCAATGTTTGACAGTCAATTGACAATGCGTCATTACCACAAGATGTCATGAGAATATATTTTGCGCAGTTTCCGTAAGATGCCTTGCTGTCTTGTCTTATTTTTCCGCTCCATTTAGTAAGTGATCTATGGGACTTACCAATTCTATTTTCCCGCAACGAGAGCACTCTTAGCGACCGCGGGCCGTTGAGCGAGGATGATGGCACGGAATTCATATTGTTTCGATCTAGCCGTAATACCTGAAAACATTTTACTTTGCTGATAACATGCCTACTGATACGTAGGTACTTGTACTTATGTGAGAAGAGATCTCCGCCACACATGTCTCCTTATTTTCAGACATTGTAAAAGCTAAAACGAATGAAGCAAGTTTAACAAACAATTGTCAGGTTAAACGTTGTTCGAATTTCGGAAGTTTGAAAGTGCTTGTTGAATAATTGTGTCTTATTGGATAAAATGCTGTTTGACTAGAGTCCAACCACGTTATCTCTTACAAGTATATGAACTTTCAAATGAGCTATCAAAATCTAGAAAAATTTGCATAGTAACTATAAAGTGTATTCTTATCCCGAAATAGTACATTTCGATGCTAGTGCGGAAAGTATGTCATTAATTCACGAGTCCCGAGGTATCTTGCCACGAGCCGTAGGCGAGTGGCAATACTCGGGACAAGTGAAAAATGACATATCTGCACGTGAATCGAACGACGTTTTTCAATACAGATGCGAAAAAAATTAAAATACATAAGACCAATTTTTTTTTTTTTATATATCCGTGACACGATTGTAATACAGTTGATATATTAAGAACATCTTCAAAATGTTTATCTTATCTTCTTTACTTTCTCATTTTCAATCTATAATAAACAAAATAATAAATCGCATGTCAAACACAACATCGCATCGCATGACAAATCGTATCGTCATGTCTTATAGGCCCTTCGAACATGTTTACCTGATTGAAAAACGCCTCTACTTTGACTGACGTTTCGTAGGCTCTGTTCCGTTTCATACACACAGATATATAAGAACTGTTTTCAATGTTAATATTTTTAATGAATGATCATTAGTATGATGAAGAAGTAATTATTGAAATATGAAATATCAATATCTTTAATGTTATTGCGTTAATAGTAGGTATTTAGTTTTATTACGGCTCGGTAAAGTTAACGAACAATAATACTCTTCGGTAAGCAGTCATGAATTGGAACACAACTAAATTTAAAAAGATTGGAAAAGTAAAAAGCACTAGTTCGCAAAAACAAACTTTGCGCACGCAAAACAGCCAAGAAAAGGGCACTTTTTGAGCAACTGTATTGAAAAAGCCTTTATCATGTAACTAAATATCCAAACTTTAACGATCTTTAACTTAAATACCTTCAATAGATTACATCCAATCAATAAGCCCTCTTCTAAGCCTCTAATGCTGTTTCCGCTTAAATCCAGTTCTTCTAAAGCGGGCAGGTTATGTAGCTCGGCGGTCGAAAATATCGGGTTGAGGTTGTCGCCGAGAAGATTGTCAGCCAACGCCAACTTGGTGAGGTTGCCGCGGACCCCTGCTAGCAGGCGGTCGGGCAACCGGCGCAAACTGTTCTGAGAGAAGTCCAGCTCTTTTAGAGGCAGACCGTATGATGAAAATATCTGAAAGGAGACATAATTTATTATTAGCAATTTAGGCATATTCCTTGAATACGACTATGACGAAAAATTATTATTACGTATCATAGTGCGAGACGTAATAACTTAAACGGTCGACCACAAAAATGCTCGAAAGTCGTCGACGAGTTAAACGGTGGAACTACGCAGCAAAATGTTTGACAATATCGCCTATGACATGCAGCATATTATTAAGCATACAACCGCTCTGTTATTATTATGATATGCATTTGTTAAAAAACAATAACATTTATTTTCAAAATATATACAGTAAGTGTAACTTACCTAACTACCTACCTCTACCTCTCTGCATTTGTTTGAAATATAAAGTAGGAATAATCTTGTGGCTAAACTTTACCAAAGTGTTAATAGATTAGAGTGGGGCTTCCCTAGGCCAAAAACAAAGTTTTTACGGAACTTTGACAGATAAACTGGAATAATGTAGATAGTAATCTGTTGAAGAGCCTGAAAGAATAATTAATGTTGCTAAAACGTGTTACTTTGAAACGGGTATTCACGTCAATCTGTCAGTACTAGTGTACCGTATTAAGAACCTGGGTATTAATGAATCACATAAATTATCTACATTTAACTTTATACCTAGTGCTGAAAAGCTAAAAGCTCTTTATTACGTGCATCTTGCAGTGTCTACGTAAACCGTTCTTGCTTCTATGAGCTTATAGCGGCATCTACTTGCGGTGTCATTTTGCGGCAAGTGCGGAATGGAGTCTCAGTTAGATAATGTATTCGAGATCACAAGTTTGTAAACTCTCGGGCTGGCGTCCCAACAGGATGCCAAGTACCAAATCTTATAGATTTGCTTCGAACTATATTCAAGTTAGGTTGACAATCGAGACGAGTGGTTTAGATTAATAGAATTGGGACTGAAAAGGAATTCTTGGCAAAGCACTCGGTGATAACTTTAGGTTCGACTGTTGTACGCTTGGTTCAATTATTTTAAATAGTTTTGAAATGATAAATTACCTATATTGCAATAAGCACTAGTTAAATTTGAAACGGTTTAATACAAACAATCTTACTCATCAAACAACTGCCACCGGCAAAGCAAACTACGAAATAGAACAACTAATCGTATTTGCCACAACGAAATTGTCTAAAACCGCGTAGGTATATAGATTGGTATCGGTAAAATGTTAATCTATTGCACAATTTGCAGAGTGGTGTTCACAACTGTACCGTATAAAAACCGACTAAAGATTTTGTAAACGATCCTTTTTAAACTTTATGGGTGCTGTTTGCTATCTAGTTGCTGAATGAAAACTGAATCGGGGCCTTACTTTAAAACGTTCAGATATCTCAATTTGGTGCAACACCTACTAATGGGTATGGGCTGCGCTCCCACTAGGTAGCGATTATGGCCATTTTTATATATTGTTTTATTTATAAGTTATATTTTAGCTTTTAATTTAAGGTATAATTTTAGAGAAATTATCTTTATTTAAACAAAATATGCGCCCTTGCAAATAGCAATTTAAAAAATAAATATATTATTATGCAGAAAAAACAATAATTCAAGCAGTAAATAAAGAAATATACCATTTAAATAAATAAAAAATATAAATATGCCATTTGTACATTTGTTTTTGTATTTTGTGCAATAAAGTTTAAATAAATAAATAAATATTTATATTTGTGACAAAAATAATTTGGATAACAGATCAGCTAGTTTCCTATCTCAACATTTCAGGGTATTAAGATATTGGTTAGTGACAAAAAAAGTCCAGAACGATTTCACATTTTGGCATTTTCACACTACCCCAAAAATAAAAATAAATAAATTATTCCCCCAGTATCAATTAACATTTTAACTCTTCCCTAAAAACCAGTACCGAGTATTGATTCGGAGCAGCCGGCCGCGTCCTATTGATTCTATGTGGTTATCAGATCATAACAATTGCGTGCAGGAATAGAAATCTGCGGACGTTTAACGCGTATGTGTTTTAACCGGACCAGCCTGCTGTCGACAATGTAAAACATTCAACGATAAAGGTATTCCGTGATTAGCTTCCACTGGAAATACGTGTCGCTGTTATGTTTAAGAAGAGTTTAAGATACTATCATTGAATTCCCAAAATTACTAACTTTTAGTATACTGATGGCAAGGAAATTTCAATAATGCCAGATAATTATATGTACTGTAACGTACACGTAATGAAGTAATCAAAATTGCTGCCAACTCATTACAAAAAGTTCAAATTGCACCTAAAGTATGCATTTTTCGGGTACATAAAATCTTTGGTGTGACTCGCATTAGCTTTCTAGTTGAAATTTAAGCACTACAATTATATAATAGTATAACGCAAACTTTGAAAGGAGTGTTCATAACTAGTTACCTGTGTTGGCAGTGTCTGATGTCCAGCATTTCTCTGCCTAAACGATACTATGGGTGCCGCATACGGCAGGGGTGGAAAATCTCCCCCAAAGACCACGCGATCGCAGTCCATATGGATGGTGAGCTGCAGACTTTTGTCCACCTTCACCGCGCACCGGCAGGGGTACCGAACGTCATCGTGGAGCTCCGAGCACGGGTACCAAGGGTGCTTCGCGAATACCAGGGGCAGCAGAGCGATGAGTAACTTCCACATCGTGATCTGGAGACAAAAGACGCGTATAAGTAAAAAACTGTGAATATCGGTCAAGTATCGCGGTACACAACAATCTGGTTATGCCAGTTTCGCTAGGTATGAGAAGAGATCCCACAGATCATGAATACACATCAGCATTAAGGGGGAGATCATGAAATGCCACGGGCTACATCCTCGTACGACATAAAAACAATAGCCATATACAAGAGGATGGAAATGCAAATTTTACAAGAAATATCCCGGATGCAACCCTGAGCATTAAAGAAAGTACTCGTAAGCTATGTTTTATGAAAACAAAACGCAAATTGAAAAGTAAATGTGTTATTTTCTAAGGACAAAAAACTAAAAGCCTACGCAAGGCATGTCAGACAATATTACGAGCCCTTGTACTTAAGTGAGTCATTTCAAAACACCGTAACATTTACGAGTGGCCTTTTCAAGGGCTATCCCACGTGTTTCCGTCCTCTATAAAAGGTTTACTCATCGCAAACAATCACCATAAAGCGGGCATGACACCTGCATTGTTTTCAAAGTATGCATTTATATGTAGCATTCTCGACAGATTTTTACATACTCTGTTTTTTTTAATGCTGTATATGTACACATTTCTTTACAGGATGTAACAAAAGAGGTGTCTGTTTAAAGGCGTAATCAGTATCGTATTTTGATTAGGAAAAAAACTGCATCGACTGTTTGCATAAATACCTACGAGTATGATTTTGATTAATTGACTTCAATTACGTATTCATTAAAGAGTTACAAATACTACATTACGATACAAGTGTGAAATGGAAAAAATTCGCAATGAGTGGCGATAGAATAAAACACGACCGAGGGAGTGTTTCAAATCGACACGAGTTGCGAATTACCTATTCGCACATGTATCGTACGACATTTTACAGTACATATGGCCGTTTGAACTTTTGACATAGGCACATAAAGTACCATAAGATACCTTTAAAAAAAATCCTAGCGGTTGCAATCGGGATTTCCGTAAGAGCACATTTACACTAGTTCGCCTTCACAACGTACTTGACTGACTTGTTATAAAGCTTGCTTGCTGGATAAAGCTTTTTCCACGCTAGAACAGGACGGGACGGCGCGGGACAGGATGATCAGTCAGTTTCTATAGAAAACGTCTCGTGACATTCGAGGGCTCCGAGCTATCACGTGATTTTTTCTATAGAAATTGACAGATCGTCTCGTCCCGCCCCGTTCCATCCCCTCCTAGTACGAGTCATCCTTACAATGAACATTAAAGTACCTTACGATTTTTAAGATTACATAATTGTTGCACTTTATATGAGAGTATTTTAGTACAAACGCTGTTCAATGATTTATTAGGTACCTTCAGTTGCAAGGTTGTTTTGCCAACTGTTCGCAATCGGTATTCATTACCATAAACGAGACCTCAAAAACCAATACAAACATACACGTTCACCAACTTATGTCAGACTGATTTAAAATTCCTTATCATATCAGCAAAGAGTTGAAAATCGCTTGACTTATAGGACATATAAGTTGGTAGACCTGTAAACGGGCTGAGACCAAGGAACACCTAGTAAACAAAGACGTAGTAAGCAGAATTTACGAGGGTACCATTGTTTGTTTCAACCGTTGCGTTAACTTCAGCTTATTTGGACTGAAGTTCCATGATTGATGTATTTTAAGACAAATAACATGGAAATTCGGTGTCTTCGATACCCATTTTGGAAGGAGGTGATAACAGCTGTAAACTCTCAACGGTATAATACCTAACATTTATTTTCAAAATATATATAGTAACTGTAACCGTACCTAACTACCTACCTCTACCTACCTTAAATCTAAAATAGGTCCTTGAGGCATTGTATTGTACCTAGTATGCTGGCGGCATTTTCTCGTTGTATCGCAATGCTGATACGTTGTTGATATTGAAATATCATGCTGAAATGAATGATGAATCAAGTTGAAAGTTCACACACAACTCTTTTATCTACTTTAGAATTTTATTCGTAATCAATTGGTAACAATACTTTCAGTTTATCGCTATCATGATTTAATCTCACATTTATTTAAATTTACGTAATTTTACATCGGCAACTTAAAATGTCATATATAATAAATAGTAGCAGAATAAAACTAATGGTATAGTAAATAATGATTGTTAATTAAGTGTTCACGCTGCTTAGCTATTCGATAATGACCCCATTTTACCGGCAACACATTTTCTAAACAGTTCGAAAGTACAACATTCTAACCAAGACTTTCCTTAACTTGCTAAGAATCTCATACATAAATTAATGTGCAGTGACGTTGTAGTTAATATATGGCTTAACTTGTCTGTACAATTTTCCAGAGTTAGGTTTTTAGCAGCGTTGCTTCAACTAAGTTGAAAAGGCCCGTGTTTCTGATAGTTGAAAACTTGTAAAGCTTTAAATATAGCTTTAGCGTCCACTGATTTAAACTTTCACGATTTTGTACGTTATTATTTCCTTTAATAGTAGTTTATGCAACAGTGATATAATAAGGGTTCTTAAAACTTGAGGGTCGCCGTTACAAAACGAGGCGAAGCCGAGTTTTGTAATTATAGACCCGAGAGTTTAAGAACTAATTATGAGCTGTTGCATACCCTAGTTTTTCTACGACAGCTAAAATAGCGTAAAAAGCAAAATCTAGAAACGTGGCAGAATAGGGAAGATGTTGTGCCCACTATAAAAATTAAAAAAAAACAACAACAGTGCTAATATATTGTATGAAAATCCATAGGAGCACTGTTCTTATGGAATACCACAGACAACGTTATAATGTATACTTTTTAAATATCGCTGTCAGTCATCTAATTGACAGATAGAAGTGCTGGAGTAGAAAAAAACGTTAATGAATTTAGAAGTCACTTTTTTGTTGTAATTTTATGTTGGTATTTTTTTTTCTTTTTCTATCATTAACAGTCCGACTATGCTAAGTTTCCTAGATTTTGATATCATAGACTGTGAAAGCGTTAAGTAAACGTCAATTTTTTTTAGAAAATTGACGTTTAAAATAACACTTTAAAGTTTGACAGTTAATTTGCTTGGAAGAGATAACGTGGTCTGAGCATACAATTTATATGTACGAGTATTTAAGTGATTTTTATTGAGTTCCCTAATTAAAAAAAAACACTCGAAATTGACTATGTTTCAACGATAAATCTGTTTTTTGCGATATTACCAACTACATGAACATAAATTCAAGTCTTGGCTCTTTTACTACCTAAAGTTAATATCAGGGAATATATTTAACAAAAACAGAACAGATACATTTAACAGTTGGTTAAAATTACCTATACTTTCATCATAACTTGATATGAAGTATTTATTTTTCGAAGGGGTAAGGCATCTGAACTCAGATATTTTAAGACCACGGGGTGACTGTTACCCTAGAAACGTCGGAGGTTTATTTAAAATCTATCAAAATACGCGGTTAAGTCCCGTCTTAGTTGTTCAACTTTAGTGTCGTCCATTTTATGTGGACCACCTTGTGTGGTGGCGGTGAGCGGCCTGATAATCTTATGGCACAAAGAGGGTGGGATGACATCTTATGCAAGCAGATTGTGGCGGAACTGGTAGGAGATGCCGTAGGGTCGAATTTGGCTCGCCTGAAAGCCGCATCGCGGGTTGAGTCAGGCGCGTGGCTACATGCGCTGCCATCACCCTCATTAGGAACATTGTTAGACAATGATTCTTTGCGCATAGCAGTTGCTTTACGGTTGGGGTGTAAGGTATGCGAAGCGCACCGGTGTGTTTGTGGGGCCATGGTTGAGGAGGACGGTCATCATGGTCTTAGTTGTATGAAGTGCGCGGGGCGTTTTTCCAGGCATCATAACATCAATGACGTGATTCGCCGGGCCTTAGTGTCGGCCAACGTGCCGTGTGTTATGGAACCTCCCGGCTTATGCCGAACAGACGGCAAGAGGCCTGATGGGCTTACGTTGGTTCCGTGGCACAGAGGTCGGTGTCTTTTGTGGGATGCAACGTGCGTCAGTACCTTTGCACCGTCCCACTTAAGTCACACCGTCAGGTCAGCTGGATCGGCCGCAGAGCACGCGGCCAAAATGAAGCATACCAAATACTCTGCTCTGGAACAGATGTATGACTTTGTGCCAGTTGCAGTCGAGACGGCGGGACCTTGGGCCGCGGAGGCCAAAGAATTCGTGAGTGATCTGGGTCGGCGGCTGAGAGACAGGGGTTGTGACCCTCGTTCCGGATCGTATCTGGTGCAACATATCTCCCTGGCCATTCAACGTGGTAACGCTGCTAGCGTTATGGGGACGTTTGGGCCGGGTACGATTCGGGACGGTTCCTTCAGTTAGTTTTATTATTAGTGAATAAGGATGACGAGGCCTAAAGCGGATGTCATCATTGATTTGTGTGAGACGAAGCCTGTTGCGGATTTTCATTTGTGGCCACCTGACGAAGCCTGCGTTGTGGATGTTAACACATGACTTTTTTTTTTCTTTTTTGTATTGCTATTTTGTTTATGTGTTTTAGTTTTAATTTTATTTTTAGGCTTATTATTGTAATTGTGACCAACTTTGTGTGATTTAATTAAAATGTATACTTTCAAGTTTCAAGTTTTATATACGAAATGGGTTTAATATGAATGTAGCTAGATTTATGTGCAAAGTTGAGCGCACGGATCCAAAACTACAAGTAGATAGTTAGGTTGTTCTGAACTTTGCCCGTCATCATTCCGTTTGCATCGCTTGAACTCTCTTATCTTAAAGTGGGAATTTTTGACATTTCCTATTATATACGTTTCTATTGAACCATTAAAAACTATACCTACTTTATGTGAAATACTCTAAACCTTCAAATATCACTCATACACTTTCAGCTGTAAAATGACGGTGCCACATTTGTACACGTTAAATTTATTAGAACAAGAGCCACGTACACAAACTAAGCTCTAAAGGGCCGAGTTTGCCTCCTGGCACATCGCAATACCAAACAAAGGCGATAATTCAGAACGTAGACACGCAACAAATTTCCAGGGCATCCACGGGCCACGTCGCTACATTGCAGCTACAGAACATCACGCACAGATTTTCCACTCACGAACCTACAAATGAACGCTAATAAATTTTACAGTACACATGGTACTACTTTACCGCCCTAGGGCGTTAATGAGCACTTTACGTGCCTGCGTCGAAAATTCAAAGGGTCATATGTGCTGTAAAACGTCGTACAATACACGTGCGAAGAGGTAATTCGCAACTCGTGTCGATTTAAAACACTCCCTAAGGTCGTGGTTTAATTTATTGCCCCTCTAATATATGCTTTGCAAAGCATACAAAAATGCACCGGGGCATTTAAAAAATATGATGTTAAAATGCAATAAATACAATTATTTATTACTGCAGATGTTGCCTGATGTAGTTTTTAGTAACTGTAACTTGCTTCCATTATCGTTATAAACATTTCAGCTGCTCTTTGCTTTTACCTAATCTGCTCTTCTCGTCGGAAATATAAACCACAAGGTAAGTCTAAAAAATTTATAATTATTCTCAGTATAAGATCCAGACCAGTTCACCATTTGAATTAACGTATTTTTTTTAAATTTAACTATGGGTAAAGTCGCGCATAGTGACTTAAAATACGTGAGTAGTTCTCCGTAATTTTAATATAATATTAATGAAACTCACGATAGTTTAAATTCGGTAAAGATTGACAATATTTCCGAAATATAAACACATACATTTTAGACAGGCGACAATAAAATAGGTACAGCTTGTTACACAAGTTATTAATGGGAATATAGCCAATTTATTCAAAAGCATAATGTAAGATACTCGTACACATATTCATGCTATAAATGGTCCCACGATGTAGTTCTCTTGTCATTTAATTCAAGATAAATATAGCTTTAATACCTAGTCCTAATCTCTCTTTTATACACAGTGAACAGACGCAGCGTATTATATCTTAAAATTGCACTCAATATGTATTATAACGACGACGGGAAAATCAGTCTTTTTCGAATTTTATCCAATTATAATATAAAACTAGTAGGTACGAGAAATAACGAGGAAAACTTTTTGTGCTTTCTGAATCTAATCTCTTGGTATAGGAAATCTGAATGGAATTAAATCCGTCCACTTTTCTCTTGGTAGCAAACCCCATGTTAATTTTATTATTCACCACACAACTATCTCATGTTTCCGCCTCTATTTGGGGCAGATAAAAAGTGTATGACTTGATTCTATATTTTTCTGACCAAATAACCGTTATTTGGTTATTATGTTTGGCCATTATGTTTACATGAGCCGCGACTTTTTTGTACTAAATGTGTTTATTAATTTAAATTACAAGAAATTTTAATAAAAAACCTTAAAATGAACTTACCTAAATAAAAATTAAAAACTATACTTAAAAAATAAATAAAATACCTATAAGTAAATCAAAAAGTTGCCCCAAATCGCTGCCTAGTGGAAGCGTGCCGAGGATGCTGGCAGCATTGCCACGTTGTATGGCAACGCTAATCCGCTGTGCTAGATATGACCCAGCCCTCTGGTCACGCGTAGCTTCGAAGATCCTGCGGCTGCATTCTTTAAACACTCTGTACTTGAATCGCTTCAAAAAAAGCAAACATGATTTGTAACATTGAATTGTCAATGAATGCAGAACCTGGATGCAAGTTGTCTATGACCGTTGTGTAACTAATAAAGTATGTCGCCTGCACCGACGAGCTGGGCTAAATCCTCTGGGCGCGCGCCAAATTGCAACATTACACTAATATTTGATAAACATGACGGCAGCAATATTAGCTTAGATAGAAAATTGCGGTGCTGCTTTAGAATATAAACTGGTCGATGGGTTTTAGAGTTAAACCTTCTACGTTGTAGAGTTGTGGCGGATTAAGGGGCTCCACGTGGAAATCGATGGTTTTTTATGAGTTTTGACTTGATAGTCCACCACGAATAATATAATTACAAAACAATCTCTTATTGGGTCATCAATCATATTGACTTGCAGGAGCCGGATTAAAAAAAGTATAGTTTTTTTTATGTTTTTTCATGTATGGTCTAAAACAGCACATTTTTCGATATAAATACTAAACAAGTTCGCTGGCATATAAGTGATATCTACATAATTATAGCTATTCCTATTTGAAATATCTAATAACCTAAGAGAGATTTTAAATTGTAACTTATTGTTACGAAAAGTTATGTACAAAAAAACTAATATTTTAGACTAAAATTGCCAAAGTGGTACCGTATATCTCTAAGATAGTATTTTTTAAAGTAAATATGATACTTTATGTTTCTTAAGGACGTTAGGATTGATGTAATAATCCATAAAAAATACTCGAAAACTACGAGTAAGAGATACATATTGTAGGTCATTGGTAGCAGGAAGAGCTTTAACTCGTGAGCCTTGAAGGTCGGTCACTGGCTCACTGTCATTATGTGTGCAGGAATATTACTCAATAATAACAAAGTTAGGTAAAAGTATTAGTGCTCGATGCTCTAATGCCCAATATTGGACACCCTGATGTCACCTCGATTGCTAGCGATGTAACAATCAAGATCACAACTATTAAGGTGGCATCGAGCACGGAAGTGCTTCGCTCATACCCGATTCCGTGATTTTCCCGCTATGTCTCGAAAAGCGCCTACTAACAGTGAACCCGATATTCTGATTGTGGGCGCTCCTAATGTAATACAGTGTGTAAATCTAATACGGGCGAACCTCTTAACGGTGGTTAGTATAGGACATAAGAAATGTAATTAGGTAACTTTTAAATGGAATTGCAATTAAAATTTTATCCATAGAAAATAATTCGGCCCGCAATGTAATGAAAACACACTCGCGTTAAACATTCGTTGACAACTGTCAGCGTCAAATATTTTATTTATGGTGTCAGAATTAAGTGTAACTTAAAAATATGTTTTAATTATTTATAATACTAATGAATTCTATGTTTGGTTAAATTTATCGCCCGTATTAGACTTACACAGTGTATAATCTCTAATTGTATGTTCGTATGAAATAAGTAGTTATTTTAAAATGTTTCCTCTACCATCTCCTTATGTCTTAAAATTCACTGAAATTGTAGTCGAAATCACTTAGCATCTATCACATCACACACACCATTGATACCGAAATTTTTCCACATTAAACGGATACGTAGCAAAACATCACACGACAAAGATTAATAACAAACTGCATGTTAATCACTATTGTTTGTCATCTCTGATTTAGTTTCGAAATACAACCAGATTTGGGGAATTTGCATCATTGTGTCGTTAATTGATCTAATATGTACAAATAGACTTATTAGTTAAGTAATTATTCTATGCTGGTACCCGTACAAACAGCTACTAGGAATGAATATCTGGTTCTGTGACATTTAAAATGATGAAACCTGATGATGTACATAAGCAACATGCAGCAAGTCAATGATTCGAGGATTACCGCGAGTCGATTCGCCGCTAGGGGCGCTAGTGGAACGTAGGTCCCGCGGGAACATTTCAAACGGCACTTTGACAATTCTCTCATATGGACCCACGTATGAGTGGCGCCGCCGGGTGAGCAATACGGTAGCTCCCATTGCACTCGATTTCTACCAACTTGCTTATTGTTTTCATAAATGAGCAACTCTGTGGAACCTATGAAGAAAAGGAAAGTAAAATATTTATGAGGTTCTGCCAATGTTAAATTCCTATCTAATTACCCGGCTACATGTTAGCAAAGACCGGTGTGCTTACTATGAGTTATATGTAATTGTAGTTGATAGAATTTGCGTCTCGCTTTCACCAGTTAAGAACAAGCAAGATACACACACAATTAAGGTAAGCACACGGGTTATGTTCTTCACGCGTGTCGTACATTGGAGCATTCTGTATTCCCTCGAACTTTTTTACTGGTGTTTGATAGGTTAGAAGTCGACTTGCCATAATGACACAATAGCAGGTAATTTCCAAATATAATATTGAGCAAAATATCTAAAAAGTCCTTCTTTAGTTCAAATATTATAATCGATCTTTGTTAAACTAGAACATGATTTAAAAACAGGTCGTAAGTATGATTGTAATTATGCTCCAATATTTATACCTACTAGTTTTACAAGACAGGTACAGAAAAATTTACGACATAATTGAATCAAGTTGCTGTTTAGTGCCTCTTTATTGTTGCAACTAAATTACTTTTTTACGTAATGTGATGTGGCACGTGGCACTCAAATATTATTTGAGTGGTAACCCTAAGTAAAATAAGTACCAGTCTGCCTAATAACTACAAAACCTATTATTCCTTTAATAACACAAAACATTGATTTAAATTTAAGCAGCTAGCTTAACCACCTAGTTCCAATGGAGTATGTTATGTTGATTGGTTAATCATAACATGTTTTTGTACGTAGCACGTTTTTGGATATAAAGAACTTTCATCGAATTCAGGTTATTAAAAGAGTTCTGTACCCAACAGTTTCGCAATCGAAATCCTATTCTGAACCACAGGTATAAAACTAGATGCTTTCTCGGACTTACTCATCTTTTTAACCGTGAGGAGCTTTAGTTTTAGTGAAAAAGTTATGTCATGTTTTCTTTCGAAACTCTCGCACTTGGCCGATATGGCTTTGATTGGCCTAGAATAAACAACTCTATGAAAATAACCTTTTCCAATATTTCTAGTGCAGAATCGAGTCACCCGCAGAAAAAATATCTCCCCGTTTCAAAATTGCCGCTCCAAAGCAATCACTCATCTATCACTATCGATTCTTTGGTTGACTGACAGTGTAGGCTTTGACTGTTGCGCTTTCTGTTTTTAATAGAATAAAAGTCGGTGAAGTACGAGTGGGATTGACGTCCTAAGCGTACCATACAATTTAGCAATCACGCAAAAAAGGCACAAAGGATGTCGAGTTGGAGATTAAGTCCAGCTAGTGAAATCGCAACGCGACGAGGTGGCGATTCTCCTAAACTGAAGGAAGCAATTCCGTTATTCAATTTGTCGGAAAATTGACAGTACTTCGCATTTTCCCCCTGTATGCACCACATTACAACATGGTGATTAATTAATACCTTTTCATACATTTTGTATCATATATGAAAAAATAATTAGCTTGTGACCATGCTGCATGCAACCCCAACTTCATAATACGTGAAAGCACCGGTGTCCGTCTGATGTCAGCTATCTCAAATAAGTTTGTCAGTCAGCAGGCAGTCAGGCTGTTTAGAACCGAGTTTGGAATCCCCGACATGCGGAACATTTACTTACTATTACAGACGTCACAAGGCGAAATAATTATCAATGAAGTAACCGCTGCTAACCGCTAACTAATGAACAGACCGTTCCGCAACTGAACGATTGGATCCGCGTGGACTGGCGGGTAATTAAATTTCCTGGCCTAGCTTTACATTTACTAGACTCTTCTCATCAATTTAAACGGCCTCCCGTCTAGTTGGTAGTAGCGGTGCCTTAAAATATGAAGGTTCCGGGTTCGAATCTTAGTAAGAGCATTTATTTGTATGTTTATCATGAATATCTATCTGTTCCTGAGTCATGGAGGTTTTTATTTGTTTAAGAATGTACAGACCTATATCATCGCCTAGCATCCGTTTGTTTGCTTAGTTTGGGGCTAGATTGATCTGTGTGAGATTGTCCCGAAATATTTATTTATTTGGTTCTAGTGTAGGTATGTGAACTTAGACTTTCGTAAAAAATGTCGTTATATAAATCACAAGTCTGTTTGAGTAAGATTGTACTAATATGATGTAAGTTTATTTAAATATTGACGCCTTGATCAAATAATAAACACAACGTTATCAATTCTAACGATACAGATTATGGTTGTCTGAAAACTGTATGTCTATATTTGGCCAGCTCTTCTTTTTTTTTTTAATCTCATTTATTTTATAAGCCATACATCTTATGGCCAGCTCTTCTTTTTTTCAAAAAAAGTTACAAAAGATATGTTTTTCACTAAATACATGTATTACACTAGTTGAGTTGAAGTTTCGATGTAAATTCTTAAGTACCCTATCTATGAGATATTTAGACACATACCTCTTTAAGTTTGTTTTCCTATAACAAAAGTATATTTCCCTATTCAAGTAAAAAAGGAAAGTAAAATAATTAGACATATGTATCTAAAGGCCAATATGAGGCCGTCACTCTTGTTCCGACAGGACATAAACCGTATATTTTTATTATGATAGCGCTACAATACTTAAATTTTACGATGTGCTGTAAAATACGTCAGATTTTGATGTACAAGATGACCCGTATTCTCTGAGAAATATATGAAAACGCATCTTTATCTTCGCATAGCTTTACTACAACAAGCTTCTTAATAGACCTGTACGAGAGAAGTAAGAATAAACGTATTTTGGCAAGAAATCTAACGACTATTACGTCACCCTTTTCCTATTAAAACTGTAAATAATCCCGACTAGATAACACTCCTCTTTTATGTTTTATTTTTATTTTATTTTTTTATTTATTAGGCATACAAAACAGATAACATTTGTAACATGGTAGGTTTATACTAGTTATAGGTTTTGGTTGGGAATGTTACCCAAAGCATGTATGCTCAGCATGACAAACAATAGTGAGCGAGAACAACAATATTATCCTAAAAATGAAAAATATAGAATAACAGCAAAATTCCCATACATGAAAGAGAAAAACAACTAAGACTACTAAGAGTATTAAAAAAAAACCAGAATTAACAGTTAAGTGGTTAGTAAGGTAATCAACGACGGCAAAGAAGTTCGAGTTTTAGGTCCTCCGTATCGCAAATTATAGCAGAGGCTTCAAATCATCGTAGTACCTGTTTCCTGCGACTTTGTTCACATGGATTTTTAAATCTCGTTAAGGATTAAAATCAAGCTTTGGAACTTCTATTTACATTCTTGCCACTCGATCTTAATCTGATTTAATTTTGTTTAACTAGAAGAGAAAGGAAAACTTTATATTTCTTAAAAAAATATAAACATCGCCTATAACGTAATTTCCAAATGTGGATATTTAACTTAGTAATAAGAGTATTAATTACAATCAACCTCCACGAAGAAAAATACGAGAGCAGGAGCAATTTCAAATAATTTTCATCTTCAAATCTATGCATTTTAAACCTGAATCCAGCGGTTTAAATTACCTAGACTTCAAATTACCGATTAATTTCAGTATCCACAGTAATAATAATAACAACTTGTGAAATCGAAAAGTATAGATATTGCTTTGATTTTCTACTATTAATTATGTCTGGAGCATTTTATTTTCACAAAAAAAGCCAGAGGGTGATTTTTAACATTCAAGCATTTCAAATCATAGAAATTGAGGACGAAAATAATTGAAGATTGAACACAAAAGGCTGTTGTCATAGTTTTCAAATAAAATTAGTAATTTAAACACCCACGATATCGCTTATATTTCTGAAAATGACATTTCATCGATTCTAAAACTGGTTGAGTTCAAATTTGAGCGATCGAAAGGTCGGGCACTGAGTTCATAATATCCGACCTAACTGTGTTTGTAGTTTATGAGAATATATATGCGCTTAAATGGATTAAATAACTGACATATACATGTCAGCTATCAAAAAAATGGCTAGCTGAAATACAGGGATACAATAAATTGTTTTTATTTACTTATTTTGCACTATTTCACTGCATAATCGAACCCCTGGTAGGTACAGTGAGACAGTAAAAGGTAGAAATTAAACAGTAGAAACATCGTAATGTCGCCCTGTCTTCTTAAAAAGTAAAGTTGAACTCTGAAAAAACAAACGCGGTGCTGTTTCAACCAAGAACATCCACATTAACACTCAATATCACCCTAAAAGACGAAAGAATATTACAAACCATGAAGAGTGTCAAATTGCTTGTATTTCAATTAGATCCGGAATTGAAATGGAATCAGCACATAGAAATAGTTTACCATAAAATAGCCAAGAGTGTCTATGCAATGACACAACTCAAAAACTTAGTATCGAGCGATAGTTTAAAACAAACATATTACGCCTATGTGCATTCAATAATATATGGAATATATGGTATAATACTTTGACTTTGACTTTAACTTAACTTGCCCTGACTCAAAATGCCTGATTGAATTGCAGTCACCTAGATTTCAAGTTAATTAAGAAATCTTACTACTAGATGGCGCTCATAACAGTTTTCAGTATTTTGGTAAATCAGATCTAAAACATAAAAAAACTATGATGTTATTTAAGTAGGTACGTACTCGTATTTATTATCAAGTCGAATATTAATGTCGATGGAACATGTTTGAAAAATAGTGAATAAAACGTTTATTTGTCGGGAACATGTTATTTAGCAAAAGAAATCCTCCTTTTGTACTTTATTTTTAATGTGTAGTGATATGTAGGTAACTCGATTTATAAAAGCAAAACGATTTAAAAATGTTGACGCTATTATGGAACGAGACATAATCCTTAGAGCAGTTAGGTAAGTAGGTAACTGGAGACGCCTTACCTGTCATTTTCCATGCAAAATATTCTGCCAATTTTTGTGGGAGTAATTGCAGAAAGTTTTACAATTTATGGAAAATCTCATTCATGTTAAATTACGGATAGTTTCAATTCCCATTCAATACTGAAAGAAGTTTTTCATTTCGTTATTTTAGAAACTTTCCAATAGTACGTCAGTAGGTGTATGACTATTCGAACATTTTGTATTAATAGACATGTCAGATAAACTTCAGCCCATATAAAAGTTAGCACATTTGAGTGAGTTTTTCAGCAGAGGGAAAACAGTATTGGAAGGCAATATGTTTTAAATTCTTTCACATACATTCAAAAAAGAAATACTTAGTGTTAAAATATATATGGTTAAAAACAGACCCTTTTGTAGTCGATTAAGAAGAAGGGGAGAACTATCAAACTAAATGACTACGTAGTAACATTAGATGTACCTATTTGTAAAAAAAATGGCGCCACGGTTAGTCCCCGATAAACAAAATGCCTATGATATAATTATTCACAGCGTAAACAGTGTGCAGTGGTGCTGGATTATCGACTCTTCTTCTTCATGCACCAACAGGTATAGCAAGACTTATTATTAACTTACTGCTAGCCCGGCTTCGCGATGTTCGTAACTTATAATATGCATTATGTGATAATTTCACGCTAAAGGTACCACATTGTCGATGTCGTTTGCTGGTAAGGTTCCAATTAAATTGTATGGCAGTAGCACCTTATCGATAACAGGCAATATTGTATCTTTAACCTTGCAACATGTATACCTATTGTGTATGCAACAGTGCAACTATTTAGGCATATTATTATATGGAGTCAGATGTTTAATGCGTCCAAAATATTGACATCGTCACGGGCCGATGGTGAAGATTGCCACCCAGTCACGAGAGTCACTATAACAGCCCAAATAATTAGCCATATCAATTTTCCTTTAAATTAGCGTTTACAAATTGACCATTATAAGTCCCCGGGTCAAATATTTAAAATCGCAAAAATGTATTAAGGCAATCCGTGCTTTTCATGCAACCAATGCAAAAGGTACCTACTAAAAGTTCAACTGTTAATGCGAACGAAGTCGCGGGTAACAGCTAGTTACAAGATAATTGTCGAAATAGTTGTACCTACTACCAGATCTAAAAACGTTTCATAGTAAAAGCTTTACGCGCATGTTAATTTTGTTAAACTGTTATAGTGGAATCCGATTTCTTCGATCGGAGCTAAATTCTTTTTCGAATGTCAATTGTAATAATAAAACACAAATCTTATGTATTAAACAATAGATAACAAAATAGGTGTTCGTCAAATTTGAACAAATAATTTGCTTAATCGACCAAATTCAAGCACTATGGAAATTTAGCAGAAGTGGAAACAATATTGAATAACCGAGTTAACATAAATAATCAATGCAAATGCTTCATTGTTGACTCTCCGTCGAATAACCTTAAATTTACTGAAGCATTGTTGACTGCGCGCCGAACAAACGTATATAATTAATATTTGTATCATGTCAAAAGTGACAGTTATTATCATGGAAAAACTTATTATTTGGTTACCGCTTTTTAGTTTCTATCTTGGTAATAGTTGGTTTCGATGTGTGACCTATATTTGTTGGACTTAACTAGCTAAGTCGATGTTTTATTCCCTCTATTAGGCGAGGCGACAATAATTCAACCGTCCTATTCATGCAGGTCACTTACCACCACCTAAAACATAATTTTTAAGAAAAAAAACCGACTTCATTTGGTTCCCGGTAAAAGTGAAATTAAGAATTTGTTTGAGTTAGCCAGTTTACTTCACAAATATCCAATACACCGCACGTGTACGATTGAAAATTGAGGAGCTTTCTTAATGTCCTAGGGCTTCCATCATTACATTTGAAGTATAATCAAACGGAACTCCCTTGTAGACCTTTAAACAAACAAAATAACAATGTGTTAAATTGGATGACAGACTGTAAATTAACGAGCATATTCATTATGCCATCCCTGATTATCAACATCAGGTCCACTCCAGCAAAATGATGGCCACAGTAAGAAAATGCCTAAGCTAATTATGAACACCCTCTAATCACAATTAACCTGCCGTTCAAATTTGAAGAGTTCTCTGAATTCTTCTAGAACTCCATCATCAGAATATAAATCAAATCAAAAAGATGAATGTCACAACTAGGATAATAAGTAGAGCTAGGTTTATTAACCAGTTCCACTTTGCGATCCCTGGTCTTCATCATCAGATCAAGTTCATCAAAATGTTGGCTCCGCCAAAACACTGTTTTAGTTACTTAAGGAAACCCTCAAATCAGAATGCATGTGCCGTTAAAATTTGAGGAGTTCTCTCAATCCCTCATGAAGCCCATCATCAAAATAGAACTATAATCAAATAGGACTCTTCGTATAACGAAATAGGAATCTTGAAGGTATTTCTTTACAAAGAAAAGATGAATGTCTCAAATCGGATGATAGAGCTGGGAATTAACAAGCAGTTCCACTTTGCCATCCCTGGTCATCATCAGGTCCACTCCACCAAATTGATGATGTTCGTAAAGAAATGCTCGAGTGTCTTAAGAAACTACCCAAATCATCATGCATGTGCCTTTCAAATTTGAGGAGTTCCCTCACTGTTCCTCATGGATCCCATCATCAGAAATTGATTTTGAAAAAAAACGGAACAAATCTGGAACCATCTATTTTCAGAAAAAAAAATATTTTTTAAAATCGGACGATAGTCCTGGGAATTACCAAGCAGTTCCACTTTGACATCCCTGGTCTTCATCATCAGGTCCACTCCACCAAATTGATGATGTTCGTAAAGAAATGCTCGAGTGTCTTAAGAAACTACCCAAATCATCATGCATGTGCCTTTCAAATTTGAGGAGTTCCCTCAGTTCCTCATGGATCCCATCATCAGAAATTGATTTTGAAAAAACGGGACAATCCTGAAACCATCTATATACAGACAAAAAAATATTTTTTTAAATCGGATCATAGTCCTGAGAATTACGAAGCAGTTCCACTTTGCCATCCCTGGTCTTCATCATCAGGTCCACTCCACCAAATTGATGATTTTCGTAAAGAAATGCTCGAGTTTCTTAAGAAATCACCCAAATCAGCATGCATGTGCCTTTCAAATTTGAGGAGTTCCCTCAGTTCCTCATGGATCCCATCATCAGAAATGGATTTTGAAAAAAACGGGACCAACCAGGAACCGTCTACTTTTAGAAAACAAAAAAAAAATTCAAATCGGTTCAGTAATGACGGAGTTATGAGTGAAGATCCATTAAAAAAAAAAATCAGTCGAATTGAGAACCTCCTCCTTTTGAAATATTGAAGTCGGTTGAAAATAGAACATAGGAACAATACCTAACATACAAGTTCATATTCAAGACGATTATATAGCTATGTAACGTAATGCTTACGAGTGCGTACTGCACATACGAGTAGTAACTTACATGTTTTTCTAAACATTCAGGATGTGGTCGTTACATGTAATATATATTTACGCCAGTAAAATGAATAAAAAAATAGAACCGATGAGAAAACACCCTGATCCTCACAAAAACAGAACAGATTGGCACCGCAGCTTAAAAAAGGTATTTATCAAGCGAATTTCCAGTGTGATTGTCAGAGAACAAGTAATTATTCGTATTTGCAGAGGTCGTACATGGTCCAGATTCGGAGCGCTATCTACTCATCCGATAATAAAAGGCAACGTATGCCAGTGACGGAAAACGTTTCGCGATAAATCGGAGCGCTGGTTTACAATTTCGGATACAATATCGGCGCTCAATAGCGTCGGCTCGCGCAAACAGGACGCTGATTCTGACAGAAAAACAAAGATCCTTGTTCGTTGCGAGAGATATTTGTAAAGGGTAAAGGGTAGTTCTGATATATAAGTGGTTTAAAAGATGTGAAATCAACTACATTTTTGTTTGTTATATTGGAAGATGTTACGTATAGACTTTATCTTCTTCACTCGTGTTAATAACCTGGAAGAGTAGATGATTGTACCTAGGCTGTATGTACAGATGTTTGCTTTTAAGTTATGGGTGTTTTCTATGTATTTATATTTTCATCATCATCTAGTACGCTCAACACAAGCTTATTACTAACTGTGATACTTTTTTGATTTTTGTAAAATTGTCCTATAAATACTTACAAAAAAATATATAAATCTGACACTACGCAAATTCTACTTCTCTTGAGCACATAGTCTCGGAAAGGAATAGGCATTACGAGTTCAGCTTAGATAGTGTACCGTAAAGTGTTTCAAAGCAACACTCTTTTCTGCTTACCCAAAGTTTTCCTGCGGTATACTCAACGGACAGAAAGGCAGTTTGTTTTTCTACGTTAATGTAAGTAACGAGTCCAGGACATTTTTCAAACAATTTAGAAGCTTTGTTAGAAGAAGATAATATGCAAACCACTTAAGTACCAAATTCATTTCAAAAACTCAGGTACTTATTGGAACCGGTTTTTTTGCACCCATTCACTGCTAAGGATTTTTTGTTGCGCTACGCCGTAGCCGATAACATGCATTTCCCGCTTTGTAGCGGAAATGGCGCGTAGCGGGGTGTCGACAACGTGTCGTCATTAGCAGTGAATGGGTTAAAACCTTGAAATACCCCAATACTTTTAAACATTTTATGCTCTTTATGTCGGACTCCATCTTTTATTTAGGTTAAAACGACGTATTATTAGATTGCTCCATTAACAATGAATTAACAAAAAACGAAAATACCGAAAAAAATATTTTTTGTGTGGAGAAAATACCGGAATCCCTGCAAAAACAACGTGTCCCAGCAACATGCGTGTACAGTCAGCTGATTAGATTAAGTAAGTAGGTGCTCCTTCATAGAACTTGGTATGCAGAAGAGTTACTCTATGTTTGCAGTAGACTGTACATCAACTCAGCAGTACAAGCGATTACGATTATTTTGATTTCATTTTAGTCATTAAATTAGTTATAAGATCCGCTTTCGAATAAGCCCGCAGTTTATATTTGATCGGAGAACGTATCAATCGGAACTAATTATTTCGACAGATGGCACTTTGTTCGAATAGCGGGTCTATTCTGGTCAGGTTGATTGTGCGCCGAATACGCTACTGAGGCGTGTGCGTGTGAGTTTAATTACATTTTTAAACTAATCTCAATAAATAAGATTAGATTAGTATAATCTGATTTCTAAATATAATATTGTTTTCTATGTTTATTTTTAAATACCTGGGCAACCGAGCGTAACTGATACTTATCTTATGAAAACAATGACGTTTTCTCGATTGTTCGCTTCAAGATTAGATGTTGCTGTTTCGCATATTTATAAGGCAGATAATATTGTCTCTAGGTATCATACGTTTTGTCACTATATTCATCTATTTTTTTATAAAACCTAATATTTTTGCCATTCTCCTTTAGTCCAAAATATTAAAACATATTTCCAATGATTGCGGGTAATTTTCCATGAGGTTAGACCGCGCTGTGCGAAGACGTGCCTTATCTCGCGGCTTTCAGTTCACGTTCCTGAATAGCAAAGAGCCCAAGAATGTTTTCTTTTCATTTTATTCTAATAATCTATTTTTATAATCGGGCGTATCATTTTTCGGCCACATTTCTAAACATTTCTTAGAAATATGTTGCTTTATATTTAGTTATATTTAATACATAAATGTTTAGTGTTTAAATACATTGTTATCTAAGGTACCTGGTAGTCTCAGCTAGAATATCAAGAACTTATTTGTTTTTGGAAACATGGTCTGCTGGTACGGTCGCCTTCATAAATATATATGCACCTGTATTTTATTTTGAACCTTTTTACCCAGTAACAAGTTCCCAATTGTATAGATATTTTATATTTATCGACATGACTAATAGTGTGTTGTCAGAATTGCAAAGGCTGCGTAGAAGCGCACGGTTACCATTGCCAGTATTAGTAAGAAGGGCATTACTTACGAGGGTCTATTGAGGGTATATTTAAATGACCCGAGTTAGTAATCCCGTTACTGCCCGTGGTACACACAATTTTTTTCATCACATTTGCGAGGAAATAAATAAACTTTCAAGGCAGATAAAGAAACAATAAATATTAGCGGTAGTGTAGTAACACAGTCCACAGTACTCCGGAGTGAGTACGACTATGCGCGTACGTATGCGCGGCGAACGCGTGGGGGGCAGGTGCTCCGGGAGCTCCGGGCGGGCGGTAAAGTAGTATGAGAATCCTTTAAAACCATGGGATTAATACAGCTTATTAAGTCTAAGTATGCTTGCATACAATGTCACCATTTACGAGCAGATGTGATGAAAATACACATACATACCTAAACCTATTCGCGTAAACAACAGCTGAGACTACAAATGATCTCGTTTCATACGCAACTTATCAACGTTTTCCGAGTGATTGATTCCAGTGGAACCACGCGGCGGTTGATGGATGCCCTGCCCTTTGATTGATATCAAACCAACGTATATTTGCAACTTGTCAGGCGAAAATAGACTCTATGTCCGAGTTATAAGATCTTTATCGAGCTACGGATAAATTGGTGCACCTGTATATTGTTCTTGATTGAACCCGCGTTGTTGCAGGTCAATGATAAAGGGTTGTGTATTGTGTATTAAACTACAGTTATAGATGTAATAGATCGCTTCATGTGCATAACAAATTTTTGAATATTCATATTTTATTCAAAATTGGTTTGAATCACAACTCTTGGCTATGGAGAAGGTATTTACCATACATTCTTAATATTCATAATTTATATACTTATCTACAACGTAATACGTACGAAGCTTAAGACCATAAAACGTGCTTAGATCTCATTATAAATAGATTTCAGCCCGGTTGTGCAGTTTCTAAGAAGTGAGCACTCTATCCCTAGGTAATATTATATTATTCTCTTTATTTAAGTACTTTAATTCTTAGGCTAGGTTATTTATAATATGATTATAAAAGTAAAATACAAAAACACATACAAAATCAATACATAATACATATAAACATATGATAAAAAACCTAACCCAGAGTGCCGCCGGCAACGGGGCAGGGCCCAGACTGCCGGTGGTTAGGGCCGCAGAGAAAGAAACCGCCGGACTATACGCGCCGTGTCCAGGAATACCGCCTTCTGAATCTGACCCTTGATCCAACCACAACTTCGTAGCGAGAGCCTCTCGAGATGTTGGTCGAGACTCTTCACTATAGTTATTATCATAATTAAATAAGACTCCTTAATGATGTTACTAAAACTAGCTCACTAAATAGAACCTAGTCCGACAAATTGTATACTGCTTAGCTGGAAAAAACTTTACTTAATTACCAAAGCTTTGTACACTTTACATAACGTTCGGTACATTTAAACTAAGTTTACCTATGTAATACTCATAAAAGAATAACAACTTTTGAAAAAAAAATGGTTGTAGAAATGCGAGTTATTCTTAATGTGAACCTAAAATGGAAATATACTGTCAGTGTATCAAATATTTTGTTGAAACGCCTCATAGCTCTAAAATTCTGCGTATTTATGTACATAATTAATTTTACTTCCATACCATGAAAACATAGTTATGTATTTCGACTTTTAGTAAAAATATCAGCTTTAATCTAAAGATACAAAAAATATTTATTTTCGAAATATATACAGTAAGTGTACCTAAATATTATTGCAGGTAAGCCCAGTATAAGCAGCATTTCGATTACACCCAGCCGTATCATCGATCACGTTTAAGGAAAACGTAACGAGACACGTGCCAAAACGAAATCTGTTCCCGAGACAGCCAATAATTCTTCTTGATTTCCCTTTCCCACTCTCAAGAGAAAATAACGAAGCCTAATTTGACGTGTGGTTTCTGCGACCGTTGCAAAATATCCAATTCGTGTTTAATTAACCATTTCGGCTGCTTACGTAACCCTATTTTAAAGGATGTTTAATTAACTGGTAACTGAATACACGCCTACGTTTCTCTTGGCAATTGTGAATGCTTAAGGGTTCTCGAGTGGAGACCGCGGACCGGAAAACGCAGCGTTGGACGTCCACCGACGCGGTGGACCGATGATCTAATTAAAGCCGTGGGGTCACGGTGGATGCAGGTTGCTTCCAACCGTAACACGTGGAGATCCATGGGGGAGGCTTATGTCCAACAGTGGGCGTACTACGGCTGATATAATGATGATGATGATGAAGGGTTCGGCTACATGCTCAATCATACTTGCACAAAATTTCAATTTGCACAAGCAAGTATGTTAAGACGGCAAAACGGTATAACGCCCAAATGGCTTGCACAAAACGCTTATTGACATAAAGTAGATTTCCATATCTATTAAGCATGTCAATGCAAATAGGACAGCAAAACATGCAAATGACTTGCACATACCGTTTACGCATGCAATTTGCCATCGTGTAGACGCCATGTATACAGTTTTTGCGCAAACTTTTGTTTTTGCGCCAAAACCGTTTGCCCAAGTCGCTGCTGCGTGTAGCCGGGGCTTTATACGTACATGCCATGTTATTCTTGCGTTTAGAAATGCCTTTGAAAGCGAAATGTGCCCGAAAAACAAACGTAAGCCTTACAACCTTAACGTTCCCTGGTTATTAGAGAAAAGGGAAACAAGGAAAGATTCTCAGAGTAAAACCAGGCTTAGATTTCTGCCGTTTTGCAGAACGAGGCCGTTGCAAAATCACGCTGATGGCTCTTTGGCTAAGAGCTTTTGTGCGTCATAAGAATAGTGCCATGGCGCACTAATAATTCTGAGACATTTTGAGATCTCTTGAGACAACACAATAAAATTGTGCGTAAGTATTTATTAGTAGTCAAGTACACAATTAACCTTCGTTTCTGTTTCTACAGTCTTGCGAAAATAAACTAAGTCTTAGATTAATACTGGAAGGCATGATGTCAAAAGCATGTGCAGCGTTTATTTATTAAATTTGGCTTTGATACAAGTTTTGTAATTCACATAATCATGCCGATTAGAATATTGCCCGTGATTTTACAGTTTGGTTAAGCGACCGGACCCTATTTCTGGATAATTATCAACATAATTTCTCTTTTTGTGCATTTTTGTGATGGTAAATATTTTATCTTTCTTAATTTAAGAACGAACACAACATCGTTTTAAAATACATACACCGCCAGCGACTGCGTCTCTAACATACTTATCATAATTCACATCGCACCTTCGACTTTTTCCGCGCCAACTAGCGCCGGCAAAAAATTGCCGCTCACACAATTCCCCGAGCCTCCAGGAATGCCTTCACGGCACATAAACTCTTTAGATATGAATGTGCTGTTAAACGGCGGCATTTGAGATTTACGTCAAATGAAGAATAATGAACACCTACCAACGTATATTTCAGAAGTCCTACGTGTGATGTTACAGTTGTTATAAAATTGTTTTTGTAAAAAAGCTAGATGGATTTTGTGAAAGACTAAAGGCGGAAAACTACATAAACTCACTCATTAAATGGAATTAGTATAATAATAGTTACATTCATTATTTACCGTTTTTCGACGATTTCAGTGGAAAAAGTTGCTGATCTGAAACAAATGAAAAAAATAACAATAAATACCTCTAATTTAAGATAGCATTAATAGTTAATTTTTTTTTATCCCGGCCGAAGACGAAGGCACTTGTACCCTACAGCAGAACACAACCATAGTAACACTTCTAGTGGGTACTTGCAGACAGAGCTCTCAGATGGCGGACCTGCATGTGTCCGCCATCAGATTGCATTTCTGGGGCCTTACCATGACGTCTTAACGTGATTCAGTTTAGGAACTAAACTGAGTCGCTGCCATACAACTTAGCGCAGTTAAGAACCTAAACTGAATCGCGTTAAGATGTCATCGCAAGGCTCCTGGTCAGCAACTCGACCGTGATATTGATCTGTAAATATCTTCGTGCCACCGTTAGTGCTAGTATTCGTAGTTACCAGCGTTAAAAGCCTGCAGTGTCCATCACCACCCACCATTTCCGCACGCTTGCTTATCACTGCCATGGCAAAAAGGTTATTCTGTGGAACTGTATGAACTATGTAAAGAAAACGTTTCGTGCTGCAAGCGATCGATTACCATCAATCAGCCTTGTTCACGCTCTTAATGAGCTACTACGGACTTCGACTGACTGAAGGGGTAATCGATTTGTTTTAACGTTTTAACGACACCTCCTAACGTGGTGTAATAGTTCGTATGAAGATGTAAAAGAAATACAGTTTCATTTTCACAATAGATTACAGCAACTTATGTGCACAGAGAATCGTTCATGCTGATTATAGTTAAGCTGGCTAGTGATTTGTGTATGAGTATCCCATAATATTGATTTGTTTATTTATTTATTTATAGGTAAGTACCTAGTTGTTATTTTAGTTTATTCGTCGTCAAGATCAAGGAAATGGGTGAGTCAGATTTTTAATGTCTCTGCGTGTTCTTTGAAAAATCTTTAAGCGATAGACCAATTATTTAAGGTTCATTATTTTCATTGACCTGTTTTAATTTATATTGTTCAGCGTAATCATGGTAACGCAACAAGGGATATGGAAGTTGATTCTTGAACTATACTATCTGCAATATATGCTGTATTTTTATCACAATAGGCGTGACATGTTTCGACCGCATCGGGTACTCAGCGTCGGACAGAGTGATGTTGTCACCTCCGCGGCTCAGACAGCACTGACTACGACTAGCGTAGATAATGGTGGGAGGTAGGTAGCGTTTATAGTTTGACAAAGTTATTACTTCATTGTAATTATAATCAAACAACGCTATCACCATCTAAGAGAAGACAGTAATAGTCCACGATGTAGCAAACCAACTCCCCGCGGGAATGTGGTCGCAGCCCGCAGGTGACTCGGTGGTTTGCTGCAACAGGTGATATGGCAATCCAATCTCATTATACGGAGATATTGCTCTTACCTTGGGCTTGTTACCAATTAGCATTAATTTAAGGGTCCTTATTTCATTAAAAACGCTCATTAATTAAGTAGGTACTTTTATATACATATTGGAAACACTCTAACACTTTTTATATACAGGATGTAATCTTTTACGTGATACAAAATTATATATTCTGAATCTACTTATGATTGCTAACAACTTTTTCTACGGGACGAACTTCGAAAACGTCAAGACAAAATCGACATCTCCATACAAATTGTGCCTATCGGACACTTTTACTACAGGATGTCTATTTTTCTGTCCTTTTGTCATAGTGATTCGAGTTGAAATATTTTTCAAAAGAGTAAGTCCTCTTAATAAAGTTATTTTAGTACATTTGATTTCACGTACTATTGTAATTTAACGACAACCTAAGTTTAGCAGTATGTTAAAAAAAGATTAACTAGAATGCTATGTTCTTATTTAGTGCTTCATTTGAAGGCACTCGAGAATAATATAATGCAGGTTTTACACACAAATTTTAGAGAATAATAGCCGTTCCGAATAGATTTATAATCAGCGAAGGTACTTTATTATGCTGTGTTCAGCAAAGCTGTAGCAAGCCGGCACCGATTTGTTTTCCAGAAAGATTGGTCGAAAACCAAATTTCACTAGTGCTTGTTTAATGAAAACGTGTGTTCTGGTGGTGATAATTCAATCACTCCGACGGCGTCGCCGGCAGCCGGCGCATGACTGAGTACCGTTTCAATATGAACGTTGCAGTTTAGATAAACAAAGCCGAAGAATTTATAGCGTTGGATTGTCGACGCTAATTTTTTTTTGCATTTTTAGACACAAGGTCCTTTGTTATAAGGGTAAATTGTAAACATATATTTGTTGTCCACTGTACTAGAGGCCAGATGAAGCATTGTGTTTGATATTTTATATATTATTATTTTTTATAATGTATTTTTTTCTTGTTATTGAGTGAGACGCTTGATATTTTAAGAGTTTCGTAGTCTAATAGGAAAACTTATGCCACGGCTCAGAGTGAATAATATTACATGGCCATAATATATGTACCTATATATTTTTTACTTTAACAGTTGTAAGTACTGAAGTAAGCAGTTGAGATGAAATATAAAACCAAGGAAGCTAACTTTACTATTAGTTACAAGTACATCTCAGAATGTCTCTCAAAAGCTCAGGAAGTGTTTGATTTTAATTTTTCTAGCAATATTGGAAACTTGATGGGGATTTCTACGTCAACAGTTACTTCGTAGTGCTGAGAAAAACAGAAAATGCAAAGAGCTTTTTAATTGGCTTCGAGATATTTTACTGGTTTCTTGCTTCTCCATTTAGATACCTATCTATTCCAGTGTTAGTTTAATTTAAATGATGGATAGAATATGGTAAAATATTTGAACAACAAAAATAATGTTACTTTGATATTCCGCCATACGTGCTAGTCAATTAGTGCCAACTCAATCAATTAGTGTTAATATGGAATTCCGCAAAGTAACGCCTGATTCAATAAATTACTTAAAATATTTGAATACAATCAAAAAATGGGTACTATCATACATAGTTCCTTAGATAGATTTTGAAAATGTGTCAATGATCTTGACAACCTCAACATCATGGCTCAAAAACCTTCGTACGACGTTCGGAATGAGCAGTGTGCTTACCATGAGTTTTACGTAGTCGGTAGCGACTACGCTATTTATTTGCAACTCACTCCCCCCGGTCCCCTTAAGAACGAGCAAAATGTAAATACTTTCGAATCGCGCAGTCGCTAGCGATTGTGATTCTACAGCATTTCATGGTACAGTTTATCTCTATTTCGTGCTGCAGTAGACCTATTTGAACGTGTTTAAGTGACATTTTGATGAACTTCCGTGGATAACAGTTCAATATGACATGATAATGACGTACTTAGGGAATATTAAGTGGATATGTCAAAAAAGTAAAAAAAGGACGCATGATGATGAGCGCTAACTTCCGGTAGGAGGTGTAACTGCGAGACGAAGAAGACAATTAATTGCGTACATTTTACTTATAGTGTATAATTATTAAGTAATATTTATTATAAAAGCCGAGTTACGAATTAGATTTTTGTACCATTTCCTACCTCGTTATTGTTACGGTGACAAAAATAGGAGATCCCTAGCGGCGTTGTAGCGACATTTTTGTGTCTATAAAAAGACTTGGAGTCATTTATCCGGAACACGACAAGTAAAAGTTATTTCTTTTAATTGACAACCCAGTCAACTTTGTTCCTAAAACTTTGTTGTGGAAATTATAACTTACAACAAAGGGGTGCGAGATAATTGAAGGAGGGACTTCTTTTTTAGTTAAGTGGACTTTGGATTTCTTTTAATTGTATTAGGAAATACTCGAGAATGAATGCGTAAAAAAATTTGCAATTTTCATACCATTATAATAAATATAAAAACCGAACATTAGCCAACATAAACATTTCACTAAAAGTGTATTAGTAATTTGAATTAATAGGATGGAATCTAAAGGTGACATTGGAAAACTAACTAATCATGACTCAACTCATTGGGTCGAATCATTGCCCGAACTACCGCGCAATAAAAAAGAAAACTAGAAGCTTAAACAATTCAGATGGCATCACAAAGCTATGAATCTAAATGACGCGGAGCTCACCAAAGTTTCCAGGCGCCCACGGCGCTTTGGAACTCATTTTCATATTGCCAGCGTTTCGGGTTTTTTTCAAATCAGCGGGTGTTGTTTAGGTACCTAATTATAAATGTTCGTTAGTTAATTTAGCAAACAGTTTGAACTAAAGGTACTTTCTAGCTTAAAGGTACTTAGCAACTATTATCAAATCAAGAACTTTATTAAAGAGTCCGACTTTTACTGACCTCCGCCGGGTTTTTTTAACGGCCTCCTAGCCTAGTCGGTAGTGGCCTACGAAGCAGGAGGTCCCGGGTTCGAATCCTGGTCAGGGCATTTATTTGTGTGTTCATCACTAATATTTGTTCCTGAGTTATGGATGTTTTCTATGTATTTAAGTTGTTATATGTATCTTTTACATATATCGTCGTCTAGTACCCACATCACAAGCCTTATTGAGCTAGCCGTGGGACTAGGTCGATTTGTGTAAAATTGTCCAGTAATATTTATTTATTTACGGAAAAAAATGTAGTTCCCTCTAATAAATTTATTGTATTATATGTGACATCTACTTTTTTTAACTCGTTAATAGAAAATTGTGCTGCGCAAATTAGTAAACTGTGATTAGAACGCTGTGAAGAACACGATAGTCTATTGATGAAATAATCATAGCGGCCACAAGTAAAAATATATAGTTGTCACAATTTTCTCTCCGTATTGCTTTGGCCGCTTTGCAGTAACAAAAAGTTGACGTTCTTTAAGGCACTTTAAATAAACTACAAACTAAGATTGACAATAAAAACAAGGTATAAAGGATGACTCACACTAGAACAGGCTCGTGAGCGGGCCGAGCCGATCTATCCGTTTCTATAGAAAAGGTTACGTGAACTCCGAGGGCTCCGAGCTCAGACGTGATTGTTTCTATAGAAAATGACAGATTGTCCCGTCTCGCCCGGCCCTTCCCGTTTAGTGTGAGTCATCCTTAAAGTCCAAAATAGTCCTGTTTAAGGATAGTAAAGCTACTGCGACATTCCAACAGGCTTATATTAAACGACCTGCAGAGATACATTTTTAAGCCTAAATTGTCCAGTACAGTGTTTTGTTCATGCCTCAAGGCCTTTTTGGCTGTTAATAAAGACAATGCTAAGACGGAAAACATTGCTTAGTATTTTTAACATAATAGGCGTGTAAAGCAGAAAATATGTAACTATACAAACAAAATGAAGGCTATTTCGCAGCCATCACTCCCTTTATATAGTTGAACTTTACTGATCTTCAATGATTTTGCTGAGGTTTTACGATTCTCATAAAATTAAATACCAAAAAAAAAGTAAAAATACACAAGTCTCACTCCGCAGTTCTTATTATGCAAAAATGTTTTGAGATGTAATGTTAAAACAATTATAAATTTACTAAAAACGGGGTCCCGGAAAAATATTATCTTTCTCCGGGACCACGGGGACAATGTCGCCGTTTCAACGTCGGAGGTTAGTTTTCAAAGGTTTGCATGATTAAGTCCCGTTTTACTTAATTTATAATGTGTAAATGTTAAAACACCGACTTGCCTATTTGGAAGTCGAGTTCTACGAATGATTAAAATTAAATGTTATTAAGAAAATATCGATGTCATGTTATAGCTTTTATCAGCGCGAATTTCTAGGAGGTTGAAAATGGCCTGAACTGCGGCAAAAAAAAGGATGTTACGATCGTGCCTTTGTTTTGTTCGACTTGTTAGAGGAACTGCTGTGCCCCAGATAATAATCTACTGAAAAAAAAAGTGCCCCAGCAGCTTAGAATTAAAAATTACTTTTGGTGACGGCGTTGTGAACTACAAAATTAGTAATTTAATGACTAGTGTACATCTGCAAAAGTAGTGTTAATGACCCGACAGAGCCAAGTTGAGTCGAGTAATAGTAGTCGTGTTCTGTATTCCGCGGACGGAATCCCGACTCCGTAAGTGGTGTGATCACACGGCACTCGAGTCTCTGCTCGGGGAAATTGCTTGGACACCCTAGTTAGAACTAAGCTTGTGTTGGAAAGGTTCCAAATATATTTGAATAGGTGATTTTACTACTCAAACGGTGAGGTTGAAATGTAAGCGTTGGCAGTTATTAGTGGTTCTCTCAATTAGGTATATGATGTTACATAATTTAAACTCATAGTAATTATATTGTATCATAGTATTTTTTTTATTTTTTTTAGTAAAATGATGTTTGTTTTAGTAGGTATAATCAATTTAATTTTTATCTAGTGTTAATTTTTCCGTCACAATGAGTCTACTATGACTTTATTTATATGCCCCGTCGAATTATATATTTTTTCATCGCACTTGCTCGTAAACGGTGATATTGTATGCAAACCTTCTTAGACTTAATAAGCTTGGCCGTAATGGATTTTCATACATTTTATCGCCCGCCCCACGCCGCACGTAGCCGCCGCTAAGCGCGGAATACCGTGAACTACGAGTATGCTACTACACTACCACTAATAGTAATAACAGTTTATTTATCTGCATAGTAAGTTTATTTATTTTCCCCTCACTAGCTCGGAAAGCGCTGTTTTGTCCTTTAAAACTAGCGTGGAAAAACGTATTTTATCCACATGTGTGGAAAGTAATTTGACCTTGCTCTAATTCCTATCACTTACCAACCGTCCAGTATAAGTAAGTCCTATGTGGCCATTGTAAATATGAACAGTCGGAGGTCACACCTGAAATTGGTTATGTCTTATCCCGCACTTGGTAAGCAGTTGGCAATAAGTACCAGGAGCGTAATACTCTATGACAAATTTTTAAATAGAATTTTGAATAGTTTCCTCAAGATAAATTACACGTGGATAAGATTTGTAATCGTATGTAGTCTTTATTTCCTCGCGATAGTGAGGGGAAAAATGTTGTATTACACTCGGCGACAAAGTTTCTTTAACTTTTGTCTCCTTGAGACCCTCGTAACTGTTATTAATCCACCCGCTTTGCTCGTAGCTCCATTTTGAAATCTTTTGCTTGTTCGGGTCTCAATATACCTAAGCCCATGAGTTAAACAACAACTTTGCCCCCTTGTATGTTAAATAACTGTTCCTCTGCGATGAAAAACATTGTATGTATCACGGGCGGTACAGGGCCTTGCGAATTCGTGATTATTAATTCGCAATTTGATGTTTACCGCCCTTAATACACAATGTACTATAGCAGAGGTGACTTATCATTATCATTACATTAGTTATTGCCCTAGAAAAACTTTGATATTTTTCCGTCTGGAACATACTCGTACATTTCAAATAAACTTTTATAAAAGTAATACCAACAATTTCAAGTTCTAAAGAGAATTTCCCTTTACTAGCTTAATGCTGTCAACAAGGAAAACTAAAGAATACCGACGACAGATTTTTAAGAAACTTTTGTAATAGCCATTTACATTTTCATGAAAGACGCCGCGCTAAATTACTTTTAAGGAGTAAGCAGGTACTTTAAACTTTCACACTTTATTTACAAGAGGTTCAGGCGCTGGAATTACTTCCATAACTGTTTATGTCGCTTAATCAATGGTGACAGCATTCCTACGCACATAATATATCATTAGTGCTCTAAGGTGGATTCAGGAACCATAGGCAATGAATGATCAGTTTTAAATAGAAAACTCCCGTGAGTATTAGACATATTAATATAGTTAGACCGGGTTACTCACGTTTTGAGGAAGAAGCATTAAAGAACTCGCCTTTATCTCCAAAATGTTGGTGGCGTTATGTGGATGATGTTTTCGCTATCGTCTCGAAAACTGGCCTTGAGGAATTCACGGAGCACCTTAATAGTATACATCATAAGGTCAAGTTCACGGTGGAGAAGGAGAGTGAAGGTACATTGCCGTTTCTGGACGTTTTGGTTATGCGTAGATCTTGTGGACGATTACTCACCACAGTGTATCGTAAGCCAACGCATACGGATAGGTACCTAAGGGCGGATTCACACCATCACCCTTGCCACTTGTTTTCTGTGCCTAAGACTCTGATTAACCGAGCCCTAAGTCTGTGTGATCCTCAGTACGTGGATCGTGAACTAGTTCATGTGAAGGGTGTATTGGAGCGTAACGGTTACAACTGGAGGCAGAGCAATCGGGTTGCGAGCGCATCGGCGCGTCCCAGGTCAGCTGAAGTGGGGAGGGTGCCTTTATACTTGCCTTACGTGAAGGGTGTGACGGATAAAATCGGACACTTGTTACGCCGTAGATATTGCATCAAGACGATTTTCCGCCCTCATATGCAGCTCCGACAGTTGGTGCGCTCCCCGAAGGATAAGGAGCCATTGAGTACCCCAGGGGTTTACATGATCCCATGCTCCTGTGGGAAGAACTACATAGGGGAGACTGGCCGCAACATTTCCACAAGGATTTCTGAGCATATACGCAGTATGAAAAATCGGGATACTCGGGGTTCTGCCGTAACGGATCATTCGATGGATTCGGGTGCGCACTATATTAGATTCGATAAGGTAACCGTGCTGGCGAAGGAAAAGTTTTTCATTCCGCGGAAAATACGGGAGGCTATCGAGATCAGTCGTCACCCAAATTTCAATCGCGATGGTGGGTGGTCAGTACCCCCTGCTTGGAAAACGGTTTTGTGTGCTGCGCCGGTGCTTAGTGTGGACGATACCTTACAGTGTGACGTAGTAAGTGTCGTGTGCAATAGTGCAGTGCAGTTGACAATAGAAGTGAAAGAGACGGTAGTATCTCGCCTATACCGGTGCCGCATGCGCCTGCGCCGACCGCGCCCCCCACGCCGGTCTGCCGGCGTGCTCAACGGGCTGTCGCGCGCAGTGTGCGCAGAGCAATCGCGGCTAGCGCTTCTCACTCATGATTATGGGGCGCGGACCGTCCCGAAACATGTCGAGCTATCTTCGACTTTATAAACGTGAGTAACCCGGTCTAAGTATATTAAAATGAATGATCAGCATTACCAACCAGCAGGAACAATGGAACTGGAATTTTAATATTACCTCCTGATTACAGTAGGTTATTAGTTTAAATTTTGAATAGCTGTGAAATTAAAGTGGCTGTCTATTCTAGTACATATAAAAAGATATTAAAACAGAAATCAATAGGAAAAGCCAATTCAGTATGACATTAATAAATCGCATGAAATTGATCTCGAGTGATTCAAGAATAGGGAATTAATTCGAGCTCCGCCATGCCGAGCTGTCATTTGTTTGTTGGCTATTTTACTGATTACAGGTAAAAAATTGTGTAAAGTTCTTTGTTAAAAACTTATAATAGTTATAATTTCGTGAAAATTAGTGATACTGACTCAGATAATGTTATATTTTAAAAGTAACACTAGTAAAAATGCAGGTAATTTCCCTACCGTTCCTGAAACCACCTTAGAGCACTTAATGTGTGCAGATAAAGTAGTGTATGCAATTATATATAATTAGGCATTAAAAAACTCATGCTTGTTTTATAAACCTACACTTCTGTGTTGTAATACCCTTCATTATGTACAGTCACATAATATGCAACAGTGATACAATATTTTATGAAATCTCATTTTCAAGTTAATCTTAAAAAAATATTAATAAGTGACGCAAAATATGCTCCAATATATGCGTGAAGTTTATCTTCTTTTTTTTTTCAATAATTTGTCCGGCGCTACGCTTCTAGCATCATAGGCATGGTTGTCGTCACAACCATGTTCGATTGAAATACCTAAAAACATATGATAATTGAAGGTTCTCGAGTGGCGACCGCGTACCGGAAGGCGCAGTGTGGGTAGGCCCCCCACAAGGTGGACTGATGACCTGGTGAAGGTCGCACGAGTCCGCTGGATGCGGGTGGCGCAGGACCGGTCATTGTGGAAATCTTTGGGGGAGGCCTATGTCCAGCAGTGGACGTCTTTCGGCTGAAATGATGATGATGATGATGATATGATAATTGCAGTTGAACAAGATTCTTAAGTAGCGAAGCGTTAGTCTGCCGTCCTATCTCTAAAACCGTTCTAAGCTGCATATTAGCAGTTTTCATTTGGAAGAAGATTCTAAAAGAGAAAACAAATCCGCATCGACTGGTCTTGGAATTATATTTTTATCACTTGTAGTTACCGAGATACAGAGTCGACATTACACGTTAAGTGCACAATATTGTGATACTTCTCAAAACTATAAAATCGTTAACCCACATTACTCAACTATAAGCAATGCATAAACGCTTAATTGTTGTTTAGGTTGATAAATCTTTTTTACGATACATACCTAAAACATCGTTACTTGACAAAAACTTTATAAATTCCCATTTATGCCATTTAACCCTTTTATTACGTTTTATTTCGCATAGTCTTTTTTTTCATATGCTACACTAAAACACAGTTCCTACGCTTTAACATGGCTAAAAACATTTAACCGTGTATTTAAAAGACTTGTAGTATAATCCCTGTAACAAATACAACGCTAAAGCTTAGTTAACGCGCTTAACGGTGAATATGTTTGTACAAAAATATAATAATACAATACTTAAATACGGTCAACTGGCAATACTACGCTGAAATACCACTAAGTGCAAAACATATCCCCTCTTTTTTGATTACATAATGGAGTCAGTCGGCCGTGCGGCGCGTGCGCATAAGGTTGCGTGCTGTTTTAGTGAGTGATACCTGCAAACTTTTCGTTAAAAATATGCCCGGTAACCAAAGGTAAGTGTTGAGTATGAGTATGTCTTTCTATTGATGTTTTCTGCCTGCTACATTTAGGTTTAGCTTGAGTATTTAAAAAAAGATGTGTATTAAAAACAATTTAGCTTATTTTCAATCATTAACAAACAGAGTTAAAACAGTCAGTAAAAAGGTGTAGTTGTCAAAATGTTACAGAAGCATTTAAATTAAATATGGAAGCATAGAAATCTAGAAGATTTATTTTAAAATGTACTTTTGTACTTTTGTGATGTACTTTTGAGAGTTCTTAAAATTTGTTAATAGATTTTGTATTTAAGGAATAATTGTCAGTAAACATTTAATGATTACATCCTGTATACTTATGTATTATGTTCTTAAATAGGTATAATATCGTATATATTCTTAGAAAGGAATACATTTACAAACAATAAATCATGATTGTTATTTCTTCCAGGTGTTTTACGAGAATACAGACTATGATAGAAATCTGCCAGAGAAATGAAGAACTAGCTCAAATTAGTCTACCGCCTTTACACAGCATAAAAGAAGAAACTCTCAATTGCATGAAGGTATGTCGGTTCTTGATAAGCTACACAGCAGGAAGCCCATGCAGCATCGGACAAGCAAATTAAACACATCTTTACCGAATCTACCCACATCAAAGTAATTTGAGTTCTTTTTCGAACCTGATGAACATATTACGATTTTGGGACGTGCTCCTATGACAGAATCTTATCAACTTTGGATACAAGTTGATAGATACAAATTGACTAAACAGTCCCGCTAAGCGATTATGCTTTCAATCGTGCGTCGAATGTATTTCAACTTCGGATGATTCGGACAAACAAAATTTTATAGCCTGTAAAAAACACAAAATGGATAGAAACAAAAAAATAATATGGTTTTGGCAGGACCAGTCCATTTAAACTTTTTAGATTCAGAAGTTTTAGATCCAAAAACAGAAGATAGATCTACAGACGTACTATCAACTTATAACATTTTAAGTAATACTCCACCAACCGTCGTTACAGGATGCGAAATAACTTCTGGTCAAGACAATATTGCATCTATGTCGCATAGCGTCGATTCTGCTGAAAACCAAACGCCCAATATTTTTGGCCAGGGTAATATTCTACCTTCGCATAGCGCCAACTCTGATGAAATCCAAGCCCTCAATGCTTCTGGTCAGGATAATATTCTATCCTCGCATAGCGCTGACTCTGCTGAAAACTAACCGCTGAATGCTTCTGATAAGGCAAAATTCTAACTTCGCATAGCGCTGACTCTGCTGAAAATCAACCGCCCAATGATCAGGGCAAAACTCTATCTTCGCATAGTGACGACTCTGCTGAAAACCAAATGCTCAATGCTTCTGGTCAGGGTATATAAGGTTTTAATAAAAATATAAGCGCGCGCAGAGCAATCGCGGCAAGCGCTTCTCACTCATGATTATGGGGCGCGGACCGTCCCGAAACATGTCGAGCTATTTTCGACTTTATAGACGTGAGTAACCCGGTCTAAGTATATTAATATGTCTAATACTCACGGGAGTTTTCTATTTAAAAATATAAGCATTTAGTTCATTTGTAGGTACTTACTAAAAGTATTTTAGATTGTAAGAAATATCCTATTATTATAGTTATGTGTTATATTTATATTTATTTATTAAATTACATTACATTTTGTGTAATTGCCCCCTAATAAACACCGGTATGTTCATAATTATTCAAAATAATTAGGGATCAAAGACTCAGTTGTAAAATAGTCATAAAAAGTTGAAGTCGAAGGACTGACTTGTTAGTAACTAATATAAAGTCTTAAATGGGATAATTACCTACCATGTATTTTTGTTTCATTCAGCATCCGATCACACTTGCAAGCGCCATGTTCATGGAGTAAACTGACGAGCTGCGAGTCTTTAGTGGTGATCTGCCCTCTTACGGGTTCGCTCATTTTGTGTGTTGCCACTGGCACAACTACCGTCCGCTTTAGTAACTAACTTGACACTCGATCACGTTCACGACACTCACACAATATCAACCCGTGCATTTCTTACTGAAACAGTCTCTTTTCGATTTGTGCAATATCGGGTGCTCAATAAAACAAACATACATGATAATTATCCCGTTTTTTTATATTAGTTATAATGAAAACGACAATGTTAGCTTAAAATCGAATATTGATTTGTAAGTATTTTATAAACTTATATTTGGCATGCCAATAAATAAATATATGATTCATATGTGTTTTACTCACATGACATCTTAAAAAAATTCTAAATACCTTGATAGTATTATTGCAGGTTAACGGTTATTTGTTAAAAAGATGAATCCTTTTTGCAAATAAATACAATACTTAATCCACGTTAACATCGCTGGTTCGGGATGTAACGGGCTTATAGACTAGTAATGTATACGCATTACTTGAATATTTGAAGTCATTGCATAGCTAAAAAACGGCTACTATCATATTTTTTTGTTCCTTGGATACTATAAAATTGTTAAGTAACTTTGCGGTTATTTAGTTATGTTTTGGTAACTACACAACGCACAATTACAATAAGTACTATAAACTCGTTAAGTGACTTGGCCATTATTTAGCTATTTTTGACGTGCAATCCAACTCTAAAGAACGGCTATGGTATACTTAACGGTGTTTTAGAAGTACTATATTGGATATTTTAGTATTTAATTGCAACACTAAAACAAAAAAACAAGTTTTTTAAATATACGAGATTATTATTTGACAAAATGGTTTTCAAAGTAAGTAAGTATAAATATAGTTTGAATTTTTGCAAAAAAGAGATCTGGAATAAATGCACATACTTTCTAGAGATTTGGATTTGAACATATTTTGCCGATATCTCAAAACTATCATTTGTGGGTTAGTTAGGTTTTAGAGATAGGACGGCAAGTGGCCCAGCGGTGAGACGTGCGACTTTCAATCCGAAGGCCGCGGGTTCTATTCTTGCCGGCTCGTACCAATGAGTTTTTCGGAAAAAATCGTGACGATACCTGACTAATCCCAATAAGGTCTAATTTACCTTCTGGGGTGGAAAGTTAGATGGCAGTCGCTTTCGTAAAAATAGGACTGACGCCTAATTTTAGGATTAGTTGCCAAAGTGAACCCCAGGCTCCCAGGCCCATAGCATAAGCCGGGAAACTGCTAGGAAAAAGAAAGATAAAAACGAGTTTGTTAAGTATTTGCATGTAAGACACTGTGAAAGACATTATCAGGTTGTTCAAACCTCTCTACTCCTTGTTCAAAGTATTGTGTGGAAAGACACACAAGAAATCGATGCAATCGTACAGGCACACTCTTGTCTGGTCGAATTGAATTTGAAGTAACTTCAGTTTAAATCGAAACGCCCGTGAATTTTACACAATTGTGTGCACATTGTTCCGAGCCATGGAGTATTTACAAAAATGCAGTATTTGCAAGTAGAACGAGTACCTATGTGAATCAAATTACCCGCTATTTGTACTTGTCTTTATTGTGAAATAAAATGTTATATGTATATTACCTATCAATGCAGCGTGGGACTGATGATTTACGTGAGTAGCCAAGATGCTCGTGCTTCTAGGTCAATGGAACACATTTTGATTTCCATTGCGAATGTATGGAAAATGCGACATAATCGGTCGTATCCGAATGCGTTGACGTAGAGATTTTGTTTTTTCACAGCTTCAAGGGATCGCAGACCTGTGTATGTAGTATTTATTTCAACTTACTATCGCTACGCTTTCCCGAGATAAAAGGTCTTGACAGACAGTCGGACGCACGGATGGACGGACAACAAAGTGATCTCAAAAGGGTTCTTTTGAGGTACGGAACCCTAAACAGAGATTTATTTTTATAAAATTTGCTACTTGAAATATAATCTCTTGAAACCTTGAAATATAATCTCGGAATAAAACATTAATTTCGATAATACCTAGAATTTACATTGATTGATAAAATTCATGAATTTATTAATGAGAAAATATTCTTGTAATATCTCCAACTTTTGGCATAAAGACAATGAACCTGTACTTTGATAATCACAACGTTCGTGGAAAGACATTTTTACCGAGTACCGAGAAAAATGAACGCTATTTAAGTGAGTGGGTTGAATTGCTTAATATAGCTTAGGGCCATTTACGCCAAACAGGGTTAGTCAACTAACCCGGAGTTAGCTGTCAAATTTCATAATAAAGAACGCTTAACTCCGGGCTGGTAGGTTAACCTCGAGTGGTGCAACTGGCACTTAGTACCTAGCATTAAAAAAATACATACTCGTACATAAAATTTTCAATAACAATACAATAATCTTCAAATTCATTTTACCTGTTTATTTATTGTTATTTCGTTTGTTTATTTTGTTTCTTAGGTTAGGTAATTTACATGTATAACTGGGCGAGACCCAGGCTGCCAGTGGTTAGTGCCGCAAAGAGGAACTATCAGACTATGAGCGCCGTGTCCAGGATTATTAATATAAACAAAAATGGTTTTACTTCAATTACTACACTTCTTATTTCACAAACTAAGTTTCTTAAACTCTATTACATAACAAACAGTTACCAGGTTTTAAAACTTATAAATAAGAAGCTGGTAGTGGTTAAAGGGTCACGAATGATAGTACTTTATGGCGCACCCTTGGGAAGGCCTGCAGGGCTATCACGAGTATCAAAAATTGGCAATGACGGAAAAACCTCTTTATCGCTCCAATATGCAAGTGTAACGGGGGAGGAAGATACAAATTTTCGACCGTTCGATTTTCGTGGCACTAGACCTGCGTCCAGCAGTGGGCTGCAATAAGCTGATTGATTGTTTGACTGATAAATAACAAGATATCAAAGTAGGGCTTCCACTACCGGTATTTTATATATGAGTTTATTATATGAATATCACGGAATTTCGGGATGGCCTATACAAAAAATACCGATATTGGAAGCCGTAGATCAAATGTATTCCATCACATATTCTCTTATTAAACGGGGGTGTGATTTTAATTCTCTAAACGATTTTATTTACGGAATTGTCATTTGAGGTTATATTTACTTACTTATTAATTTTTAATAGCCAAATTCAACAAAATGTTTGTTTTATAAGTACTTGGGAAATCTATTTTGATAACACTCCAATGTGTATAGTAACATTTGATTGTCCTGCCGTAACCTAGTTTACTTTGAGGGCGTACACATTTCCCTGACCAATCACTATAGCCTGTTTGCTAACCTAACACTGTTTGGCCATTGCGAGTTGCGAGGAGAGAAGATCAATAGAACACAGGTGGCCTCAAAGGATGATTTTGTGTTAAGTAATTAGCTATTCTTGTACAGGGTGGGCCGTTGATAAATTCACTTTTGCCTCGACCTCCTTGGTTAAAATTACAAAAAAATGGCACATAAGAATGGTGTCATATGAAAGAAAAAAAAGATTGTTTTTATTTAAAAGGGCGTCTTACACGGGAGAACAGCGAGCGTTTTGCATCCAAGTTTTTTTTTTATAATTGTTCTTATGTGTCTGTTCGTCGGCGTTTTCGACTTAAGTTCGGATTACGTAATATTCGTGAGTGTACAAGCACAAATTTGATCAAGCAATGGTTAGTAAAATTTAAAACTACTGGTTCAACACTAAAATCTCGGCGTGCACCACAGCAGAATTAAAGGAGAACATTCGCCAAGAATTCCAATCCATATCCCAGCAACTTCTGACCAAAGTCTTTCAAAATTTACGAGCAAGGCTTGAAGAGTGCCGCAACCGCCGTGGACGACATCTTGATGATTTGATTTTTAAAACGTAAAATTTGTTTATTTGACATACTTTCTAAATATACTTTTTGTTTCAAAACACAAAAAAATACCAATTATTTCAATTTTTAAAAATGCATTTATCATCGGCCCACCTGTATTTTTAATACTTATTAGCGAATCCTTACTTTGTAAACTTTTTTATTTACTTTTGATCAATTTTTATAATAAGATTGTTATTGAACTCTTACTTTACCCGGCCATCTTCAGTCTTTGCATCCATCCATGCATCACCGAACTAACTTCAAAATTTAATTCCTGGTATTTAGACGATGGGACACTAGGAGGTGAAGTAAGCACTGTCAAAAATGATTTCATGTCCATTAAATCCAATTTTGAATCTATAGGCTAACAACTAAATTTAAACAAATGTGAACTCTACGTCGACTCAGCTAACCAAAATATATATGAAATCATAAGATCATTTGAAAATCTCTGCCCGGGTATCAAAATTCATACCAAAGCCTCGCTCCACCTCCTTGGCGCGCCGGTCTTTGATGAAGCTATCCCAGACTTCATTAATAAAAATATACAACACTTTAATTCGTTTTCAAATCGCCTTTTCGTTTTTGTTTTTGTCATTTCGTAAAATTCGTTATTGTCATTTCGTACCAAAATTTACTTATGTTTTGCGTTGTAGCCCTTTTTGGAAATTTACAAATCTTTGCGAGAATTTAGACAACATTATTTGGACACAAATTGAGAAAATTATAAACATTAAAATTGATTCCATAATGTTTTCCATCGCTTCCCTTCCAGTAAGGTTCGGTGGTCTTGGTTTGCGTAAAATCTCCAGCGTCGCCCTTCCGGCTTTCTTATCCTCGGTGCACAGTACGCTTTCTCTCACTGGAAAAATACTAAATCCATCACTCCGTGATTGTGAGATAGCTTACTTCATCGAGGCTAGGGTCGCATGGAGACTGGCCTGCCCAGGGATAGAACCGCCTTTTAATGGCAATATTGAGACTCTGGGATGGACCCATTTGCCGCCGGGTACAAACAGATCTAGTTAACTCTTGTACAGATTTATCTGACAAGGCCCGCTTATTAGCGATATCGGAAAGGGAGTCTGGGCACTGGCTCAATGCCTACCCCTCAGCTAATTACGGAAACCTTCTAGACCCCAACAGTTTCCGTATAGCTGTCGGCTTGCGACTCGGGGCTAATGTAGTCGTCTCACACCGCTGCCTCTGTGGCACAACAGTTGACCAGTTGGGGCACCACGGCCTCGCTTGCTCGAAGAGCGCGGGTCGCCTGTCCCGCCACGCTAGCTTAAACGACATCATCCGTCGGGCTCTGGTCAGCGTCAGCATACCGGCCACTTTAGAGCCTTCTGGCCTGGTACGTGATGACGGTAAGAGACCCGACGGGATGACACTTGTGCCCTGGCAACAGGGTCGGCCTTTAGTTTGGGATGCAACATGTGTCGACACCCTAGCGCCGTCCCACTTGGGCACGACATCGATAAGGGCTGGCGGGGCTGCAGCCGCTGCTGAGGCTGCTAAGCGACGCAAGTATGAAGCTTTAGGGGACAGTTACATATTTGTGCCGTTTGCAGTGGAGACCCTTGGCCCCTGGGGACCGCAAGCATTGAAGCTTTTTAAAAACCGCTGCTTATCCGGTCCTCCGGTGACCATAGGGCTGGATCGTTCCTAGCCCAACGAATCGGCATAGCCATTCAGCGAGGTAACGCAGCCAGCCTTATGGGCACCCTGCTTGGTGGCAGCGGTATAGGGGACGTTTGTACATATAGTTTAGGTCCCAATAGTTTTTAAGGTAGGTTTAGATTGTTTTATTTATTATTTTTTGAGTATAGGCATAAAACTTCATATAACCCTATATATAGCATAGATACTAGTATATACCTACTGTAGATGTGAAGGGCTTCTTCAAAAACTCTTACTTCGCTAAAAAAAGACAGAAATTTATATTAAATGCTAATTGCCAATTCTGAAATCACTAATGGGCGAGGTTTCCTAGAATTCATATGCGAAAATCGTCAAATGTTCGCAGATAGCAAATATGCTGTAGATATTGGAGCTCAAAACAAACAACAACGAAGGAATGGAAGGCACTCGGCAGTCATACCTTATATAGTATGTACGTATAATAGTATGTTTACGTACCTGATCACCGTTATATGTTGTTACTTATTATTAAATGATGAAAATATTGTTACGTTTGAGGGGTGGGTACTTTATAAAAAATGCACTAATTAACCACTAATTAAAACTGAGGCTTTATTGCTACTCACAAGACACTAAACACAGTACTTGAACACAATTATCACACACTAATTTAACGCACTCGTCACTTTTACTTCACTCCGATTCGCTCTTGATCCGCACTGTATCGCATTCACAATTGAACTAACTTGGCGGCCGCCGCCTGCCGCTATATATACCCCCTAGCTGTACTCCCGATGGTTCCAGAATGTTCCAGCCAAATCTTGCCTCGACAGGTCGGCTTCGATTCTAGTAAGTTCGCGAGTAGGTACCTAAGTACTTCTCGCGATGCTTCTAGACGCGGCTGGGTACTAGGCAGGTGTGTCCGCGAGTATTCGAGAACATTCTCGACTCTTGCCGTCTCTTTCTATACTTCTCTTTCACACCCTTCTCGAATGTTCCGTATAGCTATCCTTTTCTAAGAGTGGTCTCTTTCACACACTTCTCGAATGTTCCGTATAGCTACTAGGCAGGTGTGTTCGCGAGTACTCCAGAACATTCTCGATTGTTGCCATCTCTTTCTATCCTTCTCTTTCACACACTTCTGGAATGTTCCGTATAGCTAGCTCTTTCTAAGAGTGCTATCTCTTTCACTCTTTCGAGAAATTTCGCCATATACTGAATTGTACTTCAGGGGCCCATAAGGGGTCCTGAAAACGCCTGAAAACGGGTTTTCAGGTTATTGCGCCATCTGGTAGAGGGTGGCCTGAAACGAACTGAAAACATGTTTCAGGCGCCTGAAAACAACGGTAACTGGGGTAAATTTTGAATCTTCTAGTATGTGAAAGAGGCACCTCTAAAACGGCCTGAAAACACATTTCAGCCTGCTGAAAACGCTTCTAAGGCATGAAAAATCACATTTGAAGTTTTGTTCACATGACCGGCGTAACACTACCCCCTCCTTAGACATGCTCGTCCCGAGCATCATCATTATTGCCGTGGTATCACGCCAGCCGATCAACGTGAACAATCTTACATGGGCTTCGTGAATTTCGCTGTATCCGATACGTGACGTCGTTGATTTTTGTGACCACTTTATATGGCCCTTCCCAATTTGGAGACAGTTTCGGGGACTTTCCTTTCCTTCGCATCGGGTTATGTAGCCACACCAACGAACCTTCCTCGTACCCCATTTGGTTAGACTTCCTGTCATATCGAGTCTTCATTTTTGTGCTAGCTTGAAGCCCCTGTTCACGAACTAGGCTGTGAACGTCATCAATCCGATCCCTTAAATTGCATGCATATTCTGAGATGCACCTTGGAGTATCCGGGGGTCGACCAGTTAGGAGATCAGCAGGTAACCGAAGCTCTCTTCCAAAATTCGCATACGCTGGAGTAACTGCCGTACTTTCATGGGTTGCTGACCTGTATGACATCAAAAAGAGAGGAATATGCCGGTCCCAATCTTTTTGGTGAGTCTCGACAACTTTGGCCAGGTGTCTCTCCAACGTCTGATTAAATCTTTCCACCATTCCATCCGATTGTGGGTGATATGCAGTAGTCCTAGTCTTATGCAATCCCATGATTCGACAAGTCTCCTGAAACACCGCAGATTCAAAATTTCTGCCTTGATCACTGTGTATTTCCAGGGGTACTCCAAAGCGGCAACAAACTTCATTCACTAACTTTTCCGCAACGGTGACTGCTTCCTGATTAGGAATGGCAAATGCCTCGGGCCATTTGGTGAAGTAGTCCATTACGACAAGTATGTACTTGTTGCCAGAGTCTGTTGTTGGGAATGGCCCTGCCACATCTAACGCAACCCTTTCCCAGGGCGCACCGACGTTGTACACCTTGAGTGCTCCTCTGCTTCGGGTCTGCGGTCCTTTAACCGAAGCACAGTTTACACATTTTTTGCACCAATTTTCGACATCTTCACGGCAGTGGATCCAATAAAACCGCTGTCGAATTTTCATTAAGGTCCTTTTTACTCCAAGGTGTCCACCAGAAATACCATTGTGGAAACTTTCTAAAACATCATTCACTCTTTTTCTCGGGACGACCACTTGTAGGTGAGCCTCTTTTCCATTCGCCGATTCCCATTTCCTGCATAGTACACCGTTATGCATAAGCAAGCTGTCCCATTGTGCCCAGTAGCTTTTTGTTGTCGTACTCATTGGAGCTACTTCACACCATTTTGGTTTGACTACACCCGCATTAATCCACTCAAAAATGGGTTTCACGTCGGGGTCCTCTTTTTGTGCTTGTTGCATGACTTCATCGCTCCATTCCTCACTAACTGTGTCTGTTCTCAACATCCTCAAACATTCCTTGCCCTCTTGTTTAAGACAATGCTTACAGTCATCTGGGCAAGGTCTTCGAGACAGAGCATCCGCGTTTCCGTGCAATTTACCACTGCGATGTTCGATGACAAAGTCATACTCCTGAAGCTGTTCAATCCACCGTGCCACCTGTCCCTCGGGATTCTTAAATTCCAGCAACCACTTCAGGGCAGCATGATCAGTCCTAATTCTAAACCTTCGCCCTAGCAGGTATTTACTGAAATGCTGTAAAGTCTTAACAACTGCCAGTAGTTCCCTTCGTGTGACGCAGTAATTTCTCTCAGGCTTTGACAGCGACTTACTAAAGTAGGCGATTACGACTTCGTTGTCTCCCTTCTTTTGTGACAGAACTCCTCCAATACCTGTATTACTCGCATCCGTGTCAACAATAAAATCAACTTCCGGATCTGGATAACCCAGTATTGGAGTTTGGCAGAGTCTTTGCTTGAGATTGTTGAAACTCTCCGTACACCGTTCGGTCCAATCAAATTGTCGCTTTTCTTCAGTTAGTTCGTGCAACGGTTTTGCGATATCTGAAAAGTTATTCACGAACCGCCTGTAGTATGAACATAGTCCTAAGAAGGCACGTACAGCAGTTTTGTCCTTTGGTATCGGCCAATCCTTCACGGCGCTAACCTTTTCAGGGTCTGTCTGAATGCCATCCTTCGAAATCACATGTCCCAAATAATTGACTTTTCGTTTGAAGAGTGAACATTTCTTTGGACTCAGTTTAAGGTTTGCCTCTCGTAACTTAGATAATACTTGCTCCAATTTGTTGAGGTGATCATCGAAGTCTCTTCCAACGATGATTATGTCATCCAAATAGACCAAGCAAGTGTCACCTAATAGACCAGCTAGTATTTGTTCCATCAACCTCTCAAATGTTGCTGGTGCGTTACATAATCCAAACGGCATGACATTAAACTGCCAGAGTCCTTTTCCGGTCGAAAAAGCAGACTTCTCTTTATCTTTATCCTTGATTTCGACTTGCCAATAGCCACTTTTTAAATCCAACGTTGAAAACCATTTCATTCCATTCAAAGTGTCTAAAGTGTCATCGATTCGGGGCAATGGATAGCTGTCTTTCTTAGTTACATCGTTCAGGCGGCGGTAGTCGACGCAGAACCTCACAGTCCCGTCCTTTTTCTTCACTAACACTACGGGTGAACACCACGGGCTTGTTGAAGGTTCGATGACGCTGCTCTTCCTCATTTCTTCAATCATGTCCTCTACTTCCTTCTCTCGAGCTACTGGAACTCGCCGAGGTCGTTGTCTGATAGGTGTGACTTCACCAGTGTCGATCTCGTGTTGTACTACTCCAGTCCTTCCGATGTCACTGTTGTGCGCAGAAAAAACATTGCTGTATCGCAACAATAATTTACGTGCCTTAGCCCGCTCTTCCTTGGTAAGGTCGTTACTTGACCCGTCCAATAACCTTTCTATGTCGATTGAAGACAGAGTATCTCGAGATTCCTTAGCCGCTGTAGGGTTCTGACAGCTTCGAATCCATGAAATTTCCTCGCATGAACCAACCAGAGCTCCTTTATTAAGGATGCACTCAGTGTCACTAAGGTTGAGAACCCTCACAAATGCTTTAGATGACGTAGTTACCACCGTGCGGGCTGGCATCCACGGTTTATCATTGTTGACTTTTTCTACAATTACGCAACGACGACATCCTTGTCTTGTGTCACATGGCAATCGTACCGGAACTAGCACCTGTGCCTTCGGCTGGAGGATGGTCCTTCTATTACAGTAAACATTTCCACTTACTCCACCCTCCATAGGCACCTCATCAGATCCACATTTCAAGACTCCAACTTTCAAGTCAATTCTACAACCATGGTCTTTCATAAAATCCAATCCAATAATGCAGTCATCAATTATGTTAGCAACAATCACTCTATGCCAGTAGCTTTTCTCACCAATTTTTAAAGCTACTCCTCTCTCCCCCTGGATGGGAATGTACTGGCCGGTAGCGGTTTGCAGCTGGAGATGCCTAGGTCGGACTAGATGACCTCTGGTTAGGTGTTTCAGTAGCCGAGAACTGATCACCGTCCGAGAAGCTCCGGTGTCGATGGTGAGGTGACATGGTATTCCACCAATTTCTCCCTTGACGATCAGACTATTCCCGTCGTTAACCTGTGAGATCACTATTGGGACATTTCGACCACCAGCCAGCACTCGTCCCTTAGTCCTGGCTTTTATTCGTTTCCCTGCTGCGGCTCTGATACAATAGAGCCAGTTGTCCTTGGCACCAGGGTTTGCCCTCGTTCGTTCCCACTGCGATTTTTCGGGCAGCTGGTTTGGATGTGGCCGCGCTCTCCGCAACGGTAGCATCGTGGCCCAAACTCACGACGAGTTGCAGTCGGCTCCCTTGCTGACATTTCACGCACCCTGAAAGGTCTTGATGGATCCTGGCGGACAGCTTCCACTTCTAAAGCGTGGGCCATCGCATCCTTCAGAGTCCCATGGTGCCCTAATCGAACTGCCGCTCGCACTTCCAGGTCCCGTATTCCGTCAACGAAGGCCTGCACAAGCGTGGTGTCTACGAAAGAGGCAGTTGTACGTTGGTACGCCTTTCTGACCAACTTCTCAATTTCCAGGGCCCACTGTTGTAAGGTCTCATTACGGCCCTGTGTTCTATCCTTCAGCTGAGCTCTGTAGACGTGTTCAAGGTGGCTATCACCATAACGGGCCTCCAACGCTTCTAAAAGCCGGTCGTATGATTTCTCTTCTCCTAAGGCTTCGAGTATTGTAAGAGCCTCGTCACGAAGCGCTAGGGTTAGAGCTGTCCTGGCTTGCTCCTTACTCCAGCCGTTAGCCTGAGACACGGACTCGAATTGTAGCTTATATGCTGTCCACGAAGATGTGCCGTCAAAAGGAGGTACCTTAAACCTTCCACTTCCTGACATGGGTGCATCTGATACGCCGGTACTCGTACCACTGGCCACTTTTATTTCCAGTTTCTCGAGGCGGTTCTTATATGTTTCAACTTTGTCCTTGACGTCCGTCAATTGGGTTGTGTGCTGAGAAACTTGAATGTCTAAGTCCATTAGTTTCCCCTGGACTTCGCTCATCTCCTGCTTCCATTCAGCCGTGGTCTCATGTACCTCCCGAAGCATTCTTGCCTGTTCCTCTTGTTTACGAAGAAGAAGTTGAGACTGTTCATCCTGTTTCGTGAGTTGACCACGTAGCTCCTCCTTCAGCTCTCTCGCTTGTTCCTCCTGTTTCGCGAGTTGACCACTTAGCTTCTCCTTCAGCTCTCTCGCTTGTTCCTCCTGTTTTCTTGCTTGTTGCTCTTGTCTTATTGCTTGTTGCTTCAAGAGCAGAAATATTGCGTTGATGTCGACGTCTTGCTTGGCGGGGGCGGCTGAGTCCGATGAACTGGCTTCTGGTGCAGGATTCTGACTTGCTGCAGCTTGGCTCCGGGTCTGAACTCCCATCGGCGCATCCTCACTCGCTGCATCGTGACTCCGGGTCTTGTCTCCCGTAGGCACGTCCTCACGTGGCGTAAATGGCATTTTCTATCCCACTTCTGACACCAAATGTTACGTTTGAGGGGTGGGTACTTTATAAAAAATGCACTAATTAACCACTAATTAAAACTGAGGCTTTATTGCTACTCACAAGACACTAAACACAGTACTTGAACACAATTATCACACACTAATTTAACGCACTCGTCACTTTTACTTCACTCCGATTCGCTCTTGATCCGCACTGTATCGCATTCACAATTGAACTAACTTGGCGGCCGCCGCCTGCCGCTATATATACCCCCTAGCTGTACTCCCGATGGTTCCAGAATGTTCCAGCCAAATCTTGCCTCGACAGGTCGGCTTCGATTCTAGTAAGTTCGCGAGTAGGTACCTAAGTACTTCTCGCGATGCTTCTAGACGCGGCTGGGTACTAGGCAGGTGTGTCCGCGAGTATTCGAGAACATTCTCGACTCTTGCCGTCTCTTTCTATACTTCTCTTTCACACCCTTCTCGAATGTTCCGTATAGCTATCCTTTTCTAAGAGTGGTCTCTTTCACACACTTCTCGAATGTTCCGTATAGCTACTAGGCAGGTGTGTTCGCGAGTACTCCAGAACATTCTCGATTGTTGCCATCTCTTTCTATCCTTCTCTTTCACACACTTCTGGAATGTTCCGTATAGCTAGCTCTTTCTAAGAGTGCTATCTCTTTCACTCTTTCGAGAAATTTCGCCATATACTGAATTGTACTTCAGGGGCCCATAAGGGGTCCTGAAAACGCCTGAAAACGGGTTTTCAGGTTATTGCGCCATCTGGTAGAGGGTGGCCTGAAACGAACTGAAAACATGTTTCAGGCGCCTGAAAACAACGGTAACTGGGGTAAATTTTGAATCTTCTAGTATGTGAAAGAGGCACCTCTAAAACGGCCTGAAAACACATTTCAGCCTGCTGAAAACGCTTCTAAGGCATGAAAAATCACATTTGAAGTTTTGTTCACATGACCGGCGTAACAATATCATTTCTTTTCAATTTAGGCACATTGCATTGCACTTATTAACGTGAAAAGCTACCACCGGTTGTAATCCTACATCTCAATCGGTGATAATATTCTCGGGCTGTGGCCGAGAAGATTATCACCGGCAAGAAACTCGGCGTGACTTTGTTTTCAAAACAAATTCTAAAAAGTGTTAAAAATATTTACAATTTATTTAAATTTCGACAGACATTAGTGGGTGAATAATTTGATCAAGAAGACGTTATAAAATGTACGCACGCAGGTATCTACAACATCTTTGTAGATACCGGAATCTAAGAAAAATATCAATGAAAGAATGGAAGGCGCTCGATAATCATACCTAATATTGTATGTACCTACGTATGTTTACGTACCCAATCACCGTTCTATGTTGTTGTTTATTGTAATAGGTATTTGGTTCACAAAGCGGGGCAATATTGCCGGTGGGCTGGCGTGACGCCAAAGCTTTTTCGTTTAAAGCACGCTGGTGCGGTAGTACACAATAATATGGTTTTGCTGAAGTACCTATATATGGTATTCTAAGGCTTTTATTGCAAATGGAAACTAGGTGTCGCTTTCAATTAATTGTGATTAAATACAGCTCCCTCTTAGAACTATCTAAATAGAGGATTCAGAGACCTTTCCTGGAATTTGAATGTTCTGAATATTTACAGGTAATACAAACGGTTCACTGGTTAGGACTATTTTAAGCTTACCTTCAAATGAAAAATTTATAGGTACCCACGCGTTTAAAACTGCATGGGCAATTTATGAATGAATTAATTCATAAACTGCTTATAAAACTATGAACGCGACATTACATAAAAACACATTACATTACATTACATTACATTACATTATTATTTATTTATTATTTATTAATATTGCATGTGAAAAAAATGTGTGCAACGAAAAAATTAACACGTTCAATACCTATGTATTAAAGAAACGCATTTAACTATGGTTAGTTAAATTTAACTTTGAAGTAGTGCATAACTCCGCTAACCTACACGTTAAGGGTATACAAACCGGAAATTATTTCTTCCTCCGTCAGGTAAATTGCTAGTTTGCTCGTGTTCCTTGCATGTATTAAGGTCCGGCTACACGCAGCGACTTGCGTGCGCAAACGGTTAGTGAAAAAATTGCCAATGAGCATTTTGTGCATGCCATTTGCACACTTTGTCATCTTAACACACATGCTTGCTTGTGCAAACTGGACTTTGCACAGGTATGATTGCTAGGGAGTACCCTGAAAGGAGACACTACAGCAGTGCTGTTTTTCACTTAGCGACAACGCGTAAACAAAATATACTTGTAATTAAAAGAAGTCAAAAAAGTTAGGTAATGAAAGAGGTTAAACAGCTCAAGAAATAGTGACTTGAAACTTCAATGATATAATAAAGGTTCTACTACGTCTTGTTTTGCAACAGCGACCCTTGAATTTTAAGAACCAATTATGGGCTGTCACATACACTAGTTTTTCTACGCCAGTAAAAATGGCGGAATCTTGAATGGTGCCAGAATGTGGAAGGTGACGTATGCCGACCATAGAAATATAAAAAAAATCAACAGTGTTAATAATTATATTTTATGAAAATCCATAGGAGCAGCGCTTAGCGATGTTTTATAGAATACCATAGACGTTATAATGTAAACTTTTTTAATATCCCTGTCAGTCATCTAATTGACAGATAGAAGTACTGGAGTGGAAATTAATACAAGAAGCTATCATAGATGTATTTGTTACATACATAAATCTAGATTATGTACTATCAAAACACACTGTACAACACGATAAATAGGTAAAATAAATGGAGTCAAATGGTTTCATTATAAACTTATTTGTTGTTTTAAACTAGACTTCTTTCGCGAGTTCATTGAAGTAGTAGTCGTTAAAAAATTCAACCGCCTGGACTTTGATGGTTCATTATAAAAAATGGAGGGCGCTACTGAGATTTAGCAGGCAACATTGTATATTTTCTATCTCTTTCTGTCGCATAAGTGCGCGCAGTAAGTTTAATGTTCGTCAGATGTTGGTTTTGCAGCCCAACTTCTTAGATGAAACGTAATATGTTCTACTGACATTTGCCTGGTAGATGGCCCGTCATTGAAAGGCAGTATAACTACAAAAATACATGTTTTATGATTTCTAGTGACGTATAATCGTGATTTTAATAGTGACCCAAGGGACCGTAACCGTGGCAACTAGTAATAAGAAATAGTTAACCCACTTTATTATTCTGCCTTTTTCTGTCGCGCAGTACCTACACATGATAAATAAATGATTAATGATTAATGTGTCTTATAAGTTTAATCATAGAGCATGTAAAAGTTACTTCTACTTGATAAACTGCATTAATTTGCTACATCGCTATCTTGCGAGTCTGTTAAATGTTTGCAGAGAAGATATTATTCCTTCCGCACCACCTAAATTGCTACATTGCTTTAACTTTGCTTTGCGTATTTACTGAAGTACATAGCTACCTAAATACGCTAGAGCATACATTATAAAATACTTGAGCAGCGTAACTAAGAGTTACGATTTGGCTTCACTACCTACGCTGTGTGCTTAACATAAGTTTTAGTTCAAACCTTGGCTAATCAGTGACACGAAGTTATTCGGTGATAGTTATTTATAGACTAATAACAGAAATACTGGATATTTTTTAGGCTTGGAACAATTTCCAGTTGACGGCGCGCGGCGGCACACGTAAAATATAACGTCTAATGTGTGGTTGATCGGTGCATAGTGAACACATATTTTTATTGGGGAAAAACAAATGAATGTGTGGCAAAAATGAAAAAAAAACCGGTTAACACATTGAATGCCGGGAACCCGCTAAGTGAGTTCTCTGTGAGTAGTCGCTTTCCGGTACAAAGCCAGAAAACAACGGGTTCGGCTACGAGCGTAGCACGTAGCACTCGCTGGCTCTCATTGTGGGTAAGAGTTTTTAAACATATTTATGATTTCTAGCAACTGAAAAGTAATCATATTTTTATTTGAAAGGGTGTTGATTTTTTAACGTTTTCCGATGTTGTCTATTGTTTTATATCACAATATAACCAAGTGGACTACTTACAATTATGGTTTAAGCATTGTTCTCAATGTTTTTAAAAGCACATTTAACATTAACACATTCGTTGCGGTACTTCTAAAACCAAACTTACTGCCAGTATAAGAGTCGCTTACTTCTCGTACAGTTCGAGACTGATTTGAATTACGACCTACATTTTCCCGTACCATATCCTTCCTTTAAAGTACCTACCCTGAAAACATGGAAACCTACCAACACAGATTAACCAAGATTTGCTTTTATTTATTACTTATTCACGAATCACGAGGCGATAGCGACTGCGGGATTCGAAAGACTGAGCGACCTGTGCTGCACCCAGTGCAGTGAGATTACCATGAGTTGTATGTAACCGTACTCAATAGCGACTACGCGAAAGTAGGTCTCTCTCCTACTACTACTCTGGCCGGAGCGAGACGAACATCCTTTCGAAACGCGGAGTCGCTATCGGCTAAGGATACGTATAACTCATGGTACCGATACAGTTAAGGACGAGCAAGATCAAGAGAGCGAGACTTTCGAACCACGCAGTCGATAGCGATTCGAAAGCGAGAGCAACTCATGGTATCGATACTATTTACTCACTAGACAGTATAGTTAAGTAGTAACTCTGCCTAGGAAGCTGGGAGTTTTGAATTCCGGTAAGGACATAATTTATTTGTGTTATTTTTAATTGGTTATAATTTAGAGTTCTCAATCGACGTTTTATAAGTTAAAAATTAAATAAAATGAAATAAAAAACTGTTACTAAAACAAATCGAGCCAAATACCCCTACCTAAAGCTATCAATTTAAGAGCAAAAACTAGAATCACTGCAACGTCGAACTGAAAAGTACGAGGGCAGATATTTGTCCGATAGAGAAAGGTATCACAGACAAATTGGTAAAATAAATTTTACAGGGTAAAGTTTCAGTACAGGAATCGAATTGTAAATGTATAGTTATAAGGATATCTATTTATTCCATCGGGTTAGAAAAAAAAAGTCAATAAAGTTATAAGTTATAACTTTAAATGACCGTCCTTTTATTTATAACTCATATGCATAACGACGCAAGCAATAACATGATGTATTTATGACTGATGTTTTGAAAAACTATGTAGGATGACTCACACTTAGAACGAGCCTCAACGGGGGTCAACGTCACATGACATCCGAGGGCTCCGAGCTATCATTTGAATCTTTCTATAGGAATTGACAGATCGTCCCGTCCCGACATAGTGTGAGTCATCCTTCAATAAGTATATCGATTTTTTTCTATAGGGTACTTTTATCCCCAAATCACCGAAATAATGAGGTTGTACTTGTAAAATCCTGTGTTGTCTAAGTTTGTCAATATTAGAGATAACAGGTTTTGAAAAATCCTGCTTCAACTCGAAGAGACTAATAAGATTTCATGCAAAATTGAGTATTCTTTGATAGAAGGTTAAACCCCCTATATGTATTTTCTTAAACATGCGCGGAAGTATTACGCCCGCGTAGATATATCCAACCGGGAATCGCTTTTCGGTGAAGGAAAATAGCCTGAAGAAACCGGACTAATCCCAATAAGGCCTACTTTACTATTTGGATCGGAAGGTGTATAGTCACTTTCGTAAAACTAGCGCCCACGTCAAATCTTGGGGTTATTTGTGCATTCTTTAGCTTAAATTAAGTTAATTTCTTAAAGACACTGGTTTTCTTATTTTATTTACAAAATAACTACAAATTTAATTTTATCTCATATGGTATTTGCAAGAGTGTAAACGGAGTATGAGTATTCGACATGACATTGATATGTCATGGTTGTCACTTACTTGGTAAAGTTAATTCTAATGCCCGTTTTACAGTAACGGTTGATGCAACATGTAATTATTTTGTATGAAAAAAAAGTAACGAATTTAATAAGATTACTATGCGATTCTGTTTCTCTTAACTATACCAAGCCTTATGACGAAGTTAAAGTAAATGCTCAACAACACCAAGGATCGGCACGTTTGTACACTAATTTATCTTCAACCGGCAATCACTTATTAAGGATGACTCACACTAGGACGGGACAGGACGGGGCGGGATGGGACGATCTGTCAATTTCTATAGAAAGAATCACGTGACGTTTTCTATATAAATAAACTAACAGATCAGCCGGGCCCGGTCACGTCACGGCCCGTTCTAGTGTTAGTCATCCTTAACACAGTCTTAGAAAAAGAACTCTTTTCAGCAAAAGAACAATTTTTACATATAATCGGTATCGTGCCTTTATACTTGACCAACATCAAGTTACTATCCAAAAACAATAACGATTATTGCTCCTAATCTCATCGGTCATAATCCGCTTAAGAGTTCTGAATACATCTCCTCATTAATTAAATAACTGAAGTTGCGAAGTTGATAATCTCGTTAAGGTGATGTCTTAATAAAATAGCACTCAAGGTGCGTTTAATACCAGAGTGGATATGACACTTGGTTGTTTTGTCTCAAAGGGTTTGGAAGTTTGCAGCTCATTATGTTAAATTATGCGGAGCGAGCGAGTTCTCTTGTAATTAGTTATCACTAAACGATACGTGCTTTTAAATAAATAAATATTATGGGACAATCTTACATAAATAAACCTAGTTCCACATTATGCTCAATATATTTGTTTTTACAGGCTTATACTCGTAGCTATTGAAGAAGGAGGTTAACAGTTTGACGAGAGTTCTAGGAATTAAAATATTGCAATTAAACACACTAAGGTATACAATTTCTTATTATTTCTTTCAAATAACAACAAAATACATAAATCTAAAATAAAATAAATATCCCCCCCGCGGCATAGTCCCGTAGACGCTGGCAGGGTTTCCTCTCTATATCGCATTACAAATTGCGATGGGCGAGCAAGTTGCCTGCCCCCTACGGTCGCCGGTAGCGTCCACAATAAATTTAACTTTCTTCTTATACATTTAATTTCGGAATGCGACATCGGTGACAGTGTTGCAGCCTGCTATGTTATCGAGGAAATGACAATCTTTCTGAGAAATTAAGTAACTCCGGCGACCGCTACGCCGTAGTAGCTCTGTTCAAATACGACGATATTGCAGATTTGTCGCTCAATTTATTAGTAAAAAAAATCTTTCTGCAGCCTCCACATCGCACCAGCAACATTACCACCTAACCTAACCAAAGACAGTTAAAGTGGGTATTTGAATCTTGCGCCTCATGTGACAAAGAAAGAAAGAAAGAAAAAAATTTATTGCCACGGTCACGGAAATATTCACAATAAATAGTGTGTACAATACAATTTCAGTATTATATTGGTACTATGCGTGACAAAAGGAACGGGCTCAGCATATGTTACGTCAGCTTATAACTGCGCAACGCTGGTTTTCAGTCCGTCCCCTTTTCACCAGAACACATTAACATTTTGCTGCGGGTAGAAACAGCCAAATAAAAAAAAAGTTTACAGATGTATAGACAGGTACAAATACTTAAATAAAATAACACAGTCGAATATAGTTTCAGTATGCCGTGAGCTGCAAGCGAGCAATATCCGGCGACTCGATATTTCCGATGTCATAGTACTCATAGTGCAATCCAAGGCACTTGTAATAGCTATATTCTCTTAAACTTTTTAAAGAAAAAGATTATTGAAACCCATTGTTTACATACTAACGATTGTTTTTCGTTAACTGTAAGGGGAGATTCTTCAGGTTAACTAGAGTTAATTTCTCTAAGAAACTAGTGTCCTAACTATTACAGTTTTTGAGATATTCAACATATACATTCATTAGCTGAACCAGTGTAAAAGGTTACTAAACCCAAGGTTACCCAGGTATAACACGCTTTTCATAGAACCCTGTCATAGCCCAAGGAAAAATATGGTCTTAGCTGTAAAAAAAAAACACATTATTGGGTATTTTTCCTTGAGCTATGACATACGTTTATTCAAATAATGTTTTCAGGATTTCACGTGTGTCAAAGAAGGGCGTTTTAGGGATTTTATAGATAAGAAGCTATAATTAAATCCGTTTTCCACGAGCAATAAATATACAGTCACTCCACGTGACGCCACTTTAAACGATGGAAATAGTAAGTATCAGTGAAGATGGTATAATAAATGAAATGTTCAAACAAATACGAAAAATCTTCTAAATCAAACTAAATGACCGGAATCCCGGCAACCGCTAAACTTGCGCTAAACAGTCCAGTTGCGGTTGCGGTCGACTAGACCTCTGATTACTGAGTTAAGTAAAATGTACAGTTACATCAGCTAGGTAAGGTATTTACTGTGAAGTTAACATTCCGGATTAACGAACGGGTCACCACATAAATATTCGATCCAATTCATTTTCGGGAGAAATTCCAAAGCTGCGATGCGGTGAGGATTACGGTTACTCTATTGACAAAAAGTGCCCAATTGTTTGAAAAAATAATCAGTATAGAAGAGTAATTAATACTCAAAACTGTAAGCCAAAAAATAGAGCTGGCTGGTAGTGCCGAACTGATTTTAAATATTAAAAAAAGTAAACTTAAATCTTTTCACTCGTATCATGAACAGTTTTGTTTCGGTGGTAGTAGTTTTCGGTGTAAAATTCTCAAAGCTGCTCAAATAAGGCTTATTCGCCAAAGGTTTTGGTGTGCAATGTCGCCTGCATTTTGTGCAGGCATGTATCGCTTGTGACGAGGCACCTAGAAATTTCCTAAGTGCCTTCTATTTTGAAAGTTCAAAGTTTACCTGCATTGTTCAAATTGGTGTGTTCGTTCGATTCAACTCGGATTTTATCAAGATGATTCGTAGTGCAAAAGTCTGCTTTGTAATACAAGGCGGTGTAGATTCTGGAGTAACTCTAGTGAAACAGTAATGGATGACTCACTAGTTTGGGCAGGGACGGTCCGGACCGTGACTGATGTGTTAAATTCTATTGAAGCGTCGTCTTCGTCGAAGTCACATCGTTAACATTATAAATATTACAGGAAAAATATGATATTGACCTAATTTTCATATAAAAAAAAAAAATTGATCTAACTTTTAAAATATACCGCCTTAGGTTATTTTTTTTCTTTAAAATATGTTATCATGCTATATGTGAGATGTTTAAATAAAAATAAAAAAAACCGATTTACGTACAAAAAATATTAAGCAAAAACCAACTCGCATACTAACTCTGTCGTGCAAAAGAGTGACCCAATTTGTCGAATCATGCGGCTGGCGTCAAATTTCTACTTCAAGGTGCAAGTTGCACCTAAAAATATGTTCGGAACCCGCGGTGCGCGAGTCTGACTCACATTTGTCCGGGATTTTAGAAATTGGCACATTGGTCACGGCCCAATCCATCCCGGCCCGGTCCAGCATGAGTCATCCTTAAAGCGTCTAATAATAGAAAATATATTTATACTTGTGACAAAGGTCATTGGGCGTTTTTGACCCGCTTTATGAAAGTTCGCGTACAGACACCAAACCAGTTTTAAATTATAGAGCTTAATTCCGCTTTTCAAAATATGTCAAAATTTTCAATTAATCGAACGGGAGAAAAAAGTTATTCAAAAAATAGGCTGAATATGTTACATACCTATATTTTTCAAATTACGCGTTATGGAAACGGTGTTTATATAGAACATTATTTCTGCACACTATCGGCCTCCAGAGTTATGTAATAAATAAAATCTATGATTAATACCTTGTAAATAAATTATGTTTCAATTGTCTACTATATAAAATAAAATGTTCATTTTGCTACCATAGCTCCATCTAAATAGAGTCAAGTAGAACAATTAAAGCGTAGTTAATTAACGCTAATCGCAATTAATTAACTAAAAACAAACACATATTTCTCAACTCTCCCATGCCCTGCAAGAATGCGACCTATGCCACTGATTTGCAGATACATTTATCTACACATCTAGCTCTATTTCGTTAGTGTACACCATGGGGCGGGTCAAACGTCTGAACAAAATGCCCGATGACCTTTTCGAACCATCAAACGATAAAAGGGGTAAGTATTCACAAAATGTAACAATTAGATTTGATTACAAAGTGGAAGGACGGAGCGCTTCCGGGCTTACAATTTACTAAACAAAACGGTGAAGTTTGCAAAATGATCAAATTTCACCGACCCAACTTTTTGCGTGCGTATTGAGCAAGAAATCTATCGCAAACAAAATGCTCGGCTTTATTTTCACATAATTTTGTCGTATCAAACAATGTTGGTAAAATTATAAGATAGATTTAGCAAACGGTTGACCGAGTGACCCTGTCAATGATGCCTAGGCATTCCACAGGCACGTTAGTATATTAAAATACTGTGTAATGCAGACATTAAACTGCAGTAGATCTTTTAATGCAGTGTCATTATTGGAAGCCTATAATTTTGAGGATGCTTGGACCGAGATCAGGCACTGACAATGACGTCTTTAAACCTAACGTAAACAGCGAATTGGCCTGCCTCCAGTCAAATATTTTTTCTGTGTCGCGCTTTTCTACAAAATCACAAGGGTGACAAAGTGGATAATTTTCATTAGCGGTAGGCTAAAATACGGCGTACTATAGAGGGCTTAGCGATACAGAAAACCTAGTCTATACCAGGATTTATTAATTTGTTCGAAAATTATTGGAAAACAGTCCTTTTTACACTTCTGAACTTTGTGACATTAAAAACTATATACACGTTCAGCTAAAATACTCTAGCAGTCATATGAAAATCGGATAGGTATGGAGTCCGCGGAGGTATCTAGTATCCGCTGCTCTTGCTTGCAGTATCAACTATCAGGACACTGCGATGGAAGACAATTTCCCCCTTTAGGGTGCTGAGTAGGGTTGAGTAACAACTACAGCGGTTTATCCACGGGGTTTATTACAGAAACCAAAAAAGCATTAGTAGGTCAGCTCAAAAAGTAACACGTCACGACTTGATCATCATAATAATATGTCTACCCTTTTACTTAGTGGCTAAGTACATCGTCTATTCTTACATGGTATATACATACTTACTTATCACTGTTTCTATGGGAGTTCACGTGATTTTAACATGAATTTAATGATTATTTTTCCTAAAACACATAAAACAAGTCGTAAGCCCCCGAACGCGAACTCTTAAAATTATACCATTTATACATCTACCGCCTTGCCAAATCTCATAACAATTTGACCAATGATAAAAAAAATTGTGAAACGCTGGATTTATAACTTCTTACTACGAGTATGCTCACGAATGTCAACTACTTGTTCCGTTTTAGGACGTCACCAATGAGACTGATTAGGAAAAATAAGCAAAAAACGTTATTACGCGAAAAAAAATTGTAAGTATGTGTCAGGCCCGCCAACCCTCCATACCAAAAAAATAAATCATGTAATTTTTTTTAGTTTTTGTTGCTACCACGATACTGATTACGCCCTTAATCGGATCTATTGGTGATCCGATTTGGTCACAATTTGTATTTAAAACATATTTCCCTTGGCATATTTCCCCTGCTGATTTTCAGAACTAATAATTGTGTTCCTAATTTTAACATGCTGCACATTTTCTTCCCTGTCTACAATGCATGCTTGACACGCTACAACTAGAGCCACACCCGTCTTAGGTAACTTGTTCAGTTTTCAATTTGCAGCGTTGTCTCCCACAGGGCGCAGTATTGCTGACGCCGGTGTACGAGGAGCTCCGACAATATTCGCATCGACACAAAAGAGTGCGCCATCATGAGTGATACGGATGTGTATTGGTGCACTTTTGTCGACGATTGTAGCGCTCGCTTACTTAAGCTGTCGAATAAAGGATGACTCACAGTAGGACGGGACGGGACGATCTGTTGATTCCTATTGAAAGAATCACGTGATAGCTCAGAGCCCTCGGATGTCACGTGATGTTTGCTATAGAAACTGACACTTTTGTATCTAAAGAGAGTGGCTATTCATTTTAAATGTTAATATATTTTTCAGTCCTCCAGCCGGTAAGCGCCACTTTACGCAAAACTAAATTGCCGCCTGCCGGCTCCGTCGGACGGAAAAATAGTATACAAACCTCGGCCGGTAAATGGGAAAGCCTCGGATCACATGTTAGTCGACCTCGGCTTCGCCTCGGCCGACAATTACATGGGATCTGAGGCATGTCCCACTTAAACGGCCTTGGTATGTAATCTACTATAGAAGTAAGTATTAATTTTAGGGTTTTCACGAACTACATACTGTAGTATGAGGTTCTCCAAAAAAGGAATGTACAAGTTTTAATAGGTAAGCAACGCGCATGTGACATATCTGGAGCTTGTTTACCACCGACGTGGTATTGAAAAAACCACGCATGTAAACCCCGTGTTTAGTAACGGTAACATCTAATGTTTTTTTTTTTCAATTGGCACATTTCCTAGAATTAGATTTTAGACTCTTCTTAACAGTCGCATTTAGAGTTTCGTTCTTCATTGAATTGCCACAAAGAAGGTAATTTTCCGAGGTCCGATGTACCTATAGTACATCTACACATAGTACATCAGTTCTAGTACACCTATCATCAGTTCTAGTGTACCTATAGTACATCAGTTCTAGTTTGTAAACTTGTCCTCACCAGAACTGTAAACAGCTAGTGCACTATTTTTATTTATTATAATCAAGACTGAACAGAAAACATTAGGAGTAACACATACACGAAAAACAGTATGAATAATCTAAAGCCACCTGTTCTGTGGGAACAAGTTTACACGATAGCAATCAATATCAACTTCGGCTTGGCAACGAGAAACTTAAAGGTAACTTCAACTGTTTGAAATATGTAACTGCTCCAGCCAAACATAAATACGAAGTAGTTTGATTTTGTAAGCTTGGCACTGATTTGGTTGGTTTTAATAAAGCTTTCTCAAGTTTTTTTTTTTTTACTACATACGTAGTAATAGATGCCAAAGATGACCAGTGACAAATAAATCACGGAAAAACATGCCCCATACAACGACATCTGATTTTTTGAAATGAAATAGGTACCTACATCATAAAAGAGTATAACAAAAATGCTGGTGATATGTTTAAGGGCATAATCAATATCTTAACAACAAATAAAATAAAACAGGTTTTTCGCGTCACAACATGTTTTTCCTTTTTCTTCCGACTCAGTCCACGATACCGATTACGCTCTTAAAACGGATTACCAGCATTTATGTAACACTTTGTATATTGCGACTCATTGAGTAGGTACCTAAATCCTGTAGCATTCTTTGGAAGACGCCGACTTTGGAATTTAATTTTTAGTTTCACAGTACTTTTAAGTTTACGATAAATTTGATAAACAAAAGGAAAATACAAATTAAATTTTAAAGGAAGTTAAAAGTATTAATGATTTCTACGAGGAAAAAGTAGCGGGAGGAGGCTAGTCATGGATAAACATGAAAACTCTCGCATTTTTGCTTAAAACTTTATAAACAACGTATTCTCCTGTTTACCGCTTGCTGTTGCACGTGAAACTTCTTATGATTAAAATTACCTGAATGCATTACCTGAATTACCAACCCGTAAATTATTATTTACTCCGAGTCAAATTTGATTCTCTGAAACAGATAGCACAGAAGTGAGTTATGATGATCTTAGTATTTGTTCAGGCGAACTGTAATAATGACCAGTCTTTCAATTCACAAGCAAACAATAAATAACCCTCTTAGATACCTAATAAAATTAACCCGAGTCCCCAGCAAAGAGGCTTGGAGATATTAAAGGGATAAAAGAAACTACGTCTTCAACAAAAACGGGAAATATAATAATACCTTTCGGCACAAAACCTTTTCAGCCGCGAATCAAAACAATCTTCCGCCACAGTCGGTTCAATCTTCAATTCACAAAGATTAACCCTTCAAATTTCGAGAGCCAAACGTGCCCTGTAAGGTATCGTAAGACGCTTTTATGGTTCGTTACCCAGCGACAGCAAAACGGATTGCAGCTCAAATCTACCGTAAATAGATTTATCTCTAGACATTCGTATGCCTTTGTCTGTGTCACATTCACGAGAAACACGTATTTTTATCATATAAAATACACTACTTGGACAAGTGTCATATAAAGATTTACTTATCTAAATTTTCTAGCAAGCATACACAAGTTAGCGACTAAGAGGTAGCTACCTAACCTACGTGTAACATTCACATAATAGAATGTGCAATATTACGGGAATTTGAGCATCAGAGCGAATCATCGCTAAATTACTACTGAAGGTGTCAAAGGCTCGATACATATTACAAACTTCTGGCCATCGCATATGACTCCAAGGTGTTGTTTGTTCAGTCTCCAATATTATTTTAGGATAGTTCTGTTTGTAAAGGACACCCAGAAATACATTGAAAACCTAGTGTTGATCAATCTTCACGGTCACTATAAGTACTTCCTTGCGGATATAATATTATAACAAAGGCTGTGTAAAACGCCTTAGACCTCTGATAAAGTCTTTGAAGGAGAGAGGTATATAAATCAATTTATAGTAGATTTAAGCATAGACCACTGGCATTGCACAATACATTCGTGGCTGCCTTTGTGTCCGATCATGTCGTATTGTGTAGTACTTCACGCTTGGCGCATCGTTCCTATTGTGTTACGTCCAATTATTTGAGCTATTTTATATTAACTTTTAAAGCCTTAATATCTGATGTTTTTTTTGGTTTATAATCATGTACATTTGGTACGGCTTGAGTACCTATGAATCATGTGACGGCCTGCAGATACTGTACTTAACACATCATGCTTAACTATTTTTACCTATGATTAAAAGGTATACCTAGATACTGAATGATTAAAACACGATGGAACTAAATTATTTTACATACTACCTACTTGAGATTTATATTTTTACATCCTGCAGTAAATATAAAACGGAATGTAAGATGTGTGTGCTAAGAGATATTTTATATTCTATTATCGTTATCCCTATATTTCGCTGACAAAGGTGGGCGGAAACCCTCCACAGAAACCCTCCACAATATAAAATAATAAGTTTTGAGAAACTCATTGAACTGAAATATAAGTCATTCTATAATTAAATCAAATAAATAGAACATGAATTACGCCGAGATCTTGTATTATTAGTCGTAATAGCAGAAATGGCTTCACAAAGAACGGAAATTAGAATTGAAAAATCAAATCAAATTAACATCAGTTCAAAATAACACAAAGCAAAGCTAATGGAATGGAAGTGACATTTTAATTTAATTAACTTGCTAAATTAATAACTGAATATTTTAATTCGTTTATTACAACCTTCCTTTATTAAGGACTGAGAAGATTTCTTCAGATCTCATCTTCGGTGTCTTAATTCAAAACGCTGTTTGTTTTGCCAATCGATTTTGTATTTGCTTAATAGCGTAACCTTATTTAATATTTTCTTCAGATATCGTAATTGACCGCATTTAATATTTTCAACTTCTCTATTTTCTTGAGCTAATCAGAAAATAGGAGGCATATTTTTAAGAGAAACGCATTATTCCTTCTCGTTTTATTCCTTCTCATGATAACTAAAACTGTATCATTTAAAAAGGATGTACATACTTAGAAAATGACATTTACCCAACGGAATCCAGAGCAGGCTATGTAATTTAAAGAAAAATTCCTAAAAATGTTTTTTTTTACACTATGCAGTTTGCAGTAGTGGCGGTTATTGATTTGATTAGAGTTTTATCTGGACTTCCGGTTGGTACTCAAGGTGACGAGGACGCCTCAGGAATAGCTTTTTTTTTTATTTTTTGCCCGTTTAAAGTTGTTTAATGTTTAATATTGATAGCTTATTATGCAGTGAACTAATGAAGAAGTGTGCAACATATAGAAAACTACTCTTGAAACGCGTGTCATCACACTTCGGTCATCAGTCGATAGTTCGGGGTCAGACTGCCTCGTGCTTCGTAAAGAGACCTATCTTCTTTGCCAAGTTACACCTCCACCGTACAAAGTCACTCTTAGAGCCTACTTTTTAACTCACCATACACTTGTAGCATGTGGCAATATACATTAACACTGGCGAATTTGTACTAGTGTAGTTGCATTATTAACTACATAATTACCTTACGTTTTAAGTCCTTTTTTAAAGAACTCATTACTCGTACCATATGCTTGAATGATGTTAGGGAATGTAGAACAAGCGTACATTCATTTTCAACTTAAATATTCGTAGCGTCTTTACGTAACAGACGTAATAAAAGTCGCTGAAGTAATATGGAAATAGTACCTAGAACCTGAAATAATTCTGTAAATTTATGAATAACGTATGATGTCGTAAATATTACTCTCAAAAGCTAGCATAATATGAACGTTCATATTCTATAGGAGTTGGTAAATTGTTAAAGTTGAACACAGAATTTTAGTAAAACAGCAACTAAATGTGTTTGAGAACAATTAGCCTTTCGTCCCGAGCACAGCATGTCTATAACGAACATCGAAAATTGGCATTGACGAGAAATCGTCTTTGTCCCTCCAATATGTGTGTGACAGAGATGGAGATACAAATCCGCAAACGTTTGGTTTTGCGTGGTATAGGCCCAGACTACACAAACATGGCATTATGAAGCGTAGTTTCCAAAGAGAATAAAGTCCACACCATGCATATGAACGGTTTTATTTGTCAATTTCTACGATTCAATGAGCATAACCGACTACCAGCCGACACCAAATTGTATACTACAATATTCCAGGTTGACCCCTAAAACACAATAATTGTAAATAATTTTAATTTTCTCGAGAAATGATCGTAAACGCGGGTGTGACTGAAATAAGCGCTTCCATACAAATTAGTACAGTAGACCTAAACTAAGTCGCTTCCCTACAACTGAACCTAAACTGAATCGCGAAAGATTGCATATGTGCGACTTGTATGCTCTGTCTAGAAGTTAAGGTGATCTGTGGTCCCGAGTAATCAGCGTAAAGTAACAGCAATGTGGCAACACCAGGAACTCTATTTCTCAGGACAAGAAAATTATTTTTGTACAGTTAGCGCCAAAAATAAGGTCTAACTTATGTACTTAGTAAAATAGGTTCTGGGGGTACTTAGGATGTACCTAGGATGCTGGCGGTATTTTCTGAATGTTTTTAGAAAATAAAATCTTTATTCATTTGCTTGGAAGACTTATAATAGATATTTTTGACCTTTAGATCTTATTTGAGACCTTGTTATGTAATAAGGTCTAACTTGTATAGATATCTTTCACATTTAGACCATATTTATGACCTTATTACATTGTAGTAAGGTCTAACTTGTATAGATATGTTTGACGCTTACTGGACATACTTATAATGCTAGGTAACAAATCTTTCACAATATAAAATGTAACCTTTACGCAGTTAAGTTACTGACCTTTTAATCTGTGCCAAATAGATGTATCTGAAACAAATGAAATGTACATAGTTATTATTACTGGCTTATGAAACGATATAAATATGATTTCACAATTGACCATAGCTATAATGGCTGAGTGCAATGGCCGTACAATACAAAGATACGGGAGTGAGGAGATATATACATAATGAATTTGTCTATGTATGATCATACCTGGCAGTGATAATAGTCGTGTAATAGTAGTTTTTCTACTCCAGCACTTATATGTGTCAATTGAGAAATGACAGCGATATTAAAACATACACATAAACATAAAATGTTATGTCACAAATACTAACCCTTAGTTTAAACTAATTTAAGATTTAATACTGTACTACTAACCCTCTATGGACCCGGAGTCTGAAAATAAATGATTTGAATTGAATTGAATTGAATTAATGGACGAGTTTGTGGTAGACAGCCGAGTCGTAGAAGAGGCCGATAAAACAAGTCCTGCAATCTCTCTTCCGGCCGAGGCTTGTATAGTGCTTTTCTTAAACATTGTGAGGAAATATTAAAATTAAAATAACTACTAAGTAAATAGTTAATAAGGAAAAAAATGTGTAATTTGGCACCTTTTTATTTTTTAAACATGCCATTCGAATGAGCTATTCAAGCACCATGTTTAACCGCACATAAATATACCTACCTACATATAACCACAGTTTTTTTTTTTAATGTCGCTAGTATCTAGTGATCGTTGGCTATATGTAATATTTCCTTTGTCAGTTTAGTGTTAGTACGCAAATTTAAAAAGTTAGACCAGCGGACAATAATGTTTCGTTCATACTTACGCCATACATTACTTCACGGCCTAAGGTCAAGAAGTAAATGTGGGGAGCCATAAACAAGAAACTTCATGTCTTCATTTCATGACAATAATACAAACATATCCAATCATGTTTGAGAAAAAAAAACATTATAACGTTGTCTATGGTATTCCATAATTAAGAACACTGCTCCTAGGTAGGTACGGATACAATATATGAGCACTGTTGTTTTTTTTTAATATCTTTAGTGGGCATACGACATGTTCCGCATTCTGCCACCTTTCTAGATTTTGCTTTTTTCGCTATAATTGCAACAGCTCATAATTGGTTCTTAATACTCACGGGTCTATTATTACAAAAGTCGACTTTGTCTCATTTTGTAATAGCGACCCTCAACTTTTAATAACCCTTATTATATCACTGTTGCATAAACTACTATTATGCAACAGTCATATAATAAGGGTGCTTAAAACTTGAGGGTCATACGCTAGTTTTTGTACGACAGGTAAAATAGCAAAAAAAAGTAAAATCTCTAAAGGTGGCAGAATGTGGTACATGTCTTATACCCACTATAAAAATAAAAAATAAATATACCAACAGTGCATATATATTGTATGAAAATTCATAGGAGCAGTGTTCTTGGGAAAAACTTTTTTTTTTAATCCAGCACTTCTCTCTGTCCATTAGATGACTGTCAGCAATATTAAAAAGTAAATAGTTGTATATGGTATTTCATAAGAATACTGCTAAACGATGCTCCTATGAATTTTCATTCAATATATTAGCACTGTTGATTTCTTTTTGATATTTTGGGGGCATACGACATGTTCCACAGTCTGCCAACTTTCGAGATTTTGTTTTTTTCGCTATTTTACATGTCGTAGAAAAACTTGCATATGCAACCGCTCGTAACTGGTTCTTAAAACTTTTGGGTCTGTTATTACAACACTCGACTTCATCTCGTTTTTAACGGCGACCCCCAAGTTTTAGGAACTCTTATTATATCAATAAGTACTATTATTTACAACTATTTTCCTTCTGTGTCAAAGTCTTGGAGTAGGTACGGCTCACTAGCCTGGGGTTCGATTAGCTATGTCATCCCAATTATTAACTAATTTCGGAAGCGACCATCTCAACTTTGTACAAAGAAACCTGTTGGGATTTCTTCACGTCTTATTTTATCGAAAACTCCTGGCAACATCGACTGTCAACTGTCAAACCCGCGTTTGGGTGGTCACCGGGGATACGTCCCGTCGTTCAAATCCGCGACCCTCGGTTTAAAAACCGTAAGTACTGTTCCTGTACTAAAATCAAAGCATTATTTTAGGCCTTTATGATTTTGTGCACAATTTTAACTATGCAAATTATTAACACATAAGTGCGTGCGATTTTCAATCCGTAGGTCGCGGGTTCAAACCTCGGCTCGTACCAATAAGTTTTCGGAACTCATGTACGAAATATCACTTGATATTTACTAATCACTTTTCGGTAAAGGAAAAAATCGTGAGGAAACCGGAGTAATCCCAATAAGGTCTAGTTTACCGTCTGGGTTGGAAGGTCAGATGAAAGTCGCTGTCTTAAAACTAGCGCCTACGCCAAATCTTATTATTTATTAGATTCGGCGTAGGGATTCGTTGCCAAAGCGAACCCAGGCTCCCTGAGCCATGGCATAAGCCGGGAAAACGCTAGGAAGAATAAGAAATAATAGTATTTAAGTAGGTAGGTCACATCTATAAATATCGTTACACTTCGGAACTTATTACGGTGGAATAAGGGTCAAAATAGAATACAGATGCATATATATTTATGAAGCCGACCGTACTTACTTCCAGCAGTCACAGTCACGAGTGTTGTGGATGTTCGCTATGTTATATACAGGCTGATTCATAAGACGTGAGCAGGATTAACGCCACGGTTTGGGTAAATGATATATTATTGTTGCATACTGGACTTAAGGAGTTTAACAATATTTATTTTAAATAATGAAAACAATCTAGTTTCAATTTTATTGCCACTCTACAAATAAAATGCTTCCGTCAGCAGAGGTAACTTTTCAAACATCGTATCTCACATAACAATGTCATAATGATGTGACAATGCATTTTCATAGTAAGCCAGGTGTTTTCCAGTTTAAGAGTCACTCACGTAATTTAGTCGATTTTCGCTCCACATGTTTTGATCTAATTTACGAGGATGACCCGTTGTTCAATATATATTTATATGTTCAAGTCTCACGAAAGTTTTGTATTTTAAACAGTTAAAGAGTTTTTATCATTATTAATTAGCTGTTGTAGGGTGAACATTATGCCAGACACTCAAAACTGTACGTCCCGCTCGCATCTTCTGAATCATTCTGTAGGTATATTTAATACTCGTGCATTTTAATATTCGCTAAAGTATCTCTCAATTTCTATCATATGAATTCCCCTCGGACATAATAATATATCATGTCTGACCACTCAGCAGTAGACGAAATGTTTATGTGCCCGTATATATTAAGTGTCCAATAACAGTGAATTTATATGTCTACTGGTCATAATGGCCATTCCACACCTGTCTCAGTGCACATTTTTCTCACAGCTTTAAGTAATGGGGCAATTTATAAAACTGGATTTAAAATTTTAGATCTTATACTCGTGTTTTAATAAGTACAGGGGATATGTCAGCCAGTGGTCACTAAATAGGGCTGACAACTAGGTTAAAAAGCTATTACATATTATATTTAGCCCGTCAGTTAGATTATCCAATATTATTATACACGAATAGTTTCCTTTTTCAAAATAACTAAAATTTACGAAGATGAAAAGCATTAAAGTCCCAGTGTGGGGGCTGGTGACGTTACTATCGGGTAAGAATTGTACCTAATTGTGACGTCACGCGTAACGTTAATCGATTCGCGTTTTTTTATTTGACTAACAAAAGAAAGAATAGGTACTTGTCGAATATTTATTAGTAAGCTAACAGATGGACTAATTAGTTTTTTTTTATAGTCTAGCCTATTCACCTGCTAGTTTTATTTATGGTCAGGTTTTTATCAAATACCACCGTGGCTGTCCCGTTATAACAAGTATGTAAGTGAAAGTGACGCATGGCGTGATTGTCGATAAAATGGCAACCATCCTCCTGTAATGGTCACTAGTATGAGGAGCGATCTTTTGAAATATCAGTCTAAACATTGGAGAAAAGTTAGGTGAATACTGAATATTATTGGCAAGTTCACGGGGCGTGAAACTGATATTACGTATATAGTAGATATATAATTGAAATTCATTGTAATTTAAGTACTTACATCATCATAATTATGCATTTTGGTTGAACAGAGTAATTGCCACATATATCCCACGAATTTGATTTTATCATAAAGCATCCTAGATTGTATCCTAGGCGTTAGCTTATTTTTAATGAGATGCACTATCAGATGCACTATCATCTATGGTACAAATACCATCGAAGCATGTGATGCCATTGTGGTATGTAAATTTTTACCGTTGCTTTAACCCTTTTGTTGACAAAGTATTTTATAAGATACAAATATTTATATATATATATACACATTGCACGTAGAACCGATGGCCGTTGGGGCGGAAAGGTTCTCGAGTGGCGACCGCGTACCGGAAGGCGCAGCGTGGGTAGGCCCCCCGCAAGGTGGACTGATGACCTGTTGAAGGTCGCAGGAGTCCGCTGGATGCGGGTGGCGCAGGACCGGTCATTGTGGAAATCTTTGGGGGAGGCCTATGTCCAGCAGTGGACGTCTTTCGGCTGAAATGATGATGATGATGATGAAATATTTATACTCTATTTTTGTTTTTTTATAGATATATTTTGTTGGTATATCTGGCGCAACGATTTCTTATTCATTTGCCAAGTAAAGGGTTTATATATTTGTATGGATAAGGTTTTTGTTAAAACTCGTACTTACTAAATATTCGACGTGCCTGCATTCGCGAACCAACAGTGCTAATACCCCGAGAGAGTAACTTCTGCAGTCGAGATGCGAACAGCAACTATTCCAACTATCATGGGAACTGTTTTGATATGCAATATATAATAATTTATTATATTTAATTTTGATAAGAATTATAAGGAAGTAAGAACTGAGTTTGATCACCCTTTAAATTTGAAATGTAAATCGGAACAACAAGGGTGCATCATCAAATCATCATCCACTACTCTTCTGTCCTGCTAAGCATAATAGCGATATCTCAAAAAAACAAACGATTTTGAAAATGGAATCGTAAGTTACGGAATTTAAGGTACAATTTTGTGTTCCATTAAAATTTAAGATATCGCTCTTATGCTTATGCAGGCCAGTGTTAAAATATTGGAATGTGCTCCGTATCACATTTATACCCTCGTCCTCGCGTCGTTTTCCACCGGCAATCTCTTCTCTTCTTTTACAATCTTTTTCCCACCGTTTCGATCCTTAGCTCTGTGAAGTGCATCGTGAAGCTTGATGTATGATCGAATTTCTTTATTACACAATTATTAAAATTCATCAGGGCGCAGGGCGTTAGGGTTGTTGGCCATTTAAACAGTCATACCGACCAAAATATCCCATTTTAGACACCTGTCGTTAAACGCATCATTTCTAAATATCTACTTATGTATTAAATTAATGTAAAGTTTGTGTTATTATCATAGAACATTTTGGATAAATTACCTACTTAAATCAACGAGTACAATACCAAGTACCGCCATTTAACTTTAAATCCTACATTTTAACTTTAAACTCGGTCCACAAAAGCTGCACGAAACAGCACGGCTTAATTTTATTTCAACCGGCGCAAATGGGTGACCGTATATATTATATGTACCTATGATGTTTTATTGCAAGCTGTAGTTGCAATAAAACAACCTACCTAACTAATTGCTTACTAAAAATACTTTAAACAATAATCGCTTAAATTTACACAGGCTTCAGTCAACTTTTTAAAATGTGAAATCTAGTTAGCCTACATTTACTTACCACATATAACCACAGTGATACGTAATACATAATTACCTACATGTTTTTTTTAATGGGGTATACACCGTGTTAATCGTGTTATTTTTATTTGCATTAAATACACAGCACGTTAGCTACCACCGGGAATTGCTTTTTGTTAAATAGGAAAAAAAAAATTGTTTTCGTTGTTCAACCATACTTACTTATATACTTGTTACTTATTTAATTACAATATTCTAAATCAGAAAGTGTGTGTGTCTGTTTCTTATTCCGTCTTTCTCGGCAAAACGGAGCGACGAATTGACGTGATTTTTTAAGTGGAGATAGTTGAAGGGATGTTGAGTCACATAGGCTACTTTTTGTCTCTTTCTAACGCGAGCGAAGCCGCGGGCAAAAACTAGTACTGAATAAATGAATATTAGGGGAGAGTCGGCGATATTGTACCGCCGGTTAAATCGTACCACCTCTAGATTTCCTACTTAACAGCCTATTTTACTTGCTTATGGGGCACCCAACGAAGCATCTATGTTATAATCATCAGTTACCGAAATAAAAAATTACAAAAACTCAAGAATTAACATGAGAGAGGAATAAATTGATTTTCGTCGGACTCGATGTAACTTTTGATGTGATTTCGTAATTGTATTACTTGCGATCTAGATAGATTAAAATTACAGTACTAACAGTATTTCACTCCTATATTTATCAGGTTTACTAAGTGGTATTTAGAAATTGGAAAAGTTTTGTGGTTATATTTTTTGTACTATTTATTTTAAAAAGATACCTGGAAGGTTAATTCGTACCATAGCTCACTCAAATCGTACCTATGAGGTACGATTTAACCGACCAAATATTTTTTAATGGTATCAGTGCGATTTCAGTGTATTGCTATAAATAATGGATATTTTAATCTAAAATAAACAATAAACATTCGTAATACTTAACTAATACAGTTTGAATGGTGGTGGTACGATTTAACCGACTGGTCGGCTAAATCGTACCGATGGCAGTCCCTTCGGATTTCTTTTTTTACAGATCGTTATTTTAATCCCAAATTATTCAATTTGATATATAACCTAGCCAAGAAACTGAACTTTTATATGAATAAACAGTTACATTTCTATCTTCCTTCAGAAAAAAGTTATCCACGTTTTAGTAAAAAGTGGTACGATACATACTAATATTCAATAAATTTTTACCGTATTTCCATTTGATTAGGGTATACATTTGAATAACGTCCCACTACTGATACTGTCGATATACCTAGCACTGTAAATTATGCATGCACGATCAAAGTCAAACGAGATACTTCACACTTTCGTTTGTCGAAGAATGGATCGTTTGCTATTGTCAAAGCGATGTTTGGCGCATCTGCAAAGTCATTGCTGAAACCAGGGCTGCCACATAATTTATCATCCGCATAACTTTGCTACAGCACAAGAAAAATAGTAGAAACTTTCCTCGCTTTCACATTTTTTGCATATTAAGGATAGATATTGCTTCACATTAGATATTAAGTAGAGTTAGTTGGATAACATTTTAGTTTACAAATATAGGGAATACTTGGAGCGGTGACAGCCGTCATCGTCTTCTTTACAAATGCGATTTAAAACTTAATGATGACTCAGACTCAGTGAGCGGGCCGGGCCAATCTGTCAGTTTCTATTATACATATAGAAAACGTCACGTGTCCTCTGATGGCTCCGAGCTTGGACGTGATTCTTTCTATAGAAATTGATAGATCGTCCCATCCCGCCCCGTTCCAGTATGAGTCATCCTTTAAAATAATACAATCATTTATATCGTTGACCGTCGCGTAGGTTCAATTAAGCTAGGTTTACATTACGAAATTGGTGGCATGAAAGTAATTGGATCGAAAAATCGCGTATAGCACGATATTCATTTGGTTTCATGAAATGAATGCATGCATTACGTGAGTAATAAAGTGCACGTGACTTTTGTAGTAAAACCAACGTCATAAGACTTATTTCATGTCAATAATTTCGTAATGTAAACCTAGTTTTAGGGTAACGGACAAAGGTTTGCATATAATTTACCCAAATTGAATCTACGGACGATACCACAGGAATCGGAAAATAGGCTTTTCATAAAGCGCGTAATTGACGCATTGTGTGTAGCGCACTGAGGCAGCTCTGGCTAATTAAGATTTCACTCCTAAACAGTACCTTTACCCAGTGAAGCGTTACCATTTTCACCACCCCCTTTCCTCCCGTGGGTTTCGTAGCAATCGACTGAAGGAAATGGATCCAAGTATGTTGTAAGCGATGGGCTAGCAACCTGTCACTGCAATATATTATTACAAATTGTGATATTGCAAGGGTGGCACTGAAACTGGACAGTTTAATGTGCTCTCGCGACCCCTTTTTGGTATTCCCACAGACTGAGTTTCCAATGTGTATACTGCACCTAAGCCGAATCGCATTAAAACGTCATGGTAATGCCCCAGTTGTAAGGCAGCGACTCAGTTTAAGTCCTAAACTGAATCGCATTAAGACATGGTAAGGGGGCAGTACTCAATTTCGTTCTCTAAAAACTTCTTCTCCCTAGCGTTTTCCCGGATTATGCTACGACTCAGGGAACTTGAGGTCCGCTCTGGCAACTAATCCAAAGAATTGGCGTAAGCACTAGTTTTACGAAACCGACTGCCATCTGACCTTCCAACCCAGAGGGTAGACTAGGCCTTATTGGGATTATAGGCCGGAAAGCGATTGGTAAATTCAAATGATATTTCGTACATGAGTTCCGAAAAACTTATTGGTACGAGCCGGGGATTGAACCCGCGACCTTCGGATTGAAAGTCACACGCTTTACCGCTGGGCCACCAACGCTCCTAATTTTGTTCTCTGAAAACATGCAACCTATTTACGAGTACAAACCGCATATCGCTCAAAGGGTACTGGTAGATAACTCAATCCGCATTCCAGCTTTGTCCAATCTATTCATTACCCGCAATGAGTTCATGAACCTAGCACATTCAGCGTGACCAATTCACAAAGCAATTCGAATGTCCAGTTTAATTTCAGCGTCGTTGACTGCTGTGCGTTACAGGGGTGTTAAAACAGTTCATTATTGCTTTTTGATTTCTATTTTAATTCCATATTTCTATTCTGTTTCTATTTATAAGCAATGGCTAAGGAAATCTTGTGCACCTGGGGTGTGATATATAGGACAACAACAACAACATAATTATGTACGCATCAATAGATGTAGGTACATAACCATAAATGTACGTATGCTCATTTCTTTGTCACACCCTACATCTTATTTATTAATATTTTAATCCCTGGGATAACTTCACAGTTCCATTTTATAACTTGTGAACGTAACTAAAAGTAGTCAGCGATTAATAAAATAAGAAATGAAGATAAATATTTTTAATTAGAAAAGTTTTTCTATAAAGTCAATTAAACTTTGCCAACTAACTATTTTACTTGGCAAATAGACAAGAGTTAAATTACTTTATGCAGACATTCTTAAGGTCATACTTAAAGAATTATATGAATTTAAATATTTTTATAATAAGGCAATATAAATTCTAATTTAGGGCTGATATATCTGAACATGGGGTAGGTATTCAAAACAAGACTAATTTTACTGTACATTCATATACCTACAACAAAAAAAACACTGCTGAAGTTAGGGTTTGCAATATATTTTAATAAGTATAATTAATTAACCACCGTGAAGTTACAGGAGGTCGAAAATGGCCTGAATGGCTTCGAGAAAAGGATGGTGCGGCCGTGCCTTTGTATGCACGACTTGGCGGGGGCACTGCCGTGCCCCCAGATGTACCTGATGCCATTCCCGCAATTTAAATGAATGAAAATGACATATTCATCACAACGTTTTAATCCGCCAAAGTACAGTACGATCAGTCAATTGCTACTCGGGAGCCCTCGGATCTCACGTGACGTTTTCCATAGAAGCTGACAGATCGTCCCGTCACGTTCTAGTGTGAGTCATCCATAAACAAAGAATAAAGAAAAAAAAATAACATGTGCTAAATAAAGAATAGGTAAATCATAAACACACAGAAAAATACACATCTCAAACATTACAACCCTTCTGCGGGTGAAAACGCCACAATACAAAACATTGCATTCTCTATTATTAATTTAATTAATATTTTAATTGTTAAGTACTCCTAACTGCAAACATACTTGTACAAATAATAACTATGTATATATCTATGTGATGAAAAATTATCGCTTTTCCAGTTGTAGGTACTGTTACATAATACATTATGTGACTTATTTTGTCAATAATTAATTAATTTTAACCGTTTGGCTGCCTAGTTTATCCATTTGGTGTTAAATCCCATTACTTGTTACAACTACGTTTCCCTAATAATCACGTTTTGACACTAATTAGTTAATTAACTCAATCCCCTTTAGGAATATACTCGGATAAATAATGAGAGCCTGACATGTTAAGACGAACTCATTTGGCTTAAAGCAGCGTAGCGGGAAATATAAGTAAGTTGTATGCCTTTGATTTGCGTCCACCCTCGTGTTCTCACTGGTTACATGAGCGCAAGAAAACTGAACTGGTCGAGTCACCAGTGTAAAATGATCTCGAGATCCATATGATTTTAAAAACAATTTGGGTTGACTATGTCTAAGTCAATATACTCGAGGTTAGGATTAAAAATTTAATAAACTAAGTACTTATTTATAAGCTCCCGTCTGAAATAAAGGATGCCACCTCGGATCTCATTTATATAAATGAACTGAAACGTTTCCTCATTTCTAAAGCGTTCTATTCGGTAAACGAATTTTTAGAGGTGTAATTTTTTTACTGATTTATTTATTTAATTTACCGCACGTATTGTACTCAACAATTTGCCAATATTTAACCATAATAATTATTTAATTATTTTAATTATATTTGACATGACAATGTACATATATGTAAATATGAACGACAATGTATGATCAATATGCAACGTATCATCATTACTAGTACCATCCTAACTAGGCGTAGGTAATTAGAGATGAGATGCACGCAGTGGGTACACCAGTAAAGATGTGGTCAGTGATCGTTGTACCCAAATAAAGACAGAACAATACAACAGCTTTCACGCATCTAATAAATACGTTATAGAATGATCTGGGTTTTGAATTGGCAATGACCTATTTTTGACTTCTGCGTTCATTAGATTTATTACTGGAACAGAGGCGGAAAAGTGTACGGGGTAAGGACTGTTGGATAGTAAATAAGGATAATGAATAAGTGAAAAAAGGACTGGTGAATATTTAATGAACGAAGTCGCAGTGAAGTCGCAATTTAAAGGATGGCTCACACTAGGATCACTCTATAGAAAGAATCATGTCATCATGAATCATAGCTCGGAGCCCTCGGATTTCACGGGACGTTTTCTATAGAAACTGGCAGATCGTCCCGTTCCGCCACGCCCCGTCCCGTCCCGGGTTAGCAGGTACTTAAATCCCAATACTGGATGACTCAAGTAAATGTCTCTCATGTAATAACGTCATTAAAGTGACTGCAGACTCAATGGAAAATCTACATATTAGACCCAAACTATGAGCGGCACATGGTTATCAGGTCGAAATTTGCACATCTGAGTTTTTTAACCATGGCAAAATACATTTAAAAAAAGTTCATTTGAAACCATAACATAAGGACACAGTGCCGTTAAAACACTGATAACGTGAATCGGAAACGAATTAAAGTCTTAACGAATGTAAAGAAGGGCGAGTACCGGGAAAAATCCGTAGCACCGTTGGTTTCCGTAGAAGTACGCAGTCAGTCCTTGAACGGTCGCGAGCCTACTTGGGCGTAAAAAGTCGGCAGCCGGGTTAACGCCTACCAAGTGGCAGGCACTTCACGGTTGCGGAAAGTATGCTTTATTTTCCCGAACACTCAGCTTTCCGGAAAATGTATAACCGCCAATCTAAGTAACCTTTGACTCCTATAATAATGAAAACTTCATTTTTGACTTAGGTACACACTTCAACTTAACGTCGCGCTTTAGTTTATAATATATAGGCTTTTTTGTTACTTGATAATTTCCTACTCTGACACCGAAAGTCAAATCCCAATGCTATGAGTACATGCCAGTATTCTTAACTGCCTTCTACGACTTTATCGACCACAAATTATACTTAAAAACAACAATAACTACACATAAAATATAATCAATCGAATTTAATCTAAACGAAAACCAATCGAAAATTTAACGCACTTACAATTACAATTTATGTCAGACTCGATTATATAGTTACACAACATCAAAGTTATATTCCAACCCGTCAATCAATTGGTCAATCCGCGGCAAAAGAGTAACGTAACGTAATTTTATTGCATGTTCTGTTTATCTCTAAATAAGTAAGTAATAACTTTTCTCAGATATATATATATTGAATTATACACTTGCATGTATAATTCAAATAAACACGCAATGAAGTCGTGACTTATGTTACTTTTACGTGGATTGACCCCGTTGCTATGCGTTGGTTGTTACCATTGGTAATATCCAACACAACTTGGTACCTTACCAATGTATGAGAAAACTGAATCCATCGAAATGATGTCACCTTAACAAATATGGTTCGTCGCTTTTACAGCGCAGAGCGAGGATATTGATCCCCTCAAGCATGCGGTCGGCGCAAACCCGGCTATTGGCAGCTGTCACTTGACTGGTCTCAGTGGTCCCGTTAATTCCTAACAGCCTTGATAAGCGGCGAGCGATACCGCCCTGCCTTAGATGCTCATTCATGGCCGAAGTATGCCGCTGGGGTCGCTGACTGGTGGAAACTTGGTTTATTATAATTATAAGGAAAGGAGTTAATGTTAAAGGAAAATGGGAGGAATACAAGATATACGCTGAAAAAACACTGTGTGCTTACGAGTTTGAAATCTACTGTAGAAATCTATAGTTCCAGCGTCTAGCTCAACGCACTGTCAGTGCATCTTGCTCACACTTGCGGGTGGAAGCGGGATGCAGCTATAGATAACGTGTCGAATTATATCCTTCTAAATATAATTATAGCAACTCATGGTAGAGACACTGAGCAATTTTTTAGTAGCTTCCGCATCGTAACTTCGTTCGTGTTAAAGAAGTGAATATGCGATGCCAGACCCCTCTAATCCCGCTTTTCCCGCTTAGTATTGTCTCATACTCAGCATTTTCCAAATCTTCTTAGAATTAGTTGAAATTTCTTGAATTTTGAAATTGAATTTATCTTTATAATCCTTAAATGTTAAGATTATAATCTAATTGTGTGCCAATTTTCACCTGATTTTGCGAAAAGCAAAAGCAAAACACATTTTGTGGGACAACGTTAAATATTTGATGTGTTAAATGTGACAGGCTGTGATAAATTACACTAAGTCATAACTTGTCTATACTTCGCACGCTAGGTTTATATGTAGTAGTAATATGGAAAAATGGATGTAGGGTAGGTAGTAAATACAAACTATCATATCGTCGAGCGTAGGTTCAATTAAGATAAGGGTCATGGAAATGCCTGTCCGTTACCCTTAGGGATGACTCACACTAGAACGGGAAGGGACGGCGCGGGACGGCGCGGGACGGGATAATCTGTCACTTTCTATAGAAAACGTCACGTGACATCCGAGGGCTCCAAGGTATCACGTGATTCTTTCTATAGAAATTGACAGACCCGTGCCGTCCCATCCCGTCCTAGTGTGAGTCATCCTTTATTGACGATATATCAATAGTAATCAATACACTTAAATGATGTAGAACGAAACTACAAAATGCGACGTTAAACAGCATCGGTTCTTTCTCAGTCACAGCTTTTGTTTTAGTTTATTTTGGACCATTGGTTTGCAGCTGCCCGAAATCAGAAGGGGTTTTGTTTCCTCCATTGCAACGTTGCAATGGACAAGCTTAAGCTGATTGCGAACACTTTGAAAAGAAGCACTATTCCATTATTGTTTCATTTGAAGCTTATTTAAAAAAAATATATAGAACTTGGAACATACTGCTTCCACCTATTTAGTAAACTTTCTGTCAACTGTAGAGGTAATGTAAAGAAACTTGCTCTCTGGATGGTAGGTACTGTGCGACCAAAAAGTGGACATTGTTTTAATCAACTACCTATAGAAATGGACGTTGTGTCAGAAATAATTTTCTTTTAATGAACCACCAGCCGCCTGTTTCACCACGTTTGTTGTCAGTTGTTTCGCCTGTTGACAATATCGGCGACATAATCTCGGCTGCATACTAAAGTGCATAGAAACGTTGTGACAGTTGTCCGAAACAGGCTGCTGGAAATAGTTATTAATTATACATGTAAAAATGTATGCTAAATACTATAGAAACCTGCAATAGGCTCAATTTCAAGTGAACTAGATTTACAACAGGATCACGTGTATAAATATACAAAAGTGAATATAGGTGAAAAAATATTTATGTAGCTGACTGTACAAAACGACTGTTTAAAACAATGTCCTACTAAACTTGGCAGCCGCACTCACCAACATAGATGAACAAAACTAGGGCGTTGGTGCGTCTCTTGTCTTCCCGCCAGGGCTGGCAACTGCAAAAAAATAAATCTATTTTTTTAAGTTTTGGTTGCTGGCAAATTACTTTAATGTCAGTGCCTAAACTAATAATAATGAACACGCGGGGTATCGTTAGGTTCGTCTCCTAGCAGTATGCTTACCATGAGTTGTACGTGGCCGTATTCGATAGCGACTGCGGCGTTCGGGGGTATGTCCGTCTCGCTCCTGCCAGTATAATAGTAGGAGCGAGACGGAGATATTTTCGAACATCGCAGTCGCTATCGAATACAGTTGCGTGCAACTCATAGTAAGCACACTGAGCGACATATAAAGCAGAAAGTGACCTGATGTAACTTTTGTGTGGTATTTATTTCAGTCACATTTCAGACTTACCTACCTACAAAAATATTATTTTTTCAAAACTAGTTGATAAATACATGCAACTGTTTTCGTCTTGAATGCTCCGAACCCCTGGGCCCTAGACAATATGAAACTCATTTGCCGACATCTCTGAATCAATTAGCAAAGATGGATGAGAACCAAAAGCGATTTGACCATTCGCATACGTTATTTTAAATTTTATTGGCATTTTCCATAAACTTCGGTTATAAACCTGTTTCTCAATTTACAGGGAACCATTTGTTTTTAAAATGTAAATGAACAATTTATTTTATCTCACATTTCATGTTCGTTAGCAGCCCTAGCGATTCCAAATGGCTGTGGCCAGAGCAATTACCGCTATGGGCTCGCCGGAAAGGCAAAACCGATTCACAGGCCCCTGTTTACATAACTGTACGCCATTCTACTATGACCACGAAACGTGTAAGTAATAACCAGCTATTCTCGTGCATCGAGTAATTACTATAGGAGAAGGTATAATTCTTCTATGAATGGAACTTAAATTCAATTTTTAGGAAAAAATCTACTCGGTAACTTGTGTTTCCTGAATTTAAATGCTTACTTAAGAAAAACTATAAAACCATTATGCCTGGTTTGATATTGAAATACTATATATCATAAAGAAAGAAACAAATCTAATAAGACCACTTTGGTGGTAGTTTGGCTGGTGGCACAATAGACTCCTTATAAACATACAGTCGACACGATACAACTTTAAGGAACATTGTCCTTTAGTTGAGGCCTAAATGAAAAGTAGAGTCCACGTAATAAAGTGAACTATATACAATTTTCGGATTACAAGCAAAAGGACGTTTTTACTTTATCGTTTTCATCATCATCATCATAAACTTAAGAGTTATTCTCTTGTCGGTTGAGTATCTTCCAGCTCTCTCTGTCCTGCGCCAGCGCTTTGACCTTTTGATACGACACGGCTTCTACTTTTTCCTTCATTTGGTCTATGTAGCTTCGTCTTGGTTTGCCTCTACCTCCCTTGCCTTCTATTTTTCCTTCCAGAATAGTTTTGAAAAAGTGGTCATGTCGTATCAAATGTTCAATAATTTTTCTGCGTCTCACTTCAATGGTATTCAGAGTCGTTCTTCTCTCATCCAGTCTACGCAACACTTCCTTATTCCTCTTTCTCTCCAACTTATGCCTTCCATACGTCTCCAGATCCACATCTCAAATGCTTCCAATCTTTTCTTGTCTTTTTGCGTCATTGTCCACGTTTCGCATCCGTAGAGAGCAATACTCCAGATGTACACTTTAACTATTTGCTTCTTACTTATGGTTGGATGCTTTTTTTGCCATAGCGATTCGTGCAATAATGACCGGTGTACATCTGCAGTCACTAGTAACTAAGCTGCCTCAGTATTTAAACCTTTCTACATGAGTTTATCTTATTTCTTTCTTTCTTTGAGTTGAGCTGAGCCTAAATTCTTAAAAACCGTATCAATTTTTTTAATTTTATCGTTTTATATAAAACAAATAAACTAACAGAAGTCCATGTAATGTGCTTACCTATTTCATTTGAGTAATTAAAAAAAAATGTTTGTGACCCGAAATTTTTACTCTCGAGTGTAGTTTTCGTTTCTTTTAAATGTTCTTATTACATATTTTTAGACGCGCAAACAAGATATAAATTAACAAGAGATTAGCAACCGTTAACAACGTACAGAAACGCTAGGAATCTACATTAAACAACTAAGTAAGTACTGGTAAGTGTAGTTAAGCATAGTAAACGTGCGGCACAAAAATGTAGTTAATAACTGTTACCGTACGCTGACTGCGATGAAATCTCGTCAGATGGCTGGCATAGAGTAGAAATTAAACAGAGTAGGGTATTTAGTATTTAGAATGTCATTTCTACAAATATTGTTAGGCTAAGTGTATGACAAATAAGTGTTAGTAACCAATAAATTATTTTTCTACAAAGTATTCTTTAAAGTACTTATCCTAGAAAGAGTAATCTTTATTATTTATTTAACTATATAAAACAATGGCGTCGTACCTACAGAGATCACAGATAACACAAGGGCTTTGTGCCCATTAAAGGCACCTTTAATCGAAACATAGGTAAATATATTCAAGGACGTGCAAATTTACAAAAATAAAAATTCGTTTTACTTAATTTATGACCTAAGGAGGTGAAAACGGGCCAATTAAAGAAATACAATTAAAAAACCTTTTTACTGAAGTAGCAAAAGCATCATTAACATTATGAAAGCTATGATAAAGATAGCTGGTTTGATCTTTCCGTTAACACCGTTCTTCAATTACCTATTCAACTTATGTTTATTGTTTTTGACTAGGCCTACGAAAGAATTAAAGTAAAAGCAGTCTCATTCTTGCTATTATCCGTCTTCTATTTCGTGATGCATCTGAGTATTAAAAAATATAGAACACATTTTTTTTTACAATTTTTTTTTTAAATACCCATATTTTACAAATTTGTAACTATTCTACTTCATATCCATAACCATTAGTAGGTACCTGTGTAGAATTACTTTGTGTTGTAATGTGTGTACTTACGTTATCGTTTAAATAATATTACCCTGTCTTTAATTCTAAACTAGGTATAGATAGAAGGTATAGGCCGAAAATAAAACAGAATTGTCTGTTAGTTAAACTTACATAAAAACAAAAGTGATTAAATCGACTGTTCTCTCTGAACAGTGCACGCATAGGTAACTCTACAAGACTCTACTCAGTACAAAGGCCACCATCCACAAAACCGGTCTCTGCACCGTACACAATCCAGGAGTCGAAACTCCTATCAAGTTTCATACGGACTTACGGCCTTTTTGCCTGCAATGACAAATTCACCAGACCTTGCGCGATGAGTCAAAGAAAGCCAATCTGACCTGAAAAGCCTTACAGAGTGTATGATTAATCAATGGCATTTGAGACTTTGGTATTCATTCATTCAAACCTGTTTTACAATAATTGTACCGTAGTTAAGTATATTGACACGTGAATTTTAATAAGATTAAGCATTAAGCGCATTGCTTGCTAATGAGGTGCAGAATAATTTTACGAGAATGTTACCTTGAAATAACAACATAGGATCTGACTTGCCTCGGGTTTTGTAAAAGCTTATAATAATACTTAAAAATGTGAATATTTTTATTTTCTTTATAGCTACCGTTACAGTAAAACACCTTAACACCTTAAATAACGTATATTTACCGACTTCCTCGTGTTTCCTGACAAGTCTTTTACAGCACTCGTCGTCACAACATGTTAAAATGAAGACTTTTACTCACGAAATATACTCTTAAAATGAAGATTCTGCGATTAAACCCGTTTTTTGTGAAATGGCAACACAGTATGGTAGTGAATTAAAAAGCAAAATCTTCTTTTATTAAAATAATACTAATTTACCTACTTTATTACTCAGCAACCTTCGAACTTACAAATTACTGAAATAACTAATTAAATAATAGAAAATTTTAGCAAGCTATAGCAAAATAAATTAATTATATACGAGTATGGTTGTCAAATTTAAACCCGCAACGTAATCTTCGTCAGGTAGGTATCGACATAAATCAGCAACAAGCATCGTCATTTCTTACAAAAGAAAAGAGGAATCTGCAACAGACTTCGTTCTTTTTCATATGCTAATCAAGTAAATCCAGAACGAAAACATTTATAACAAACCGCCTGTAATCACACTCGGTGCAAAAACTCACCATCACACTAGCAGCGTTTTCAGGCTGTATAGCGACTGAAGCCCTTTGCACCAAATACAACCCGGAGCTTGGATCACAACCCCTCAAATCAATAAATAATAATTCATCGATTAATTAAATAATATATCGTTTTCAGATTAACTTTCGACAAACAAAAAATATGGAAAACATTCTGTAAATTGTTTGTTTGCATTTATGATCTGATTAATTATTTCAACCTCATCAACTATTAACGAGTGTTTTAACATTTAATTCGGAAACCAAGTGTCCATCGCGTCCAGCGGTAATTATGAAGTGGTTAGGCTCGGTCACTCGGTTAATCGTGCATTATTAACGCGTAATGCCATTGCTGTGCAACTGGGCTTTGGTTAATTTGATGATTTTACATGAACTTGCTAGACGAGTACATTTTTCAAATTAAATTATTGCCTTGACTGCATGCTGACTTGAAATAAAATTCTTAAAAACGTAATAAACCGCGAATATTAACTACATCCCAACGTTTTGAGTGCTTAACAGCACCCGTTGTTACAAGATAGAATAAAACTGTTTATAAATTACAACATAAATTAGGTATATTGCAGTATGAAGAGGCAAAAACGCAGCAATCATTTAAATTTTAACTAGTTAAGATTAGCAATCTCTGAACCTACAAATTACTACATTATGCAATTAACAAACCATTTTGAGATTCACACCCAAAAATTAAAACAAAACGTGGAAACATTGCATGAAATGCTTGTTTGCATTTATCATCTGATCAATTTTTTCATCATCATTGATTATTAACGAGTGCTGGTGTTTTAATACGTTTAATTCGGAAACAAAGTGTCCAGCGGTAATAATTATGAAGAGGTTAGGCTCGGTCACTCGGTTAATCATCCATGATTAACGCGAAATGTCACACGGTGCTTTTGGACTTTGGATTATTTGATTTTTTGCATGAATGAACTCGATACATACAATTGTTTTATTAACAAGTACTTAATATTTTAAGTAAACGTAAAATATATATGTTCATTTTGGATTTAAACTGCAGTAAATCGCTTTCACTAGTTTCATCCTGACGTTTCGAGGCTTTTACAACACTCCTTGTAGCAAGGAATAGTCAGGATTTAATCCACTCTAAAGTGTTTTATTTTAATTAAATGTTTTAGTTTTAATTCTAAAGAAGATAAGGTAGATACGAAGTACCTAGTTGATATATTAAATTTAATTTGTGATTTATGGTTAAAATAATAATTTGAATACGCAGTTACAATAGTTTGACAAGGTATTAAGTCCTTTGTTTGACCTAATAGCCTAGTTTGAGCCCAGCTTTATTATTATTTCTAGGACAATGGGTCACAAACACAAATGTCCTAAATTGCTTGCGGCTTCACGGGAATAAAGTTTAGACAAACGTTTTCTAAAATAACAATGTAAACTTTTACCCTCGTCATCTCGCTTGTATTATTCAGCATCTTTCGCTATTTAGCCTGGCTATCTGAACATCAGCAATCACTCCAAACAAACGACGACCCTCATCAGAGCCAAACGCAATATGAAAGGAACAATCATTTGTGCATTTTAATATTCAAAATAGGTTGGTAAAGTCCCAAATATGGGCTCCCGAAGGTGCCTATTCCGACACAATCTGCTTTTAACTGTATTACACGGCTTTCGATATTTTTTCCCCGGATTTATTGCCTCAGAGCCGGGATTTACAGCGTTGACCGAAATGCTTACCCACAGCATTTTGTTAGCTTTTTATAGGCAATTTGTTACCTTGTGTATCTTTTTGGGATTCGTGATTACCCCCCGCAAATTGAACTCTTGACATCGTTTTCTGGTTAAGTCGTTTTGGAAGCTGAGGTTTATGTAAAACTTTTTGCCGCCATGTGAAAAAAGTCATAACGTGCCACCATCGCTAAGCAATAAATGAAGAGTGGCGTGTGGGGCACGAAATGTACTGACTTGACATCAAGTCAATGGCGGCGAAAAGGTTAAAGGGGGAATGCTCCGAGGCATTGTTCGGATTAATCCCTGCCACTTCTTTCCGCCATCGCTCTACGTGACAACATTTCCATCCTCGTTATTTAGATGGTTGGCAGTCCTCAACTATGCGTTTCTCCTGAAACTGTCTGCCTCGCACAGCTAGCTGGGGAATGAACTGTCGCCTGTGGTATTTCCGAACAGACGACGACCTTCAAGAAAGAAGCGTACTCCTAATACCGTACCTTTATAGGCCGTCACCGGCGTCACCGCACTAATAACACCTTTGGTGTTGCGAGTGTCTCTGAACTACGATAACCGCTTACCATAAGGCGATTTGTCTCTTCATTTACCGCCTACATCATAAAAAAAGAAAAAAAAAGTAGGGCATGTTGCTGACTTCAAAAGTAGGTACACACTTATTGTACGTTCATGTAACTAATAAATCACCGTAGTAACCGTTGCCAGCCAAACTTGTGAGTATTCTTCGCAAGTCCCGCAGAGGTGACCTAGAAATGATTGATCGGGCCTAAACGACCGAAAAAAATGAAATCCTTGTAAGCCTCATGTAATCTTAGACATTATTGTTTTGTTATTCTGTGCGTGCGCAGATTTGGTCTGTTAATAACAAAATGTTTGTTTGATAAATCTGTCTAGCAATCTAGGAGTTTGCGCCAACGGCTAGAATATTTTTCTTAGCATGTATTTACTTTTTTCTTTAGACTTATAAAAAGCCTAGCAGAGCCTGTTGTTTAGAAGGTTCAAAAATTGTAATTAATTAATATTTGTATCGTTTACGGGACTGTGGTATTGACGATCTAATAAGGACAATTTTATTTTAAATACAAGTCATGGGTAATCATAATTAATGTGAGTTGCATTAAATTGAAACAATTTTCAGACCAAGAAAACAGAAAAAAAAATACATAGTAGCATAAAAACGAAACCTTCCCAGACAGAGATCGATGATGTCAATCTTTATTGAAAAATATATGGACAGACAAAAGTACAGACGGGCGTGGCGTAACTAGGTTTCATTTTTATTATTTTGGCCCAGAACCCAAAATATATAAAAAAATTACATTCCAAAGTGGTACCTATTATTTAGTAAAAACACTAAAAACGATTAAATTTTCAGGTAATACCTAATGAAAACAATTACTCAAACGTTTTGAGCACACTTTATTATTCGCATTTAAAATTATATAATTCTCTCGTGTGATTTACTGGTACATTGTAAAAAGGGTTAAGTAAACTGCACTGCAGCTTTTTAAGGCAAATAGCATAAATTATGTGACAAACCCTCTTTCTGATTAAGTTTAATAAAGATTTAAAAAAAAGCATAAATTAATCCATTGGCACGTATGGTCAGCGTATAGCTAAATTATTGCTCGAACAAGAGAATAAGATATCGACAGGAATGGAGATACATTGAGCGTGACGCTGATGGATGGAGGGTCGGGAAGGGACGGTGTCGTTGTAGACAGGAGAATGGAAAAAAATGCGTGAATAGGAAATGTAGATACTGTTAGATTTTAGATATCAAAGATCGTTGAAATACTAAAAGAAAAGATTTGAGTGTTTATATTTATATAGTTATGTCGCATAAAAGAATTGCTTGAATTTTTGCACCAAACATTGTTATTTTAAAGTAAACAGCATGGTTGCATTTTACTAAAGTAATACTCTTGAAAATAGGGGGAGCATTTAACTTTAGGAGCTCGGTAGCAAAATTTAGTACATCATTTTATGGTCCTTGTCTCCATTTACTCTTTTCGACGGAATGGGTTACCTACGGTTTTCAATAATAATATAAAGATTAGTACTGTTTCTAGGTATAAGGTAAGGTAGGTGAAGATGAAAAAAGGGAAAAGATGAAAAGCCTCATACAACTCCCTATTTGGTAAAAAAAAATAGTGCTGATATCATCCTATATGCCGCCATATTGTGACGATCCCCCGCTTAGTGGAGAGTGACCGCCCGGAGTGTGTAGACACGTGTTATGTTATGTGCCATTTTGTAAGGGTCAGCATTTTGTGGAAAATACGTCGATTTTAAATTTTATCGCGTAATATTTATAAGGTACGTAAGTAGAAAGGATTGTATACACTATTTCAATCTTATTCCTTGATCTTTCCATCTTAGCCCGTCTATTTTTTGAAACAAAAATGTATTTTAATTTATAATTTTTCTGTATAAGAATCAGAGATCGGAAATTCGGATGCTTTTATACCTAAACTTCGGCCTCAGTACCTACACCATGTTGGTGTTGAAAAATTACTTTTGAAAAGGGTTTCTCTTAATATTCCATAATCAAAACACGATACCTATTACGCTCTTAAACGTTTCACTCCGATTATTTTGTTGATTTTTCGTGTGTTTTTTGTGTTTGAAACTGCTGATAATAGTCATAACCTAAATATTTTGACAGTTATCACTATTTCCTGGTGTTGTACCTATACAATCCCAGAATCCCCGAACTTAAACAATTAAATAATATTTTTAAGACGCCGACTTCATACTTGCTGAGAATGTAGGTATAAAAGCATCTGAATTTACGATCCCTAATTAAAATAGGCGTAGCCGACTTTTACCGAGAGAAAACAAAAATATAGTCCTTGCCTTCTTATTTAGAGAACGTAAAGTCGTGCTTTCGTGGGAGAACTAGTGCATATACGAAGGATTCATACCATTTCATCACTGAAATTAAAGACCTGATTTTAACTGATGATGAAACCATGGTCAGTTTTGATGTTCAGTCACTTTTTACCTGCCTACCGGTGCAAGACTACATTCCTGACGCCTGGAGGCCTGACGTCGGGTTACTTGCTATGGAACAAGCAGGTCGACGGTGTAGCAATGGGGTCCCCTGTGTCTCCTGTCGTGGCGGATATCTTCATGCAGGACTTCGAGGGGAAGGCGCTTGTGGCTCCTGTCCAGCCGAAGATATTTAAAAGATACGTAGATGACACTTTTACTATATTACCTAGAAGTAGTGTATCAGCTTTTATAGAGCAACTTTTTTGATTGACGGGGAGAATTCGCATTCACATCATCTTAACCATGTGAAAACGAGTGCTGCAAAGGGCTCGAAACATAGGGTTATCGTATTAATAAACGCGATTAATCCGTTCTAAAGTGTTATTTCAACCAAAAGTAATCAAATAGTTTATTTATTTTACAAGGGTCTCAACACAAAAATGTCTAATCAAAAAACCATTCAATCTTGCTTACCTTAATCCATTTCATTTATTTATAATATTTCACAAATACCTTGAATCGTGACTTAATAGTGAGTAGGCATATCTAAGACGTTCGAAATGTTCGAATCCAGTTTCCTTGAATCAGCTCGCTTTCGTGAAATGCAAATCGCATTTAGCACCAACCGAAAATTCAAACACTGTGCTTACCAGTCCGGTCCGTCGTGCTTTCAGTAATATTTAAGTCGTAATCCATCTCCTTGAATCCGATCCTAAAAGATTTAAAACCCCAGACTTACGTAAAGCAAATGACAGTGCTCACAGGTCGATCCGCAGACGCCATGTTTGTATTTGCTCCGCAAAGATTGGGCCCGCTTTGCCACGCTGTTTACATGGTCAACATCATTGTGCATAATCACCCTTCTGACTTTTCCTGTGTTTACTGCGGTACAAATCGTTTTTCTTCGGATTCTTTACATTTGGTTTGAAAATCCTTAGAATTTTAGGGTGTTGGATTAGTCAATTGTATATCTTATGTCATCGTCTTACGGTACAATTTTAATGTTCAAAAGTAAAAATTTGCTTATATTTTTTCGGTATTCTAGTATTAAAAACTCTGCAGGGTTCAATTTAGGCGACCAAAGCAATTAGGCGATTAAAGAATAGAAAACAACAATAATGATGAGTATACATCAGTTTAAAAACATTCAGCTCTGAACCTAACTAAAATAAATAACTGGACTCAAAGGTCCTGTAAAAAAGTAAAAACGAACAAATAACAAAGTCGCATTAAATTACGCTGAATCTTAATTTGAATCCAGATCGCAGCTAAACGTGGTCCTCGGAGCCACGTTAAAGCGATCCCATGAACATTATTTGCAGACGCGCTAGTTCCAATCAAAGAATGCTCATCGTCAACTCAAACACTCGTGACTGATATCTCTGTAGACATTTACGGATTGGGGAGCCTGCTAAAACTTTTCCAATAACGTTCCGCAAACTCTGAGGCGAAATTCTTTGATAAGCGATTTGTAATCACTGCCTCAGAACTCGCGTTCCCGTGGGAATTAAAATATAATCCGCGATTAAGGCGGCTAATTTACAAAGAATCCGAGAACGCCCACGGCTCTTGAGAAATCCGGGAATAACTCGCGCTTTACGACCACTCGGACCGAGCTCGCGAAATGCCCTTTTAACTTTTACAATATTATGATATTGAAGTTATAAAATCAACAGAATTGAGCACAGTGCTTGATTTAGTCAAATTTTAAATATGCACTGAATATAAGTATGATAATTCGATTCATAGCTACTGGAATCAATAAGAAAATTAAAAATCGAATACTGCCAAAAATGCGAAGATAATAGTAGTTCGTGATTATATAATGAGAGGCATGAAAACTCGAGTGTGAGTTTGTGAAACGAGACGTCAGCCCAGTTTCATAATAAAATCACTGTGCCTAATTATTTACAATTACATACACATTATTTAAATTAAGCAGGAGAGCAACGGGTATCATGCCCTGAGTTGTTGTCGCTGCGCGGGGAGGTTCCCGAGGCACCATGCCTTGAATGACATCATTCGGAGGGCACTGGTTCCAGCAAATGTACCGTGTGTGCTCATGTGCTGGAGCCACCGGGCCTTAGTCGGTCGGACAGCAAGAGGCCGGACGGCTTGACGCTGGTGCCTTGGGAGAGAGGTAGGTGCCTTTTGTGGGATGCCACCTGCGTGAGTACGTTTGCCGCCACACATCTTGGGCGCACCGTGCGTTCGGCGGGAGCGGCCGCTGAACAGGCGGCTTTGCTCAAAAGGGCCAAATACTCGGGCCTGTCGAATTATTTGTTCGTTCCTCTCGCGGTGGAGACGTCGGGCTGCTGGTGCGCGGAGGCAAAGTCCTTTCTCGGGGAGCTGGGTCGTCGCCTGCAAGAGAGGGGCCATGACCCCCGTTCCGGTTCATTCCTGGCGCAGAGGCTGTCTATTGCTGTTCAACGCGGAAACGCTGCGAGTGTGATGGGCACTTTTGCGCCAGGGATGTGGCGGGGGGGTCTGTTTGAATTGTTGGTTTGTGGGTAGGTTTTTGTTTTTTTTTGTTTGTAAGTTTTTTTTAAATGTGTGAAAAATGTTATTTTATGTCTAAGTTTATACAGACATCTGATTAATTTAAATAATGTGTATTGACATAGTTAAGTAAAATAAAATTTTATTGATTACATACACTGGTTTATATACTTACACATATATCTTGAGTTCTCCGCGATACGGTCAAACCGCATATTAAGACTTTAGCCATTACGACTTTCATGAATTCTAATTTTTCTGATATGAAATGTGCGACATTGTATACAATTGACACTTCGTTTCGAACTAAACGTCATCTCGACTAATATTAGAATAGAGGTCAAAACCAATTTTCTTATTTGTCAGAGATTAAAAATTAATATTATTGAAGAATATTATTTAGCTACTCGTAGAATAACATTTTCACAGATAAGAAATTGGTTATAATCAAAAAGTTTATTATTATGGGGATCTTAATATGCGGTTTATTAACGCATTATAGAGGGCTAATTAAATGATATGTGGGTATATAAAAGTAATAAGTAGCGCGAATTAGACGTGGCAAATAACCGCATCAGTACTGAACTCATAGACTTAATGGCAACTTTTTTGCATTCATATAACGTTAACATTTAAAAAGTATTAAATGGATTATTATAAAGCCGTGCCTTAGTACCTATCCAGGACTTAAGAGAGTATATTTTGTCGTCGAAGCCCTCTCGAGTGTCTATCCTCCATAAAAGTTCCTATACAGATTTTGATACGACTCTACGTCTATCCTCTATCATCGCCCCATCTGTGTGTTAATTTACTATATTTACGAGGCGATCTGTCAATTTCTATAGAAAGAATCACGTCCGAGTTTGGAGCCCTCGAAGACAACTGACAGATCGGCCCGGTCCGGTCACGTCCCGGCCCATTCTAGTGTGAGTCGTCCTTTATTTGGAGTTAAATTTTAGTTTTTAATTCTACCTTAAAATAAAGTACCTATTAAACAATTTCGCCGAAGTGTGCGCGGCTGGTTTTAAATGAGGAGAGAAACTAATAAATAAGTCCCTAAATTAATTTGTGTACACACAGAGACAAGGAAACCGCAGAGCTCAATATTGGCAAATGTAAAGTTTGCCCTCAAACTCCTAACCTTTGAGCGAGTTGAAAGTTTTGGGCCACAGCCGTCATTACCTCCGTGTCTAATTATACACACGGATAGAAAAGCATAAACGGTAAAACTTGGTAAAATCAGAGATAAATGAAAACCTGCGAAACCTAAACTTCCTGGACTTCGCCCAGTTGTATGGCAGCCACTCCGCTTAGGTCCAAAACTGAATCGCGTTAGGCGATCGTGGTAACCCCCCAGAAGGGCCAGGAAAAATGTAGGTATATTATTTCTACGACCTTTATTTCTATAAAAAAAACAAGATAATATTCATAACCAAGTTTAGCCACAACGATGATGAAAGGATTAAACGTCAGTCAAGAAAGTTGTCATACTTATACCAAAGTAAAGGCACTAAATTTAATAACACTTTGAATTAATTCGATGAAGCAAAATGTGCGTGTCACAAAACTAAACTGTTATAACAAAACCGCAAATAGCATTGATCAATTCAATAACGCCGACTATGTGGACTGCATTCCAAATACGTACACCACATCTTACTTAACCAGTCGCCATCCAAATTTAGTCTTTACCCCAAGGTTTTACAGTGAATAGTGATATAGCACAAATCAAGTCGTGTAAGCTTTAATACGGAACCTCTCACAGATTTAGAAGTGTCAACTTTTGGTCGAGGTCGTCCGCTTCTCCCACATGCGTTGATGCCTAGCCTCCATACCACAGTCCTAACATAATTGAAAGGTACTCTGATTTCATTTAATCCTAGTTCGGATATCAATTATTCCTAACAGTTTCTGTTTTCATTAGTTGCAAACCAATCAGATACGTAAATTGGACTAATTGTTTTCAAGCCCACGCAAGTTTCAAATTACTGAGATAGAAGTTTAATCAGACATACTAGTTTAACAGAAAATTCTCTCAATTAAAGCTTACTATACAACCGTTTCTGATCATCTATTTATGATTTAAATGCCATAGAATGTATAGCCACTCAGTTATAATACCTTTTGTAAATAAATGTATGAGTAATGCGACATTTTGAACGGCTGTATCTGTTGACTGTGTTGACTTAAATAAAGGTTTGATATTTTTACAGCTTCAAGGGACCGCCGAACCTCAATGTTTATATTTATTGTATATTAATTTCGACGTTTTTGTTTACGCATTCCCGAGATAAAGGGTCCCGAGGTAGAGGAGACTGGCAGACAGACAGACAAACGGACGAATAACAAAGTGATATTATATAAGGGATCCGTTTTTTCCTTTTGAGATGTGGAACCCTAAAAATTAACACAATATAATAGTATATCTAATGCAGATTCTCAGGTAAACAATCAAAGCTTTGAAAGATTACACACACGACACTCACTAATAATTTTGTAAGTAGTTTAAAATTGTATGTTTACCCCAAATTTCTACATAGACTTTTCGTTGGGTAGTTACACAAATCTCTGTTTTGACATTTTGCTGGGACATCAGTTACCCGCGACCATGACCAGTGAAACCTGTGTCGAAACGTCGGTAAATAAGGTAAATCAGTGAATTCGCGTTAGACCCGTTTGATAATTATGTTTAAATATGTGTTCCAATCGCGAAAGTTTTAAATGTTATATTGTTTCTACCTAGTTGCGATTCTACACAATATGATTTCCGCACGGCTCATATTCGTCACAGGCATTATATTCTACACAGTCTTTATTTCTGCACAATATTAATTTAGGAATAAACAAGATTGTGAGGAAATAATAACTGTGTAGAATAACGCCTGCGGCGAAAATCAGCTCATCATCATTTGTTTTATCTCATGGACGGACTAAATAGATTATTTAGTCATCTAGCCTATTATGCCAAGAGCGCAGAGCCATTAATATTTACTTAGACAAGTTACATAAACAAAACGCCCCAATGTCACCACGAAAAGTGCAGTGAGGTAAGGTAAACCACAGAACTGTTGCAAGCCCCGCTGTGGTAATAACTAACTTAACTATGCAGAACCAGGAAACTAGTTGGTTGGTGTACGTTATGAAAATTAACGTATGGCTAAACTAGCTGCCGCACGCGTCTTTATATACTCTTTATCTGCGTTGATGTAGGTAAAACTTATAGCCCGTTTTCATGCCTTTAGACGTTGTATTAATAGCCTTCTTACAATTAGAGGAACTCAGTAACCCTTAATTTGAAGAATATATATTTAAAAAATAATAATTAACCATGAAACAGTATTTTTGACTGATGATACACAGGTATTATTATAAGTGGCAGTAAGCTAAAAAGTAGGCTGTATTCCTAATTTGACAATACGGCCAAGATCTGTGGTGTCATTGGCTAGCATGATGATTTGAATCATGCACGATGAATAGTGTGTTACCATCATCATCATTATCAGCCAAAAGACGTCCACTACTGGCCTGCTAGGCCTCTCCTATAGAATTCCACATCGATCGGTGGTGCGGTGCCCGAATCCAATTCGAAAATCCGACTGTGTGTGGTTTTATTGGCGTTGAACTTGACCTATACTATAGATGGGACAGTCAAATAGATAAAATTATCAAGCGTTTGGCAAGCGCTTGCTACACTATGAGAGCACTTAAGGAAGCAAGTGATAGGAAAACTTTATTGTTAATATATTACTCTTACTTCGCATAATAAATAAAGCATAATTCGCTACTGTGTTGAGGTTTGGGGTAATGCAAGTAGCATTAATGACATACTGCTTATGCAAAAAAACTATCAGAATAATAAAAGGCTGTAAGCACGTGCCAGTAACCCATAGACAAATGTTTATTGATACCAAGATAATCACGATTGTGTTATTGTATTTATATCGCATTTGCTTGTATTTTCATGAAAATATTAATAAATTCACAAAAGCTAGACAGTATGATAACCATAACTTAAGAAAAAACAACAAATTTAGCTCTAGTAAAGCCATTCTTTACAAACTTTGATAAAAGCATAATTAATAACGCTATTAAGGTTTATAATAAATTAAACGACGAGTTAAAGGAGTGTAGCGATATACATACATTTGACATAAAATGGAAGCAATATTGTATATGTCATATTGTAATATTAATGAATATTTTGCAAATGCACTGGATTAGAGACTAATTAATCTTGACCAGGATTTCATTACATATTCTTACAATTTAAATACACATTTGACATTGCATATTTAACGTTTTCATCTTATTTATTTCTTTATTTTATTATGATTTTATTCTTATACTTATTGTGACTACATCTCACTTTCTTAAAATTTATTATACCAGCCAAGTAGGTAATTAGTTCTGTCTGATCAAGTGCACTTGTAATATAATTTATCAATAATTTAAATGTAAACAAATCTATATACATTTTTTAAACTGTATATTTGTATACTTATGGCAAATAAATGATTCTGATTCTGATTGAATGTATTCCTGCAACTTCTACAAGGTCATCATTCCATCTTGTGGGGGGCCTTCCCACGCTACGTCGGCTGGTGCGTGTTCACCAGCCATCAGTTTTCCGAGCAATATTGTGTAACTATAAAGTTTATATAAAGGGGTTTAAAGCTCAAATTACAGTTTTAACTACTGAAACGCGAACAAAAACACAAAATGTGTGCGGACGTAATGCACAGAGAATAAATAAGCTCTAGAAGGAAGGGCAATAAGGGCAAATAAAGAGCAAGGGCTGTTCAGCTTACTCGTAAGCATATAAAACTAAAAATTGAATTAGTAGTACTATAATGTTTAGCTACTTAATTCGCTACACAATAACAGAAAGCAAGCAATTAATAAGATTTTGTTTTATGAACCACATTTAAAGACCTACATACAACCTTCTTGTACTCACAGTACATAGGCTATTAAAAAAACTCGAACAATGCTAACTAGTAACTCGAATACCGTATTCGTGTATTAGCCCAACCGTGTAATCCAATTCCATTCATCTGCAAATTGTAGTCCAGTTTAGGCAAATAATTGTATGTTTGCTATATCCTGCATATGGATTAAAGCCAGGCATCGAATTTCATAGTTTCAAAACCGCAATTGCGTTGAATAGTTCTATTGAATTCAATTTTAATATGATACATTCTTACCTTTAATTTGATTTGAGAAAAACGATACATGTTATATCTTACCACAGATACATAAACAGTTGATGCTTTACCTGAAAATAAAAGTAGTTGTTAGTAATACATATAATTATGCGACTGTATGTATGCACTACAATAATAGGTAACATAAGAAGATAAATTAGAAATAGCACACACAAAATATTGCAACCATAATAAATAAATCAAGATTTATTTATTATGGTTGCCTGATAGAGTCAAATGCTGTATAGGTAGTTTGAAATGGAATTACATTTGAACCAAAGTAGCTATCACGCAAAATAAAACTTCGAACTCAATTTAGGCGTATGTACATAAAATTCCTTAACTAAACAGAATTTAAAGAACATGAAATAAACGGACTTTGCATGAAATTAATCCTTCGTTTTCCTCACTCACTCACTCACTTCACTTACATATTTAATGATACTAACTAGTAATACAGAAATAAAAAAGACAAATCATCAACTATGTAATTAGTACACTCACACTCATAAAATATTACGATACACGCATGAATGCCTTCATCATGCGTACCAAGTACCAGCATGACTATCAATCCTGCCCCTTTCTAAATTAGCACTTATTACATTAACATAAGGCACATAACTCTTAAATAACCACACCACGTACTTTTACTTTCTTTCCTATTACAACTACGCTATTCAGAACATTAATCTAAACACAGAACGGTACTTTAAATGAGAAAGAGGTACCGTGAAAACCTCTTGTCGTGGAACCGCGGTTCCACAAAGTGTCTCATGTGAAATAAAAATAACTCTAAATTCTATTTACAAATTCGTCGCATATTACGAGAACCATTCGACTTTGTGTTTCGGGGCTCGTGATATAAGTAGCAACAAAGCCTCAACTTTCTTTTTAACTGTCTTCTAAACAGAGGAGTATTTCATAATGGCTGCGATTAATTTGTTGTGGCTAAATTCCAGGATAAATTTAGTTTTTTTTTTACAAATATTCCAGGCATTTAACAAATTAATTTGAGTTTATTTTTTATGTTATTATCATACGTATTAAAGCATCATTTACTATTACTATGAACTTACGAAACATGCTGCATCGTATGAAGGTTAACCACCTAGGGTATTTTACTAGGTAATTTCTGATATTACCAACTCGTCACTTTTAATAACAAAGCCAAAGACTGGTAATATTACAAGCCGTTATTAAAAAGTATAAGAGAGATCTGCTATCCACACATCAATGCGAAGGTCTCACTCACATTAATTGAATCTTCTCGGATAAAGCTGTCTACCGATTTCACGTTTTACGCCATTGTCTCAGCACAAAGCGGTCCATGCGCCGTTATTGTTCCACCGTGCTTTTGTGTTAAACGGGAAAAAATAAAAAAGGAATCATTCCTAGGGCAATAATATAAGATTTTCCATCCAAGTGCTCACAAAAAGCGGAATACTTAGTAAGATTGCTACGTCGTATATTTCTTTGGAGCTCGACTCTTAATTTGATGAGGAGAATGTAAAAACGGCATTAGGTTATGCGGAGGGCAAGTAAGGCGGCAAAGGGGCCGTGGGAGGGGGAGACCACGATTTATATTGCTCTAGATGAGATATGATGTGACGCCAGTCGTAAACCTTAGAATTATTGCAGCCGCTTTTTTTACAGCGGCAGAAATCATTCTAACGCTCAAACGCTCAAATACATAGAGATACACTAAGAATGATCACGCATTGACATTGCGGTAGTAATTTTTTCCTGAGAAACCAACTGAAACCAGAAAGCAGAAACCAGAAATCCGAGTATTTTGAACGAGCGGCGCAACAGCGCGACCAATGCATACAAATGTAACTTTAAACTTATCGTGGAAAAAGTAACTCGTATTTCCTTAATATCCATACTTAATATTGCAAATGGGAAAGTGTATGTGTCTGTTTGTTTGTCCGTCTTTTACTTCAAAACGGAGCGACGAATTGACGTGATGTATTAAATGGAGATACTTTAAGGGATGGAGAGTGACATAGGCCACTTTTTGTCTCTTTCTAACGCGAGCGAAGCCGCAGGCAAAAGCTAGTACTTGATTGAATGCCACCTGTGAGCTAAATAACCGGTAAATTTCAGTTTATGAAGGATTTAGTAGGTATTTTAAATTGAAATGAATATTTCTCAGGACCGCTTCGAACAAATCTTCTTATAAATTAACAAATCCTAAACTATGATCATCTTCACAAGAGTCTCAAGGTGGAAGACAACCCGTAAAACTGGTAATATTTTCTCAGAATATTACGGGATTTTCTCCAACTGTAGATAAATCAGTTCGATAAAAAATACTTACACTTCTAGATATTTACTTTATGAACAAGCGAAGCGACCAATTCCCAAATATTAAAATTAATGTAAACAATGAAAAATGTTTTGCTCGAATAAAGAAGTTTGTATATTTTCCAAAGTTACCAAGTTACTTCAGCTAATTACTTTCCATTGGAATATTCGTGCCGATAGCTGAGTGAAACTGAAAATTAATAACAAAAACTCAGAATCGCCTCAGGAGACCTAAGAGCTGGCAGCTACCTCGCTCAACGTTTCAGCCTAGCAATCTGGTGAGGAAATGCTGCTAGCGTCCACGGTACCATGGTACAGGCCTGTTTTAGATTTATTTTAATTTTAATATTTTTCAAATTTTTGCTTAGGTAGTTACCATTTTATATTTAAAATATATGTATAATATATAATTCTAAAATGACAAAGGAGAACAAGATTTCCACCTACAGACTGTATCAAAAATACTGCTGACCACATTTGTAATAAGGCTCTCGGATCACCAGCGCTATAGCCTGTATATTTATGAAGGTTTTGTGTTTATGTTGTCGTTTAGGCTATTTTCTCTCTGTGATTGCACCCTCAAGTCATCGGCCGTTGTGGATGCTCTACACCTAGTAATATTATCTGTTTCCACTGGTGTCTGTTCATCGCGTCTCTGACGACCGAGCAAAACTTTGTTGAGGATACGCCTTTTACTTGATCGCTTCATCTGGTTGGGGACCGTTCCCGGATTCTTCAAACTCCGTGTAACTATGATCAGCTCTTGAAGGCTTCCCCTTCTCAGTTTAGTAAGGTATCTACTTAAGGCTTTAAGATATTCTTAAAGGTCCGTTCAAAGTCAGTCGTGCGTAACAAGCTTTGTTGAAAATGGGTGCATTTAGGCAAGAACTGACCATTTCTGTAAAGTAGATACGGTCAACGTTATACTTCGTTTTTATTGAGATTAGAAAATCCGTGCGTTTGTCGTCTTGTTAGAACTACGAAAACAATTTTAAAACTGGCTTTCCTATAAGCCTGTATTTTTTATCATAACGTCATTAATGCAACAAGACAAATACCTAATCTTAGATTTTCATCCTATATTAATTTGGAATTGAGAAGCTGAAATAAACAAAGGAACACTAATTCGAATTCACCGCTTTTTTTTTCAATCCTAAAAAAACATGCTTTTTACGTATAGTGGATATTTAGAATAGATAAGTATGAGTGAAGAACTACCTATCATTTTATGACAAATCTTTTGCGATCCGTGAATTTATTGAACACCTGACGTTTTCTATAGAAACTGACAGATTTTCCCGTCTCATTCTAGTGTGTCATCCCTTATCCTCTTTGGCTATGAATACTGCTAGCATTGTACGTATTTATTTCATCAAACCTTGTTTTTGGAAAAAAACATTATCGGTGCTAATAATAGCTCAATCTAATCCTTGAAACCGGATTATTTCCTATGGTACACAACACTGCTTTGTCTAGAATGAAGATATGTTACCGAACACAACACTTAAGTGTGCAACATTGTTCATACCTACATGTAGGTTTAGGCGGGGTTAAAAACTTCAGCTGAAGAATGCCAGACGACGTCAAGGACCGAAGCTAGCAATACCCACGGAAGAATAACTAAAGCATGGAAGTAGTACAACAACTAGCAAATGTCACCAGTCTAGAGCGGCCTTGAAATTGGCAGTGGATTTTCCAAATTTCGTATTTCTAACCTTTTAACATGTCTCTTACGATATTTGAAAAATCCACTTTCAAAATATGCGACTAAGTTAAGTTGTATTGCATTGATACAGACTATCAAATTACAACGATGTATTTAATGTGGCTGCTTGTATGAATTGAGTCAGAAAGAGGTCAGCAAAACTGTGACAACCTACGGGATCGGAGAAATAACAACATATTCATCTCTCTTGGGCACTTTCTGTACTTGGTAAGGAAGTAAAGGACGGGTGTATGAATTTGATGTTGACTTTGAAGATGAGTTTTGACGGGGGGCTTGGCAATACCAATCTCATAAATACATACTTAAAACATAGCTAGTGAGTTTTACTTATCGATTTATTTACTTAAATTTTATTGGACATTAAATAAAGTTTAAAAGGTGGACTTCATGCCAGAAGGTATTCTCTACCAGACTTCAGAAGTGTGGGTGAGGTAAAAGTATAAAACAACAACTAGTACATATAGTGATTACCTAGTAGCGTAATGTAATTACCGTTTCGGTCTTATTTTACCAGACTGTAGAAATGTAGTTAGCATAAATAAATAATTATCTTGCCTTAAACCTAAAATTTAAAACCGAAATCGTTCAAATAGTAATTATAGAACATATTTATAAAGGCAACCATCGTATAATTTAATTTACAGAGAGTGAAGTGTTAAGACAACTGAGCTCAATTTCCACTGAAATGAAACACTTTGATATTAATTCAAGTGGAACGTCTGTGAAATTAAATACCTACAACTCATAAATGAAAACTCAAGACAAATATAAAAGAATTATATAGCAAAATACTTGAACTTAAACTTGTATAATTTTTGGCAAATAAACAACTTTAACTTTACTTTACTTTACTTTACTTTTAAATCTCGTGTGGTTTTTACCAAAACATTGGACGAATTTAAGTAGACTTACACTGTGATGATCATTTCGATATACCTAAAATAAACTTACAAATAATATACATACAGGGGCCTTACCATGACGTCTTAACACGATTCAGTTTAGGCTCAGTTGTATGGTACCGACTCAGCTTAGGTCGTCAACTGATTCGCGTTAAGACGTCGAGGCAAGGCATCATTAAGTGCCGAACACACTCGTACGTTGCGCAACATCGCTTCATTGTATTAGAACTTTGACGCTGCGACGCACATTTTCTATGATATACCGTAAAACAAAGCAACACAACGCACCAAAGAGCTGGGCCCTTAAGAGTCAGTATTTCTTTTAAAACGCTCATGAATTTAGTAAGTAGGTAATTTATTGGTGTGATTTAACGTAAATCAGAACATTATCTTTCTTTTATTATCTTAAACATTGCTTGTAGTCTAGTAGCATACAAATTATGTATGTATTTAAGTGTATTTTTATTAAAAGATCATAATTCAAATATAACTCAAAAATGACCAAACTTTTGAAAAAAAAAACATTTACACGAAATTAATTCAGGTTTCGGCTCTTTTACAACCTAAAATTAAGATTAAGGTAAGTATATAGGTATTTAACAGTTAGTTAAAATTACCATTTATCCTGATGATGTGGAAGGATAGGATTTTTCAAATGCTTTATAGATCAGGTTGCATCTTTTGAGATTAAGTTTCCAAGTAGACCTTGCACTTCTTCAGGAAACGACCAGAAATATGCTCGATACGGTGAGTTAAAATCTAATAGAATTCAGTCTAAGTAGATCGAAAATTTCGCCTTGGTGCTTTGGAGAAATAACTTCGTTATCGCTGGTAACTAAAATAAGGGCGCCGATCAATTCTCAATATTTAGACGATACTTGAAATTCCTTTGACGGCTCATATAGTCGTAAGCGAACTTAACGAACACAAGTAAATCATTATCAGCTCTTTTTAGTCTGACGTGAACGTTTTATGTTAATAACTTACGTCCAATGGCTTTTGAAAAGCACATTTAAAACCCTACGTCGAGCAAAATCCAATAATGACAGAAACCTACCCTTAGGGTATAATCGGATACACCATTTTCTGTATTCGTACATAAAATGCTACAATACGAAGACTTATTGCATATGTACTATAATTAGGTATAATAAGAAGCCATGTTTAGATTTAGATTTTATAGTTTTATATTTTTTCTAATTAAGTTATTTTATTTTATTTCTTTGTAGAGTCAGTCTATTCTAAGTTTCCTAGATTTTTATAGCGCAGAATGTGAAAGTGTTAAGTAAACGCAATAATTTCATAGAAGTTTGACGTTTAAAATAACACTTTAAAGTTTGACGGTTAATTTGCTCGGCAGAGATAACGTGGTTTGACGCTTTTAGTTTAGTTTTGTAATATTTTAATTAAGTTTTTTTTAGTTTATTTAAGTATTTTAGCTAAGTTGTAGTTTATTACTTAAGTCTTTGTATGTACCTTTTTAGTACCGAATAAAAACCGCTGTAAACCTATAAAATAAAAATACTATATTATTAGGTATTTATTTAAGGACATATCCTAGTTCCTACGTTGAATTTCCTTGATCGCGTGCTACGACACTGTTAATGATGATGATGCACTAACTTATCCACTTTTGTAAAAAAGCGCACTTTGCCAAAAGGCTGATAGATTCATAGGTATATATTTTTCAACATATCATATTAAATAAATATATAAAGCTTTGTCCTGTGCTCAGTCTAAGGACAACTAAGTTTATTTTCTATAAATTACATATTGGTACAGGTAGAATTTAAAATTATTTCAGAACTCGCCTTAAACTAAATACTCATATTACCTACTTTTTAAGCATTACTTATAGTTAATATATTTGGCTATGTATCGAATGAGCGCTTTACATATGTTTACCTACTTATTCTATAACATACTCGTATTTCTCAAAGTTTTCTATTGTAATTCCAAGTTTAGAAAAACAAAAGAGCCGCAAAGTGTTAGTGCAAATAAGGCAAAGTGAAAATGCCTTTGTATTTACGTAACTAACGATTATGTGCAGACACCCCGGAAGCAATCTATCTTCGCAGCTGAGGCGCGATAGCCCAGTTTACAAATAACGCGTCCATATATTTTGTATGTCTATGAAAAACATGAAAAAAGGCATTAACGCCGGGGATATGCCGCGAAGACGAACACGTGACGAGAAACTGGAATTCAAAACGATCACGCACAACGACAGTCTATCATGAGACCTTGAAAGGAATTTGTTTACATAAATTGAATTAGAGCAAAACGTATTGTTCTTATTCTAACTAGGTACCGTAAAGGATGACTTACACTAGAACGGGATGGGACGGGTGGGACGGGACGATTTGTCAATTTTTATAGAAATAATCACGTCTGAGCTCGGATGCCTCGGAGGTCACGTGACGTTTTCTATAGAAACTGACAGATCGGCCCGGCCCGGTCACGTACCGGCCCGTTCTAGTGTAAGACATCCTTAAAGATGGGTTACTTTTAGCCCTAGGGATAACATTGCCCACCCGTAAAATCACATTCTATTAAATTACTCGTACTAATTTCTTAAAAACGACACCATATGACTAAACCGGTTTTGTTTATTAATTTTGTGTCGTTTTTAAGAATTAAGTATTTTTTACCATGGCTTTTTAAGCGTGGCCTGTTGTCCCTTAAGGCTAAAGTAACCTATGTTTAATCATTAAACGCATCACATTACTGTACGTATGTCATGAATAATGTTATTAATATGAGTTATAAGATACTTACATTGTACACTTAGTTTTAAAAAAATCCCAACGCGTTTTTTGCACCAGTTAGTTTAGTAGTAGTAATGTTGGTTTTTCGTTTGATATTTATAAGCGCGTTGTACCTAATGTCTCTAAATTTATCTTTAAGCAACGCCATATGTGCTTGTTTGTTATATATCGACATAAAATTAGCCCTCTATAATGCGTTCAAAGAGGGCATGAAAGCCCCCATAATAATAAAATTTGCTAAAACAAATTTCTTATATGATCGAATTCGCTATTATTATTATTATAATTTCGAACATCTCTGACAAAACTCTATTCTAATATCAGTCGAGATGAGAAGTTTAGTTCGAAACGAAGTATCAATTGCAAACAATTTCGTACGCAATTCACACGTTATTTGATATATGAAAATTGGGGCCAACTCTAGTTTGTCTCTGAATTTAAGAAATATAAATATCAAAATTTGAATGTCAGATTTTTTTTCATGTAAATCGTAATGGCGGTCCAAATATGCGGTTCGAACGCATCACGGAGAGCTCATGATATGTGTGTAGGAATATAAAGCAGTTTATGTAATTGTAAATAATTAGGCGAAAAAACACTCGTGTGATGTTATTATGAAATTCGGCTGACGCCTGGTTTTAATTTCTTTCAAGACTTCTTCTTAAGGGTTCTTTTTCTTAAGGGTTGTCCGATTAATAAATTCACTAGGTTATATCGTAAATATAAAAAATGCACAATTCTACAGCTTATATTTTCTGCCAAGGCCGACACTGCAAGGTATGGGGTTGGCTCATGGAGGCTTTGGCTCGCTTCCACCATATAACGTACTATAGCTCTGCTTTTAGCTGTACAAGCGACTTTTACGTTTTTAGGGTTCCGTAGCAGAAAAAGGGGGTCTTTTATGTTACAAACGTTACAATGTTGTTAGGTACATTTGGACTTTCCAATGCGATGTGTAGGAATAAACAAATTAAATAAGAAGTTGATATGATAAGATTTCTTTAGTATACTATGCTCGGAGTTTTTCTACGTGATCGAATCAGAAATGGGGAGATCCGTAGACGAACTAAGGTCACCGATATAGCCCTCCGGATTAGCAAGCTGAAGTGGCAATGGGCAGGCCATATTGCACGCAGAGCAGATGGCCGATGGGGTCGAAAAGTGCTAGGGTGGAGACCACGGCTTGGCAAACGCAGCGTAGGACGTCCACCCACTAGATGACCAGATGACCTTATGAAGGTCGCCGGGAGACGCTGGATGCAGGTCGCTTCCAACCGATACATATGGAGGTCCAAACGGGAGGCCTATGTTCAGCAGTGGACGTCTTATGGATATGATGATTATGCCTTAATGAAACACACAAGATGAACAGAAAAGCTTCGTTTTATATTCCATATAGTGAATGTTTTTATGGGGCCAATGCTGCAATCGCGAAAGAAATGTGGCTGTCCGATACAAATCGGCTGCATCCCATTGGTCTGAATGTATGAAATAGACAATATTTTTTTTGCGATTTCATATTATATTTATTCATATATTTTTACTGTGTAAAATTTGAACGGTCCTTTTTATTTCCACCTGTATAAATATCGTCATTACTTAGCACGCGATACTTAGGTACATTCGATTAGACCTAGGTTTAATTAATTAAAACAAAAATTTAACAAAATAATACACACCAAATGGAATTGGCCAAACATACTGAATTGTCCTAAAAGCTTTATCGTTAAAATAAAGCAATACAAATTCAATACATACATGCAAAGCGCTTGATGACACACTAAAGATAAAGCACGAACCAATTTATAAATCGATATGTGCTCCTAGATGCCATACAATACCCAAGATACGCAATAATTTGTTGAATTATTAATTAATAGTACAAAACATAATCTACTTGAGATTATATACAACCTGAGACTTAACCTCATTGCTGATGTATATACAGCTGTCCACTACCTATGTCACTGTCACTTTGTGATAGAATAGGTTACGGCTATGCTGGCTTCCCAGTGTGAGATAAATTAATCTTTAATATAATTATTGAAACAGATATCCTTGAGTTTCCTTTAGATCCCATATTTATCTACTATAGTTATTCCATTTAAATTTCAAGCTTACTTACTTAATAATGTTATTTTAATGTAATGAACATCGTCAAAGGAAATGCCTTTAGTATTTTATTACAAATTAAGAACTAGAATTTTCTTATTGGGTGAACTAGGCCTTATTGGAATTGATCCGGTTTCCTTAAGATGTTTTCCTTTACCGAAAGTAGATATCAAACGACAATTCGTAAATTTAAAGGCCTGCCAATTTACATTTACATGACCTAGCCTAGATTTTACTGCACAATGTTTTTGACTATCGTTTTTAAAGTTTTTCCTCTGTATTTTTTTTAATAAATCGGTATGTTATTTTTTACTTTTCCTTTCTTTCGCAGATGTTTCTATGTACGAAATAATAGTTTAGTATGGATTAGTGGAATGTTGAATTCTCAATATAATTTGAGAGTCTACTTGCCGATTAAGAAGTACTTTCTTACGGTAGATGTTGCTCAGCGCTCCCCTAGGGCGCAAATGAGGATAATAATAGGATATAAACAGTTAAATAACACTAGACCCTACTCATAGTGTTGTGTGCCTGTTGGTGAGTAAGGTCGCCAGAGCTCCAAGAGGATTCGCTGTGTTGACAGCTGAGGACCCACGAAGCAAAGCCCTTGGCCCGTTTGGCTGTTAACACAGCGAATCCTCCTTTTTTTTTAAGGGTCGGCAACGCGCATGTAACACCTGTGTTGCAGGTGTCCATAGGCTACGGTGACCGCTTACCATCAGGCGGGCCGTATGCTTGCTTGTCACCGTCGTAGTATTAAAAAAAAAGATATGGTGGGGAAATTCCGGGCCACTGGTGTGGTATCGGTAGTCAGGTCAGTTGGCAGAGCGTTGGTATTTATCCCAAAGTTACAGTTTCAAGTTTCACCCAAGATCATGATTTTTTCCACTATTTCTTTTTTCTAAGAAAAATAGTACGTTAGCAGATGTTTCTACTTAAAAATAAATGTATTAAAGTGTTTCATTTATTGGTAGGTCATTATTTATATCTATCATGTTTCATAATTTTGGTATTTATGATAACTCTTATGCACCTGGGACGCACGTTCATTACTGAAACTTAACGCGTTAAATTCTCAAATAGAGACAATGCGGTCAGAATTTTCAACACGGCTTTAATAATAAACGGCCACTTAATCTGGGGCAGAGATGGGCATTATTCGAATAAAAAATTATCTAAATGATCATTCGAATGACGAATAATCCACCAATTTTTTATTCGCGAATGATTTATTCGCGGATGATTTATTCGCGGATGATTTGTGCGCGGATGATTTATTCGCGAGTAACTTATCGGCGAATAAATACTTCGACCGGTTTTTAACTTGACGAATGATTTACTTATTATATTACTCCGATAAATTTACTAACAATATTAAAGGTTTTTTGGCTATTCTATTAAATTAAAAAAAAGAAACATATAATAAAAATGACAAATTTTTACTAAAGTTCACGATCGTCTTCACGAAGACTTTAGTGATCTATTCGATATGATCTATATGTAGTTAATGTTATTTACTCTGGTTTTCAAACAAAGAATATCATGACGTATGATTTTTATTACGAATTATTAATAAATCCATGTTGATTTCTAAAGTGCACTTTTATTTACAGTCCTTTTATAATCCCTATGCGGGCTGGAAGAAAATCTGAGCAAAGAAACCGCCTAATTTCTATGGCATAGATTTTGTCAAGTTTCTGTACATTTCAATGACATATACTATCTCCGTCTAAAAAGGGCCTCGTAGTTCTCATTCAAATAACCGAATATAAAATTAATTCCATATAAACTAGTAAGGCCATAATGTTTAAAAGAAATTGTGTCAATGAAACTAGGCGGTTGAAATGAAACTTGAGTTATGAATTCATAATTAGATAGCTATTTTAAACAGAAGTTGATAAGGTATTTAAAAAATTATTCGTGGCAATTCATCCGGCGAATGAATTGTTCGCGGATAAATTATTCGACGAATAATTTATTCGAATACGAATAATCATCCGAAAATTCATCCGTCATCCGCGAATGATTTGGTTATTCGTCATCCGTCATCCGTCATTCGAATAAATTTTGCCCATCACTGATCTGGGGCCACAAAGCGCGAATGATTAGCTTAAAATGCTTGTTTGTTGGATAAAGCTTGCAACGGATAAATTAGAGTTTATGAATCTGATAGTAGATTGTTTTGGCAGTGTGTATACTATACTTTTATATTATACTTCTTTTATTTGCGGTTTTCTCTGAATTGATTTATTTTGGGGTATGCTATGCATACCTATTTGTATATTAGGTACTTATAGGAAACAGAACTGATCACTCGTGCGTGTATAATTCAAAGCAAAGACATAATCCCAGAATGCACACAGGTGTTTTAATAGGTAGTTATAAATTAGTTTATAGAATTATATTTATATAGCTATGCATGTGGAGTTTACCTATGTGTAATTGTTACACTCGTATTGATAAAAATGTATTCAACTTTTACCGTAAAGCATGACTCACACTAGAACGGGACGGAACGCGGCGCGATCTGTCGTTCTATAGAAAAACATCACGTGACATCCGAGGGCTCCGGCCTTCCGGTATTTTTTCTATAGAAATTGACTAGATCGTCCCGTAGAAGCCCCCCGTCTCATCCTAGTGTGAGTCATCCATATAAGTGTAAAAAATTGTTGATAAACCCAATAACATAAAAAAGGGATATATAGAGTAGTAGGGATTCCAGTTATGTAACTTCGGGTGATAATAACAACACAACAGTAATTTCAGTAAGTACCTATAGTTTGCTTTATTCCAATCGTCGTTAAAGCCAATCGTCGTTTGAGATAGTATGGCATTTGTCTGTAAATAGATACACAAAATATCACTTTAAACATGTGATTGATTTTAGTAAAAAGGTCCACTTTGCCGGTTACCGATAACTAGGGCAATAAAGATTTGTTTGGAAATTAACCTTATCAACAAGCGACAAACTGTTACCTTTTATTAGAAACAATCACATATACTTACAGCTTAGCAAAACAGAGTATAAATTAAAAAGTGGCAACATCGTAGTGTCGTTCCGTTCTCTTACGTTTTTTGATTAGAAAGGGACGACACTACTATGTTACCACTTTATAATTTCTACTCTATTTTGCCAAGCTGAACTGTACCTGTTCCGAAAAAATACGAGCTCATTAAGGCAGAATATGGAATAAAATACAATTGAAAGTCCCGAGAGACATCGCAATTTTTCATATAAAGTCAAGAGATCTCGGGGAAAATTTACACACACCAACGTCGTCGCCACTCACAAACTGTTTTATTTGCAGAAGAAATTACACAGAGCCGGTAAATAAGGTCGAGTATCAAAGAAACTTCAACATTATGTTGAAATGAATAATTGCTCCCTAGGAAGATCACCAGTATACAAAATATTTTTAATACAATGTAAAAAACTGAAACAAGTACGACATGCTACAATTTATGAATAAGATGTAGGTAATTAATGAACAACCGAAGCATATTTTCTTTAACAGAAAATAAATTAATTTACTTATTATAATGACGTCGTTTAATTTGAAGACTAGGTGGTGTAGTAATGTCAACGACAATACGAGTATCTAAACGTATTTGGTTTATATACCCACATATCATTAGCATTGGCATAATGCTTTCAAAAACCGCATATAAAGGCCATAATAATAAACTTTTTTGTTGTGACAGTGTTATTATAGGTTCGCAGATTCGCTAGATGTTCAGTTGAAGTGAAAATAACGCTATTCAAAGCATATAGCCAATCCTTTTACTCTAGCGGTCTGTGGGTTCGGTATACCAAACGAGCTTACAGCGCCCTGCGCGTTCAATACAACAATGCTTTCAGAATGCTGCTGAGACTCCCGAAATGGTGTAGCGCGTCGGAAATGTTCGCAAAGGCCCCCACTGATGACTTTCGTGCGATAATGCGAAAAAAAATTACGTCGCTGTCGGGTCGCGTCAGGAAAAGTCGGAACAGCATTCTGAAGCTTAATCGTGTATAGATTTTGAAAACAAACCTCGGAACAAACGTCGGAGGTTTGTTTTCAAAATCTATACACGATTAAGCCCCGTTTTAGTAAATATATAATGTGTGAAAATCGTGAAAGTTTAAATAAGAGCATTCTGAAGGTCATTGCTAATAGATTTCAGTATCATATACTGTGGCATTGGATTGAGCAGGTCAGGACTACACTGACATATGTCAAGTAGGCCAGGACCACAAGTTTCTCTTTGTTTTGGTTCCTTTTTAGAATACTAACATTCGTTTTTAAGTGTTTTGTTGTTTTTGTTTTTTTTTGTTTTGGTACTAACAAGATATGGATCATGTGTCTGAAATAAAAGATTTTTTTTATAGGTACTTCTTTGTATGTCTTTCCCATCACGGAACAATGGTGTTCCGGACCTTTGGGAGGCGTACGCGGAGTCGAAGCCAACACGCAGAGTCCCTTTCGACAATTTAATTAAATGTAAGGGGTACACCGAGCGGATGTTGCACCTGCCCGAGTCATGGGACGCACGCAGAGGCAGCACCCGCGAGGGTGTATAGACTATTGAGATCTAATGGAATCTAAAATATACTGGACTATTAGGTGAAAGTGGTGGACTAAATACTGGGTTATGAAGAATAAAATCGGACGTCTGCCTAACAAAATGGTAATCAATTTTATTTCCGGCAGACGGTGACTCGCCCACATAAGATGGGCCCCCACAAAAAGCGACATCTATAGACAGGTACTAATATTATTAATAGACTAACAATTAACAAATCTGACACAAGAAAATTTTGACCTCTTTTCTAATATCAGGCAAGATGAGGTTTAGTTTGAATTGAATTGTCAATTGCATACAATGACGCACTCAAGTTGCACGTTATTTTGAAATCGAACAATATGAAACCAACCAACTCTAGAATGTCTAAACTTAAATGTACAATCGATCAATCCGATTTCTCCCGAGTACAAAGAGCATTCTGGAATTTCTACCCATGTGTGCAGTACTTATTAAATATCTTCCCTCCATACAACATTTCAATTATTTAGAACCCCTTCAGGAGGATGCATTTTCTTCGCAGTTCGTTATAAAGAGACAACATTATTTTAAGTACCTAATTAAGAAGTTTTATAAATACGGATGTTATTATGAGTAATTAACATGTAAACATTTACTACATACCCGATCTCTCCGTTACAATGCATGTTGCTTTATGTCTCTCATATCTCCGTACGAGTTAAAATAGACGCCATAAAAGGCAAGATTAATGCATTGTACACGTTTAATATGTCAAATTTAATTCTTGTGCGTTACGCTTCCTGTAATAAAGAGCTTTATTGCTGGCAGCAACATACTCGTACTAGGAGTAAACTTGCTTCTACCATTTAGTTACTTACCAAGTACTTAATTACCCTGCAGAACTACGTTTCTCTTATATTTTCAAAGCAAGTTTGCAGTTTGTTTTAAGTTTACAAGTATTGGTAAACACAATCTACCCACTGTTTACACTTAAGTAAGCTAACATGTACAGACTTCGTAGTATTTTGGATGTCTGCCACGTAAGTAACTAACGCAGTTATCGTTATTCAGTGTCTGTACAGACTCGCACTTTATTAAATTTGTTTAATGAAGTACTATAGGGACTCGGTTCTCAGTGCACGATCAGATATTTATATACCTATACCGCTATCAGTAACTTAATTGGCGTTTCGAGGATTTACATATACGCAACTACATAATGATCGAACAATTTGGAAATTAATTTTACTTGAAAGTAATGTGTTTTAGTTCTTCAAGTCTGTTAAGTTGTGGGCAGATAAGAATGTAATACGAGTAATGAGAAGCAAAATCATTGTTAAACATAGCAAAACGATCAACTGATTCGTGTGAAAAATAAATTAGTCAAGCTCTTTAAACATGCGCATTTAGCTTGAGAGTGGCGGTAGAGTCAAACCACGTTTTGTCTTCCAAGCAAATACCTGTCAAAAGCGATGAGAAGAACTATGTAATAACAGTTTAAGAATATACTTAGTTTCAAACAAAGATAGTGATTTGATAGATTCTTTATTGAGGAAAAACAAACGATTGGAAAAAGGCCAACAGTAATATTGAGAACAAGAAGGCGAGGGCGAGACACAAACGTAGCTCTCTTTTCCCAGGAGTGCGTTTTTAAAGGATCAACTATGTTGTCTTTTATTTTTAAGGTTCCTTGCCAAAATGGTAAAAAAGGAGCCCTTCTCGTGCGACTCAGTCTGTCGGTCTATATGTCACATCGTTAAATACCTCGAGAGCTACTTAAGCTACCGGTTTGAAATTTGGAGAAGTCATAAACAAGGTTAATTTAGACACATTGAGAGAATATTTATAATATATATATGTTTTTTTTTTTCAAAGAATAATGCCTGATAAAAGAGGGGGCATAAGATACAAATTTATTTACTGGGTCATGTATGATATCATTTGAAAGGGCTTGATTTGCACATTTAAAATCAATTTTTTGTTACAGCAAAAAATTATGATTTAATTAACGAAAATTTAAATAAAATAACACCTTTAAAATAAGGACAAAAAGTTTACATAATAAAAAAAATATCAAGAGACAATAAACTAGCATAATAACTACTACAAACGAGTGAAACAATCTGTCGATACACGGGACTACCTTCTATATCTAGATGCAGTTTAAATTCAAAATTTGTAAGGAACCCTCGGTGCGCCAGTCTGACTCACACTTGGCCGTTTTTTTTATTTATTTAAAGGACTGCGACATTGATAGTTTGTGCTCCACCAAGCCCTGCAAATTGGTTAGTAGGAACTTACAGTTTGTGCAAACAGAAAATATAAACAATATCCGTCCCATTTTGCGCATTGAATAAAGATTTTTATCTATCTATCTATCTATCATTGCCCCATTTTGGGTATAGCAGCAATAGCAGCATATTCTTCTTTGAGAGCCAAGTAACTGCCAAATTTCGGTAATGCTGTAATCGGTAATTTTGGTAATCGTTTTTCACTTTCTTGCATCTAGCTCGAAAATGGTACGAGGGACGGCAAAATCATTTAGTTAGATATTGAAGAGTGTTCTACGTCAAATGAGTGTCTTAAACTTCCAATTTGCTTTAGTGGTACATCGAAAATAAAACAAAACCGCGTCACACTTATTAATCTTTCAGAGCGATTATAATCAACTTTTCTAATTTTATCTAATTTTCTTGGCCTATAAGAGGTATCTGAAACAATTGCTAATCTTTTCTTGGCTTGATTGTGCACGTTGCGCAAACATTTCTTTAAGTTGGTTTACTCGGCTCTTTATCTAGATGCAGTAGAATGCTTCAGCTGCTGGGACATTTTTTACCTTCTTTACAAAGAGTCTTTTTTTTGTTCTGAACAAATGTTACAGGTTTTAAAGAAGGCATGATTGGAATATTAATTCTGAGCTGAAAGATGAGTTGATAACCTTATCTGTGTTATTCTTATTATATAAATAAAAGTACTGCACATAATTATTTCTTATTCAGGTACGAATAGGTGTTCCTTCATAATATATTACAGTTATGACGCATCTTTCAATGAAGGGGAAACAATTAAAGTTTTCGCCGGCCCGTATTTGAAGAACAGCCCTATAACCTTTTATATTTAATGCCAGGGATTAAAGTTTCGTGTTGTTCACTGGGGACTATCCATCAGCCCAGCAAAGTTACAAATAAAGACTGACGGCTGGTGTCGACGTTTCTGACGTAAAAGTGGCCAAATACAATTTCTAGCCATTAAACTGGTGACAAGTTTATTATTCAGCCCTATTTTTTGTGGTCTTTTTCTTCTACAAGTTCGGCTCTAATATAGGGGACTGTTTTTTAAATGTATTCTTGTTTGTTCTTCGATGTTCTTACGCGAAGTAGGTTTTAAAACAATAAAAACTGGGTTTATTAATTCAATGTCTAATCATTACAAAAGAACGACTTTTCTATGCATCATTTTTTTTTCCATGAAATTCAAAACACGGTTACTTATAGAAGAATTAGACAAAAAAATAAAATTTATTTTCATACAAAAGAAATGAATATTACATTGAGAAAGGTCGTCATAGAGTTACACAAAAGTAAGTGTCAAAAAAGACATCACATTCCAAAACACAGCCTAGAAGTAGATAGATGGTTTAGTAACCTTTTACTCTAGTTCAGCTAATTCATTTATTTATTGAATATCTAAAAAACTGTAACAATAGAAGTCAATGAAAAACAGCAATAGTGTCGGTGACCAGAAATGAACTAGAATGAAGATCTCGGTTTTTATGGGATCTATAATTGATGATCATGGTTCGTACAAACCACTAGGTATTATTCTAAGAGAATTGCTTATTATATTGCCCTTAACAAATCAAAAGTGACAGTAAATACCGTATCGGTATCGCGGTAACCTTCTAAATATTAGCGTTTCCTTGAACTTATGAAGTCAGTGCATTTTACCAGTGCTTAAATGTCAACGGGACCAATTTACACGAACTATAATATTACACAGACATTTGAACTAACCGTTGGCATGATGCAAGAACAAAGTTATAGTCGGTGCGTTTTTCTAGAAGGTACCGTTTATAAGAATATACCGTCTCGACTGACTTGAGTGTAAGAAGAGTTGAATAGTTGATGTGAATAGAATTTTCACGGATATATTGCAAGACACGTTTTTTTGAAGCAGCTGTTGCTTATTAATTAAGAATTATGACCAAATTATTGATTTTAAAAACTAGTCGATCGCGTAAAATAGCCTACATTTTTTAAAGTTAAAAGTATGTTTTGACTGATAAAAACTGCTTCAGAGCACTTAATTAAATTAAAAGCAGGAGAGACATCTTTTGTTTATTAGGGTTCCGTAGTCAACTTCGCCTAATTTCGCCATGTCTGTCCGTCCGTCTGTCCGTCTGCGGCTTAGGTCAGTGGTCGTTAGAGCTAGCAGTTTGTAATTTTGTATGACTATAGGTACATATACATAAATCATGCCGACAAAGTGGTTAAATAAAAAGTCAAAAATCTTTTATTTTTAGGGCCCCATACATGTAAAGTGGGGTATGATTTTATTTTTGTTTCAACCATAAAGTACGAGACATCGTTGGAACAGAATAAATAGCCCATCAAACTTTTACCTTTTTTTAGAACCGTCGAAGTCCTAAAAATACGAAAAAATCATAAAAATAAATCTTTTTGAAAACTTTTAAGGCAAATTATTTTAAAGCTTGCCCCGTTAAGCCATTTTGAATTTTTTGCAAAAAGGTCGTATCTTCTCGGTTAAAAGAGCGTATAAGTCGTAAGAGCTTTGAAGATACTCCTTTTTTATTGTTATACGCATGGTATCTGTTAAAACACTTCTTTAAGTTCGCCTATTGTGACGGAGAGTAAACTACGGAACCCTACACTGAGCACAGCCCGACATGCTCTTGGCCGATTTTATTTATGACTCAAACACCGCCTAGCTACTTATATACGAGGCAGTGTTTAAATCATCGATCATAAAATAGTTATTTGGCTCGCGTATTCGTGCCTTGAGACTCTCGCAAAGCTCAATATTCTAGTTATTGAACCACTCGCTACGGGCAAAATCACCAATCTACCCTAATAGTGATATTAGTGATAAAGTAGGTACGGTGAATACGGCTCACTTTAGGGTAACCGACCCTAAAAGCTGGCAAAAATATTCTTTAATCATTTAAAATGTTTTTGTGGGTATTCAAATACACCTTTCATTTATTTTTAACTGGTTTTACACAAGTATCGGTTCTTGGTCTCAATAAGCATGTGTGTAATAAACAATGAGTGTGTATTTCAAATACGTTCGCCGCGATATTTCTAAGCACGCATAGATTTTTTCAGAAGAGGTCAGGGTTGCGAGTCATTGCACAACCGTTACACTTCGCACCATTGTGAACTCCACGTAATGTGCGAGGTGAATGCTGATCGCTTTTTAACCGACTGCGGCGAAGCCAAAAAAGGAGGGTTATTAGTTGAGTGATACGTTACGATTTCAGAAGTTCAAGTCCCCCTGGAGTTGCAAGCGTCCATAGGCTACGGTGACCGCTTTCCATCAGGCGGGCCGTATGCTTGTTCGCCACCGTAGTGGTATTTAAAAAAAAAGGTCATGGACAATAATGTGAATAAAATAAAGTAACGATACGTTTAGATTGTTAATTTATATAGATTTGAAGTGAAGATATTGGATCTTTTTTATAGGTAACGTATATCTGTATTTACAGTTTTGACTATTTTTGTATGTTAAAAATAAGTATTACATTTTATGATAAAGAAACAGGATGATCCACTTATATAATAACAATACACTTTATTTTAATATTATGAGACAACATTGCAAACAAGTTTGTTGTTTGTCAACAAAGGTGTAATTTGATTCTGTTCCAATAATAATTATTATGAAATAACTTTTTTTCTACTCCAGCACTTCTATGTGTCAATTAGATGACTGACAGCGATATTTAAAAAGTAACCATTATAACGTTGTCTGTGGTATTCCATAAGAACACTGCTCCTATGAATTTTCATACATTTATATTAGCACTGTTGTTGTTTTTTTTTAATTTCCATAGTGGGCACAACATCTTCCCTATTCTGCCACGTTTCTATATTTTGCTTTTTACGCTATTTTAGCTGTCGTAGAAAAACTAGGGTATGCAACAGCTCATAATTGGTTCTTAAACTCTCGGGTCTATTATTACAAAACTCGGCTTCGCCTCGTTTTGTAACGGCGACCCTCGAGGTTTAAGAACCCTTATTATATCACTGTTGCATAAACTACTATTGTAAAAGCTCCAAAATATTTCATAGTTTTACTATAATTATTTATACCTACATGGAAATTTCACAATAAGTACATAATTTGGGCTTTTCAAGAATATTTTGGGTTCGGCCATTTCAATTATAAAATTATGTCTTTTACACAGATATTTACCATCTAAGTCTACAAACAAAACGTTAAGTTACAGATATTTAACTCTCTTAGAAAAAGCAAATACAATCCTTTTTTAACAATACGCAAAAACAATTTTGGCTCCCCGCACAATGCTAGGGTCGCCTACGATTAGAATAGTAGTTTATGCAACAGTCATATAATAAGGGTTCTTAAAACTTGAGGGTCGCGGTTAATAATAGACCCGAGAGTTTTAAGAACCAATTATGAGCTGTTGCATACGCTAGTTTTTCTACGACAGCTAAAATAGCGAAAAAAACTAAATTTAGAAAGGTGGCAGAATGTGAAAGATGTCCACTATAGAAATTAAAACAAAACCAACAGTGCTTAAAACAGTGCATATATTGTATGAAAATCCATAGAAGCAGTGTTCTTATGGAAAACCATAGACAACGATATAATGTTTACTTTTTAATATCGCTGTCAGTCATCTAATTGGCAGATAGAAGTGCTGGAGTAGAAAAGTATTGTATAATACTGGCGGCGCCGTGCAGCGGCGAGCGCGGGATCTCTGGGCAGCCCGTGAGTCTAGTACCGACACGAGACAAAAGACGATTGACTTGAGTTCACGCGGAGTTCCATAGCCCTGCTATTAGGCAATTGGTAAGGCTTTGGTACGAGAGCACCAATCATAAGAATCACCGATCCCAGATCTGTACTTAGTTCAAGATTAAATGTCTTCTATCTTTTTCACACTTTCTGTAATAAAACTCTCAGATGAAAGAGAAACGGCGTCCATGGAAGTGATATTGTCGAATAAAGTTTATAGTCGGTTACACTACTTTATTCCTCGTATTTTTTACGGACCAGTATCTTAACAGTTGAGTTTTCAAACCATTACTACTTTGGCGCATAAAACAAGCTGGCATATTGGGAAAGCTGAAGTAATTCGGTATGTTTATCTTTAAGATGTTGAATAAAGTATTAAATAAGGTTTTTTAGGCAGGCCGATGGGAATCGAGTTTTTTGGACGCGCCTCTGCCATTTTATTACTTATTTATCACACTAGTGACTTGGGCTCGCGGCAAACTCACTGCATGATCGCCTTAGCTTTTAACTCGTCTGCAGTATCGGTAGTATGAGTTGCTCTCGCTTTCGAATCGCTATTGACTGCGCGATTCGAAAGTATACGCATCTTGCTCGACCTTAACTGGTCGCAACGATTTGCAAATACTTTCGAATCGCGCAGTCGCTATCAACTAACGGTTACGTAAAACTTATGGTAAGCACATAGAACCTAAGAACCTTACAACTGTACAACTTTTAAATAGGGAGCGCATAGAGGATGTAGTTAATAATACCACAAAATGCAATTGTTGACGTTGACATGATTGCGATTTTTCTTTTCTGTGAGTACCAATCGGGGTAACCCAAGGAAATATTAACTTATAACATAGATTTATTATTAAATAAAAGAAGAAGGTAAAAAAAATAATTAATTTATAATTTGCATAGAAAATTATACCTACATGGAAAAATGTTAAAAGAAACATTAACACTTGGATATGCATAAGTATGTAATTTAATTGCCACGCTCTCGTGGCCAGAGGAAATGACTAAAGAGTTACAATGTTACGTGATTCTATGTCTATTGAAGGCAATTTCACTCGCCCATTTCATACTTTCTCCCTCGTTATAAAAGGTGAATTAAAACCCATGCTAATTTAAAACCAGAAGAGACTCATCATGACAAGTTAGATTTTTTTTACTACTAGTACGAGCTCTGATTTCGCTGTAATTTCTCTATAAAATTAATTATGGTTTTATGAGGCCATAATTAGTTAGTATATTGGCCGGAAAGTGGTATAAAAAATGACAGCGCACGATATAAATGTTTTGATTAAATGATCGTGAAAGTCTTTGCAAGGTTTCCGTTACTACGACATACTCGTACCTATAATATGTTTTGGTCACACCAGTTTTAGCACCATTGCTGTACTACTTTGTGGGGTAATTGTGAAAGGCTTGTTACCTACCCGTTAGACGCGTCAAGTAAGTATGTACCCGTAGGAGCGGTTTACAAACGAGCATAATTTTCATCTAATTATTTGGCGTATGATACTTCTTAGCCGCACTGCGTGAATACTAACCAGTTCTTAGCTAGGTTTTGATTGAGACTTCTATTTTTTATATTTAGTGAATGGCATATTTTTGAATCACAAATCAACGGAATTTTAATCCGTTGCTACGAAGCTGCGGCTGTGGGTATTGCCATTTTACCGGTTATCGTGTAATCCGTCACTTGTATAGGTACTTGTTAGAATGTGACAGCCACGGCTACAGGCCAAAAAACTACGACGCCTTTAGTCCGCTGCAGATTAATGCATATTATATTCCGCATTCGACTGGTTAGCAAAGGCCCGAATTTTGAGTGAGTTGGACATATACCTCTACCCAAACCTTTCAAATTCTCTCTACCCAAAGTGAGTTAAATAATAAATAAATAAATATTATGGGACAATCTTACACAAATCGACCTAGTCCCACGGTAAGCTCAATAAGGCTTGTGTTGTAGGTATTAGGCGACGTTATATATAATAGACAGATACATATAAATACTTAAATACATAGAAAACATCCATACCTCAGGAACAAATATTCGTGATAAACACACAAATAAATGCCCTGACCAGGATTCGAACCCGGGACCTCCTGCTTCGTAGGCAGGGTCACTACCAACTAGGCTAGGAGGCCGTCAAAGTTGGGTATTAACCTTTGGGTAAACGTAGCGCGTGGGGGCTAGAACCCAATCCGTCCCTCGCACGAGACCTGTGCCCAGCAGTAGAACATATACAGGTTGCAATGAAATAAGTACGTACTAAAATGAGGCACGTGTAACTTTTCCCACTCAGTTTTTCTGTAAAATGCCTAAACTTTCCGCTAAGTATCGCTCCCGGCTCCCGATGGTTCCAATCTCCGTCCGTATTGCCTAAAAGGGTTGTGAATTTTTAATTATGGGAGAACCGTATGGCTGTGTAAAAGGTTTCGTTAGAAATGAGAAAGGTTTGTTAGAGCATAATAGTCTACGATTGGGTCAAACACAAAACGATGAAAAAAAACATACGTGTTCCGCCGAACTGTAAAATTTTCCTGCCTTTCCTGTGGACAATAGTTTACAGCTTGTAGGCATGTAGTAATGTTTTTTTATCAATTATCATACAAGGAGTACCCTTTCATGCGGATAAGGGTTAATAAGGAAATTAGCCTTTTTAGCTCTTATTTTTTTGTTAGTCCGCATGAAAGACTATAACATCGTTTTGTGTCTGACTTGATTATACTATTCAATTCCTAACACGGTAACACGGTGCTATTTCGGTAGTCCTACACTAATGACTAGGAATGTTATAAACTCACCTTATCTATCAGTTTGTTTACAATCTCGCGCGTTAGTTTATAAACTAACGGTACTCACAATTCTACGGTGACATATATAAGGAATAGTATATTTTTGTCGTAAATTTCGGCGAATTCGGGAACGGCTCTACAATTTCGACGAAAATTAGTATACATGGGGTTTGTGGGGGCGAAAAATCGATCTAGTTTGGATTAATCTCTGGAAAAACGCGTGTACCTATTCGAATTTACATCTATTTTCCGAGCTTCGCTTATTCGGCTAGGTAGTAACTACGAGGTAAGTAAATAATTTCGTTTAAATAAATCAATCGTTTTCTTGTTTAAAGCTTTAATTATAGCCAACTCGCCACTTAGGTTTCCACAACTACCCTCAAGAATACAGCTCTCGCGACCCCACTTTGCACGGTTAAGGCAAGCCAGCAGTCAGACTTGGTCTGACGACGGAGTCCCCCAGGAGCGCTCAGGTACTTGGGGCGCTACTCCCCAACAACTCGCAACAAGCTGCCCTGCGTTGACTGATTGCACCAGTCAAAACCAGTGGGCGATGGGGTTGTCACATCCCTACGCCTTATATATACGAGTATTGTTAATAATTAGTATAAGGGTCATGTCAATTCCTGTCTGTTTCTCTAATTGAACCTACGGTCGACGATATGTTTTAATTAATTATGGTACCAGTTTTAATAACCAAATAAAACAGATAATAAAATAAACGCAACAGTGCCGCCATTGGCGTGCTAGATCAGATTGTCAAATGCATATATTTTTCAATCCTATAAAAACCAGATAACTTGGACTTTCTCTGAGCAAATTGCAAGCCGTGCAATTATTCATTTCATAACAAACAATGAGCTATATCGCGTCGTATGTCAACAGCAATTAGATATGAGGGACAGTGAAAGTGGCAGCTAATGTTGAACAATAATATTGCTGTTGTGTCATATTTTATAACTTATAACAATGCGAATATGATCGTGCATAACAATGAGAAGGGTATGTGTTTAGAGACATGTGGTTCGTCAAGTGACAATTTTTTATGACTTGCGAAGACGTAGAGTAGGCTTTTATTTGTCTACATGCATGTCTTTGGCACGACTCAGTTACTAATCCTTTTGAGTTGTCATTCTTTTTATGAGTTATGAGAAAGTGACATCTACTAATATACTTCTTAAATCAGTTATTTTGGTTGAAAGGCTTTATAGTCATTAGAGCAAATAATAGACTGTTTTCTTGTTATTTTCCGCAAAGCAAACATCAACAGGAGGCACAATCAATATTTTTTGATTTCATTTTACAACTTCATAACGACTATCCGGATGACTTGTATTTAGTTTTAGGCGACTTTAATATAGGTGAAGCAGTTTGGGCCCCCTTTGATTGTACCACTTTTGATTCGAATTATAGAATCACTAATCCTAATTTAAACGCACTTATACATCAGCTATTTTCTTTTATCAACCTAACTAACTGGGGACAATTTAATTTTATACCTAATAAAAATGGACGCCAGCTGGACTTAGCTCTCTCGAACTTTCAATGTAAGCTATCACCCACTGAGCCATTGGTTCCTATTGACACCCACCATCCCGTTTTTTATATTATCGCAGATGTGAACTGGAAGGAACGCCCTTTAAAAGAAGCACCGAGAGTTGCACGTCGTTTTTTTGCCGCGGATTATGAGCTTATAAATTCCAAAATTAATCATATTAATTGGGAACCACTAATGGATATGGCTAGCATTGACGATGCAGTCAATTATTTTTACTTGAAAATCAACTTTATTATAGATCAATTTGTTCCTTCAACTACTATTCGTAATACAGATAAGTATCCAGTCTGGTACACTCGTCAATTAATAAAATTAATAAAGAAAAAAAATAAAATTCACAAAAAATGGAAAATCTATGGCAGGACTTCAGACTATAACACTTTTTCTGACCTTCGCTCTGCAATAAAATCAACGGAGGTGTCATGTTATAATCTTTTTATATCACGTAGTGAGAACAATATAAAAAATAATTCCAAAGCTTTCTGGTCATTTGTAAAATCTAAAAAGGGTACCGGTAATATTCCTGATTCACTCTTTCTTGATAACTGTGTAGCTAACGATGGTCAAACAATAGCCAATCTTTTTAACACTTTTTTCCAGTCGGTATTTAACCGTGATTTGTCATTTATTGATCCATCATCGACCACTGAATCGGAATCGACATTAGATGTAATCAACAATATAGAATTTCATCCAGATTTGGTCGAGAGGTATCTCAAAGCACTATCAGAATCTAAAGGAGGTGGCCCTGATGGTATACACCCAATTTTCCTAAAAAAATGTAGTAAAACCTTAGCATTTCCCTTGTCAATACTGTTCTCACTATCCTTCAGGTCAGGAATTATGCCGATTATTTGGAAGCGTTCTTTAATGGTCCCTATACATAAAAATGGTGACAAACACAACGTAAAAAATTATCGCGGTATATCTAAATTGTCGACTATTCCAAAGTTATTCGAAAAAATAGTTTATGATAAGATTTTTAATCTAATAAGACCCATGCTTACTCCCTATCAACACGGTTTTATTAATAAGCGTTCAGTTGAGTCCAACCTTGCTGAATTTCTGGATTTTTCTTTAAAGGCCATGGAGAAAGGATTTCAGGTTGACGCCATCTATACGGACTATTCCAAAGCTTTCGATAGAATATCGCACACTATTCTTAGTGCCAAGTTGAAGACTTTTGGAATACACGGCGATTTATTAAGATGGTTAATATCGTACCTTCGAGACCGTTCCCAGGCTGTGTCTGTTAAAGGTTATACCTCTTGTTTCGTCCCAGTTTTGTCTGGCGTCCCGCAGGGGTCCCATTTGGGCCCCTTGCTGTTTAACATATTTATCAACGATGTAGTAAAGTGTTTTCATAATTCCAAAATTCTACTCTTTGCCGACGATACAAAAATTTTTGCCTTGGTTAAATCCATTAAAGACTGTTTACTTTTGCAGGATGACTTAGAAAGATTAGATCTCTACTGCGCTAAAAACTGCCTTGACCTCAATATCGAGAAGTGTTGCTCTATTTCATTTGCTCGTAAGCATAATCCAATTCGTTTTGATTACAAGATCAAAAACAAAATACTGAATAGGGTTACCGAAGTAAGGGATCTTGGTGTTACCATTGACAGTGAAATCCAGCTCACTTCGCATATTGAAAAAATTACTTCAAAGGCATATAGAATGTTAGGCTTTATTTTTAGACAAAGCAAAGATTTTAATGACCCCAAAACAATTATTTTACTTTATAATGCTTATGTCAGATCGCATTTAGAATTCGCATCGGTCGTTTGGAGTCCTCAATATTCGGTACACATTGATTCTATAGAAAGAATTCAAAATAAACTTATTAAATGGATGAAATATAGGTTTAAAATGTTTGATAGCGATATCATGGTAACTCTTCAGTTACGCCGAGAGCATAAAGACCAAATATTTCTATTTAAATTATTAAATCACAAAATTGAGTCGCAATATCTTATTAGTAATATTTCTTATAGATGTCCTAATTCCCGAACTAGACAAAAAGCTTTGTTTGCTATTCCTCTCTGTCGTACTAGGTACCTCAAAAACTCGTACCTTGTTAGAGCATGTTCAATGTATAATACAAATTACTCTGATTTTGATGTGTTTAACATGAAGCTTGATCAGTTTGTTTCATCAGTGAAAACTAAAGTTTAATTGAGTAACACTATCTTCTAGACACATCTTAAGTGAACTTTGTTATTATACTTAATTTTTTCTTTTGCCTCTTTCTGTAACAAGCACAAGTGTTAGATAAAATTCCAGTTATTTCATCAACTCCCTGCTTGCCGCATTGCTTATTGCATTGTATAATAATTTTTAAATGTTTAGTCTCTATATTTAACTTGTATTTGATTAAGTTCCCTTTGAGCATTTCTGCTTAATTCACTAGTGGAAACTGTTTTGGCTCCTGTATTATTCATAATGTTTATATTTTGTATAATTGCATGCTGTTTGTTTCCCAATAAATAAAAAAAAAAAAAAAAAAAAAATATTTTTTAAGCTTTTAAAATTTACTTAATCATTTATTAACATAACCATTTGTAAAGAAAAACTATATATGGCAATAACAAGTCTCTATGTCATAAGTTTTGCAATATTTCAATAAACACTGTGGAATCCTTGGCCTCGCGTGACAATGATATTATTACGAGTAATAGAAACCGCTAAATGATTTTGAAGGTATACAATTGGACATTTGACTCACGTTTAGTCTTCTATACATCAAAATCGACGACAAAGACGAGAACGAAACGACGGGACGGACATGACGAAATTATCGGCTAGCGGTCGGCAGCAGGCGGCCCGTGAGCCACCTTGGCTAGGTACTTTTTATAACATGTATGTTAAAGTTGTTAAATAAACAATTTACAAAATGCGGTCCACGTTAATTTCGTTAATACTAATGTAGCCCTTGGCTGCTAAAAGGCTACCGACTTTTTCCATTTTGGCTACGAAACCCTAAAAACTAGAAAAACTTCATGAAAACTGTGCATAGAAAAAGTGCATGGGAAATTCATGAATAAAATCATTCATAAACTGCCTATGCAATTATGAAGGCGATAGTACCTACGTACATGTAAATGGTATTTGCTCCAAAACTACGTACCACTAGTATACCTACCTACTACTAATGTTCAAATATTGAAATGTATTTCACACACTAATACTTTACTTCAATACTAATTTTATTTCAGGTTTATCATTACTATACATACATACCATTTTTGTACGCTTTGTTGTTTAATGCTGATATTGTTCCATATTGATAGCGTATTATGCCGTGAACTAACGAAAAAGTGTGCAGCTAATGAAGAATTACTCCTGAGACACGTCTTACCATTGTTTTGTCATCACCCGGCAGTTCCGAGGTCAAGCTGCCTTTGTAAAGAAACTATATTCTTACCGAGGCCCTCACCGTACAACATCGCTCTGATGTAAGAGCAGATTTTTTAACTCACTGTACATTGTAGCTCATGTGGCAATATACCCTGAAACTGGCGAAATTGTCACACTGGACCGAGCCATTTTAATAAAATAAAAAAACAAAAAATTCGCAAATCCAAACAGTGAACGTATTATTTTATTTTATTTCATCTAAAACCTTGTTTTGTATCATTTACAAGAAACGAGAGCTAGCCGAGGCCTCCGCTCGACGGCAGCACGATAAGTCCACAAGTGTCCGAGTAATTGTAATTTGGCTCAGTATCAGGAAATTAACTCAATATTACAGTCCCCATAGCTTTACGCCACATCAACTATAAAGGCACTGTGATCAGCGATGTCCAAAATTGCAAATTCCTAGGTATAACTTTAGATAGCCATTTAAAATGGAAAGACCAAGGAATTGTGATTTGCAAAGCAGTCAACAGGGCAGGATACGCTTTGCGAAACCTATCTAAAGTTGTTAACCGCAAAACGTTAATTAGTGCTTATCATGGTCTTGTAGTATCCAAATTGCGTTATGGTGTCATATTCTGGGGTCATTCAACTTACACAGACATTATCTTCAAAGCTCAAAAAAACTGTATTCGAGCGATGCTTGGTTTGGACCGCGGAGAAAGTTGTATCCCGGTTTTCAAATGTTTGAAGTTATTAACTTTTCCCTCCATTTACATCTTAGAAATAGCGCTATTTGCAAAAACGAACCCTCAGCTTTTTGGACTGGCATCCAGTGGTTTGCTTCCTGTAAGACCACAGCACGAACACAAGTTAATGGTCCCACGAGGCAAAACAGCTCTTTTTGATAAAAATATTGTGAAAATGGCTCCGCTCATTTATAATAAGATACCAAATGATATTCTGAAACTAGACATAAAGCATTTCAAAAAGAAACTGACAGAATTACTCCTACAAAAGTGCTACTATTCAGTTAATGACTTCTTAAAATATTGAAAAATTCTTATGCACTAACATTTTGGGCTGTAATATCACGTTAAGTGACATATTTGTATTGTTATTATTTTTTATTTTCATACTTTACTTAATTTAATAGCTACTTAGATTGACAATTAGAACAATTAATGACATTACTATTACTTCGAACTATTATTTTGTATGTCTTTCCCATCACGGAACAATGGTGTTCCGGACCTTTGGGAGGCGTACGCGGAGCCGAAGCCAACACGCAGAGGCCCTTTCGACAATTTAATGAAATGTAAGGGGTACACCGAGCGGATGTTGCACCTGCCCGAGTCATGGGACGCACGTAGAGGCAGCACCCGCGAGGGTGTATAGACTATTGATATTTAATGGAATCTAAAATATACTGGACTATTAGGTGAAAGTGGTGGACTAAATACTGGGTTATGGAGAATAAAACCGGACGTCTGCCTAACAAAATGGTAATCAATTTTATTTCCGGCAGACGGTGACTCGCCCACATAAGATGGGCCCCCACAAAAAGCGACATCTAAGATGGCTCGAGGGCAACACCGGTATGAGGGCTGGGGGTAGAGAGGTGTCACTGGACTTTAAACATATAGCCAACTCGCCACTTAGGTTTCCACATCTACCCTCGAGAACACAGCTCTCGCGACTCCACTCTGGACTATTATTATTATTAATTAAGTTATCAATATAAAATGCATACTATCAATTAATCATTGCTCATGACATCTACAAATTTTTTTTCCTGTATAAAATTTTAATCGTTTACTGTATAAATTACACATACTTTGCCATTGTATGCATGCAGCATGTTAGTTACGTAAGTATTAAATTTGTGCACCCGCATTTTGTGGGTAAAACATAGTGATCAAAAACCTAAATTTACCACCTGTATTGTTAATACCTATGTTTAAACAAATAAATGTTCTGATTCTGATTCTGATTCTGATTCAAATTTCCTAAAATTTCAGCCTATGTGTGGCTTCAGTGGTTTCAGGTTAAAGGAGTATAGATACTGCATCAACAAAAACAATTGCCATTTCCATTTCCCAAACAATTTATCCCAAAACACATGTTTGCCAAATATTCATTTCCCAACTAATCATTTTGCAAATGTATCTTTAACAAATTATCATAATCCAGCCAAATCTTACCTAGTTCGCAAATGAAAATTCGGGGAAATGAGAGTTGGCAAACATTGGCATGCCAAGTATATCATCGGCAAAAAGTTGGTTGGCGAGTGATATTCGGAAAAATGAAATTCAACGAATAGACAGGTATTTTGCGTATTCTTTCTTATAAAAAGGCAATTTCTTATCTTTAGAAGAAAACTATGCTCTGACTTATTATCGATTACTTGCTGACGCAAAAAGAAGCACATACCTGTGAGGATTAAAGGCGATTTCGCAAACCTTACTATTAACCCGTTCCACCTTGTCTTCTTTTAGACACAGAAAACTTATTATATCTACACCATTTTTGAAAACACGATCATCCCAGCATCATCTTCAGGCAGATCCTGACTCTTAGTCACTTTTAACGAAAAAAACCCATCAGCATCACGTATTGAATACTGGAAACGATTCCGTCCATACAGAACATCGAGGTAATTCGTTTGAACGACTCGTACCTCAATTACGGATACTCGTTATACGGGCTGAGCATAAAAACGTTACGCGGCTCGCTGCTCGCGTGAAATGCGTGCGGCGAAGACGTGTAATTACATCGAGTACGTGTAGGTTGAAGCGGTGCTTCTCGTGAATAACGAAAACAAATAAAAATAAAAATAGTTCCCCCAAAAAAATATTTTGAACCAGCGAAAACGGTGTAGTTTCAAAAATTCTAATGCACAGTTAGGGTAACGCATTTATTAAAACGAGGCTTAATCGTGTAAAAGTTGCCCAGAAATCTAATACAGTGGAAGAGTTCCTAGAGGCTTGAAGCCGAGTTTTTTAAAGCTTGTTCAGTGAAGGGCAAATTAAAATGGATTATTACATTTGATCAAAAAATATGTTCTAAATTACTTCTATAATTAATTCAGTGACAGTATGACAAGCTAAAATAACATACTTATGACGATGCGGTATACGCACGTTCTTGGCATGACTATATTAAAAATACAAATGATGTACATGTGAGAGGAATACTATGTAATAGCCATTGTAGAGCTATCTGGAGTATTCCATATACTAATTTGTAACGGTTTAATATGTGGAAATGCTCATAAGATGGAATCAGGTTCGTCAAACCTTAATTTTCTCGAGTTGTTAATTCAAAAATGATTCTTAACACACATACAACAAAGCTGATCATCCAATGCTACGCTATTTTAAGACTAAATCATATTTCCCGTAAAAAGCGTTACCATGGTAACCAAACTCACATGATCCTTGAAACACATCAGGCTTCGTTTTATAAAATCCGAAGGCAAATATTATTATGCCTTGGCTTAAATTTCCCTGTTATTAGATGCGATGTTTGAAGAAAATTGAGTGAGTTTTGGTAAATAAGATCTGTCTGTGTAGCCAAGATGACGCTTAATAACGTATCGTAACTACCTCTCTCTATCACTCTTCCTTATTAGTGTGACAATGACAGTTGCGTTTCGTTAGCGACTGAGCGTGAGCGATTGCCATCTTGGCTGCACCCTGGTTTCATTCCCAGTTTAATTTAGCGATAGCCAGTTTTTTTATAGGTATGTACTACGACAGTGGCAAACAAGCATACGGCCCGTCTAATGGGAAGTAGTCGGCGTAGCCTATGGACGCCTGCAACTCCAGTGGTTACATGCGCGTTGCCGACCCTATTAACTGAAATCGAAAAACTGATTCTAAATGTCTTTGTCGTGTTGTAAGTGTTTAATAATTTTTCTTTTAATTCTAAAGCTGCTTTTGATTTATTTTGAGAATGAAGCTTACTTGGTAGCCATCAAATCATCCTCCTAGCGTTTTCCCGGCTTATGCGACGGCTCAGAGAGCCTGGGGTCCGCTTTGACAACTAATCCCAAGGTTTAACGTACGCGCTAATTTAACGAAAGCGACTGCCACATATGACCTTCCAACCCAGAGGGTAAACTAGGCCGACTGGGATTAGTCCGGGTTCCCCACGATGTTTTCCTTCAAAGAAAAGCGATTGGTTAATATCAAACGATATATCGTACATAAGTACCGAAAAACTCTTTAGTACGAGCCGGCAGGATTTGAACATGAGACCTTCGGATTGAAACCCACCAAATATTCACTATAAGGAGATTATTCGCGACTTGACGTATTATTGTATGTCATAAATATTTTCTGCTGTGAATAACATAAAAATCAGTATCGGAGCTTGCTTGACCTTGATACCAATCTATAAATGTTTCCCTTTCAAATGTTAACCTTAAAAATGATCAGCTCTCAGATTTCCGATTGTAGTAATGGTTAAAACTTACTCGCATTGTATTATTTTCAACATTTCTAGGACCTATGTGCAGGAACATTTGATAACTGTTCTTTTTTGTTTTAATTTATTTGGGTATAAATATCCCCAGACATGTTTTATTTTAGCGTGCATTATTAGGCAAATATTTGCTCTAAAGTAATCAAAGTCAGAATTGGTCAACTTATCCCTATAGTGAGGTAAGTTGAGCATAGGTATGGGGAAAATTGAGCAGAGATAGACATAACATTTATCTGATAAACTAGTCATTTTTTTTGGCTATTTACTCATAATAATCAAACTCATAATCATAATTCTTATATCCGGAATCAAAGTTCATTAGTAAATACTTGTCACAGAAATCTAAGTAATGGGCATAAACAAAAAATTATATTTTTTTAACCACTTACAAGCTATATGTTTCTTGCTAGCAATTTAATTTACCTATACCTACACTTTTTAGAATCACCTACTGCTGAGCATTGCTCAACTAGCCCCGCGATGAACTGCTCAACTAACCCCCCGCCGGCTACTAACCAACTAACGGATATACCGTGAATCTAGTATTATGTAGGCAACAAAATCTAATACAAACTAATCGTCACAAATATGTACACACATGTTACAAACGTTTTTCTTGTAAGATTTTCAGGTATATATATTTTTTTAGTGATTTAAAATGGGTCAGGACCAGTTTCTACCTATTACCAATTGTTTCTATTGAAATAACACACACATCTATCACCCATGCCGGGTATTATGTAAATTTAACGGTTTTACGTGGATAATTTTCTTCTGTTTCGGTTTAAAAAGACAGAAGACAAATATGTCGTCATGTTCACAAACAATACTCGTATTTTTTACCATTATTTAATTTCGACTTAGTTTAGTTTAATTTTGTTATTATTTACCTACTTCCGTGAAAAAAGCTTGTAGGATTTTAGCATAATAAATATCCCATTCGAACGTAATTTTGAGAAAATCAGACTATTATAATTTAATGTCTGTCAAAACGTATATTTCCTGGGTAAAAAAAATGTTAATCATAAACCTGTTACACGGCTCAAACACCCATAATCAAAAGGCATTCAGGTTACTTAATACTTAAAATATGATAATGTATTTTATTACATCGTAGCTAACGTAATCTAACCAGGAGGGCTTGGATTTTACATATGTAAAATATTGAATAGTACATAGTTATGAGATAAATATGCATAGTTAATAAATTCAGTCAATAAAATTCTGATTTCGATAAAGTAAATTACTCGGGAAATATTCAAGCAAATAATAAATAGGGTGTCTTTTTCTCGCAAGTAAAATACCTATTACATTGGATTTACAGGTAAAAAAAAAGTAGCACAAATCGCAAAAAAAAAATTGTGTGAAAGGAACTCTAGCAGCTCAGGTTGGAATTTATGGAAATAAACCCAGCATATTTCCTTACGCTTTCATCCTTATTGACTAAGAGTAGCTGTATAATCAACAAGGAGCGGAATTCTTCATAGCAAAAATCAAACTAATTAAATTACATAACAAAAAAATTAACTGTGTCCCTAATTAGCTGACCGCCACTGTATTCTAGTATAATAGTAAAGAATAAAACAGAAAATACTTCTATTTTAAATTTTCTATAGGAAACTTATCACGAAAAATTAAAAACGAATATTGCTAAGAGTAGGTAACTAATCTTCATTCAAAATAACAGGGTCGAAATCTAATAATTGTTTATTTTTTTCCATTGAATATTGCACGAAACTAAAAATATGATTAAATCTATATAGAATGTGTCTGAACTGAACTCGTACTTTTTGAGCATTGTGACGAATGAGTTTTACTCACTAAGTGACTTCCAACACAATGTTTCTTTAACTGATGTAAATGAACGTCACGTTTAGAGCAATATAGTTGTGGAAGAATCTTCTTTGAAACTAAGAGACGAATCTTTCTGTATTCATTTTTTTATTGTTTTTCTTTTAGGATTAACCATTTTAGTAACACGGCACGGAAATCATTCATGAAAGAAAACTCATGTGACATAAATGACATATGTGACGCTGACATGATTTACTTTAATATGGAGATGCAAGTTGCTTATCAATGAGGTCAAATGTTACAGAATAATCTTTTAAGTTGATTATGGATACCTAATGCGATATTATTCCGCAACATCGATAAGTCGATAAAACAGTTAGGTCAATCCCTCTGACAGTTTGATTTTTGCTATGAAGAATTCCGCTCCTTGATAATCAAGACTCTCTCTAAGAAGGAATCACTTTACTATGTACATACCTTTTCCTTCATTCGCTCGTGTTTGTTTGTGTATGCCAATAAAAATGGTCAGCATAGCGCGATAACTTGCGATTCAAGTACCTACAATATTAGGTACTGCTCTTGTTGGTGAAAAAGGCACAGATGTAGTGCATAATGTTTTGCCCTGGTATTTTCTCGAAAACGCTTGTATTTGTCATGCTACTTCGATCGACCTCGGTACTTTTGACAGGGAGGTGTCATTCTGTGTTTGACGTTGCATCTCGCAAACTCGGCCGCCCTAAGGCGGCCTTAACTGCCAGGGTTTGCGCATCGCGCATTACCCCACGGGTGCGATTAGGTAGGTATATTTACATTTCAAACACTGCAAGGGTACTTATTTATACTAAGCCAAATTAATCCTAATACTAATAAATAATCAATAAATCGAAATTTGTACCACCACACGCACCTGACAGCAAGGTGACAACCCTAATGTTAATGTTTTGCTGATCCAAGCCAGGTATCATCAAGCAATATGTAATGCCATTTGCATGCTTCACCAGCTAAATGTCAAATGTACGAAAGAGAACCTTCTGTAATTTAGTACCATTACTTATTCTGTGCTTTTAGTATATACTGTCACTGACTGAAATAGCATGACACGTTAGGGCATTTCCGTGAAAATACAAGGGCGATGGTCGTTTGTTACTCAAGATGGTGGCGATGGCGTCCCTGGAATTGTTTTTTGATTTTTGTTTGCAAAATGTTGTTTAATGTGTAATATTTATAGCTAATTGTGCCGTAAACTAACGAAGCAGTATACAGCTAAAGAAGAATTAATCCTGAAACGAGTTCAGTCACTCCTTTAGTCATCAAGCGGCAATCTCGGGATCTTGGCTCCCTGAGAAACTATATTTTAAGTCTTATAGCTATAAAATTAACATATACCGAGGTTAATTACCGAACGACATCGCCCATGTGGCATTATACTATTCTATTTATATAATATAATTAAATATTGATAATACAAGACATTAGTAAAATTGTTCAATTCTCGGACATAAGCCATTATTTAAAAGAAGAAGAAGAAGTTCAAGGGCAAAGATTATGCACTTGTTACATATTTAGCTATGACTCGGTACTTAATGACACTATTTCAAATACAAGAAAATCTGTAAATCTATTACTAATAAATATGAACAAATAATTAAAGTAATGCATCAAAACTCATATCCCATTCATCAACACTATCGCTTGCTAAGTTAATACACTGGTTATATTTCATGTAACTTCCAATTTCATTATATGATCTTCAAATTTAGTGCACAAACAAAACTTAATATTTAAGTGGGTGTTTAAATCCTCCAACATTCAACATGTGAGCTTCCTTACAAGCTGTGAACTTGCTGTTGTTTTAAGTGGTGGGACAGAAAATATGTGTCATAAAAGGTTTATTTATTTCTCCCAGTTATTTCTCCCGATTTTCCCGATGAAGGCATTACGATTCCATCTCAATTTTCAAGCTTTTTAATTTGCTCTTGGCATTTCACCCGAAATCCATTTTTATCAGCCCCGGTGTTACTTCCTTTATAAAATGGGGAAGATTGCGCCTCCCTGCTCCAATTTTGTTCAATTCAGAGAGCCTGACACGAAAATCGAAAAATCTGAATTGTAGGTACTCGAGAGAATAAGACGCAGTTACCAAATTTTTGAATTTTGGATGATCAGGGTAGTCCCTTAGGACGAAGCACGATTTTATTATATTCATGTAAGTGTTTATTGCAAAATTACTTGGTATGCAGGTATGTGTCAAGGAAACGAAAATATGGTGACACGTTGTGAAGAAATACGGTTGTGGGGTCAAGATTTTTTATTATTATTGCCTACCTAAACAGCATGTTATGACTTTTTTAGCAGTTTTTGGTAAATAGTTATGTTTGTCACTAAAACACGCCTGTATAAAATCTGACTCTGTGCGATATGTCTAAAATAGTATACGGTTAAATTACGATTATAATTACGATATTATTCCACCCGAAACTCCGACTCCGACTCGAAACTCGGACTGTTCCGAAACATGTCGAGCTATTTTCGACTTTATTGACGTGAGTAACCCGCTATGAGAATTTTAATACACCCGAAACTCAATGAAAATCGTACTTTAAATACCGTAATTACCTATTTGCGCTCATAAAAGCAACAATAATGTAATCATAATATTTAGCATAATTTTACCAAAACCTTCCCCTAATTAGGGCTCCTGCGAAACTCGAGTATTTATTCAAATGGACCGCTCACCTCGTTGCGACGGGCTTGTAAAACTTCTACAAATATATTCCTCACAACTTCGAAAGACCCTTTTAGCTAAAGCTTGAAGACGTTCATTCATATTGAAAAGTGGCTCTTTAAAATTCATAACACAGGCCTGGAACTCACCTTTGGTGTTTCCTCGCACCTCCTTTTTTTTTTGCCTTACTCCAATTAGTGTGTCTGCTTTAATATTTCACCAACTTCCACTTTTCCGCTCAAACACAAATCACAAATCGATATGCAAACATAAAACCTCCATAATTGGCAACATTTCACACATCACATTTTATTGGGAGCTTTCGGAGGGGTCGGAAGGCTGTATTGACAAAAGTTTCGTTACACGTCCTTTAACGGGTCACATTAAAAGTTTTGCACAAACTTGGAAGAGTTTTTCGTTATCCGGCGCGCGATCGGTGGCACTTTTTGTGTAAGTTTTAGGTTTATATTTGTTGTGTAAAAGAATGTGCGCGGACGCAGAGACGCGTGCAGGCGGCGCGGCGAGGGCAGGGACCTGCGGACCGGCGTCTGCGCCGTGAGTACCGTTGCGCGAGAGGGGAGCGGGCTAGCTTCAAGTAATTCAAGTTCACTTTGTTTTATGGCTGAGATAGCGATGAGATTGATAAACTCCCACGAGATTGAGGAAAGCTCCGATTACTATCTTCCACGATTGAAATGTCAGTGCTTAATGAGCTAAGCCTTTTAGTTTCATCTCATTCGTGTGTGTAGGTAATACTAATTACTTGCCTCGTATCGATCCTGGTACTGAAAGCAATTTGCTAATGGGAAACTTTAACTTGACTGACACATTCCGTTACCCATAAACTACCGGTGCGGAAAGTGCCACGCGATTAGACGGCAATCGAATGATGGTAAAAAACTGCGGGTTGACCCAGAGATTTGTAAGCAATGAATGATGCCAATGACTTAGCAAAGAGCGCGAGGAACCTGTTTTAGTTTTGAGCCGGTAATTAGGTTTTATGTGTTGGTTTCATCAATTAGATATGATGTGGTTCTTATTAAATAAAATATATCTGGCTGATTAGGTGAGTGTGCAATATATGTCGCCTAGTAACTATTTATTGTGCAAATATCTTATACTCAATAAATAAGGAACAATTTTACATTACATACTTAACTATATCGTCCATAAATCTAAGGCTTATGTTACTAATGTTATGGATAGTTGACGACAATATGTCAATACTAGTACCCTTGTATTATGTGTATATTATGTAGAAAGCAACCCTGTATCCCTGATGAAGAAACAAATATTTGCGGTACACTAACATAGACATACCATGCAGCCTCGTAGGCCTGCCGACTGGACTACTAAGCATATCGAGTAATTTTATTGAAAGTGAAGTCAATATTATTCACTTTTATTGAAATAACGCTACTAGATCTAAAGCAGATCAAATCATTGAGTCATTGAAATACTTACCCAGACAAGAAATTGGCATAGTGAGCCAAGCCGGTGAGTAGCATTTCATAGATATTTCATTACTTAATACCGAAGTCGTGACTGACGCTGTCTTGCTGGCACAGATATTACGCTGCTCCAACCTTCCAAACCTCATATCTAAGTTAATTCTCACTCTCAAAATAAACTTTATGATATACGAAATAAAATTTATTTTAAAATGAGACCTCTGATAGTTAGAGAATTTGCTGTAAATATTTGGTTGAACGGTTTGATTTGAGCAGAATACTTAGTAAACCAGAGCTCTATTTACTAGATTTTCGACAAATAGGTCGGTAAACAGACTTTCTCTAGAAATATCGCACGACTTTCGAGATACCATAAAACATTTTAATTGTGTTTTAACTGAGTGTAAACTGTTATAAAATGGTAAAAAAGAAACCCTTATGGTGCGACTCCGTCTGTCTGTCACATCATTAAATACCTCGAGAACTACTTAAGCTACCGATTTGGGTCATGTGGGGTATTTGAAAGGGCTTGATTTGCACATTCTAAAACATTTCTTTATATTTTTTTTTACAATGAATTCTGTTTGTTTTATTAACGAAAATGTAAAAAAAAATACCATCCCCCACGAATACATTATCTCCGAAGTTCATTAAGGTAAAAATATGATCTTTTTACACAACATTAAATTATCCTAAATAAGTATTACAGGAAAAATATAAAATTGATCCTAACATCGAAGTTAAACACTTTAGAACGGATTAATCGTGTTCATTAACACCATGACTCTATGTTTCGAGCCCTTTACAGCACTCGTTTTCACAGGGTTGACGTGATGGCGACGAGTGTTTACATTACCGACAGTTCGCCAATCCAATAAAAATACCTGATAAGTACTTACTTTATGTACATAGTACATGTGCAGCTTAAAGCGGATGTCACACTGGATACAATTTACACGCCGGTGTGCAAAGGGGATAGCGCTATACACGCGCATAGCGTTGTCTCACTCTAAAACCGGGGTGCGGTACGAATCGCCCAATAGTAATTTTCGAGATTTATTTTTAATTGACATAGAAATTGCGCCCATTTGTTGACAAGACCGCAAACAGGAATTAGAAAGACCACAAACGTTATTCTTGTCAAAATTGTGAGGTTATGAAATATTGTTTTAATGATAGTTCATTCTAGTTTCTTGTTATAACGGTAAACTGTCGTAGGTAGCATTTAACTCACTAATTATCCATTTTAAAAATGACGCCGACTGTTGTTATTTTGACATTTTGTCAAAGACTTAAACTGCGTTTATACCTAAGAGCAAAGAAGCATTTTTTGTTGATTAGAATTTTTTTGCTAAGTTGGAAATGTTGATGTTGATTCGCAAATCAATTAATCCGCAAAAATCTGCAGAATATTTGTAATTATACCATATGTCAGACAAATCTCTGTTTATAAAAGACTCGATTAAGAGCTAGCTACGGAGATAATTATGTTTGCTATTAGTAGAGCGACGACATTATAAATTAATCCGGGCGCCTAGCAGCCGTTCAGCGGTGGGTGTGATAGTTGCTCTTTGTCGGCGCCTGGCGGGGTGATTTGCGCGTGTATTTTTACACACACGATTTTTACCGCACCTTGGGAGGTCACCTGGCAGTCCTGGCACTACTTTTCCCCCAATTAAAATGCCTGGCAATGTTATATTCGATATAAAATAAGTACCTACGTAATTAGCTAAAATATCACACCAAACTCCAAGCTCTATAAATGAATTAATTTTAAATTCCTTTGTTTCCCATCATACTGTCACACCCACCGCTGAAAAGCTGCCAGGCGCCCGGATTAATTGATATTGCTAGTATGGCATAGTTACTAGAGGGGTTTTATGGCTCTTCAAATTGCATACCTATTTTCTTCTAGATCTTTCCATCTAGATTTATCCTTACGATGTCAAGGAGACTTTGACTATCACTATCAGCTAGTCTATGATGGTCGGGTTTTTATCGTTTACCGACGTTGCTGTCACGTTCTAACAAGTATGTATGTGCGAAAGTGACGCATAGCGTGATAAGCGATAAAATGGCAACCATGCTAACCCCACTGTAAGCATAAATTGCTTTTAAAGTGACAAGTATCCACAGAATTTCATATGCATTGTACCTACCTATATGTAACTACTAATTTAAAATGTGGTATTAAAATAGTTGATTAATACCCAAATGGTACATAATGGTACGATTGCGCGAGTCCGACTCACACATGGCCGGTTTTTCATGAGTTTCTGATATTTCGACAACTTAAAACTCGCAGCACGACAGTTGTTACTCCGTGAACATAACACTGGCATCAGTACCAAATATAAATAAATAAATAAATATTACAGGACATTCTTACACAAATTGACTAAGTTTTTTTTTAATACTACGACGGTGACAAACAAGCATACGGCCCGCCTGATAGTAAGCGGTCACCGTAGCCTATGGACGCCTGCAACTCCAGGGGTGTTACATGCGCGTTGCCGACCCGCATGTAAGCTCAAGGAGGCTTGTGTTACTGGTACTCAGACAACGATATATAATAATATACCAATACACAAATACATAGAAAACATCCATGACTCAGGAACAAGTATCTGTGTTCATCACACAAATAAATGCCCTTACCGGGATTCGAACCCACAATCATCGGCTTAGTAGGCAGGGTCACTACCAACTACACCGGTCGTCAAAAATATACATATATGGTAAATACCCCGTTATAAGTAGGTTCTAGTTATATACCCTGTTTTTCTTGATTTCCTTTAACTTTAAGGGGAGCTTCTGCAGGTGAACTCGAGTTAATTTCTCTAAGAAACTTTTGTCTTAACTATAATAGTTTTTGAGATATTCAATAAATCACGTAAAATATTGAAATATAACCTCCAACGTTTCGTGGTCACGGAGAAAGACCGCGTTCCGATCCGATCTCGAAACGTCGGAGGTTAGTTATCTATGTTTTACGCGATTAAGCCCCGTTGTAGTAAAATGTGCGAGAATTGTGAAAGTTTAAATAAGTGTTTCAATAAATCAGTTTATTAGTTGAACCAGTGTAAAACGTTACTAAAGTATCTACTACTAACTGTATTTGGCACGTGCTATTATGAATAAAGTTAAGCTTTGTCATACTTGACATTTACTTCGGTGTATCTCTAAAGGATCTTTTACAATGTAATATTATTATTTTTTTAAGAAAAAAGAAAATAACAATTACGAATTCGATAAAAAGCGGTTTACAACGTAGCTCCTATTAGAACGTGTCAACTTTAATGGCAAAAAAACACGGTGTGATGTAAACAACATTGTTCACAGATCACGTAATGCCTACAATAAAACATTCAACCCCGTTGGGTTGATTTACAAATTATATTTTCTCAGTGAACTTTCACAATTTTTCCTTCTTAGCGATTTCCCGGTTTATGTCACGGCTCAGTGAACCTTCACAACCTTTTCAGAATATCAAAATATCAAGATTTTATCTTCAAACGTATACCTACTTGTATAGATTATTTATTTATTTATTTATTTAACCTTTATTGCACAAAAGAAACCTTAACGTACTAAAGGCGGACTTAATGCCAGAAGGCATTCTCTACCAGTCAACCTTAAGGCAAAACAGAAAATTTGTGGGCGGTGCTACTAATAGTCAAAACCGAAATAGTAAGAACAAGTCAATCTATAAATATTAATTACATATACAGTAAATACATTATATAAACATAAATACATTTAGGTATATATAGATACATAAATACATACATACATACATACATATAGATAAATACGAGATTCATCGAAAATAAACTCTAAACTTTCAATCTGCTAGCAATAAGAGCACGAACAGACCTTTTAAAGGCACATTTGCTAGGTGATTCCTTGGATTATGTTGTGCGCTGCCTGTCAGTTTTTATATAACACAACTGTTTTATGTTTTCATGTTTCAAAATTTTAACTTCAAAATAGTTTTTACTTAAAATTACAAGTAACATGTATGTACTAGTCTACATCGCTGCAATATGAATATTATATATGCACGATTATTTACTTACGCAATAATCTCATATTTTGCACCATTAAAATACGCAAAGGAATATAAACAAGGTTCCGATCCTAATGGCACGTGAACGAATCGAGCAACCCTGAAAATGTATCAATTTGGGGGCTTCAATTTTATCTTCGCGTTGAAATTGCTCGTCGTGAATATTTATGATCTAGATCGAAATATTATGAATAATAATTTATACCTGCCAGATACAATCAAACGATACAATTGATTAGTCGCGTAATAGGAACATTGATGCGACAAATAGGTACAAACTAACGTGTTGTAGGTACCAACATTAAACGTCTATCAAATATAAAATGGCGATGGTGATTTTTTGTTAATATACTCGTATAAGTACACACGCGTTCAAAAGTGCATAGGTAATTTATGCATGAACTCATTCATAAACTGCTCATGCCATTTTGAACGCGACAGTACCTATATAAAACTAAATATAAAATTGTTTGTTTTTAAAAATCCTAATAAATAAGTTTAAATGCCGTAAAAATGAAATTTGGTACCCCCAAAATTATACGATTTTCATATTTTTGGCTCGCTGGACTATTAATATTATAGAAAAAAAAAGATTTATTGTTCAATGTTTGAAAAAGGTGTTACTACTTAAAGCACAATATAAAACCGCCAACTAAGAAAAAAACAGAGTAACGTTCAGTACAATGCAAAGTTCTCACGTTCGTTCAATTAGTGAGATTTAGTCAACAGTGGTTTCTCGCAAACGAGCTCTTGATTGATAAAATAATTAGTGCAACTGCATTACCCGCGAGACTTGTGAAATCAACGTCGCTTGATTTAATTGTTTAACGCAAGATCCCGATAATGATATTTTATAGTGTAAATGTATTATGTCACCGTAGGATTGTGAGTACCGTTAGTTTATAAATTAACGCGCGAGATTGTAGTGGTAAGATATATATTAATTGTATACTCAACCTTATGTACATGATATAACCGTGCATTGCACCGAATACAATTCAGGTAGAGTAACGATGGATTCTTTCTCTTAACGAGGTGAAATATTTCGAGTTATAGAGGGGAAATAAAGGGAAAGGAATAGCATTTTAATTCGTGTTAACGAGAGTTTTGTCTTATCAAGGTATACGATTTGACAGACATAAAAACATACATAAAAACAAATAAACGCCCTGATCAGGATTTGCACCCGGGCCCTCCCTCCTCCTCCCATAGGTAATAATACCTAACAGAACCAATAAACACAAAACCAATACGAATATGCTCTAACATTACATGAACAATATTCCTAAACCAACCCCGGGATCAATCCTGTCGTTAAACTTACATACCCGTTGAATCCCACTCAAATCCATACACATCATTAAGCACACAATAAGCTACACGACCCGCACAAATCCTCACAATAACACTGAGTTTCTATATATGGTACCGTCAAAGTGTAGAATCCGATATTTTATACAATGCCTAAAATGTTCAGTCAAAGTATGAAATAAAATATAAGGATTTCATACATTGACTAGGCATTTTATACAAAGTGTCTACCATGGCTTGGCTTTAAATCCAAGGTTTAATTTATACTCTCCAAAATGAGCATCTTTCACTATACCAATCATTTCGGCGCTATGGGTTCAACAATTTTTTTTCCGCTATCTCGTAGTTGGTCCTATAGTAAAAAATGCGCAGTTTGGAGAGTAGAATCAAAAATCCCATCATTTTTGATCCTTTGATCATAAATCCCTTGGTCAGAGACATGCATCAGAGGCATACTATAGAATTCCTAAGAATTTCATACAATGCCTAGACAATGTACAGGGTGTTCTTGAGCATTTTCTTTAACTTCGTCATGTGGCTTGGTATAATTAAGGAAACAGAATGGCATAGTTAGTTTTATTCAATTCGTTAATTTTTATTTTTTTAATTTCTCTTAGTCTTACACAATAATCTCATATACATTAGAATTGCCTTTACTAAGTAAGTGACATATCAATGTCTTGTCGAATACTCATACTCCGTTTACACAAATGCAAATCCCAATTAGAATACCGGTGTCTTTGAGGAATTAACTTAATTTAAGCTAAAGAATGCATCCTTGAATTTTAAGCAATTGCTCAAAAACACGTTGTATATGTCAACGTGAACATTGAAATTAACATGTCTTTTTTTTATACCATGACGGTGGCAAACATACAAACGGCCCGCCTGATGGAAAGCGGCCACCGTAGCCTATGGACGCCTGCGGCTCCAAGTGGATCACATGTGCGTTGCCAACCCATTAAAATCTTGAACACTCCTTTTTGAATAACCCCATATTGTAATCTTTCGGGAAAACTACGGTAGGTAGCTCATTCCACAGCCGGAGCGTCCGCGGGAGGAAATTCCTCTGAAACCGCACAGTGCGCGACCATTTTGGTTGTAATGTGTGTGGATGAGCGCCCTGTCGATGGCGAGCGGTGCTATGGTGAAAAGTGGACGTTGGCACAGTAAATGTGGTTTTTTTGTAGTGGTGAACGCGCAAACTTGTGTCTTAGTGGGATTGAAACGGACTAGATGGTCCCGACCCCACACCGAGACTCTAGATAGAGTATTTTCGATGTCTGAAACAAGTTTTCCACGACTTTCCAGCGCCACTGAACGAGGGATGTTAGCACGGCCCGTGTAAAAAACATCCCCCAGTACTGTCATCCGCATAGCAATGAAGGTCGTCAATAGACAACATGTCATTGATATGCAGCAAGAACAGCGTTGGTGATAGCACAAAGCCTTGAGGGACGCCAGCGTTAATGTTAGCTGCTATCAGAGCAGCTTCCATCTACTACGGCTCGTATGCGTCTACCGGACAAAAAGCTAGCGGTCCATTTGCATAACCCCTCAAGCAGTCCATAATATGGCAACTTCGACAAGAGAACCCGATGCCAGACCCGATCGAATGCCTTCGCTATATCTAGGCTGACTGCCAATGCCTTACCTTGACTCTCAATGGTCGAAGCCCAGTGGTGAGTGAGATACACTAGATCACCAGTAGAGCAACTGGCGGTCGCTTATTACATCGTGTTCTTCTAGGTATCTAAGGAGCTTAACGTTCATTATACGCTCCATGACCTTAGAGAGAAGGGAAGTAATAGCGATAGGGCTTTAATTCGATGGATTCGATCTGTCGGCATTTTAAGGAACAGGGTGCACGAGAACCGTCTTCCACGAAGATGAAACACTATGCCCTATGTGCTAGCGCTATGCTAGGAAGCGCGAAGATACGCGTTAGCACGGAACACAACTCCCGCCGAACATCCTTCTGGGAGATGCAGATTTCTGGCATGGAGTATGCGCACCGCGGGATGGTATGCGGTACGGCGCTACTGTCATAGTACACAGTCGAGAGTTCGAGGCAAAAAGAGTACCTATAGAAGATCGGCTTTTACTATTTTTTTCCAGTGGATGTCTATTTCTAGGCAAATTCCTCTTCAGGCATGTAAGACTACCTTACAAACCTAAACTACCTATTACTCTCCATCCGGCATACTATACAATGCCTAGGCATTCAATATATATTGAATAGAAAATATGAATAATAATCAGAACATTTCATACAATGCCTAAATGTGCTCGTCTATGTATAGAACGGTCAGTCATTCTATAGAACGCCTAATTTATACACAATTGCCGGTAACACATACACCACATAAGCCTAAGAGGCTCAGATAGCAATAAATTGTTTCATAACAAGCTCGCGTGTCTGTACAAAGTTAGAAATTACTTAACAACCAAAACAAAACTTGTCAAGACTTCTTACGAAGTGCCTTCACATACTTCTGCGGCGTCTCTTATTTATTTTTCGACCGCTGATTTATGTAGGCCTGAAGCTCGATAAAGTTTCTGTCGCTGGAAACAATTAATTGAATTTGGAGTTGTATTGTTTTCTTGACGTTTAATGTTTGTGCTTAACGCTGAGGTTGAGTTATAAGGAGTAAGGTCATAAGTTTATATAAAAATAAATAACTCTTTTAACGACATCGACGAATAAATCTTCAAAATAGGTCCACACGCTACGACAGATTAATCCGTCACATGGTTCAGTTTTGACACTGACGGTAGCGTCTGAATGACAACTTTTGTCATTCTTACTAATGAACACGCGGTTTTTGTATAAAAGTTGAGCTCCCGAGTTGGAATTACTAAATATCGGTGAGCGTCAGAATGGCGGGTGAACCTGGGGGATTCGAATAAGTTTTAGCCTGATATTTGGTACCTTTTACGTACTACTTGGTACCTCTAATAAAAATCTGTGTACCTCTCCTGGAAACAAGATATCTTAAAATATAGGTCCAGTGCCAACCTGACGTCAGGATGGCGGGTGGACCATTCGAAAATGTACAAAGCCTGCGTTATAATTCATGATTTGTATATAATAATTTGATACCTCCTCTGTGTACCTCCATAATCAAGCATCATTTTAGAAATAAACCTTAGGCTGACTTAGTAATTGAGAAAATATACTTCGGCGCTCAAGCGGTCGCGCGCTGTCAAATATTCAATAAACATTTTGTTTGTCTATGCCCAACATCTAAAATGTGAAGTGAAATGCAACAGTTATAACTACTAACAGGCTCATCAGTTCAACTTATTATATAAAAATCTTGAAATATATCGCAGGCTTTGTACATTTTCCAATGATCCACCCGCCATTCTGACGCTCACAAATATCGCAATAGTTTAAAAAAGTGGACAGCTTTTGTGTTTGACACGGCATCGAAAAGGTTAAAATATATAAAATCGCAAAAAGTATAATCGTAGGTTAAACATTCAACGAAGCTGAAAGAATGAGCTAATCGATTTGCACGAATAATTAATTAAAACAGTTATACGAGTATACGTAATAATTACAGGTTCACAAATGAGTTTAATTTGTAACCAGTTTCAAGCTACACGAATAAATGAATTAGGTAAAAGTATTAAATGAATATGAACACAAAGATTGTTTATTTGTAAAGGAAAAATCAAGGGCGAATATCGAAAAAGTAAAACCACACGAAAACACACACACACACACACACATATATATTATTAAATTACGAAGTCTATCTTATTACAGCGTAATCAAAATGCCTCATATACAATACATTTTCAATTCCCTGAATTTTAATACATAAATTAAATAATAAAACGGGAAGATAATGTGTAATATGCTACAACGCCTTTTTTTTTAAGTTGTTACTAACCTGCAATAGTAGTGGGTTAACAACACGCTAAGTACCTGCCACGGCTGCCACATTCGAATATTTTTATAAGTACAGATATACCTATTTCTAATCTAATCCTAATATAATAATCTAATTCTATTTCTTTGTTTTTATAGCCAAAGCCGAAGCTTGATGAAGAAGATATGTATAACTATTTCCAGTGTGCATTCAATTGTATTTTCCACCATCTATTTTCCAAAATATACATAGAGAAGATGCATTCTCTCCTTTTACGCGTAGTTTTGTAGGTATACTAAGTTTACATTAGAATAATATGAAATGGCGCAGTGCAAAAGGTATTTCAATATGCATGCATATCGTTAAATCCCTTATCTGAAACTTATAAGTGGACATGAAAAGTTAAGCACAGAGACTCCGTGGAAGTTGTTCAGAATTCAGTTAGTTGTGAAGGAACGCTCATCTTGCAAGTTACGGGCGTAAAGTCATGCGTGAAATGGCACATCGCATTGGCTTTCTTACACTCACGGTTCAAAAAACTGATCTGGGCCCTTACCATGACGTCTTAACCGGATTCAGTTAAGGTTCTTAACTGTGCTCAGGGGCCTTACCATGACCTCTTAACGCGATTCAGTTTAGGTTCAGTTTAGGCTCAGTTGTATGGAAGCGACTTAGTTTAGGTCGTCAACTGAATCGCGTTAAGACGTCATGGTAAGGCTTCAGTTGTATAGCAGCGACCCAGTTTAGGTCCTAAACTGAATCGCATCACGACGTCTCATGGTAAGGGACCAGGGTTTAAAGAAATTTTTATAACTGGGCGTTTCCATTAAAAGTTGTAATACCAGGTAAGGTAAACGTTCTAATGAGTGACAGAGTAACTTTAAAAATTTGCGTTTTTCATCACTATTGTTGGAAAAAGGTGTATTTCGACAGTGTCAAGCTTTAGGACTCTTTTCTTACAATATTATAGACTTAATAAACCATGTTGCTAATACAATCACATATACACTAGCCGTCATTTTAATCTGATCACAGGGCATATCGCGGAAATAAAATGCCTAAATTTCGTATCGGCGTCTCGAATAAGTAAGGTGTACTGCAAGGGCGAATAAACATGACGACGACATTTAAACGCGACGTCCGGCGGTATGGCGTTTCGCCTTCAAATGTCATAAATGTCTAGAAACAAACCATTAATAATTATCGGAGTGTCCTGGGTGAGCGGCCCGGTGCGTGCCGCGCCACGCCGCTTCGCGATCGCATAACGATCGCACACATAGGACACTACGTATAGGTATCAACGATTTGTTTTTTCTTCGCCACTCGGTCCCGCATCATCATTGCGTTCGCCTACGTCACGTACAGAGCGTTAAAGAGAAGAATGTTTGGTTTGAACCAAATTAGGTACTAAGTTTGTAACGTAATTCGTTCTAAAGTTGCAATTTAGTTTTTAAGAGCCTACCCTGTACAATGCTTTTAATATTAAAATATTTGATTTGATTCGAGTTATGTTAAAATCGTAACATGGGTATAAACTTAACATATTAATTACGAGTTTTCCTTAACAATCACTTGTAATTCCAATCTCATTTGCGATTAAATTCTGTTATTGGAATCAAAACATAATAAGAAAACATTTCGACTGGAACCATTTTATTTGCTCCTCAGTGTACTTAATATTATTAAAATTTAATTACCTACTAAAAGTTTTGAAGTAAATTGTAAAACTTTATTAAATCTATTTCAGAGATTTTTTTGCATGGATTGATTGGTTTCGTAGAGTTGATTTGATTAGGTACCTACAGGTAATTATCTATCCACTTGACTTGAACAACATTACTTTTCAATCAGATGGAAGGTTAAGATTATTTCAAAAAGCTCACCTGGGAAATTATATTACGATATAGGTATATATACACGGTGCTCGTGAGCATTGCGCGAGATTTTAACAGCGTATTCCTGAGGCTAAAAGAAACAAAAAATGTCATATTAAGTTCATTGGATTAGGGCTAGTTTCTGAGATAATTGCAATTTTTTTTAAAACATAATTTTACCGCCACTCGGTAAATTTCGCGTTTTGGAATGTGATAATGCTACTACGTGGTCTAGTTTAGATATGATTTTTGACAGGTTTCAAAGTGACACTGTTATGTCTTTGCAAAACTCGGCTCTACCAAAAAAACATATTTTTTTGTATTTTAAGTGGGCCTTTTCTAAATGAAACTTACTTACCATGTATCAAAGCGTATAAAAAAAGAAAAAAAAAGTTTTTTTTTTTTTTTTTTTTTTGGTCGATATGACCAAAAATCATATGACCTTTTTTGTTTCTTTTAGCCTCAGAAATACGCTGTTAAAATCTCTCGCAATGCTCACGAGCACCGTGTATACCGGGTGGAACGGCTCGACGATCCTTTCCGCAAAAGGGGGATTGTTTAGATTTAGTACTGTATTTCCTCTAAAGAAACTAGGCTCATATTCGTAAGCGTTTTTAAGTTATAGGCAGTTAACTTTTGATGCAAAATACTGCAAGTGACAACCCTCATTAGGTTCAATAACATTTAACAATAACACAAAGGTCAGTGACATTTACCAAAACAACATTTCTACCCCATAATATTTCCCAGTCAATATTACAATTGTGTGAACTACCCACTTACAATAATCTAACTAACCATAGATAAATTAAGACTAAGGGCAGTTATACATGCAGAATCGTAGAATTGAAAATAATATCTTCTGAAGCCTTTATTTTTATAATTCAAATAAACATGTTAATTTTGCATTTATTTCCATACAAATCGGTTAACCAACAGCATTTTCTAGCTTCCACGCACCCCGCCTAGTATGCTCTTCTGGCGGTGTATTATGGGCTTTATGAACCTATTTATTGTAACTGCCCTTAGTCTCAATTTCTCTATGGTTAAGTTAGATTTTTGTAAGTGGGTAGTTTGCACAATTGTATTATTTTGTTTGGGAAAAATATTAATTTTTACTCAGTCATACCCGTGATAAAACAGTGACGCAAATAAATTGCAAATTACGTGATAAAACCTATTTTCAAAATGCCCTTGGGAGCCCGCGATTACCTAAATTTGCTTATGTTATACGGGGAGTGTAATTATAATGCCGCCGAGACGTTACGACGCTATCGACAAAGATATCCTCCACCACACCCAACTAGCCGTATGTCAATTTTACGGGCCTTTGATCGCGTGGCAAATAATCAGCCCATAGTACCACAAACGGGCCAAAACGACCAACGGGGAGGAGGTGTAGTTCACATTGCACCAAGGTTTGAAGAGCGAGTGCTGCGGTATGTCGAGCAAATTTTTGTAAACATAAAGTGTCACATTACAGTTACATGTAGGTATAGTACATAGTAATAGCAGGGTTGTCACTAAGAAGAACATTAATTAATTTTAATATTTTTACTGATTGTTCGTAACAAAAATATAAACATTACTAATCGATTCTCCTTCACTTAAACTAACCCCCCTTTGCGAGAAGGATCGTCGTGTCTTTCCACCCTGTATAAAGTACAACCTTTCTGCCTAGCGCTATTATATTGAAGTCAAAGCTCTCGAAAAATTCCAAGGGTCCTTAGTAATAATAATACCCTACATCTATTTTTAAACTACCTACGTTATTCGGCAAAGATATTAACTCCATCAATCTCCGCTTTAACTCACTTATATATGTGCCAGGGGTTATAAATAGCAGTAGCGGGACATGAAAGACGTCAGCGACACGCCCCAACGAATCCATCAGTGCGGGCCGAACTCTCAGGCAGTTGGTAACTCAAACCCTAACATTCTTGAGCTTATTCTGTGTGGCAAGGCTGTGGTTTTTCAGACAGAGAACTTATAAGTTGTTGGCGATTTACTGGTAATTTATCCGTCGGATGGTCAAGCAATGGACAAGTCACACTACAAAGATTAATGGGCTTGTTATATTTAACTATGTGATTTTTAGTAAAACAAGTATGTCGTCTAAAATGTACCTTAAAATTCAGTCGACCCAGAAATAACCTAATATTTGGTTTACCCCGGCCCGCACCATTAGTGGTATCTCGTGGGTACTACTATAGCCATTTTCCTGATACTGTCAGGGAATTTTATTTAGGTGCCACATGGTACCTTTGTCATAGTGACAATGTTATTCTCCCTAACCAGCGGATGCCGGATGTAATATTGATTTACACTGCGACAAGGTACAACCGGTTATTTTTGTATTGGTTTTTTCGTACAAATCGTAACCGGTTTGCATTGTCTACACAGAAGTCACTTTTGAAAATATATCTGTTTGGTCTTGTGGTTGACTGGTAGAGAATGTCTTAAGGCATTAACTCAGCCTTTTGTACTTCTTTTAATGTCCAACAAAGTTTAAAATAAATAAATAATAAAAAGTAAAATTCTTTGTATATAAATGCGACATAAATACTCAGGCCAGATTCATTTTTGCTTAGCGGTCTTGACACACACACACACACATATGATAATGGCAGCATGGTTTTTTTTCGGTTCTAATACACAATTCTAAAGTGGTTCCGTTAAGGCAAAGGCGGCAGCCTTAGGCACGGTACGCGTGTGTTACGCATTTGCGTTCTGCTCGTCATATGGAAATTCATTCACTGTATCTTGACGGCACCTCAAACTTTATGTGGTTGGTACATGTAATGTATGTACACAACTACACACGCGTGCAGAATTCGATGGGCAATTTATGAATGAATTGATTCATAAACTGCCCATGCAATTCTGAACGCGATAGTGCCTATTTCAAAAACAATTTGAACAATAGCAGACATACATACATAAGCGGTCCAAAACACTTTATTAACAAATAAAAGACACCATTTCAATTTGCAAAGTGTATGTTTAAATACTACCGCCGATTAGAATCAAGAAGGTATGTGTTTACACCTACCTTCGACCTACGACACAAAAAATAGTGCTTACATTAAGACGTAATTATTAATATTATAAATTTACTAAAACGGGGCTTAATCGTGTACAAACTTTGAAAACATACCTCCCTTAAATGTCGCCCTTGAAACGTCGGAGGTTTGTTTTCAAAGTTTGTACACGATTAAGCCCCGTTTTAGTAAATTTATAATGTGTGAAAATCGTGAAAGTTTAAATAAGTAATTATTAATATTTTTATTCTGGGCCCATATTTAAGACACTTGGCGGTAACTAAACTAAAAAAATACTTTTGAGTTAAGTATTACATCGAGTAGCTTAAAAAATCTGTTCCAGATGTAATAACAGGATTTGTTAAATTTTGCTTAAAACCGTACCAAATATATCTAAAAAAATACCCTATTCATAATTAGGCGCTAACTTAGTATGTTTCAGCGAAATAGCAGGATATATATAACAGACGTACAACTGCCAAACGGCTCCTTAAAATATATATTTGCATGTGGAATATTCGGAAGCAATAGGCGGTAAGTAATTATTTCTAAGCGGTTTAGCGGTATCTCTGGAGATACCACTCAATTGCTTAGAAATTTCCTTAAATAAACCCTACGCATTACTGAGTTAATGTTATCAAACTGAACTGATCTGATAGCAAAGACAAAATAAAAACATAATAACATCTTGCTGAAAACTGAGTATTGATCTCGCCAATAAAATCAAAGAAGCCGTTAATGAAAGCTAATTTTCCTACATTTTTAAATGAAATCTAAAATATCTATCTAGGGAATAAGTAACGTTTTATTTTAATATTTATATCGTAAAATATGTTGACAAACCGAATACTGATGTATGATATATTTACCTAAACTTCGTAAAGCCTGAATTTCTATATTAAAAACAATTTAATATTGCTAATTAGATAATTACTTACTAGCAAACACGAATGCCAGCGACTCGCATGCCACTGCATTACATATCTCATCTTGATGCGGCCGGAGCCACGCTTTCGCGATTTTAATCTCTCTTTCTCACGCCACGCTGCGTCACTTGTGCGAAGAAGAAGGCGATATAATTAGGGATGCAAATATTTTTACTGTTTAATAGTCCAGTGGCGGACTAGTCGTGAGAGAATAGCCATCACTCGCGCGAGTAAGTGCCTTGGCGCTTATCAAGTAGGTTCGCTGTATCTAAACATCACGATGATTTTATTACCTTCGGTTTATTCAATCTATTAATAAAAGAGCAAACATATATTAAATTTGCAAATGATAAAAAGTATAGATGTTCAGTGTTTCAAAATATGAAGAAATAAATTGAAGTGACATCCCACTAGAGCGTTTTTCAGCGCCAAACACGAGAGTCAGGGTTAACTCTAATTTTCCAACCAATTTCAAAAGGAAGAGGTTCTTAATTTATGTTTTTCTTCTTCAATGATTTGTATTGTTTTCTTGATTCCTTTAACGAAGCTAGCTATATAAGCCAAATCGAAGTATTACTATTGACTATATTTATATCTTATTTTACATCAAAATATAAACAAACAAAATGCTGTAGTAATAAATTTTACATTACCAAAGCGTTGAAGACGGAAAACTCCGAACGAGCAAAAATTAAAAATGAAGCCTGGCCAACCGTCCTTTACCCAATTCGAGATGACGTCATTAAAACGTTGAAACAGAGCGGAGAATAAATTTATAAATTGACTTCATCGGCTTCATCTGTAGCCCCAGGCAAAAAACTTTTCTTTTTCGTATTTTTAGACGCAAATTCCACCAGTAGATCTTCCTGTCTCAGCCCCCTGTCTTTTCAAACGAAATATAATGTATTGAAAATAATCCAAGGTTTAAAATAACTGAAATTCACTTTCCTATACACAAATGAGATAGTGTAATGAGGGGAGGGGGGGTATGGACGATTTTTCTGCATATTATTTTTGCAGAGGCGTACTCCCTCTGCCAAAAACATGCAAAAAATGTATGTCTATTTATATGCCCGCGATCTCCTTGTATTGAACATAATGGTGAAATTATAGAGAATGACTCACACTAGCACGGGACAGGACGGAACGGGACGGGGCGGGGCGGGAAAATCTGTCAATTTCTATAGAAAGAATCACGTGATAGCTCGGAGCCTTCGGATGTCACGTCGCTTTCGCACTCGCACCGCATCGCATCGCACGGGTTGTTGTTTGAACGCGTTGATGGCCCAGGGGTACGGCGTGCGACGTTAATTCTTCGGGCAAGTTTTCGGAACATACGTAGATGTATGTGAAGTCTCCACCAACCCGCTTTGGGCCAGGAGGGACAGAGAACGAAACGAAAGGACTATATACCTCTATGCCCAACACCTCCCGGGCTAGAGAGGAGGTCTATACCTAGTATACTATCGCGTTCAAAATGGAATGGGCAGTTTATAAATGAATTCATATTTTCATTCATAAATTGCCCATGCCCATGCACTTTTGAACACATGTGTCAGTGCGACTTAAATAGCACGGAATATTATTTTTATTTCTAACATATTATTAAAAAAAAAACTAACCTAAAGTGCCGCCGGCAACGGGGCGGGGCCCAGGCTGCCGGTGGTTAGGGCCGCAGAGAAAGGAACCGCCAGACTATACGCGCCGTATCCAGGATTACCGCCTTCTGCATATGTGTGTGTCTCTCGAGATGTTGGTCGAGACCCGTCGCTATGAGATTCGCTGAAACAACTAACGGGACAATGATCGCCGTGTCAACATCCCACATGGCGGTTATCTCGTGAGCCAAGTCTAGGTACTTACCTATTGGACTTGTCCGTCTCGGCCTTCACGAGATTTTCGTTATGGGCATGGTGACGTCGACGAGCACGGCTCGACGTGAGTGAAGCGATCGATCAAACAGCACGATGTCGGGTTTGTTATTATTAATATTTGTATGTCTTTCCCATCACGGAACAATGGTGTTCCGGACCTTTGGGAGGCGTGCGCGGAGCCGAAGCCAACACGCAGAGGCCCTTTCGACAATTTAATGAAATGTAAGGGGTACACCGAGCGGATGTTGCACCTGCCCGAGTCATGGGCATATTATTAATATTATTAATTATATTTTTTGTACCAGCACAAGCGCAGAAGATATCCCAATTGATAACGCTCCCTCACTATTTTTTTACGAACAAAATATTGTGGGACAATCGTATACAAATCGACCTAGTCCCAAGGTAAGCTCACAAAGGCTTGTGTTGTGGGTACTAGACGACGATATACATATATTTAGAATAGATAGATACATACATATTGGTAAAAATACTTTAATACATACAAAACATCCATAACTCAGGAACACATATTCGTGATAAACACACAAATAAATGCTTGACCAGGATTCGAACCTCCTGCTTCGTAGGCAGGGTCACTACCACTAGGCTAGGGGGCATTTTATATTCAAAGTGTTTTTTTTAGTTGTAATACTTAAGTGTGACATATAGCATTGAGTATTTTATTATAAAGACGAAAACATTACAATGCTAACTTCTGACAAAATACAACTTAAATAAATGTTTTGACTCACAAGTTACGATTTTTCCAACGGGCACCCTGAAAAATTCCTTATCACCCTTAAACGGGTCTTTTATATCCTGCTCGCAAAAACCCAACAGAGTTATTTTCCAACCCGTTAGCAGCGCGAGACATAGGAATTAATTACGGAGCCCTAATGGGGCCCTCCGCCATTAAAGTCGATTGTTGGGGAGGGTCAAAAATTAACAAAAGGTTTATACTCGCGCCGCGCCATGTGCAGCCCTTTGGGCCAACTGCTCTGGTTATAACAACTTTGAATATTTCATTGGTGATTAAATAATTATCCTACAATAGCGGTGAAATTAAGAAAGTTTTGCTTTTCCGTTATAATTAGAATTACAAAGATTTGAATGTTTACGACAATTTGAACATAAAATTCGCAAAAATCTTTATACAGTAACAGAATGTAGATCTTTACTTACGTATATTTTTTTTTTTTCAAATAAAATTAGGTAAGCTCAATAACCAACCGCGCGCACGGGGTTAGCTAAGTAACCCAGAATTAAGCATTTTCAAGCATATAATTTTACAGCCGGGTTAAGGCTCCGGTTCATGCTATACGGACCGGGCCGGTGCCAGTGCCGGGCCGGGTCGGCTTGTGTTGTTGGTACACTAGGTACAGACTAGGCGAAGAACATCCTCAAGAACAAAACATTCACGACAAACAAACAAAAATAGTTGTCTCATCGATATTCGAACCCGTCTTCAACTTCGTAGGTAGTGTTAGTAATTAAGGCTAGGTGGCCGCATAGGTATACAAACCACACTTTATTAGTCATTTTCACCTCACTAGCTCGGACGTTTTCCAGATCGGACGCTCTTTTATTCTAATACTAGCGGCGAAAAACGCATTTTATCCACTAGTGGGGCAAAGTACCCCACCTACCTGCCTACCTACCTGCTACCTGGTTTTACCTTGAGTTTTGAATGGTTTCTTCAAGTTAACTGGTAGCATTGGCTTTTATACGATAGTTTTGAGTAAGAAATATCGAATAGCTTACATTTGGATGAGTTTTGTAATTATATGTAGTTTTTTTGTCCTCGCGATAGCAAGGTGTATTTTTTTGTATTACATTCTGCGGTAAGGTTGGTTCAACACTCGTGCTTTGAGACCCTCGTAAAGCTATTCCAGTCTCTGAACCTTCGCTTCTCGAAATCTTTCGCTTGCTCAGGTCTCAATATACGCACGAGGTTTAAACAACTACTTTGCCCCCTATACAATATGAGTATAATAAATAACGATTGACATTTCATGTAAAAATCGCATGTTTATTGGTGGTAAATAATTAATAAGGACATCTAAATAATCATCGACATATTTAATTTTTAGGAGAAGTCCGACATATAGGGCAAGATCTCCCATATTTGTGTGGGTACCTACAAAGCCCAAATAAGGTCGGTATGGCAGTAATGGTTCTTTCAACTCTACTGTCAAAGGGTGCCTTACGTATCCACCTATAAATGCAACAGTAAAATCAGATGAAATAGCCGGTAGACGGACTTAACCGATAGCGGATAGACGGTGTTAGTTATCCGCATTGACCTTATGCAATATGAGTTAATCACTTCAACATAATTTCCTATGGCTCTCATGGCGTATAACATTGGTAATGACGGCGTCTTAATCTTTTTTTGGTAACACGAGAAAACTCGAAAATTTGTAATTTCTCAGTTCTATGCTTAAATGCGTGTCACAAACTAACCAAAACTAATAACACAAATACGGATAAAAATAGCGAATAGGCACTGAAACCAAAGCCCCCGCGTTTTATTTAAATTGCTCTCAAAATAACTAAGGGTTTTATGTTAAGCTGTTTTGTTATGTTACAAATATACGTAAATACACCAGAAGATCGTGTAGGTGTAGGTTTAAAAGGTATTTATAGAGCTGGAAAATTGTGTAAGTACCCATAAGGAGTTGAGATACCCTCATCTCCACTGACGTTACGAGGTTCACGAATACGTAGGTACTCTCATTGCCTGTGCAGATGAATTTGTGGAATGAGCTCCCTGCCGAGGTTTTCCCGGAAGATTACGGTATGGGGTTATTCAAAAAAGGAGTGTACAAGATTTTAATGGGTCGGCAACGTGCATGTGACCCCCCTGGAGTTGCAGGCGCTACGGTGACCGCTTTCCATCAGGCGGGCCGTATGCTTGATTGCCGCCGTCGGGGTATATTTAAAAAAAAGACTAGTAGACTCCTACAACGTATCATTGAGAATCCGCCGTGAATTCAGAAGACGCAGGTTTAAATATATTGTAATAGATTATGTACTAAGATAATGAAAACAAAATTATTAAATGATTTTTGTTTAGCATTATCAGTCTATGTCCATAGGGTAAACAGATCCCGGTAAGCAATAGTATGCACTTTCAGAATAAGAGTGACCTAATGTTCTAACAAAATGTATTGACTTTAGGTCACTTTAATTCTAAAGGTGCGAGTAATGGTGACATGTCCCACGCCCGTGTACCTGGCGTCGAAACATCGAGTAAGAAGAATCAGCGTGCGTAAGCCAAGATGCCAATCGCTCACGCTTAATATCGTATCGCAGCTACCTCTCTCTATCACTCTTCCTTATTAGTGTGACAATGACAGTTGCGTTTCGTTAGCGACTGAGCGTGAGCGATTGGCATCTTGGCTACGCACACTGCATTTTAAGTTAACTGGGTAAATTAGTAGGATAATCCTGAACACGAAATATTCAAAAATAATGTATTACGTGCTCAGTTCCATTCTAATACTTATTTTGACAAAATGGGTCGCTCTTCTTTTTTTAGCGACAATGATCGGTCTCCGCGGTGTAAAATTTTTGATTTACGGTTTTTTTTTTAATAGGAGGTAAATGGCCGAAATTTTAGTTTACCTTATCAGTACAATATACTTGTTACTTCTTTTGTTAGTGACTGTAAATTTACCTACATTATTTGACTCAAAACATCATAAGAGAGTGGTAAGTCGGAAGGCGGTCTCCATTGAAAAGGTCCAGTTTGTCGCGGTGTTTTCTAGAAAACCACTGAAAATAAAGTACGTTACCTACATGAAAAGAACTATCAAATTGTCTTCTACAAACATATGTATTGTTTATTAAATTAATTCCTACCGATTTTATCTAACACGTGATAAAAAAACCGAAAAATCGCGTTTCATTGTCGGGAAAAAGAAGAACGACCCTGGTACGTTTTTTTACGCTCAGTTATCACTGACAGAGATACGAGTACGTTTAGTATTTTATTGTATCTTACCATGACGTCTTATCGTGATTCAGTTTAGGACCTAAACTGAGTCGCTGCCATAAATAAAACTGAGCACAGTTACGAACCTAAACTAAATCGCGTTAACACGTCATGGCAAGACCCCTGCTAAACTAACATTACTTAATTGCTTTGACATATATATTTACTTATGATATACTATTTATATTAATAGAAGAACGAGGTGTGGTGAAAGCACAGTTAGGTCATTAAGGTAATGGAACGTTGGTACTTACTAATTAATATGTACTATCGCGTTCAAAACTGCGTGGGCAGTTTATAAATGAATTCATTCATAATTTGCCCATGCACTTTTGAACGCGTGATCTTGTTTAATACTAAGTAGCATGATAGTAGTGTACAGTGTGTAAGTTTAATATGGGCGATGATATAAACCAGACATAAAATTAAATGTTATCATCAATTAAGAGGTGTTTTATATTCTGACAAGCCAAGGCTGCAGTAGATTTTATTTTAATTATCTGCATCCCTTTTTTTCGGAATGAAAATTTCTTTTTCTCCAATATGCTCGGAAATGTTCACATTAATGTAGCAAAATTGGTACAAAAAGAACCTCCTTATGTACCGACTCAAATTAAAAAAAATCGAATTCATTATTTTACCGTTTTAGCGGCCAGGAAGTTGTACTAAAATCCATTACTGTATTGTTTTTTACTTTTTAAATAAATATTTGGACTATCAATATTGCAAACAGCCAAATATAATTTAGCCGCGACCAAACGGTCTGCACAGACGAGACAATCTGATTGACATCAAATTATCAATCTGATCATATCGTGCTTAAAAATGCCCCGCCTCGGCTGGCTTTGTAGTAGTGTAGTAGTTCTAGAGAGAAGGAGATCAAATGCTTGGTTGTCTCGTTCTATCGCGAGTTGCATACGGCTCACTGTGCAAGGTCGTGTAGATACGGCTTAATAAAACTAAAGATATTTCAACTTTTTTTATGAACACAACCGTGCATTAAAAGAAAGTTTAGGCGGGAACCTTATTCAAATCTTATGCAAGAATACATTTTATTTCCTTTCATGTTTGGAGAAAAGCACTATATGTATATGCCTCGGACGGAAATAGAATTTCGTGGATTCGTATGTAATTTCGAAATTCGGTTTCCCGGCCTCTGCAATAATGTACGTCTTTCCCATCACGGAACAATGGTGTTCCGGACCTTTGGGAGGCGTGCGCGGAGCCGAAGCCAACACGCAGAGGCCCTTTCGACAATTTAATGAAATGTAAGGGGTACACCGAGCGGATGTTGCACCTGCCCGAGTCATGGAACGCACGCAGAGGCAGCACCCGCCAGGGTGTATAGACTATTGAGATTTAATGGAATCTAAAATATGCTGGACTATTAGGTGAAAGCGGTGGACTAAATACTGGGTTATGGAGAATAAAATCGGAATAATGTACTATTATTATAAAATGATTATTTTTTAATTTCGTCAGCAGCAATATACTGTAATGTAAACATAAACAGTAAAAGTTGACATTGACGGAGACAGTTGTCAACGAGCCAGTTGAGTTATTTTGTATCGATGAAATTTTAATTGCAAACTATGTAACATTATTTACTTAGGTACATCATTTCTTATGTCATTGTATTAATGAAGTTTATGCCCACCATCTTAAATACTTATAGCAGTGTACACCGAACTATGCCGGGTAGTCCATCTTCGAACAGAAAATTGAGCGGGTCTCGGGAAAAACAAAAGACGACGTGGCATATTTCAGCAGGTTTCAACTGGATGGCTGGTTATTACTGAAAACATTTATATTAATTATTTTTGATTTACAGACTCAGCCGGTGGCGCTACACTCTCGTTTTGAATAGAACATGTTCTGTCATTTATGTTATGTACCATGAACCTCATTAGACATACTGAATATATGAGAAACCAAATCAGTATATATTTTGTCTGACAAATACTACGTTTAGATATGTAGGAGTATGCAATAATTATATTACGGAAAATTAAAGAAATGTACAGGCACAGCCCTGCTACTGAGATTTTTAATTTCGAAAGAGAATTTAAAAAAAATGTAGTTTGACTACTGGGTAAAGAAACATCTTCCTTATAATGTGCTTATAGTCTGTAAAACCTACTTGCGCAGTAGATTTAAATTTTTTTTTTATATCCGTCCCTTTTTTAGAGTGGGAATATAAACGTAAGAAAATGACTGTAAATATGATTATCTCTGATTAGACTGCACGAATTACTACAGTTCCCGGCCATAATATAAGTAATGTTGATTAGATATGTGTATACAGGGAAAGCATACTACGAATATCCGGCGTCATTTGTGTAGTGAGCGCTGTCATCGCTTAGTCGGCGACTAATCGGCAAAAAACGCCGATTAGTCGGTACCTACACATAAATAAGGTTATATAACGGTGCGACGTAAGGACAAATGAAGCTCGTCGATTGTTCCGAGAGTCAGCGGAAACTAATGATTGCCTTTGCCTTCTAGTCGGCCGACTTGACCAGTATGATATGATAGGTACAATTATGTTTCTATATATTTTAGTAACTGAGCCAAATATGTTTTTTTTTCATACGGTTCTCAGTATAACCGTCAAATGTGTCTTTAATATACGGGTTCCTACCAATATGTACCTTTACTTACATATTGGTAGGTATGCTATGGTCCACTTAGCCTAGCAAATAAGGTAAGGTTATTATGGTGTATAATTATGCCATGTGAAAAATAAAAATAAATGTGGTAAATTGTTGCAATAAGAATGTGCGTAAATACTAAACAAAATAAGCTTACCTTAAAAGCAAAGTACCTACATAACCCTATTTATTCTCAAATTATTTTACCGTAGCAAGCAAAATAAGAAAACGTCGTTAAGTATACTTAAAGACGGAAAGTAAACTCGACATCTTAAATCGATTATCAAGCTATAATGGAGTCTTAATTAAATTCCGTTAATTTCTTATTACTTTGAACCGTTACTTGAATTGTTTATAAACCTACCACAAAAGGTGACGCGCAACTTTGAAACTTTGTAGACATTAACATTTCTCCATTCTGTTCTGTAAATGTTAAATAGAATCTTAGTAAGTACCTTCTTTCTGAAGAACATAACAACTTATAATAATTTTTGTTACGCGCACTGTTTCGAAGAAGCCTACCTTAGATACCTATAATTATATCATAAGGAATATTATCTTTGAAGTTAAACACTTTAGAACGGATTAATCGCGTTTATTAATACCATTACCATAAGTTTCGAGCCCTTTACAGCACTCGTATTCACAGTGCTGTAAAGGGCTCGAAACGTAGGGTCAATCGAGGTAACAGAAGAAAATAGGATTATCTTATTTAAAAATACCTGAAATTTAGGTTTTCAAAAGCCATAGTAGATTTTGTTACAATGGAGCAAAATGATATATTATTTGCCTCGAAATTATGTTAATTAAGTATTTGAATAGAAAAGTGCTAATGATCTCGCAAAGAAGAAATTGATGGTGTAAAAATATATGTTTTTTCGTACAAGTTTTTATTTTTTATATTAATTTTAAAGATAAAAAAGTTTGGCGCGACGTTATATGAGTGAGACATTTATATCAAAACTTTATTAACGGGTTGGCTTAAAGTAATAAGAATACAATGTCTATTTCACAGATTAGAAATTTGCTGTAACAAAACAGTTTATCATTATTTGGATCTTAATATGCGGTTTTTGTACGCATTATAGAGAGTTAATGATATGTGGGTACATATAAATTATACATAACATTATTGCATGTACGTCTCCACCTAAGCTAACCTACAACAAATTATTTAGAGAGATTTCCACATGACTGTGAAACAGCTCGTACAAGTTTGGTATACATAGAAAGCGGCAAAAGCGGTATTCTTAGTGTCAACAAGAACCAACAAGGTGGGTTTCATCATTAGTAGGCATTGCGTCGGTAGGTTTTAGGGTTCCGTCCCATATGGCCTTATGGCGCGGATCTATCACAGCGTTAAATATCTCGGGAACTACTTAAGCTATCGATGTGATTTATATGATGGTGGATGATGATATAATGCAATTTTTTTTGCAAAAGTTAAGTTACTACATCATCTGTGGTAGCATATTGGTTCACACTTATTTTTATTTTTTTACAATCAAATAAAAAAATATTTATGAAGGAAAATGTAAACAAAAACTACCATTTTCCCTCGTTATCTCCAAAGTTTACGTTTATTTTTACACAACAACGCTAACATAATTATACCTAACCTAAGTACCTATTTTTTATCATTAATATTATTTCCAGGAATAAATTTACATTGTCGCTACTATATCAATTATTATTTGAATAAAACAAGACCTGTCTAAACAAAATTTGTAATTGAACCGCCTTAGAATATGTTTTTTTTGTATATTTTATCATGCTGTAAGTAACATCCTTTAAATAAAGTCTAAAAAATTGGGTCACGTAATAAATAATTATCAGCGAAACACAAACTCACATACTATCACCACACTCTACTACCCTACTACTACTCTATGCCGTGCAAACGAGTGACACGATCTGTCAACACATGGGGCTGACGCCAAATTTCTACTCCAAGATGCAGTTTATTGCGTCAAGTTCATGGATGAATGCGTTAACGAAAAGTTTGAACGGAACCCTCATTGTGCGAGTCGGGGTCACGCTTTAGACTCTCACTTTACGGTTTATTTTTTATTTAAGTAATATGTCTTTAGTGCATCCTGCCGGCAGTGCAGATATTTTGCAACAGATTTTTTTAGTTGAGCCTTTTCTAGATAGGTACAATAAAAATATCCCTGTTTACTGATTATACGTTTTATATCTTCCTTTAAAAATAATGTTGTTTTTTTACTTGACGGGCTGACTGGGTTAGCTTTGTTTTACAACATAAATCCCTTAGTAACTTTTCATAAACATTTTTGAATCCATTTTGCGCCCTTCCATGCGTTATGAAAACAAAGCCTAGCACGTCGTGTTACACAAAGGATTAAAAATACAGGCCACTTTCAGATACGATAAACGCGTTAAGCGTGAGAGCTTGTTTACAAATGTAGATACATACAAATAAACATGTGTTCCCATTTAACTGTGTGTATTTGTATAGACCGACGTAAGTAGGTATGTATATGCTTTTTGTAACACCATGACGCCTGCGTAGAGTTTACGTTGTTATCCCTGGTGGTATCTGAAACTTGTCATATTTGTCATATTCATACTTTAATGAAAATTTAACTATCAAATTTGTATTTATGTTTTTGAGCTTAAATTAAAAATTCATCTTGATTTTTGAACTACCCATAGTAGAACAAAATATACTTAAAAACTTTGTAATTAATATCTTAAACACGACCTACTTGTAATTTCAACTTTTTTCCAAAGTTTTGCGAACCACTTCACACCACTGATGACTGATGAGACATGATATAATAACGTAACAAACTGTCTTCGGAGTGAGTGTGAGTGTGTTCAGAGTGTGTTCTTGTACTCGTACTGTAGCCAAATCAAAATCATCAAATTTGAAAAACGTAGTTGCGAAAGGTCATTCAAACATGGCAACATATACTTTCCAACCAACAGAAATAGAATTTGTCACTTAAAAATAAGCAGTATTTTGTTGAAATTTATTTTCCATAGTTCCATAACTACGTGCGATATTCTAGAAACATCAAAACTTTTATCCGTTGAAATGGAATTGCACAAAGTAGCCTAGGCGTAAACTTACACCGAGTAACGGTAATTTTAAGTTATTCATAACTTTCAACTACAAAACTATCTGCGCGCTCGAGTTTTCATGAAAGCTGTTACGGGACTCCAACAGATGTTTGCTTACTCTGTGTACTCTGTACGGTTAAAAATGGTTTCCGGGATAAACACGAATCAGCAGCATACGTTTAAACACTAAATTAATCATGAATTAGCACTTACATATTATGTGGGAATTTCGTGATTTTAACAAGCTTTTAACTTGCAATATATGTTTGTTCAATTCAAATCTAATCTCAGTTATTAGTATAATCCCGTTATTAATATTCGTGATAAACACACAAATATATGCCCTTACCAGGATTCGAACCCAGGACCTTCGTAGGCAGGGTGACTAGACTAGGAAGACCGTTGTTATAGTCCGTCCGTGATGCCGGCAAGGATAGCCCATTATTTTAAAATATTCTTTGCTCTTTAGGTAGGACTCAATCTTTTATTTAGGTGATAACGTCGTAGTATGAGATTGCTCTATTAATAATTAATTAATAAGCCAAATAACAAAAGGAACCAAAAAAAACTGTTCTTCTGTATGGAGTAAATAACGGTATTCAATCTGGATGCAGGTTTATATCCATCTAATCCATCTTTATACATAATTAGTATACTTACCTGTTCTAATTCCTCGAGTACAGTTACTTAATTACAATAATTACAATACTGTTTCCACTGGGGAAATGTCAAAATCCCAAGTTTCCAGGCACCTTATGTTACGCAACTGCTATCTTTGCTCTGTTGTTCTTAGTTCGAGAATGGGTTAATCAATACGGTTAAGAGGCCATTACTAAAATTATGACGGAAGTTTAGGTAATTTTAACCAACTGTTTAATATATACCTACTCACTTTTATCTTAATTTTGGATAGTAAAAGAGCCAAAACTGATATTAATTTCATGTTATAATATACACGGGGGTAGTAGCAATTTTTTTAACAGATTTTTAAAGTGAGAGTTCTTAATAAAAATAATAAAATACAATGCGACAGAAAAGGTAGAAATTAAATTGTCATCCCTTTCAATTTCAAATCAATATATGCAAGAAAACGGGACGAGATTACGATATTGACACTTTTTTTATTTCTACTTTTTTTGTCGCACTGTATAGTTACACCATAATATCCCTGTTTAAGATCTTAAAAAAAAGAAAATATTTTTACTAACTTTAAATTACACCGAAAGAGCGTTGGAGGCCCCGCAGTGTGACGTGAGACTTTCAATCCGAAGGTCTCGGATTCAAACCCTTCCGGCTCGTGCAGGGTGCAGGTGCATCAATGAGCTTTTCGAATCTTATGTACAAAATATCATTTGACCAATCGTTTTAACATTGTGAGGAAACCGAACTAATCCCAATAAGGCCTAGCTTACCCTTGCTTTCGCGAAACTAGTGCCTACGTCAAATCTTGAGGATTATTTGTCAAAGTGGACCCCAGGCTCCCTGAGTCGTGGCATAAGCCGGGAAAACGCTAGGAAGGAGATTAAATTACACCAAAAACGTACTAAATTCATAAGCTTTTTACAGGAATAAAGGACTCTTAAATACCTACGCCAACACACTTTGTAGCACCGCTGAAATATCAAAAGTTTTTAGTTTTGTGTGTGTAAAAAATTCTGTGGCACGTGCAATGAAAACGATAATTCTTTACAACCTTTAGTAACTAAATGACCTGTGTCAATGTTAAAATGGTTCCATAAAGTATAAAAACGACTTAATATCTTTATTTTGCATTTAGCGTCCCATTACACATACACCGCCCATTATCGGTGCGTTTACTATATAGTATTGACAATTCTAGCAATCTCACTCAATTCACTCAAATTACGGGGTGTGCTGGGATTTCCTATTTCGGTTTAGTCGTAAAACCTATGAAATGAATTGATAAATTATCACTGAAAAACTAAAATTTATACAACCCTTTTCATTAAATAAATCAAACTTTTGAACTTCCGATTCGTCCCAACTTAATTAAAAAAAAAAACTTTTACAAACAGTAAAAGTGCTTGGTAAAGAAGACCGACAACTCCCAAACTCATCATCCAAGCCACTAGTTAAACACAAAAGTCTCAAGATTTCTTGTTAACACAACACTTGGGTCTTAAGGCGTGTTTACACATAGCACCCCCGCGTCCTTTCCCAACTTTGAGAGGTAACCCGTTAAGAGGATAGTGGACGTGCGGTTCTCTGGATAATACAATTTCTGCCGATAATCCTGCCAAACGGTGCACATCACATGAAATATGTACATCAAAAGTTTGTTGTATATATCTCATTTGTGTTAATATGTCAGATCTCTATGGGGATGTCCACCGGGCATCCGCCAGACAGTTTTTGCATACATTTAATTGCAGATACGGCAGATATGCCCGAACCTGTATAGCCTGCAATAGAGCTGTCATTCATAACACGCTTCACTGACATTTCCTATACAAAAATATTCTGCCAATTTTTGCTGGATGTATGGCTATTTGTAAGGTTACAAAGTACTAGACTTGTCAGCCCATACAATGATATGATTTTTCTGCATATTCTTTTGACAAAGGGGAAATAGTACGGTGCCATCAACTTGTATTGCAATTAATGGTTGCAACTCACAACAGACATTACCCTGTCTCCCAGGGAGCCCATCGCATACCACACCACGAACTTTGAAAATTGGCATTGACGGTAAAACCTCTTTGTCACTCCAATATACAAGTGTGACAGAGATGGAGATACAAATCCGCAACCGTTCGATTTTCGTGGTACTAGCTCTGCTAGTATTTCCTCCATTGGTAATCATAGCGAAATTTTTTTTATTGTACTACCTATAATTCCTTCCCTTTTAACCGATTACATAATTTGAAATGCGTTTTAGAGTTAGGTATATCTTCAAAGTTTTAATACTAAGGAATGCATTTAGTAACTTTTATTTCTATTTATTAGGTTAAAATTAGTTAACGGGATTGATGATCCTTTACGCTTAACCCTGGAAACGAGCGCGAAAATAGTAATATTTAGTTTCAACGCCTACTTTCAAAAACTTCAGCACTCAGCTATGCTCTTAAGCTATTCATATTGAGTGTTACGAGTATTATTATTGCTCAGTAGAGCCCCGTCCTGCCTCGCAATTTGCAGTAACTATAAGCAAGTTTTAAGAAACGGCGCCGAAGTTAGGTGAGGCTATTCCAGCAGGCTTATTAGGCCAACAGGAACCAAACGGCCGCAAAGCGCCAGTCCTTGGTTGGTGTAAGAAAATCTTTGTTACTCTCGGGCGTGTTTCTAAGTTATCTCTGCAGATGTGTGAAAACTACACCAATTTTGTGTTAGTTAGATCCTATCAAGAACATTACATGTAAATGCAATTTAATGTCAGTATGACTCACGAAAGTTTAAATTATAACACAAGTCCACTCCGCAGTTTTTATGCTGAAAAAAAGTTTTGAGATGTCATTTTAAAACAAGTCGGTTATTTTAGTTGGTACCAGAGGGTGTCCATGGTCCATAGTCGGTGGAAGTCTAGTTACATATATGGACAATCTCCGGTACCGACTAAAATAACCGATATTACATTACATCTTAAAACTTTTTTGCAGCATAAAAACTACGAATCGAGACTTGTGTTATAATTTAAACTTTCGTGAGTCATACTGACATTAAATTGCAACGGTTAACACTCACGTATTTTTATAACAATAGGCCCGATGCAGTCGAAACATGTCACGCCTATTGTGATAAAAATACGTGAGTGTTAACCGTTTCAATTTAATGTGAGACTTGTGTCTTTTTACATGTATTGTTTTTGATGGGATCTCATCTCTTTTTGTAGGTAGACCTTCTTTATTATAAGTACCTACATGCAATGCATTCGATATTTATACCGACATCGTAGTAGGTATAATATTTGCATGAACTACATATGGATGTTTTTTATAATTCGGTAAGCTATAAACTACTTGTGTATAATTTGGTGCATGTGGAGCATAGGATTCAAAAATATTGCTTGTATAAAATACAGGCAGGGCGTAATAACAATAATGGAGCATTCTCGGGAATTTCCCTACGAATGTTTTCTAGGTAAATAGATATTCCGTCTTGTAAGCCTTCATACTTAAATTTTGTAGGAATTCTTAAGCCCGTTGACGAGAACGAATTTAAGCTCCGTACCTACAGATAAGTAATCCTTCAATAAGTACTTACTCGTAACTGGAGAGGAAGGAAAATACAGCTGGATATGACCTTCCTTCTTTAGTGCAATAGTGATAATGGTCGTATGGAGGATTTTGTATCAATTTCGAAGAACTGCCTGAGACGGATGGATACAATTATCTTTAAAAAGTATCAGTTTTTGTATTTAATGAAGTTTAATTTCAGATAACTAATGTATTATCAAACCGCGATCAGAGTACGATTGAGCACATACGTAATTTATGAATTAATACATGAAATTACATTGTCACTGGTACAGTGTGCAGATTCATGAAAATGCTTATTTCCTTGCGAACAAATCCTAAAGCTTGGGTAAAAATATATTATATTACCAAATGAAATTAAATACATAGAGGTACCTGATGTAATTATTATATTTACACATAGACTATCCATTAAAGTTTTCAGAAGGACTTCGTCTTATCATTTTTATTATTAAAATATATTAACACATTAAAAACGATTTCTCGGCACCGACCTTTTAATTTTCCACGACTTTTCATATTGTACGTACCTATATTCAACAAATTTATTTTTGATGGGTGGTCCCGATTCGATCGAGGTTCAATGAAATGAAAATCGTGTAAAAAATAATGAGAGAGTTGTCAAATACTTGAATGATTTTATATTTTTTATAAAACAAATGACACAGCATTTAAATTAAACACTTTAGAACAGATTAACCGCATTTATTAACACCATGGCCCTATGTTTCGAGCCCTTTACAGCACTCGGTTTCACAGGGTTAAGATGATGACTTAGAGAAGGCGAATTCTCCGAAAGGCGAAACTATTTATGGGTATATCCTAGATTGACTTATAATTATATTTATTCTTTATATCTACTGTTGTGTTAACAGTACTTTCAAATCGACTTCTGATCGCGGTTTAATAATGAATGGTATCCGAATATGACACTAAATAGCTAAAGTCACCATATTCTCTTATGGCGCGGAAACGTGGACCTTGAAGAAAGCCGACCGTGACCGCCTTGATGCATTTGAGATGTGGTGCTGGCGTAAGATGCTGGGAATTCCCTGGACAGCACACCGGACCAACGTGTCGATCCTGCGTGAGCTCAAAATCCAGACTAGGCTTTCGACCGTCTGCTTACGTAGGATACTGGAGTACTTTGGCCACACTGTCAGGAAAAACAGTGATAACCTGGAAAAGCTGATGGTCACTGGCAAAATATAAGGAAAGAGACCTAGAAAGGGCGCTGGCCGGCCCGCCGCCTGCTTCCATGCAGCCTCCTTGCTTGCGCTTGCTTGCTTAGTTGGAGTTAAATAAGTCACGAGACGTACAGGCAAAAAAAAATTGAGTAATATGATATTCCTTTTTTTACTTAAATTAGAAAGCCAATGAAGTTGAGCCAAATAACTTGCAGCCAGCAGAACATAACATTGAATCCTGGTCAGGGCATTTATTTGTTTGTTTATCACAAATATTTGTTCCTGAGTTATGGATGTTTTCTATGTATTTAAGTATTTATATGTATCTATCTATTATATATATCGTCGTCTAGTACCCACAACACAAGCCTTATTGAGCTTACTGTGGGACTAGGTCGATTTGTGTAATATTGTCCTATAATATTTATTTATTTATTTATTTTATAACATACGTTGGCTGTCAGTAATCAATAGTTATTAGCGTGACCTATATTTATTTTTTATTGGACTTATACGTAAATATCTTCGTTTAACAAATTTAATTGATTATTTTAGTTTATTGGTGTCTCACCTATATTAAAACTAATTAGAGAATTATCGAAAACCTTTAATGTAAACTAAATATATTGACTTAGCTTTCATTTGTTTATTTAAAGACCCACGCACGTTTACTTACTAATCAATCAGAGATGAGATATTTTAACCTAAATAAACATACTGTTACGTTTGAGGGGTGGGTACTTTATAAAAAATGCACTAATTAACCACTAATTAAAACTGAGGCTTTATTTCTACTTACAAGACACCAAACACAGTACTTGAACACAATTATCACACACTAATTTAACGCACTCGTCACTTTTACCTCACTCCGATTCGCTCTTGATCCGCACTGTATCGCATTCAGAATTGAACTACTCTGTGGCTGCAGGCTGCCGCTATATATACCCGTCGGCGGTACTCCTGATGGTTCCAGAATGTTCCAGCCAAATCTCGCCTCGACAGGTCGGCTTCGATTCTAGTAAGTTCGCGAGTAGGTACCTAAGTACTTCTCGCGATGCTTCTAGACGCGGCTGGGTACTAGGCAGGTGTGTCCGCGAGTATTCGAGAACGTTCTCGACTCTTACCGTCTCTTTCTATAGGTACTTCTCTTTCACACCCTTCTCGAATGTTCCGTATAGCTATCTCTTTCTAAGAGTGCTGTCTCTTTCACACACTTCTCGAATGTTCCGTATAGCTACTAGGCAGGTGTGTTCGCGAGTACTCCAGAACATTCTCGATTCTTGCCGTCTCTTTCTATCCTTCTCTTTCACACACTTCTGGAATGTTCCGTATAGCTGGCTCTTTCTAAGAGTGCTATCTCTTTCACTCCTTCGAGAAATTTCGCCATATACTGATTTGTACTTCAGGGGCCCATAAGGGGTCCTGAAAACGCCTGAAAACGGGTTTTCAGGTTATTGTGCCATCTGGTAGAGGGTGGCCTGAAACGAACTGAAAACATGTTTCAGGCGCCTGAAAACAACGGTAACTGGGGTAAATTTTGAATCTTCTAGTATGTGAAAGAGGCACCTCTAAAACGGCCTGAAATCACTTTTCAGCCTGCTGAAAACGCTTCTAAGGCAAGAAAAATCACATTTGAAGTTTTGTTCACATGACCGGCGTAACACTACCCCCTCCTAAGACATGCTCGTCCCGAGCATCATCATTATTGCCGTGGTATTTCGCCAGCCGATCAACGTGAACAATCTTACATGGGCTTCGTGAATTTCGCTGTATCCGATACGTGACGTCGTTGATTTTTGTGACCACTTTATATGGCCCTTCCCAATTCGGAGACAGTTTCGGAGACTTCCCTTTCTTTCGCATCGGGTTATGTAGCCACACAAATGAACCTTCCTCGTACCCCATTTGGTTAGACTTCCTGTCATATCGAGTCTTCATTTTTGTGCTAGATTGAAGCCCTTGTTCACGAACTAGGCTGTGAACGTCATCAATCCGATCCCTTAAATTGCACGCATATTCTGTGATGCACCTTGGAGTATCCGGGGGTCGACCAGTTAGGAGATCAGCAGGTAACCGAAGCTCTCTTCCAAAATTCGCATACGCTGGCGTAACTGCCGTACTTTCATGGGTTGCTGACCTGTATGACATCAAAAAGAGAGGAATATGCCGGTCCCAATCTTTTTGGTGAGTCTCAACAACTTTGGCCAGGTGTCTCTCCAACGTCTGATTGAATCTTTCGACCATTCCATCCGATTGTGGGTGATATGCAGTAGTCCTAGTCTTATGCAGTCCCATGATTCGACAAGTCTCCTGAAATACCGCAGATTCAAAATTTCTGCCTTGGTTACTGTGTATTTCCAGGGGTACTCCGAAGCGGCAACAAACTTCATTCACTAACTTTTCTGCAACGGTGACTGCTTCCTGATTAGGAATGGCAAATGCCTCAGGCCATTTGGTGAAGTAGTCCATTACGACAAGTATGTACTTGTTGCCAGAGTCTGTTGTTGGGAATGGCCCTGCCACATCTAACGCAACCCTTTCCCAGGGCGCACCGACGTTGTACACCTTGAGTGCACCTCTGCTTCGGGTCTGCGGTCCTTTAACCGAAGCACAGTTTACACACTTTTTGCACCAATTTTCGACATCTTCACGGCAGTGAATCCAATAAAACCGCTGTCGAATTTTCATTAAGGTCCTTTTCACTCCAAGGTGTCCACCAGAAATACCGTTGTGGAAACTCTCTAATACATCTTTCACTCTTTTTCTCGGGACGACAACTTGTAGGTGAGCATCTTTCCCATTAGCCGATTCCCATTTCCTGCATAGTACACCGTTATGCATAAGCAAGCTGTCCCATTGTGCCCAGTAGCTTTTTGTTATCGTACTCATTGGAGCTACTTCACACCATTTTGGTTTGACTACACCCGCATTAATCCACTCAAAAATGGGTTTCACGTCGGGGTCCTCTTTTTGTGCTTGTTGCATGACTTCATCGCTCCATTCCTCACTAACGGTGTCTGTCCTCAACATCCTCAAACATTCCTTGCCCTCTTGTTTAACACAATGCTTACAGTCATCTGGGCAAGGTCTTCGAGATAGAGCATCCGCGTTTCCGTGCAATTTCCCACTGCGATGTTCGATGACAAAGTCATATTCCTGAAGCTGTTCAATCCACCTGGCCACCTGTCCCTCGAGATTCTTAAATTCCAACAACCATTTCAGGGCAGCATGATCAGTCCTAATTCTAAATCTTCGCCCTAACAGGTATTTACTGAAATGCTGTAAAGTCTTAACAACTGCCAGTAGTTCCCTCCGTGTGACGCAGTAATTTCTCTCAGGTTTTGACAACGACTTACTAAAGTAGGCGATTACGACTTCGTTATCTCCCTTCTTTTGTGACAGAACGCCTCCAATACCTGTATTACTCGCATCCGTGTCAACAATAAAATCAACTTCTGGATCTGGATAACCCAGTATTGGAGTTTGGCAGAGTCTTTGCTTGAGGTTGTTGAAACTTTCCGTACACCGCTCGGTCCAATCAAATTGTCGCTTTTCTTCAGTCAGTTCATGCAACGGTTTTGCGATATCTGAAAAGTTCTTCACAAACCGCCTGTAGTATGAACATAGTCCTAAGAAGGCACGTACAGCAGTTTTGTCCTTTGGTATCGGCCAATCCTTCACGGCGCTAACCTTTTCAGGGTCTGTCTGAATGCCATCCTTCGAAATCACATGTCCCAAATAATTGACTTTTCGTTTGAAGAGTGAACATTTCTTTGGACTCAGTTTAAGGTTTGCCTCTCGTAACTTAGATAATACTTGCTCCAATTTGTTGAGGTGATCATCGAAGTCTCTTCCAACGATGATTATGTCATCCAAATAGACCAAGCAAGTGTCACCTAATAGACCAGCTAGTATCTGTTCCATCAACCTCTCAAATGTTGCCGGTGCGTTACATAATCCAAACGGCATGACATTAAACTGCCAGAGTCCCTTTCCGGTCGAAAAAGCAGACTTCTCTTTATCTTTATCCTTGATTTCGACTTGCCAATAGCCACTTTTTAAATCCAACGTTGAAAACCATTTCATTCCATTCAAAGTCTCTAAAGTGTCATCGATTCGGGGCAATGGATAGCTGTCTTTCTTAGTTACATCGTTCAGGCGGCGGTAGTCGACGCAGAACCTCATAGTCCCGTCCTTCTTCTTCACTAAAACTACGGGTGAACACCACGGGCTGGTTGAGGGTTCGATAACGCCGCTCTTCCTCATTTCTTCAATCATGTCCTCTACTTCCTTCTCTCAAGCTACTGGAACTCGCCGAGGTCGTTGTCTGATAGGTGTAACTTCACCAGTGTCGATCTCGTGTTGTACTACTCCAGTCCTTCCGATGTCACTGTCGTGCGCAGAAAAAACATTGCTGTATCGCAACAATAATTTCCGTGCCTTAGTCTGCTCTTCCTTGGTAAGGTCGTTACTTGACCCATCCAATAACCTTTCTATGTCGATTGAAGACAGAGTATCTCGAGATTCCTTAGCCTCTATAGGGTTCTGACAGCTTCGTATCCATGAAATTTCCTCGCATGATCCAACCAGAGCTCCTTTATTAAGGACGCACTCAGTGTCACTAAGGTTAAGAACTCTCACAAATGCTTTAGATGATGTAGTTACCACCGTGCGGGCTGCCATCCATGGTTTATCATTGCTGACTTTTTCCACAATTACGCATCGACGACATCCTTGTTTCGTGTCACATGGCAATCGTACAGGAACTAGCACCTGTGCCTTCGGCTGGAGGATAGTCCTTTTACTACAGTAAACATTTCCACTTACCCCACCCTCCATGGGCACCTCATCAGATCCGCATTTCAAGACTCCAACTTTTAAGTCAATTTTACAACCATGGCCTCTCATAAAATCCAGTCCAATAATGCAGTCATCAATTATGTTAGCAACGATCACTTTATGCCAGTAGCTTTTCTCACCAATTTTTAAAGCTACTCCTCTCTCCCCCTGGATGGGAATGTACTGGCCGGTAGCGGTTTGCAGCTGGAGATGCCTAGGTCGGACTAGATGACCTCTGGTCAGACCTGGGTCTGTTTCAGTAGCCGAGAACTGATCACCGTCCGAGAAGCTCCGGTGTCGATGGTGAGGTGACATGGTATTCCACCAATTTCTCCCATGACGATCAGACTATTCCCGTCGTTAACCTGTGAGATCACTATTGGGACATTTCGACCACCAGCCAGCACTCGTCCCTTAGTCCTGGCTTTTATTCGTTTCCCTGCTGCGGCTCTGAGACAATAGAGCCAGTTGTCCTTGGCACCAGGGTTTGCCCTCGTTCGTTCCCACTGCGATTTTTCGGGCAGCTGGTTTGGATGTGGCCGCGCTCTCCACAACGGTAACATCGTGGCCCAAACTCACGACGGGGTGCAGTCGGCTCTCTTGCTGACACTTCACGCACCCTGAAAGGTCTTGATGGATCCTGGCGGACAGCTTCCACTTCTAGAGCGTGGGCCATCGCGTCCTTCAGAGTCCCATGGTGCCCTAATCGAACTGCCGCTCGCACTTCCAGGTCCCGTATTCCGTCAACGAAGGCCTGCACAAGCGTGGTGTCTACGAAAGAGGCAGATGTACGTTGGTACGCCTTTCTGACCAACTTCTCAATTTCCAGGGCCCACTGTTGTAAGGTCTCATTACGGCCCTGTGTTCTATCCTTCAGCTGAGCTCTGTAGACGTGTTCAAGGTGGCTATCACCATAACGGGCCTCCAACGCTTCTAGAAGCCGGTCGTATGATTTCTCTTCTCCTAAGGCTTCGAGTATTGTAAGAGCCTCGTCACGAAGCGCTAGGGTTAGAGCTGTCCTGGCTTGCTCCTTACTCCAGCCGTTAGCCTGAGACACGGACTCGAACTGCAGCTTATATGCTGTCCACGAAGATGTGCCGTCAAAAGGAGGTACCTTAAACCTACCACTTCCTGACATGGGTGCATCTGATACGCAGGTACTCGTACCACTGGCCACTTTTATTTCCAGTTTCTGGAGGCGGTTCTTGTAGGTTTCAACTTTGTCCTTGACGTCATTAACGGTTTCCTTGACGTCATTAACGGTTACCTTGACGTCCGTCAATTGTGTTGCGTGCTGAGAAACTTGAACGTCTAAGTCTATTAGTTTCCCCTGGACTTCACTCATCTCCCGCTTCCATTCAGTCGTGGTCTCATGTACCTCCATGAGCATACGCGCCTGTTCTTCTTGTTTCGCGAGTTGACCACGTAGCTCCTCCTTCAGTTCTCTCCGGAGAATTTCCGATTGTTCTTGTTGTTGTCTCGCTTGTTCACGTTGTTCTCTCGCTTGTTGCTCTTGTCTTATAGCTTGTTGCTTCAAGAGCAGAAATATCGCATTGATGTCTACGTCTTGCTTGGCGGGGGCGGTTGAGTCCGATGAACCGGCTTCTGGTGCCGGATTCTGACTTGCTGCAGCTTGGCTCCGGGTCTGAACTCCCATCGGCACGTCCTCACTGGCTGCATCATGACTCCGGGTCTTGTCTCCCGTAGGCACGTCCTCACGTGGCGTCAATGGCATTTTCTATCCCACTTCTGACACCAAATGTTACGTTTGAGGGGTGGGCACTTTATAAAAAATGCACTAATTAACCACTAATTAAAACTGAGGCTTTATTTCTACTTACAAGACACCAAACACAGTACTTGAACACAATTATCACACACTAATTTAACGCACTCGTCACTTTTACCTCACTCCGATTCGCTCTTGATCCGCACTGTATCGCATTCAGAATTGAACTACTCTGTGGCTGCAGGCTGCCGCTATATATACCCGTCGGCGGTACTCCTGATGGTTCCAGAATGTTCCAGCCAAATCTCGCCTCGACAGGTCGGCTTCGATTCTAGTAAGTTCGCGAGTAGGTACCTAAGTACTTCTCGCGATGCTTCTAGACGCGGCTGGGTACTAGGCAGGTGTGTCCGCGAGTATTCGAGAACGTTCTCGACTCTTACCGTCTCTTTCTATAGGTACTTCTCTTTCACACCCTTCTCGAATGTTCCGTATAGCTATCTCTTTCTAAGAGTGCTGTCTCTTTCACACACTTCTCGAATGTTCCGTATAGCTACTAGGCAGGTGTGTTCGCGAGTACTCCAGAACATTCTCGATTCTTGCCGTCTCTTTCTATCCTTCTCTTTCACACACTTCTGGAATGTTCCGTATAGCTGGCTCTTTCTAAGAGTGCTATCTCTTTCACTCCTTCGAGAAATTTCGCCATATACTGATTTGTACTTCAGGGGCCCATAAGGGGTCCTGAAAACGCCTGAAAACGGGTTTTCAGGTTATTGTGCCATCTGGTAGAGGGTGGCCTGAAACGAACTGAAAACATGTTTCAGGCGCCTGAAAACAACGGTAACTGGGGTAAATTTTGAATCTTCTAGTATGTGAAAGAGGCACCTCTAAAACGGCCTGAAATCACTTTTCAGCCTGCTGAAAACGCTTCTAAGGCAAGAAAAATCACATTTGAAGTTTTGTTCACATGACCGGCGTAACAATACCAACATTGCCAACTTACATTTGATGTCAAACAAAACCGAGTAATAATCATAGCAATAGGTAACCCGGACGCCGGAAAATTTGTAAGTTTACGGAAACCTCAAATATACAATATTGTTTGTTTGTGAAACTCGATCAGGAAGTAATAGTACCAAACTAATGTTATGATTTCGATAAGTGGGTAATAGAGGCATTTACATTAGGTCTACTGTTAAAACAGGCACACTATTTTATAGTATTTATAATACTATAAATACTATAAAATAGTGTGCCTTATTTAGGTACCTTGGTTTTATCCTTAAACAATGTACTTAGGTACAAACGGACAATATTTCAAAACCTATTTACCTAAGTATGAATTCAAAAATGACAAGCCCTAGTCTAGGAGCTTGACAAGTTTGTGGGATATCGTTGAGTAGCTATGTCGCGGCGCGAACGATAAAATTTAATAAGCCCTCTAAATGATACACAAATGCGACACTTTGCAATGTTGGCGTCTTTTCATATGAGACGACACAAATATTTTTAGTATTCAAATTTTATTCCTTCGGGAAGGGTTAAAATGTTATACCTCAAAAACTCTAACTCAACAATATCGTCAAAATAGTATTTAAACACTAACCTAAAGTTCAACGACATAGTTTTCGATGTGAACGCTGTTGAGGTGTTCGGTTATAGCTTCTGGACTGGACTCTGTGCTGAAAAAGCATCCGTGAACCACTGACGGTGGTGGTTATTGCGATTGCACTGCCTTTTATTAACAAGTTATTAAACTTTTTCCGTTTTTGAGGTGTTCTTACTTGTTTTTGATTGTTGGAGTTCTCGTCGTCCGAAGACTTTGTTGGTTTCTTTATTTGAATTTCTTTTAACGGCGATATAACGTGACTAAGTGTAGGTAATTGATAACAACTAAAATACTTGTAATTGAATAACATCCTTTTATTAATAATTAAAAAAAATTTTGTACCTAATTAAGGGTTAACTGAAGATTTTATTCATTGAAATAACAACAAATTAAAATAAATATCTTAAAATTAAACTTGCCTGTATAAATGGTAACTTATAAAAATAAACAAAATTCAGCTGCAGACATACGTTAGCGTAATAATAGAGATAATTTAAAACTGCTCATTACGAGTACACACTTTAAGTTTTAAAAAAGTAGCTTTCGTAACACAGGTTTCATTTCAGACAATGACTCGCTCTCGGCTCTGCGCTAACTGACTAAAATCAACGTTCCCGCGCCAGCACGCCGGCGCTAGTAAATTGGCTTAGTGATTCAGCTAATCTGATCGAGTGGGGCAGTAGGTACCAGCGGTCGACAGGAAAGGAATCGAAGAACACTGCACTGACTAAGTCCAACGTTCTAGCGACAGCCCGCCGCTGGTAAATTGGTGAAGTGATTCAGCTAATCTGATCGAGTGGAGTAGTACCAGCGGTCGATAGGAAACGAACTCGATCGATTAAACTTGATTGCCTTGATATAATTATTGGAAATCGTCTGTACGTAGTTTATGAATTGAATTATTGGAAGAAAAAAGTACTGGTTAGTAAGTATTAGGAATTGGGCTGTACTCCCCATCTTAACGCGGGTTGGAAACTTAAAGTACATACACTTTTGAAGTTCTTCTACATATATTTGACAATATTTTATGTAACAGTTCTCAAGAAAATCGACTTGTATAAATTAAACTACAACTGGATAATATGGTGATATTTCCATTGTTTTATACATGTGAAAAGGTTAGAAGTTAAAACAGCTGATACAATACACCGGAGAGCACACTGTCGAGCGCTTTTGCGAAATAAACGTCTTGATGCCAAGAGCAAATAAAATACGATATTGTCAAGAGAATAAAAGCAAATAATATTTACTATAGAATTACTAAGCAAATGTATCCGTACATGCACGGTTAGTAGGTACATGACGGGGCTCGAATTTTGTTGCGGTTAAGAGAGAGACCTGTCACTTTGTCCAGCGGCCTTACAATGAAGTCTTAACGCGATTCAGTTGACGACCTAAACTGAGTCGCTGCCATACAACTGAGCACAGTTAAGAACCTGAACTGAATCGCGTTAAGACGATGACGTCTTACCATGAGGTAAGGCCCCTGTTCTGTCACTATTCTGATTACATAACTACAGGTGTTTCTCTCGAGCACGACAAAACCCTAGCAGGCCAATTATCACATTCCGTGCCACTGACCCAATATCGAGTTTGTAGCCGCTTTTCGCTACACTCGTAGCGTACGCGCTACGCACGTAGAGTGCGACCACGCTAACTTTGCACTGGTTTGGCACAGGCACACTATTTTATAGTATTTATAATACTATAAATACTATAAAATAGTGTGCCTTATTTAGGTACCTTGGTTTAATCCTTAAACAATGTACTTAGGTACAAACGGACAATATTTCAAAACCTATTTACCTAAGTATGAATTCAAAAATGACAAGCCCTAGTCTAGGAGCTTGACAAGTTTGTGGGATATCGTTGAGTAGCTATGTCGCGGCGCGAACGATAAAATTTAATAAGCCCTCTAAATGATACACAAATGCGACACTTTGCAATGTTGGCGTCTTTTCATATGAGACGACACAAATATTTTTAGTATTCAAATTTTATTCCTTAGGTATCTTATACACCTCCGACGTAGAAACGGTAGGTGTTTGTATAGTAAAGTTAGCGTAGCTAAAATATTTCTAGTATTTTATATAAACGACAGAATGAGTAACTTACAGTGAATCGTCCTAGTCCTAAGGCTGACGATTCTTAAGTTTGAATACCTATAAGACGAACATTTTGACAGAGTATAGCCTCCCATTAGCAATAACACTAAAAAACGCAGTACCACTATATTAACAAAGTATTTTCCCCGGCCTCTTATTTCATCCCCCTATTAATTACAAACCAAGACTTTCTACTAAGCCATTAAAGTTTATATTTTATTAAATTAATAATGGAAAGAGGAGCTCTCGTAATTTCGTTTTGATATGCAACGAGAGCTCACCACAGGCAATGAGGTCAGGGATTCAAAGTTCATCGCAGTGCGGAAACTAAAACTACAAATGAGCGCTGCTTTTAATTAATTCGGAAACGTTGGCTGGCGTATACGTGATGCTAGTGTTCAACTTTCGGTAAATGAAAGACAAGGTATTTTTATTTTGTAAACGAGGCTCAGTTACATACATTCAGGTAAAGTTCATAAAATCTGCAATCATTGTATGATACCTTTTTGTCCGCTTTTTAACTCGATACACTCAGTTTCACTTTTTGTTTTGTTTCTTAACACATTCAGTGCCAGTATTAACTGAGCGTACCGTAAGTACCGTAACAAGTAAGTAGGTATGTATAGTTGAGCCAAGAGAAGTCTTCCTGCCAAATTTTTTAGAAGTATGGCATAATACAATGTCACTGCCAAGTGTGCCAAACCAGTGCAAAGTTAGCGTGGTCGCACTCTACGTGCGTAGCGCGTACGCTACGAGTGTAGCGAAAAGCGGCTACAAACTCGATATTGGGTCAGTGGCACGGAATGTGATAATTGGCCTGCTAGGGTTTTGTCGTGCTCGAGAGAAACACCTGTAGTTATGTAATCAGAATAGTGACAGAACAGGGGCCTTACCTCATGGTAAGACGTCATCGTCTTAACGCGATTCAGTTCAGGTTCTTAACTGTGCTCAGTTGTATGGCAGCGACTCAGTTTAGGTCGTCAACTGAATCGCGTTAAGACTTCATTGTAAGGCCGCTGGACAAAGTGACAGGTCTCTCTCTTAACCGCAACAAAATTCGAGCCCCGTCATGTACCTACTAACCGTGCATGTACGGATACATTTGCTTAGTAATTCTATAGTAAATATTATTTGCTTTTATTCTCTTGACAATATCGTATTTTATTTGCTCTTGGCATCAAGACGTTTATTTCGCAAAAGCGCTCGACAGTGTGCTCTCCGGTGTATTGTATCAGCTGTTTTAACTTCTAACCTTTTCACATGTATAAAACAATGGAAATATCACCATATTATCCAGTTGTAGTTTAATTTATACAAGTCGATTTTCTTGAGAACTGTTACATAAAATATTGTCAAATATATGTAGAAGAACTTCAAAAGTGTATGTACTTTAAGTTTCCAACCCGCGTTAAGATGGGGAGTACAGCCCAATTCCTAATACTTACTAACCAGTACTTTTTTCTTCCAATAATTCAATTCATAAACTACGTACAGACGATTTCCAATAATTATATCAAGGCAATCAAGTTTAATCGATCGAGTTCGTTTCCTATCGACCGCTGGTACTACTCCACTCGATCAGATTAGCTGAATCACTTCACCAATTTACCAGCGGCGGGCTGTCGCTAGAACGTTGGACTTAGTCAGTGCAGTGTTCTTCGATTCCTTTCCTGTCGACCGCTGGTACCTACTGCCCCACTCGATCAGATTAGCTGAATCACTAAGCCAATTTACTAGCGCCGGCGTGCTGGCGCGGGAACGTTGATTTTAGTCAGTTAGCGCAGAGCCGAGAGCGAGTCATTGTCTGAAATGAAACCTGTGTTACGAAAGCTACTTTTTTAAAACTTAAAGTGTGTACTCGTAATGAGCAGTTTTAAATTATCTCTATTATTACGCTAACGTATGTCTGCAGCTGAATTTTGTTTATTTTTATAAGTTACCATTTATACAGGCAAGTTTAATTTTAAGATATTTATTTTAATTTGTTGTTATTTCAATGAATAAAATCTTCAGTTAACCCTTAATTAGGTACAAAATTTTTTTTAATTATTAATAAAAGGATGTTATTCAATTACAAGTATTTTAGTTGTTATCAATTACCTACACTTAGTCACGTTATATCGCCGTTAAAAGAAATTCAAATAAAGAAACCAACAAAGTCTTCGGACGACGAGAACTCCAACAATCAAAAACAAGTAAGAACACCTCAAAAACGGAAAAAGTTTAATAACTTGTTAATAAAAGGCAGTGCAATCGCAATAACCACCACCGTCAGTGGTTCACGGATGCTTTTTCAGCACAGAGTCCAGTCCAGAAGCTATAACCGAACACCTCAACAGCGTTCACATCGAAAACTATGTCGTTGAACTTTAGGTTAGTGTTTAAATACTATTTTGACGATATTGTTGAGTTAGAGTTTTTGAGGTATAACATTTTAACCCTTCCCGCATTGTACATTTTGGAGTCCTATAAGTTAATTTGTTCGAAAACATAACGATCTTTTTTCAAAATATAAAATCCTCAATACCCAAATGCATAACCTACGCCCACGAAATATTATGCTGAAAGCTGCCCCTTTTAAACTTCAAATGTCTAATAAAGGTCCCCATGTAATGGCAATTAAATTTTTTAACAGAATTCCCAGATATATTTCAGAACTGGAAAACTATACAAGTTTTGTAAACCAACTTAAGGTGTACCTTATACATTTGTGTCCATACTCTATGCTAAACTTCTCGGAAATTGAAATTTAATGTAATGTGTTCCTACTTGTCTTTTATTACCTGTGATAATTAAGTACAATTACCTTTAATTTTACTTTATTTATTATAATTTAGAATAGTAAAAATAATGATGTGATATTTCTATGTTATGCTTTAATTTAATTTGGTATAAATTTGTCCTGGATTAAATATTGCTACGTCCTAGTATTAGCCCTAGGTCCATGATTATACTGGTTTACACAAATGAACAATAAATACCATGGTTGCAAGAAATAAATGAATTGAATTGAATTGAATTTAACTAGATCGCTCGTAATAAAGAATAAGGCTCGGCAATATTTACTACGGAGTCGCGACTCTTGGTCCGTGGAGCCTCAGTGCCCATCAACTATTCAACAAGCTGTCCACAAGACTTGTCGACACTACTGTCGAGGTGGTAGGGTAAACCCTACAGTGAATGAACACCCCCCAGCAAATGAACAAAATCACGTCAATCACTTGTAGTATTTTTTTTTTCTTTTTAAGAAATCAATTTCCTAAACAAATGGTAAATTTTGGTTTTTTTTTCGATAAAATTTTATTTGCTTAAATTATGAGTTAATAAATTATGAGTGAACCTTTTATAAATAAGTGTAAGTACACTTTGTTCACATATTTTGCCAAGAAGTATAATTTAAATTGTACTGTTCCATTACTAGCTTATAAAATGTTTTCAAACCAGTTATTTAACGGAGTGTTAATTTACTGGCGTGAGCACAATTTAATTTTTATTCCATATACGTTAACGTAATGGTATTAGCTTGTTTCTGATGTATTCAGCCAATATTGGAACATGAAAAAACAATCCATATTTTTATAGTCCATTTACTGGATTTTTCATGCCTTTATATGAACAGATAGATATATGGATTGTTCATTGACTAGATTTCTTCTAATTCTATGGATGGACATACGAAATACATACGTGTACAAATATTAATAAAAAGTCCATTATTTTACCATCGTCGTTTAGACTCGTATTTTCTTTCGCATGTTGTTTCTTGTTTAAAGATTTTTTTATTTTTATTGCTATATATTTGCTTCTATTTGCTTCTATTTTATTTTATGGCTTATGACTATTTTCTATGTTCTATTTTAAATGGTGCCTCAATGTTTTATGTAATAATTACAAAAGAAAGTTTTTATAATGATTTCATAATGCTGATTTACCAAATCTAAATAATGTTCAATCTAAATCACATTCTAGTTTGTTGAATGACGTTTGATTAAAAAGCATAATATTATAAAAACAATTAATGAATACTGAGAAATTATTTTTCTAAATTGAAAAAATGTTAAAGTTTTCATTTACTGGTGGTCTTACCCTAGCTTCCTTGCACAACGTATTAGCTTTGCAATTCAGCGGGGAAATGCTGCCAGCATTCTCGAGACCACCCCGCGGGACACAATTTTTTTAGAATATTTCAGGAGTCAAACTACTTCCTGGTAGTTGACTTAAATCGGAAGGCTTAAATAAAACGGTTTGAGCGTGAAGACATAACAGACAGAGTTACAAACACACATAAATCAAAATATTTAATAAAATAATTTGATTTGTTTCGTCAAAAAGATATTAGTATGGATTTGTGGTACTTTCAACTCCCGGGGTTAGCCATGTAACCCGGATTTATGCGCTTTTTGTATGAAATTCGACAGCTTTAGTAACTTAGTTTTTTTTTTTAATTTATTGATCTAAACCTTTACATGACATTACAGTATAATTTAACCAATGCGTCACGAAACATAGACTAACAAAATAATGATTATTTTTAGAACATTTCAAGTATAGGATCATTTAGAGTAATAAATGATTTTATAAAGGCACATTCGAGCTTAACTAGCGGCTAACGATGGGTGGTGCAAGTGGGCCTTAATATTTTACTTTTGTAAGTTTGCATGTGTTTATATAGCTTTTAATTTAACCTCTCGTCTTCCCATGTGGAAGTATATTACCCGTCGCATACGGCATTTTAACACGCGTTTTACGTGTCACGAATGCCGACTCGCACGTAGCAAGGTACGTGATTTGCAGTATTCATGTCGGTTAAAGACTGCAAACTAAAAGAAAATGAAATCAGGCTTAATTTACAAGCGTAATTAACCGAATGTTTATTTTAACTTGGCTCGCAGAATAGTGAGCACTTAAATTGGAATTTTTCAAGGAGCTTTTTATATAGTATAAGGTAGATTGCCCAGTGGATGACACTGACCTAGTGGATGACATTTTCACAGATTATTAAAAACTAGCTTTAACCCGCGGCTTCGCCCGCGTACTAAACGTAATTTTCAACCGTCATACAAAAAAGGAGGTTTTTTTATTTATTTCACGTCCGCTAAGTCGGATAAAATAGTCGTAACTATTCTTCTTTCCCCTTTACAAACTTTGGGCCATCATTTTACCCCTATTTTTAAAAATCCTATCTATGTGCACCCCTTCACCTTATAAGAAACCTATGTTCGTACCAAATTTGGAATCTCTAGAACCAGAAATAAACATAAAAACGACACCCATATTGATATTTTGAGATTTCAACCCCATCGCACCCCATCAGGGAAGATGGTACCTCACGTCCGCCTCGTTGGATGTTGAAATTGTTATTGTTTTCGAAATCAGCGACCCGATAAACCATAAAAACGATAACCATGTTGTTTTTATACTTTTTCACCCCTTTTCCCCCTTTTAGGGGCTGAATTCTCAAAAAACCTGAAACACGTGTTAACTCATTTATCTTTATAAATACTCCTTTAAAGTTTCAAATATAATAGTCCAACTAATATTTTCCCCATACAACCTTTGGACCTCCAAATCACCCCCTTAGGGGGTAAATTTTGAAAAATCCTTTATTAATGCACCTCTAGACTTTATAAGGAACCAACGTGCCAAATTTGGAATCTCTAAGACCAGCGGTTTGGGCTGTGCGTTGATATGTCAGTCAGTCAGCTTCTTCTTTTATATATATGGATATAAGAAAGCGGTTGTTATTATAATCACAAAACACCGCCCATTGCCATCCATCCATTAACATGTATTAACAGTCGTTAATGCCATCGTTGATTGTTTGTAGTAAAACTTTCATCGATTCGTTGAATAATTTTTGTGATTAGGTGCTTTAGTCGGTTTTGAGCTGGCGCGCTTAGGAAATCTGTTAACACTGTGCATTGTAAAAGTGAAGAGTAAAACAGGATTTATTTCGTTATTGATAAGTGTCTTTTAAAACTGTTGTTTAATTATAATAGTGTATTTAAAATTGATTAATTTGTATATGTTAGTATTTTGGAGGCATGTCATACACAGGGACAAAATTATAGCATATTTTATGATTTTATAGAACTTAATGATTTTGATCTTTTTTAGGCCAAAAGTTAAAGCGTTCGACTTTGTCATTATTATTAATGTATCTGCAGTTCAGTAATCATCTGAAAACTTGATGCAACGCCCTGTCATACACTGGGACACCGATTCCATTTTTCCGTAGTCATCCATTTGAAATTTTGCATGTCATCCACCGGTACAATTTAAATTTTTTAATTATTTATTAATGGTTTGAGAAATATACTATTAATGTTTCCTATAACCTTGAGGAAGAACCTGTCTATAGATTTGCATCTACATACAGTAAGTATGTTTCATAGTTAAATAGTTTTCTTCGTAAATATCTGAATTTCCTTCTTATCATCCACTGGGCCGCTTCCTGTAGGTATTCGGACGTTCTCATCGGAGCTGAGAGCTTGATGCCAAGCGTTAATAAATAAAATCCCAGACGACTTGTTGCAACATCTTATTAGTTCGTTTACGGAGTTCGCACTGGCCTGCAGTATTCACGTACTTTTATGAATAAGATTGGCTACGTCAGCCACGTGCGAGAACACTGAAGACGGCAATATAGTTGACAGCAGTCATCGTGGCCAAATTCGGCCCTATCCACTTATTTCACCTACTTTTCAAATTAAAGCTAGAGCGAAATAGCTTACGCCCCCTGCACCACTGGTGACATGATAAATATTTATACCTACACTTATAAACATTTGACCTGTTTCCTGGCGTTTGATGACGTTGGATTTCTTCTTATTTAGGTACCTAAATAATCAAGAGCCGTAAAATGAGAATGTACATATCTAAATAACAAACTTACTATTTTAGCTTACTAGCAATATAAACATACTCGTATATGCTCGAAGTAAATGTTACACAAGCCGCGACACTGATAATACACCGATATCAAGGAATAAGTGTTCGCGAACGTGTACCAAAAAGTGCGTAGTATTAACAATTCAGGATGACTCACACCAATCCAATCCGATCCGATTCAATCCGGGACGATCTGTCAGTTTCTATAGAAAACTTCACGTGACCTCTGAGAGCTCCCAGATATCATGTGATTCTTTCTATCGAAACTGACACATCGTCCCGGATCGGATCGTATTGGTGTGAGTCATCCTTTAATTGGCATAATCCTTTACAATCTTACAGCAACTCATTCACGTTTGTCATTTATATTAGGTACTGAAAGCAAAATATTATCACAACAATAACGAGTCTAAGGCAATCTAAGTCACACTTACTATTATCATAACAAAACATGACTATGAACATCGTAACAATCAGACTAAGAGCTGACTACGGAAATAGGTATGCAATGAGTATAGCGACGCTCTTTGACGTCGCCGGGCGGGGTGATCTGCGCCTGTATTTTTGTACACACGATTATGAAGGTCCACTCTAATATAAAAGTATTGGCCTAGGCCACGTTAAATGAGGCACTTTTACCGCACCTTGGACGTCACCTGGGACTACTTTTCCCCCATTAAAACTCAGAGCTCTATAAATTGCACCCCTTAAATTGATTTTAGAACCTTTGTTGCCCATCCACTGTCGCACCCACCGCTTAACAGCTGCCAGGAGTCCGGACTAATTAATAACGATAGTATAGATCACGAATTAGAGGGGTTTCGTGGCTCTACAAATTGCATACCTGTTTCCGTAGCTAGCTCTCCCTCTTAACAAAAGCAGGGTAACATTCCCCAAACCATCGTTCTAATTAACAGTATCGCTCTTCTTAATATGACACAATTAATCACAGATCCTTTATGTACGTCTGTGGGCCATTTCCTTACGCAAAACGTTAACTTTGTATTGTTAAGTTAAATTAATGCGAAAGATGTCAGAAAGCGATATTAATTGCCACGTCGTCCCAGCAAATATTCACATTTAGGCAACTGCACCGCCATTGCGTGGTAATTACGACATTAATATCTGCGACTCCACATACTGAACGTGTAAGGCTTGATAAACTGCGGTGTAACACAATGAGACTGTTTTATTTACTTAAGAGGCTGACACCAGACAAATTAACTTGACAGTATAGGTCATTCAAAAATAGCAATCGTGTGAGGGGTTATAAAGAACAGCGTAGGTATGAGTAAAAAAATGCATTAAAACTGATTGAAGATGATTTATAACACGTAGGTGCGTAATTTCAAGTGAAATTCATATTATGCATAAAATTAATCTAATAAAGATTAATTTTAAAATGTTAAAATGACATAAAACCACAAAAAATTAAAGAAAAAATAAAAGTAACTTCTAAATAAAAATCTGGCTCCAGCTCGATGCCTTGTGGCATAGTGCCAAGGAGGCTGACGGCATTGCCGCGCTGGACGGCAATACCAAGGCGTTGCGCGAGGTGCCAGCGGTTCTAAAGCGCGTCGCCTCCACGTGACGCTTTGCCAGTTCCTTATAAATAGCCTCGGCGGAAGGTCTCCACTACCCAAGGGTTTCCACCCCAAATGGCTCAAACATACAGCCAGAATCAATATACCAAAACGAAATAGACGGCCACCTACGAGATCGACCGACGACCTGGTGAGGATTGCTGGGTCTCGTTGGATGCAGGTGGCTGTAGACCGGTCGTTCTGGAGTTCGATTGGAGAGGCCTATGTTCAGCAGTGGACGCTTACAGGCTGAAATGACGATGACTGATAGGCAGGTACGTTGACAAAGAGACAAAAAGACACGTACATATGTATATATTGTACATATGTATAGTTGAAAATTATAGTTTTCACATATTTCTGTACCCATATTCCGACCGAAATTTTGTTTTTATCTAATTACTTTTTTCACGTGTCCAACAAGCTCAAGGACATCATTGCCTCAGTGGCACACCACAACACGCCATACAATAATCAAGAATTTGTTCAAGCTTTTTATGTAATTTGCACGAATTTATAAATAAAGTATGAGCGTTAATGGCTAAGAGGCGTGCGACTTTGAATCCGTGGGTGCCAAGTTGAAACCTCGGCTTGTAACTATTAATGTGTTTTTCGTAAGTACGAAATATCATTCGATATTAACCAATCACATTTCGAGAGAACGAAAACGTTGTTAGGGAACCGAACTAATCCCATTAAGGGATAGTTTATTCTTTGATTTGACAAGTCATACAGTCGCTTTCACTAGCACCAACGCCAAATCATGGGCTTAGGTTGTCAAACCGGACTCCATTCTCATCGAACCTTGGCATAAACCGGCAAACCCTAAGATGTTACAAATAAACTATTTAGAGAATAAGCCCCTTAATTGTACTCGATGTTTATGGCAATGTCTTTGTGAAACGTGATCGTTACGTTTGAAACATTACGCTATTAAGGCATTATAACTTTATACAAACGAAGTTGGGAGTTGTTATCTACTTGAGATTTGAGCTCGTTTGCTACGATCCATGCCTATTCAACAGATACGCGTTAATAATAATGACTCCTTATCTCGATGTTATTTGCCTTCATCTTGTATCACACTTTACAAGTCTCTTAGCAGTGCGTATTATTTTGCTTACGTAGTCAGTAAACTAATTCTGGCAAGGACGAGTAGAAATAAAATAGAGGTGTTTGCTTATTTATTTTTCCTTGAACTAGCGTCTACGTCAAATCTTGGGATTAGCCAAAGCGTACCTCAGGCTCCCTGAACGTTGGCATAAGCCGGAGAAACGCTAGGAAGAAGAATTGTAAGTTCTTTGTTGTGTTTGAAGATACAATTTTCTGAAAGAACAGTTACTTCTTAGAGCTTGCGACCAATTCTCGCGAGGTACGAAATCATGAAAAACTCACGCTCACGCTAACGAAACGCAACTGTCATTGTCACACTAATAAGTAAGAGTGATAGAGAGAGGTAGCTACGCTACGTTAGCGTTAGCGCGTGAGCGATTGGCATCTTGGCTATGCACGCAGTTGTATTTTTCTACATTGAACTAACGCAAACAAAAATATCTACTCATGTTGGTAAAAGTTACATTATCATTTCACACTTCAACACAGTGAGTTTATTTTACGGAATTTCGGTATGTGTGGCTCTCTTTAGTAGTAGAAATTAGTAATTAAATAAGATTCACTAATACAATACTTACAATTTACTTTAAAATTAGGGCGAGTAGAAAAAATACGCATGAGACTATGTCAGTGATTGGGTAAGCTTCTAACCTCACCGAAGATAAAAAAATAGACGAAAAAATGTCGGTGATTTGTGCATGCGCCTTTATCCACCCAGGTCCTTCCCTCAGTTCGTCTTGTCAAATGCAAGTCCGTAATACGAAAATTTGCTCTCTTTATTATACACTCATCTCTTCTATTTAAGAATATTTGAATTCAAAGTTACTCATAACAATAAGGTCGTACAAGCAGAGGACACTGTAAATACTACTGCCATTTGACTAACAGAATATCCTGCTTATCGCTTTAACTTTCTCACTTAAAACATTTTGATTTGATCGGCTTTCTAAGTAAAATATTGGATTCTAGCCACAGTGTGTCTATTGAAATGCTTTATCTTTTGTTAAGTGGTATTATCCTCTCGTCTTTTATTGAAATGAAGACTATAAGTTTGTTGTTTAAGATCGAAAATGGAATAAGTTTGACGTCATTAAATTGCAACGGTTAAAACTTACGTATTTTTATCACAATAAGCGTGACATGTTTCGACTGCATCGGACAGTCATCCTCGGACAGCCAGAGCGGTGTTGTCACCTTCGCGGCTCGGGCATCACATGATTCGAGGGCGGAGTTGATGAGTGTTAACCGTTGCAATTTAATGTCAGTATGACTCACGAAAGTTTAAATTATATGTATGAAGTTTTACGTCAAAAAAAGTTTAAGTTTTTATGGCTGATTGTACTTTTAAAAGAGATTTATTTAGACGTTCCTAACAAAACCAAATTCATAGGTTTCGTTATCAACTCTGAAGTATCCATGTTATCAGACCGGGAGCTATGATTACAGGAGGGGTCCTGTAATCATAGCAAATATCTTCACGTATAAAGATATGCTATACCAGCCAGCATGTAAATCTGATATTTATAAGAAGAATGCCTTTAAAATGTGTATAGATTTGTTTAATAACCTCCCTCATGACGTGCGAATGTTGCATGGAAATAAATTTAAAATAGAACTGACTAAGTGGCTACAGAATCATTGTTTTTATACTGTTAAAGACTATTTAAATTTCAAATTATAATGTGTAAAAAATTTGTGACATTACTTTGACATCCCAATCTATTTTTATTTATTTTTCGCTGTGTAATTTATTATTAATTTAATTTAATTTTGATTTTACTTTATCTGCAACAACATTACTTGATTATTATTGGTTTTATTGTTTTTTTTTAATAATATTTTGCATGTTGGCTTTATGTCGACTGAATACTGATACTAAACTATCTTTTAAGACCTAATTGTAACGTATTCTAGCAAATAAATATTTATAATTTAAGTACTGACACTGACTGAAATAGCATGCCACGTTCGGGCGTTACCGTGAAAATACATCATTATGCACTACATCTGTACCCACGTACTAATTATCCAACCAAAAGAATCCCCCAAAATTAGCTAAAAACAAAAGCGTAATCAGAAATAATAAGGCCCTGAATTCAATTAAGTGGCTATCGTTAACCAAGAGGAAGAATACAGCCTAATTTGAGGCACCGGGGCCTATTGCCACCTCGCTCACGTCTCTTCAAATTGATACAGTGTACGTGATCCACTCAGAGAGATGGCGCTCATTTAGGGCTCATGGCTACCTCTGAATGACTGTATGTGGAATAACGTGTCTATTGGGGCTAAGATCCGCCCGATTAGTTTAGCCCTGTGACGGTTAAGTAAAGTAACGACATTGTGACTGTCATCTATTTTTCATACGTGCACAGTTACGCTGACCCTTTTTTTAATTTATCTTTACAAAAGCTTAATACGGAATTTTGTTGAAATCTTCGCCAAACTGCATAACAGTTTGTAGGCGAAAAATTACAGTTTATAAGCGAAAACAAATGCTTGCCGGCAATAACTAATACCAAAAAATTTGGAAATTCATAAAAGCAAATTCACATAGTACCTAATTACCTACGTAGCATGGTTACGTTGAATTTGTCATTATGACGGGTACGTATTTCTCTAGATCTAGCAACTGACAGCTTAAGATGCTTACACACACACAGTTTGATGTGTTCCCAAAATTGCTTTCGTGGTTTGTTATTGGGTTGCACTATTTGCATTTATTTCGTCAATGTTTCAAAACGACTGACAGCGCGACACAACATAAGCGTCATTGTCTTTGGCCTATAACATGGCCTAGTTTTAAGATAGTATACGCTCCAGCACTTGCTGATTTTTTATCGTTACGTAGTATGTAATCTCCTCCTTTGTGTAGTATGTAATCTGGTCTCCAGAACTCCACATCTAAGATAGATTATCGTCGACTGTGCAAATACGACTCCTCAAGTTTTTGAGACATATCACCCGTTACACGTTCATGGAAAAATTGGTGGTGCAAGGAAAAGTCGAAGGCAAGAGAGCCCGTGGGGCTCTCGAACACGTGGACCGAGCTCATCAAATCTGTGACACACTGCAGCATAAACGGCAACTCTCACTCTGCCAGATACAGGCTGCAGTAGAATTTTTATTTTTATTGTATGTGCCTTCGTATTTTGTCACACGATAAGATAGGGACGCACATAATTTAAAAAAAAACTACTGCAGCCTGTGGTTGTCAGACTGTTACTACATGGCCTCGCATCGCGAGAGCAGGGATAGAGCAAGGGCAGACCGAGACGAAACAATAACGACTCTGCCAAGTTCAAGTCCAGGTTCATAAATAACACATATCAAAAAATAAATTACTATTAAAATTACAAATATAGGAAATTAAAATACGTCAGGTACAAATTGCATATTAATACATTTTTTTAAGCACGAATCAAATCATTTATTATTTTTAATAAAATGTTTTGATTCATGTTCCAGCCCTGAGCATTGGGGGGGCCTTGGTCACTTTTACTGTAGTATATAAATAAATAAATAAATAATAAATAAATATTATGGGACGATCTTACACAAATCGACCTAGTCCCACGGTAAGCTCAATAAGGCTTGTGTTGTGGGTACTAGGCGACGATATATATAATAGACAGATACATATAAATACTTAAATACATAGAAAACATCCATAACTCAGGAACAAATATTCGTGATAAACACACAAATAAATGCCCTGACCAGGATTCGAACCCGGGACCTCCTGCTTCGTAGGCAGGGTCACTACCAACTAGGCTAGGAGGCCGTTGAGTCTATATGACATCTCTTTAAATCTATATTGCATATTAATAGTAAAATTAGAGTTTAAAATCACATAATTAGAATTAAAATTTTCAACAGTGCCTGACTACATGAGTTATTTTGTTAATTAATAAATAAGCTATTCTCTGTGTAACTAAGTAACCTAGCTATTCACGATTTATTGCCTGAGATTTTTAATCTTAATATTCCTAAAATAACAACTTACATTAAATGTAGAAACTGTGGAATTTAAATTTTAAATTCCACAGTTTCTACATTAACTTATAAAATATTAATAAAATGAAGTATAGCGTTTAAGATTCAGCTACCAGAAACCGTAATTAATTAGGTAATTATGGTTATAAATTAAAAGAAGAAGTCTCTTCACACCTCCATAATTTAAAGATGAGGCGAAACGGTGACGCTTTTTTTAATGAAATCGCGTAGGCATGAGCACCCTCACATTATTAAACTTCCCTTCGTCACGTCCCTACCTGGTATTCTTAATTAAAATTTGAAAAAGGAACAAAGATCTATAAAGGAAATAGTCAACGGTTTAGGTTGTTAGCAATTTGTAAAATATAAATTCTAGTTTATTTGATTAAAATTATTAACCAACATTATGGTGAGCTTGGTTTTATTAAATCATCAGCAGTAAATATTTTATTTCAAAAAAAATTTAGCAAATAAAATAAAAATTCCGAAAGTGCTTCATAATTTTTTTCGAATTCTGCCAATATTTTCTCGACTTTTTATCGAAAACGGGTTAAAAGATTATGATTAGATAGGAAACAGTTTTGAGGGTAGTTATTTTCTAAGCGCTTCAAGCTTGTTTACGAGAATATTATAGGCATGAAGCCATGTTGTACCAGCCACTTATGCTGTATTAAACTACACTATTTCTCGTATAGGACTTCATAAAACTAGTTTTGTTACGTAGTCAGCCGAGTGAAGAGACAGAGACCAAGAGGAACTCGCCTAAGAAAAAGCGTAGTCTAATACCGCTATTCACAAATCCTAACCTGAATAAACCTTAGTCTTAAGTTCTACAAAACGGTCGATATACACAAAATTTAGCATCTAAACTAAACTCTAAATAGCAATCACAACCCTGTAGGGGAAAGTGGGTAGGATTCGTACACCGGGAGGCTTCGTGCAGTGGGCATATCTCGGCTACCCTACATGCTGAAGAGTTGATATTTGTATACAAGATGGGCACTTTTACGTATAGGCTACCCTCCAAAAATTATTGTAGTGCGGTGGCAGCCTGTGCCAGAAAGAGTCAATATGTGTTTTGGCAACTCTAAAGTAATTTTTTGTCTTGTATGAATCCATCTGTCTTTAATAAGTTTTGATGGGATTGGAAGAAATACTTTAGTCTTGTGTGTAAATACACGCTTAAGGTTCTTATGTAAATAATAGTTTTGGGATCAACTTAATGGATATTTCTTTATTTTGATTTTTTTGCGTTCGAATCGATTGGGGTGCCTTCGTACACTCAGATTGTATGAGATCTTTTACTGTACGAATGCACCCCATGAGACTAAAATCAAGAATATAATCATTATACAGTTATTATCGGTAAGATATGCCTGAAAAGTGATTATAACAGGTACAACAACTCATAAAATAATGAATTCCGGGTCGAAACGAATGGTGTACAAAGCCTCCCTACGTGTGGGATAGATTCGTACAATTCCCGCTTTTTAGGAAAATCGTTTTAACTTGGCTAGTTTGCTTTGGATCAAATCAGAAATATACCGATATTATATACAGATAACTGGACGATGATATGGCATTAATTTAATTTTAACATAACTGTTAATTTTTATTTTACAAGGCTCAGAGCAAAATGTGTACGAAGGCTCCCCACTTTCCCCTACTCTTTTCGGGTGCTACCAGGAATACGTTATGAAGAGAAGGATGCCGGTAGAAGAAACAGACACCTAATTGAGGCCTAGCGCCGCCGGGCATCGTTAAAAACCGACTGTTCCAATCTGTTGTTTCAGAATGCCACATTTTGATAACTTATATAATTATTTTCTTACTTCCAAAATCAGCTTTCCGATAGTGAAAATAAGGTTTACATTACAGGAACTTACTATTGATAGATACGCAGTTGCCAAATTTATGCAGTTTAAATAGCTCATTTGCTTTGTCATTTGAACGCTCTCGTGTTGAAACGGTAAATAAATATTCGATTTCAGAAACAATTGCCGTCCGTCCTTATTCACTTATATTTAGATTGGTTAGGGTAAAGGGTAAAGAAGGGTTGAATAGGGGTCACGTTAAAACCAAAATACTGTTTATAAAACCCATCCATCATTTCACAGCTTTTACGTCGTGTATTTTCGGACGTTAGTAGGCTTCATCTATAATGAAATAGCATGCAATAGCGTAATAGTGTGTGTTAAAGTACTACAGTTTCTTAAATATTTTTTTCACGCCACCTTTCATAAAAAGCTTTTTTCTGTTCAAGCTAGGAGTCTAGTGGAGTCTAGCCAAAGTGGCACTTTTTTGTTCAAGGACTACACATTTTTACGTATTCGGACATTAACTAGTGGCATCGTGGTGGTGGTATGATGCTGTCTTCTGTTTTGTTTATTTCCTCTTAGTTATAGTTAAAAGCAGTATGTGTCACACGGTATCAACATTATTTTCATCTTGGGCGTTAACGCTTGAATCCCTCATTACGCTCAGGATTCTATTGTAGAATCCATCGCTTCATTTGCCCTCGCCGGAAATATATCATTTTGATCCCCTGTAACACAATCTACTAATTTATTTATTTGAAAACAAAGCTGTATAGCTAAATTGCAAAAATGATTAATTAATTAATTGCAAACAATTGTTGAATGTTCGTCGAAAGTCGCGCGCGTGGAAAACAAAAAGTACGTACTGCAGTTTGACCCATTTTCTCTAGTGGTATCAATTTTATGGGTTTTATCAACAACACTTCAACATGTGGGTCACGTATTATTCAATAAGCCCAGAATTAATACAAACAGTGGACGTGAGGTGGCGCCCAGAATGGCACTTTTTCCGCCTCTAATAAATTTAGTTTGGGTGTAACTTGCTCTAATATACCTTTCTTTGATTGGTATAGTTGGAAGGGTGTTCGTTGCCGTTATTGAGCCAGTTATAGAGACTGTATTAGCTGGTCCTAACTTTTTGAATCAGGGAATTGGGGTGTATGTAAGTACACACAGAAATAAATATCGGGTAAATGTGTTAGGTTAACTACTTGCCCAATGTGAGATTTACTTAGAAGACTAACGTAACATAACTTTACACAGTGCAGTAAGTTATGATCGTAGTTTTTAATTTGTGATCCATTACAAAAAAAATATTTTTAAATGTTAATACAGTTTGAAAAGATTGTCAACCTTAAGTGGGTTAAAATTAAATATTACTTAGAAAAAAAGTTAAATATTAGTGAAACTTAATTATGTGGCAAACGATGAACATGAAAATTGCTTTTGCATAGTGGCTCCGTATGACTTACCGATTGATTTAGGAAGGGGAGCCACTCGAATTTTTTTAAGTATGTCAAATTTTTACTTATGGGGCCCCAAAAAATTATTAAATTAGGAAGCTTGAGATGTGTGTTCGAGTTTCGTATCATTTTCGTGTAAATTTAGGATGCTTAATTAATTTCTGGTGTTTAATTTTCACCTTCCATAAAAAAAACAATGAAATATAAGAATTCTATGAAGGTCACCTATCAACTTTTTTTATGCCGCTATATTTTTTTTTAACACAAATGAAATTTCCTTGTCTATCCTTTCGCTAAAAGTCCTTGTACTCTATACGATTTTTTATTGTTAATTTTTAAAATTCATGATTTAATACATCCTAAACTGGATTACGTGGTTTTCATTCATTAATTATCAATTCATTGCTACTAAATTACCGTTGTCCCTATGGGTTCGTAGCAAGTGCCCTCGCAGGGGTTCGAATGTACGGGAAAGCCGCTTAGTTAAATTGCAATATAAGTAGAATCAAGTGGTTGTCATGGTATCATGGAAACGTCTCAACGGTATTTGTATAATCATACAGGTTGACCTCAGCCATTAGACAGACCCTGTAATCCCACATAGGGTTACATCTTAGTAATGCTCTAACGTATTTTTTTTATTAGCACAAAAAATAAAGACAATAATTTACAAATTAGAGTTATTTCAAATAATTGACAGCAAAAAGAAACATACTGTATATTACTGTATCTATCATTGGCAGTGTTTTGCCAATAACATGTTAGTGACACTGCCAATTGTTTTAAGTGATGACATTTGTTAACAATCGAAATCTTATAAGTGACACAAAAAAGTATTTATTACCTCATGGGTTTTAGTTGCATACAGGCTTCTCCAAAGTAACAAATATTAATTTGTTAATTTCTTCGTAACCATTGCACCGACTGTTATGATACTGTACACACACATAATTATATACATTTTGGTTTTGTCTAATAGCTAAGGACACTACTGATCGCCGGCCCCACTGCGCTGTTGCTTCGCGTGGGGCGCAGGTCCTCCGGGGGGCCCGGGCGGGCGGTTTAATACAGTTCATTAAGTCTACTTAGACTACTTATGCTTGCATATAATATTACCATTTACGAGCAAGTGTGATTAAATAGTAGATTGTTAACCAGGGGTTCAAAGTGACCTTTTTACACATGAGATATTTTGGCGCTCGAACGAAGTGAGAGCTCTAAAAGTTGAAGGTAAAATGTTGCTTTCACCCAAGAAAAAGCCCTCTTCACTTCGACTATGAGGAAAGTAAAAGACTACAAGTTCATTTCATAAAACCAATTTGTTAGCGACGAAACTACCCAATGATAACATACATGTATTTTCGAAACAAATATACGTAGGTACCGACCATTCCATTAAATAGACTGACGATGATCGGCGTTTTTGCCCCGTCTTTTATCGAGTCGAGAATAAAATTAACGTCTGTTCACTCTGTTCACTGAATTCGCTTGATAAATCCATTATTATCCAGAGCAAAACATTTTATAAATGTCATATTTGTTAACTATTCCCAAGATCTGCTAATACTTTTATATTAAAAACTTTCAGTGTAACGAGGCTATTTATGACCTTGCAGCAAATCAGCAAATTGCAAACAATTTTTGATACAATCCCATTATATAGGTGCAACGAATTCAGTTTATACTTCTACAGAGTCTATGGTTTCCGACATTTTTAATAGTTTTTTCAAGTGACATAAAAGGTAGCAATAGGTGTCTGTACCACCATCAGTGAATGGGGGTACAGACTCTATAATCCAGTCATTGAACTGACAGCTTGTATGGAAAATTTGACAGTTTGGGAAATAATTAATAATAGGTAATTTTTTAGCGTAACGGATATATCGTGAGTCTAGTATTAAGTAGGCAACAAAATCCAACAAAATATAGTTACACGCTAATCGTCACAAATATGTACACACATGTTACAAACATTTTTGTTGTAAGATTTATATGTATATATGTTTTTTAAGCCGTTTAAAATGGGTCAGGACCAGGTTCTACCTATTAACATTTGTTTCTAGCGAAATAACACATCTATCACCCGTGCTGTACATTTTGTAGATTTAATGGTTTTACTTGAATAAGTTTTCTTCGGTTTCTCTTTTAACAGATAGAAGACAAATATGTCGTCATCTTCACATACAAGAAAACTATTTGCTATCGTTCATTTAAAAAAATCGATTTAGTTTAGTTTTTTTTTACTATTTACCTACTTCCGGAAGAAAAGTTTGTAGGATTTTTGCATATATCATATATAAACATCCCATTTTAACGTAATTTGAAAGAATCAGGCTATTATAATTTAATGTCTGTCAAAATCGTATCTTTCCTGGGTTAACTTTATAAAAAAATCCACGATAGGGGAGGAAAAGCTATTTTCCACCCGGTTATCTGTGCATGAAAATCACATTTTTCGAACAGGAGAGATGAAAATACCATATGAGACGAAATTAAATTAGTGATTATCTTCTAAATGGAGTTAATTACGTAGAATACCAGTGTCTTTGAGTAATTAACTTAATTTAAAGCCCTTTAAGTTAAAGCAATTGCTCATTGCTACGGTGTAGATTATGATGTACTTGAAAACGTCCTAACGTTTCATAAAATAAGAGATAATAACTCTCTCTTATTTGATGAAACTAGAAACAATTAATTTAACAAAGACAAAATTTCATTCTCGGCTCAACCTTTCAGCTTTATAATCGTCATAATTACACAATTAGCAATTAAATTTTTCTTACAAAGTAAATAGTCACAGTGAAAATCCTAATAAAATTATCGTTTTATTCAAACTTTTATGTCTAGACGGCTTAAATAAGTTCGTCCTTTAATAATTTGCTTTTAATGCATTCATTCCCAAATAAAACTCTTTAAAATTAACTAGAATAACTGAAGCCATGAATTACCTAATGTATGTACTGAAGGCATAGCATTAAAAAATGTAATTAGCTCTAACGCAGATAGCGACTCTGTTAATATATTTGAAACGTAATCTTTGTATGAAAGTATGTATGAAGAAAACATCTCAACACGGTTTATGTACTTATCTCTAAAGATACGCATATTGTATAGAAACATCCAAATCTAATTAAAGACCGTGTATTGCTATAACTTACTACTTAACCTAAATTTTGACAAGAAAAGGACCTACTTATCTACATAGGTTATTTATTTAAACTATCTGCACATTAAATAATGTACTAACAGCAAGCTTAATGCCAAATTTCATTCTCTACCAGTCAACCTTTGGGCTAAACAGAGATCTAAAGTTATACAGGGTGTCCCACGGCGATGCCACATGGAGGGAAAGTACCTTAAATATCAAAAATAGGATATTATGCTGAAAGAAGACTTTATTTTATTTATAAAATTTAGTTAAATTGCATTAATATAAAAAAAATTTTTTTGCAAAATTTATAAGGTCAAAATTTATTTGCATTCTAAATATTCAATTTTATGGATTATTCATTGGATATACGAGTGTAAAACCTACTGTTTCTTTGAGAATTTTTAAAACAGGCATTAACAGTATCGATCTGTGGAAAAGAAAAAAAAATTTTTTTGTATTTATCTGGTTGGCTTTTCGGGCGAGACAAAAAAAATCCTTCTCTACTAATCGGTACTGTTAATGCCTGTATTAAAAATTCTCAAAGAAACACTAGGTCTTACACTCGTATATCCGGCAAATAACCCATAAAATTGAATGCAAATAAATTTCGACCTTATAAATAAAAAATAAAAAATATTACTACAGTTTTACTAAATTTTAAAAATAAAATAAAGTCTTATTTCAGCATAATGTCCTATCTTTGATATTTAAGGTACTTTCCCTCCATGTGGCATCGCCGTGGGACACCCTGTATAAAACTAATTAAATTATAGTAGTTTATGCAACAATGATATAAAAAGGGTTCTTATAACTTACACGCTGGGTCGCCGTTACAAAACGAGACGAAGTCGAGTTTTGTTATAATAGAACCGAGAGTTTTAAGAACCAATTATGAGCTGTTGCATACGCAAAATTTTCTACGACAGCGAAAATACTCGTACCTAGCAAAAAAAATAATCTCGAAAGGTGGCAGAATGTGGAAGATGTATAAAAAAAAACCACAGGTCTAATATATTGTATAAAAATCCATAGGAGCATCGTTTAGCAGTGTCTAATGGAATACCATAGACAACGTTATAATGTAGGTATACTTTTTAATAAAGCTGTCAGTCATCTAATTCACATATGATGGAGAAGAAAAAATATCATGTATTTCAAGCACGTAACTTATAAAATGTACAGTACAATAATAAGATAAAACTATGTTAGTGAAAACAAATACTAGGTACAATAATGAGTCACTGTTACTGGAGTTGTGTAGTCCACAACAGTGCGTAATGTACGGACAGCCAATCCTGTCCGCAATCGTAGCCAGCGGGGCTAAGATGCCAAGCTGATATCACGATAATTACTGGATAACATGATAGTTTGTCGGCACTTTCTGACAATTTCTGATAATTTTATACAGTTCTGTCAAATATGTTTGCATTTGGCAGCTGTCAACGTCGCGCTATCCGCAGTTTATCAACTTATAGCATTATCCTATGACATTGGTGGATAACCATCTTAGGCCCGCAGGATGGTGTTGGGGCTGGCGCGCACGCGGCACTAGCGACTTGGCGCAGGCGCATTGCAGCGTTGAAACAGTGTGCTTACCATGAGTTGTACGCAAATGTATTCGATAGCAACTGCGGCAATCATTTATTATTTGTAATAAATGTTTTGATTCATGTTTTTATGGTTTCGTATCACTTTGTTGTCCGTCAGTCCGTCCGTCTGTCTATCAAGACCCTTTGTCTCGGGAACGCATAGAGATAGCAAGTTGAAATTAATACCACATACACAAGTCTGCGGTCCCTTGAAGCTGTGTCAAAACCAAACCTCTACGTCAACGACATCAAAAGATCCAGCCGTTTATGTCGCATTTTCCATACATTTGCAATGGGAATCAAAATGTATAGTGTACTTCCTGTTAACCAAGAATTACGAAACTCGGCAAAAGCAAGAACTTATAGCACAACTACAGGAACAAATCTGAGAACCGTATAATTGCCGTACACTGAGAGTTCCGTACCACCAGTATTTTTAAGTACCTAAGGTCATAAATGGGGTGCGAGCATTATTTGTGCGGAACCCTAGGTGGGCGAGTCCGACTCGCACTTGGCCGGTTTTTTTTTTAACAGTTACACTACTATATATAAATTATAAATCCGGCTGCTCAACCTTGGGGCCTTGGTCACTTTTTCTGTAGTATAATATGACATCTCTTTCAATTTATAATGTACCTTCTTCGTCTTGTATAGTTTTTTTGAAAATTTGCTCTACAGGCTGCGTGTATAGAAAATAGAGGAAAATGTTCTGGATATGCTTATTTTACTGTCTTTAGAGCAGCGAGCAAACCTGCGGGCAATCATTAAATTAAAAAAACATTTGTTCTAATCGACAAGGCTCTACGCTGTCGTTCAATGTCAGGGTCGTCCTTGAGGTCGGTGGTAAGTACATGCCTTATTTTATTTCGTTTTTATTTTTTATTGTTTATATCTGTCCACTTCTTTATATAGTCGTTATTATTTGTCAAATTCCTTCATAATTGAGTGACATTGGTGATCCTAACCGCATTGCAGTCTCGTTTTCTAAGCGCAACACTGACTTTCTCCACAATAACGCAGAAAGCCGCAATGTTGGAACATTTATGTCTTCACATCTCAAATGTAAGCTTTATTAACCATTTTCACTCTCCAATCATTTTATCCGCAAAACAGTAAACTGATTGGGAAACTTTTACCCAAATATTTAACCACATTAATAAAGGGGTAAAATAACTTTAAAACCCGACCAAATTAGTGAGAATCATCGCGCTCCGGGAGTTGGAAGGCCAAACACGTCTCTTATTAATTTTCTGCCATAGATTTAAGTACTTACGTAAAGTTGACTACGAAACCCAAATGAATTAAAAACACCTAGCCCTTTAAAATTAATTTGAATACTCATTTAGAGTTGCGTTAAATTGTTAAGCGTGGTTTTACGCTTTTGAATTGTATGCTAAATGTTCATGCCTACAATTATTTTATATCTAACAATATGATGTGTGTTCTCAATGCCTTCATATCTTATCTTCTAATCATAGTTTTGTTAAAAAGACGAATAAATAAAATAATCATAAGCGTGAACCTTGCGCTGGAAATGCATCTTGTAATAGTTACTTATTATTCAAGGGGGCAAAGTTGTTGTTTAATTCTCGGGCTTATATTTAGACCCGAGCAAGCGAAATATTCCAAAATGGAGCCACGAGCGTAGAAACTGGTCCAATAACTGGAATCTTGAGCTTTACGAGGGTCTCGTTGAACAAACTTTTTCGCCTAGTGTAATACAACATTTTTCCCTCACTATCGCGAGGAAAATAAAGACGATATATAAGATTACAAATCTTATCTACATGTACCTAAGTTATCTTGCAGAAACCATTTAAAACTCAATTTCAAAACTTGTCATAGAGTACGCTTCTGGTATTTAGATATTGCCAACAGCTTAGCTAGTGCGGGATAAGACATTATTAATTTAAGGTGTGACCTCCGATTGCGCATATTTACTATGGCCATATAGGACTCACTTATACTAGACCGGTGGTAAGTGATAGGAATTAGAGCAAGATCAAATGTTATTTTAATAAAAACAACAATTTACTCTCAGTACCATTTGTATCTTAAACACACGTTTTAATTTGTTATTTATTTATTTAAAAATGAGGAGATAATAAATAATATTTTTTTATGTCGACATTCAGATGTTGACAGTAACTTCGTTATGTTTTTTGTCGATAAAATATTTCGCTACGTCACTTTCGTACAGAAGCCCCGAGTTATCCCAGGTATAATGATGACAACGATACCATTTCTAATTTCAAAGTCGGCATGGCCTCGTATCTGCAGCTTTTCACGTTTCATTAACGAAGCAGGCCACCTGAAAACATTTCCTGCATTTTCCTTTTAAATTTCCTTGTGGATCTCAAAATTGCTAAGTTGAAACGGGGGCAAATCGAAGCAGACGCGGTCTGGTGCGAGCTGGCGGATAGAATTACCGCCGGCCACTCTCCGTATTAGAGCTGATTACACGTCAGTGGCTGCAAATCGATGGAGTATTTCGTAGGCAAATTAAATGGGTATTAAATAGCAAATTAAATGTGTAACTTACTTGGTTTAAAAAATATATTTGAGATTCTCAAAACACCTCGTTTTATTTGATACAAGCGACTCGCCTCGGCTTCGCACGGGTTATTATTATACATATAAATCTTCCAAATCTATGTAGCCAAACAGCATCAAAATCTATGAAGTGATGAGTGACAATATTACCTTACCTCACCAAATCTCACGGCAAATTTCAATTTAATCAGTTCGGTAGTTTCGGAGCAAATTGGCCGTGATTGCGGTCGAACTGACAACCAAATGATCCTACGAGTATATATAATCTGACAAACAACTGACTGCAGGACAAAACAACTATATATAAATCCCTTTTTTCGGGGTGGTAATACTACGAGTACCTCCTCCTACAGTTACTGCGCTCGCTTGCTTCAGACTATAATGGTACCGTTTTTGCCTGTTGATGTAAGAAACCCTGAAAAAACAGCTAGAGACCACGCCAACTTTTTTAAGAATGATTTACACTAGTTCGGGCCGGGACGTGACCGTGCCGGGCCGACCTGTCAGTTCTATAGAAAACGTCACGTGACCTCCGAGCTCGAACATGATTCTTTCTATTCAAATTGTTCTAGTGCGAGTCATCCTTTACTCAAATACAATTATTAGAAGCATAGAATATTTTATATTCGAACAACGCGGATCACTTTAAAATAACTTATAAATCACATAAATTAAATTAAATGAACTATTAAAATTATCCTTAACTACATGAGATTAGTACTTGGATGAATCATTTGACAATTATTCAATTCAAGTAGTCTAATCTCTCCGCGCACATCCTCATGCATTAGCTGCATCTTAAAAACTGCACTGTCCAGTAGCTTGAGTTAAAAAAGAGCTTAATTTTTACGCTGTAATAATTCACTGAAAGCGAAGCACGAATAGCTGCAATTACATTATTTAAAAAATCGACGCTATTATTCAAGATAAATTGTGACTGTTGCCAGTGCCACTTCCCGGGTGAAGTAAGTAGCACAGTATTTTTTAACGATACCTACGTTTAAATTATACATGATCAACATCGTCAAGAGGAATGTTTAAATGAAATATACAGTATGTAAACCAACTAAAACCATGTGGCCAATGACCACGGCCATTATTTAAATGATTACTCTTAAAAAGTATTTAAAGCGCATGAGCGTTGCCCATGACAACAGTCACACATCAGTCGTTCAGTTGATCAGTCTCCCCTAATCACACATCATTCACATAAACAGTACCCAATACGCATGCAATGTCACTACTCAAAAAGGTAAACATACCTTACAGGTACAAAGACCATTAACCGACTGCAGAAAGGAGGTGCTCATCACATTAATTTAGTGATTTCAAACTATTAAACATATAGCACATAAACTGCACGTCATTGCAATGTACTATAGTTCCCCGTCAACGAGTTTCAAGGAATGGTTTGCGTTAGTTTACATACTGTACCTGTATGTATACATTTATTGGCAACATATACCTTTAACAAAATAAAATAGTTTAATAAACTGGTTTTACGTAAGTTAACTTATCTCATATGAAAATATTGATCGCGTCTGCGTCACTCTCATTTAATGCAACTGACAGTTATAGGTTCATGTTCTGTATATAGACAGGCCTCATGAAAGTCATGAATAAGACTGTACCGATAATCTAAAGCCGACTGTACACCAAATATTCGAGAAGTTGATAACGCAAATTAAATGAGTGCTCCCGTCTTGTCTCGTTTCACCGCTCACGTCTCGTTGAATAATTTACATTCGTGTTTAGAATGATTAACAACTTAATTTCATCGTTTATAGATTTTATTGAGATGTCAATACGTAATCTATTTAAGATACCTTTAACTCATCCAAAGTACATAAAAAAAAGCTTAAATAGTCTCTCACCCGAGCCTCTCGCTCGAGGGTCAGGTGCTACGGGGGCTACGGTACTCACTTGTAAGATTCTCCCGAGATTCGAGAACTCATATTTACGAGAACAATCAGCCTAATATACGGTGTTGGTAGTTTTCGTTTGATACAACAATACTGTCTAGCAACGCTCAAGCAACTAGAAAGGAGCATTAAGAAATGGACTAGGAACCATCTAGAGGACATTCTGTATGTTTAACAGATACAAAGTTCTCTCGAAACTGTTCGCTTATGCATTAAGCTGAAACTGTAGACAACGCTACCAACTTAACGGAACAGTTCTCTTAAAGTTAAATGGAATGAATTCGAACACTATTTGATTTTAGTAGAATTTAAATTTTACACAGCGCGGCGAAACCAGAAGTTGGATTGACTTAGCCTTAACTTAATTTACATTATTATAAAATGAAGATTGTAATAGAAAAAGCAAGGGATGTATAGCTTCCTCAATTTTACAATGTTAGTAGTGTATAGTGTGCACTGGTAGCCGAGTGGTAAGGCGTCAACTTTCAATCCGAAGGCCTCGGACTCTGGTTCGAATTCCACCGGGTCGTACCAAAAAGTTTTTATTAGGAAGTTACGTACGAAATATTATTGAATGTTTACCAGTTGCTCTCGGGTGAAGGAAAACATCGTGAGGAAACCTGCATATCTCCGAGATGCATGTGAAGTCTCCAACCCGCTTTGGGCCAGCGTGGGGACTATAGTCAAAACCCTTTCGCGCTTGAGGGGAGGCCTGTGCCCAGCAGTCGGACTTATATAGGCTTATTAATTGTATAGAGCTTAATAAAAGATCATATTTGTTACTCTTTTTTTATTACTTAATATTAGTACCTACCTGCATTTATTTTTCAGTTCATAATACAAGTTGAAAGTAGATAGGTACCTTCGTATGTTAATATTAAAACTTACTACTCGTCTGATCATCTGATCATCTACCGACAAAAATACAAACCACAGTATGCTTACATTATTATTTCGATTATTTATGGCGTAACACAACAGAACATAATATTTTCAGATCATTGTGAAACTATTGCCTATTCTAGTGTAAATTCCATGTTGTCCTGGTCGTCCACATCCCGATTGATCGCTATTCTGTAACAAAAATAAAACTACTTAAGATTGTAATTTGTCCCCATCGATGAGTTTACGAAAGCTTGACCAAGGAAACGTGACATTTACCTCGAAGAACTAAAGTTAGGTACCAACCGAAAACTTTTTATACTTATACCGCGTGGGCCCTATAATAGGAGCAAAAGATTTAATTGTAGGTAGTACTCCCCAAACTGAACAACTTTTGTTCAGCGACTTTTAAAAATAACTCGTGTTTTGATTTTGATTATGATTACCCTTTAAAGTTTGTTTGAAGGCGCAATGTACTATCGCGTTCAAAATTCCATGGGCAGTTTATGAATGAATTCATTTATAAATTGCCCATGCACTTTTGAACGCGTGTGTACTGCGAATTTTGCATTTTTTTATGATTCATATTTATGAAAAGAGACGTCAATTACGTCAAAGAGATGTTAACATATATTGAAAATACTATTTAGTATGTATGAAAAAGTGAAAACTTGCAGTGTACAGTCGACGCCAAAAATATGTTTACACTTTTGCACTTTATTACAAGGGGTTAAAGTGCAAAAGTGTAAACATATTTTTGGCGTCGACTGTACACCATTTTTAAAATTGAACTTTTGTTAGGATTGAGGAGTAGCCAGGTACAACCTACGATTATATTTTTTGCTCCTGTTATGGGGCCCACCCGGTATACGACTAATGAGTAGCCCTAGCACCAGCACCTAGCAGAGTGCTGCATTTACTGAGCAGCACTGCATTTATTGTGCTGCAGAGTACTGTATTTGCTGTCGAGAAAGACACCTGTCATTACCTAACTCTTTGTACAACGAGAGTTGACTTGCTCAACCTCGGGATAACTGTAGCAGCACTTTTGTTTTTTTTTTGTTTTTTTTATGCTATAGGGGGCAAACGAGCAAACGAATCGCCTGATGGTAAGCGATTAACGTCGTCCATGGACACCCGCAACACCAGAGGTGTCGCAAGTGCGTTGCCGGCCTTTAAGGTGGGAGTACGCTCTTTTCTTGAAGGTTTGAAGGTCGTATCGGTCCGGAAACACCGCTGCCTGGCTGGCTTTTGTGCTAGGACTACAGAAATATCGCACAGCGCGATAGACGGTAAACTGACAAGCATCTATCGTGCAACATGAATTAACTTTATTATTATTTTTATTCTCAGAATATAAAATATATTCTGAAGAGTTTTAGTAAATCGGCAAAGATACACGACATAGAGGAATCACAGATTTAAACTTTCCCATGTAAACCAATTCCATTATTACCTATTAATTTCGTCGAGTTTCAACTTTACTTTTATACATACATAGTTCCAAATATGCATATATTGTTTTAATTGGAGGGGGAGGATATGTTACATATATTATTTATAATTACTTATTTTTTGTGTAGGGGCTTTCATATACAATTCATTAGGACGTTTCAGTGGCCTGACTATAGAACAATGTCATTAATAGAACAAATTATTGAAATAAGCAAAGTGCAGTTTTATGGGTCCATTCTTTATTTATAGTATTTGTTTAAACATTTCTTAAATAAGTATAAAGAACCGGTCTTTGATTTTTCAAACTTTCACTTATAACATGTATAAGTAAATAAAAAGGCACCTTTCAAAAACTGTACCTTGCTTTAATTATTGTCAGTGGTCAACCATACAATGTTTTGGATCGGTAAAATTAATTTAATAAATAATAATACATTATTACCTAATACCACCTCCTCTTTATTTGCCGTATGGGCAATATTGCCCTTCATCCCTGTAAATGATGTATAAAATAAACATTAACATAAACATAAACATTTATTGTGCCTGCATCAAACTAAATTTCACATGCCTGATGGTGGCAGATTGTGTAGCGTAGAGCGTGCATGCGTTATGTGTCTTAAAGGTTATTCATTCATAAATCTATATCATTTTGGAATCATAAACATAATAAATGTGTCTTTATATTCACAAAATACTGTTTCTATAATTTCAGTCTTTCATCAATACACAAATAAAGAGTTATATTCAGAACATAACCAGGCAGGCAATACGCAAAGGAGTTTATTTCTTACGTGGGTAAAGCATGTTTTCCCTGCAGCATCGCCGACAGGGCAGTTTTCGAGCTCCGCTTCTCAGGTATCAAACCTTCCAGGAACGAATCCTTATTCAACATATGATCTGAAATAAATTAAAACGATTGGGAACTCAAGTAGCGAAGGAATCTAATTTAGAAAATTCTGAACATTTATGTGAGTTGCCAAATTTTTTTTTCCTTTTCTTTCACAGCGAATATAATAAATAAATATTATAGGACAATCTTACACAAATCGACCTAGTCCCACAGTAAGCTCAATAAGGCTTGTGTTGTGGGTACTAGACGACGATATATATAATAGATAGATACATATAAATACTTAAATACATAGAAAACATCCATAACTCAGGAACAAATATTTGTGATAAACACACAAATAAATGCCCTGACCAGGATTCGAACCTGGGACCTCCTGCTTCGTAGGCAGGGTCACTACTGACTAGGCTAGGAGGCCGTTAAGATAAGATAATAACTACTGAAAATAGCAAATGTAGCAACTAATGAAATAACTAATGTTAATTAGTGTATATGTACAAATGTATAATAGTACAAATCAAACTGGAAAAGCAGTGGGATTTATCTAAATCCATTTGTTTCATATATAAGATGCTAACAAATTAACTACCTATATTTTAACAGATGATAGTACCTACTCGGTTCATGCTCGTCTAATATGGTCGGACTCTCGCCGATGCTGTCACGTTCTAAAAAGTGGGTAAGTACGAAAGTGACGCATAGCGTGATAGCCGATAAAACGGCATCCATACTAGCCCTTCTAGAGTATATTTAAGTATGAAACATAAGATGTTCTAAGATGTTTTTGGGGAAAATTAAAAACCAAATTTTCTAACTGGAGACCTATTCGAACGTGCTAAACTGGCATTTGACACTCCACGATCCGCTTCATATTTCCTACGTCATTAGCATGTCATATTGAACATTTCCACGGAAGCTCGCATCAAAATGTCACTTAAACACGTTCGAATAGGTCTCTTGGCTATTTCATGTCGATAAATCAAATACCTACTTGATGCACAGTGATTATTTTTAGGCGGAATTATAACTACTTTTATTGTTCGGTAAATGGAATTAAATATTAATTTCTATTCAAAGTTAAATTTTTTAAAGTATCATCTGTTAAAATATCGTTAATGACCACTTTGTTTATAAATAGCCATATTATACTATGTACAGTCAACCAATTGGAACCCTAGGCCACTCTAGAACCATGTCAAAATGACAAGCAGTAAGAGATTTCTTACAATCTGATTTATAGCGTCACTATGACATAGTCCTACAGTGGCCTAGGGTTCCAATTGGTTGACTATACCTATTAAGTATTTTACAAAACTATCTTAACTTGATATCTCCTATTTCAATCAGAATGCAGGAAATGCAAATTACGAGGGCCAATTATTCTGCAATATCCATTTGAATCAGATATTTTCCCATGAGAATCTAGATAATATATAGGTACTTAGTTTCAGGTAAAACACTTTTGTAAAACCAACTGCGAAAAAGTATAACCTATTGGAATAGACAATACTGTTGTAACTTTTTAAGTTAGGTAGTTACTTTTTATTTTTTTATTCGTGTAGGTATAGCTTTTCTTCTACGAGTATGTAAGTTGTATCATCGAACAGGTAAATGTTAAAACTTTACAACAGTATTGTCTATTCCAATAGTTTTGAGCCTCTGTCACCTGATCTAGAGAAAGCCTAGCTGTGAATTGTATACTCTATAACTCTATATTATTCAAAACATGATGCGAATACCTACTTTTGAATACATTCCCTGTCCTCTTTCTGTACTCCTGCTCCAACACAGGCAGTAATCCCGGGTACAGCTGCAACGGCGTCCGATAGAAATCTGTTAAAAACAAAGCTTAAATATATGAAAGCCTTGTGGGAAATTCAACCGTTTGAAAGGTTTTCAATTTCGTTCACTGTATCATTTCCGAACGCCGATTTAAATTTATAAAACTGCAATTGGATTTGCTACCGTCGAGTTCCGTATCTTTCCCTATATTCGTCTAGTGTAAAATGTTGAAGTTCTTGCTACATTTTAAAGGCAGACTGTAACGTAGCGCAACTAGCGCATCACATGTTTTCATAGATGCTATTTATGAAGTAAGTTTCTGTGCGCGCGGCCCTAATAAGGAGGCGGAAACTAACTTTTTACACGCCCAGGAGAAGATACGGGACTCAACGGTGTATACTTATTTGATAGGACGTGGAAACCATTAAGCTCTAGCGAGACGCACTGCAGATCTTGTCGAGTTTGCACCGTATAAATAACAAATCAGGTATAGTTTTGAAACTTCAAATACTCCTCCGAGGCTTACATATTCAATTAAGTCCCTCTAAACGTACCTGTGATATATTCTAGTTAAGGATAAGTCTTTAATATTTCACTTTCTGGCATACATGGGTATATAACTTATTATTATATATAATAAGCTCCCAGTAGAAGTAACTGCATTATCTATTAATAAATGTAAGCATTTTGTAAAGTGTTTACTTATATCTAAGGCCCATAATTACGTATATAATAATGTAATAATATGAGCCTACAGTCGACGAGCCTACAGTACATAAGACTACATGAATGCTACAGCACCTTGGGATTACTTAAATAAGTTTTGAAAAAATATTTTGAAATTTAGTCCTAATTTTATTATTTTTATTATTCTGACCTTTAGATTTCATTCCAAAAACTTCTAGACAAGTATTTTGCATACAACTTATACTTTTAAGATTAACGGTCCTATTAAGAATAATTATTTCAAAATAATAAATAATCATTACCCGATTATTTATTATTTTGAAATAATTATTCTTAATTTTGATATCGTAGGCACCGCGTATGTATTTATAGTCGCTTGCCGATAAGACGTTAATGCCATATAGTTCATTTAGAAATGAATCTTGTTAACAAGCGAGAAAGTGGTACCTTTTACTAAAAACAAGCCAATATATATTTTGTATAATAATAATAATGGCCAAATAACCCTTACATTTCATTAAATCGTCGAAAGTGCGTGTTGGCTTCGGCTCCGCGTACGTCTCCCAAAGATCTGGACCATCATTGTTCCGTGATGGGAAAGCCTTAATAAAATGCTCTAATTCTTAGTTACAATATTAGTTTAAAATTTTGTTGTCAATTCCAAAACGCTTGTTGCTTAGCCTAATTGAATAAATTATATTTGAATTTAATTTAAGCTAATCTTAAGTTTTATTTTTACTATTATACGTTGACATTTCTCTGAATAAAATTATATTATAAAAATGAATTGACTCATTTAATTAAATTAAATTAAATTATACAACGCCTCGCTTTTGCGCATAACTTTTAATTATCTAACCTTCTTGGCCCACTCGGCATAAAAAAGCAGGAACGCTAGATTTATATATATATACCTAATTATGATAGTTCCCTAATGTGATACTTACAAAGTCGGTCAGCCAACGCCGCAGGGACTTCAGGCGATTCGTCCGAGCGCGCACGTAGGTAATCTGGAATTTAGGAACCTCATTTAAGGTACATACACACTGAATAAAGAAAAATAATTAAATCTGTTGGGTTGCCACAGAAATTTGGAAATATACATAAAATTAAACGAATTAATTTTATAAAATATAACTATTCATATATAAGGTGCTACTTTATTAGTTGCAGATATTTGAACACGCGATACTCTACTTTAAAACAATTAACTTTAAATAGAAATTATGAAATCTTTTCATATGATTTTTTTGTTTTCATTTACCGAACAAAAAAAAAATATAATTTCGTCTAAAAATAATCATCATGTGCATTTCACTGACAAGACGTTTAACACTGTCCGTCATATCACTCATGTCATTATGGTCGAGATTTATCGACGTGAAGGGCCAGTTACAGTTAACTGGTAGGTAAAAGAGGTACTAGAATCTGCTCAATGAGTTCTCATTTACTGATCACATTAACAGGGTGTTTTTGCGTAGCAAATTTGTTTTAACGTTTTCTCCAAAAAAACATCGTAAAAGGTATAATGTTTAATACTTAAATTTACTCCAGGAACCGAGTACTATCAGCTGCAAAAAATTCTGCAACTAATAAAGTAGCACCTTATATGTATATGTTTATTATTTTGATTGATTTGTGTGATTGTTAAGTGCATTTCAGCCTTACTTTTAATGTTTCTGCTACCCAAAGGTTGCCTGGAAGAAATCGCTTTTTAGCGATAAGACCGCCTGTTGTTTGCCTCTGTGTTAATCAAATGTTTTTACCTTGGAAATGTTTTCTTCTACTGAGGTGTGCAATAAATAGTATTCTATACATATATATATCTATCTAGGTGGGTAATGGAACCCAGCCCGCATAACAACTATTAAATTTGAAAACGAAATAAGTAGTAGTAATTAATGGTAAATTCATCGTGCAATAAAGTACATTTTTTAAAGTAGCTGATATAAGTACTTACTTATTTTGTTAATTTACAATACCAATGTAGATACTTAATCACTCGATAAAATGATATTTTCTGGAAAAGTATTACTAGCTAGATTACAGAATAGTATAGTAAATCACAGTCGCCCCAATTTTTTGCAAGCTTTCTATTGGTATCACTCACGATCCTTACAAATGAAGAAAAAACCAGTGAACCCCATCCAACCCCCTAAATTGCACCCTTAAAACCAAGATAAGCCATTTTGACCTAAGATATTTGTCATCGCCAGTATTTGCTATACCTACTCCAAATTTTAGCTTTCTTTTCCACGTGAAATGGTTTTGAGATAAACGTGTTAAGCCAATTTACAGCGCCGACTGATCCCATAAGTGCTCCGAAAACAAAGTTTTATACAGGGCACTCATAAATGCGTTGTCATAGAAGTAAGATTCAAAATGTAAAGGTAAAATACTGTGTCAAGGAAATAGGCATATTTATCCGACTTATAACTATTTCCTTGACACAGTACAATGCTTATTACATTAAAATTTGGCTGTTTCTACCCGCAGCAAAATGTTAATGTGTTCTGGTGAAAAGGGGACGGACTCAAAACCAGCGTTGCGCAGTTATAAGCTGACGTAACATATGCTGAGCCCGTTCCTTTTGTCACGCATAGTACCAATATAATACTGAAATTGTATTGTACACACTATATTGTGAATATTTCCGTGACCGTGGCAATAAAAAATTTTTTTCTTTCTTTCTTTCTTTCTTTCAAAATATTTGATTTGATTTGATTTGACAGTTTGCTACGCGCTACGCCCGTAGCCGATTACTACTCAAAGTAAACCACAAAGGATCCGCCTAGTGAATTTCTGGAATAGGGGAGAGTCGGTTATATAGTACCACGTTTTACTCAAACGTGGATAACTTTTTTCTGAAAGTAGATAGAAAAGTGACTTTTTATTCTTAAACATTTTAAATCGGCTAGGCTATATATCAAATTTAGTATTCAAGGATTATATAAACGATCTGAAAAATAAGCAATCCGAAGAGACTGTCATCTGTACGATTTAGCCATTTAACCGGCGGTACGACGACATAGCCGACTCTCCCCTAGATCTGGATATCCCGGATGTCCTAATTTTGCCTCCGCTTTTAAACTGGCAGTAAACAGAGTTTGAATTTGTCTCATGTGTTGTGTCAATTCATAAATTAACAGATTGTGGCCAGGCAGATCTGACTTATTAAACTACCACATAAACAGATAGGCTAAACAGTTTTTAGGGACAACTGTAATATCATTTTATTAAATCTTATTATTCGCCTAAGCTAGCTACCCTTTTATCAAATTATCACCTATCATCGTCGCTGTGAAAGTGGGTATGTGCTGTGCAGGAGAAACGCATGTCCCGCCCGAGAGACGTTAAACTTTTCGACTCCGTGTAAAACACAAAAGATGGACACCAATCACCAAAATGTCAAAACTGTGTAAAAATCTATGTCGCTCTGTGGGTGGTCTATCTTTAGAGTTGGAGCTATGGTACGGATACACCCATCGGTGGTGTCGAAAAGGTTAAAAGCACGTCCATCCGACCCACGGTTGCTACAAATCTCACTTACAAACTAAGAAAATAAATACCTTTGTAGTAATTGACGTCTTTCCCGAGGTCTGAGCATCTCGCGGCGGCGACTAGCAGCAGTATTGAAACAAATGCCTCTCGCATGGTGGATGAAGACTGATGGAGCTGGTAGATGCGAGCTAACTGAGGGGGGATTAAACGGGGAAACGCTTTTTATAAATCCGCGTGGATTTGCGGTTGGCGTGGGAGGTCGAGTCGGGGTTCGATTCTGTGTTACATATATTTTAATTGTTTTGTTTGTGACAAACGATAAACGAGTAGAAATTGAAAGAGCAATAATAGAAGTTTTGATTAAGTTATTGTGTTCCTTATATGTATAAACCCAAATAGGAACGCCTCTCTGCGATTTAGTAGATACCTATGAATTGGCAAATATATAATTGTCTTTTTTGTAGCAGTACCTAATGTAGCAGAATGAGTTCTGGTAGCTACCATCACTGACCCATTTAAAATGTTCTACCTACCCTGTTTTATGAATCGGAAAAAAAGCAAAATTTTTCAGACTCACTTTCTATTTCCACTTTTTGTTTAACTCATTTCAACGAATTCGTGAAAAGTGGATTTGTTAATCATGACCTAAACATTTTTTCATTAATATTTCTCTCATTTGTAAAGATATAAGGCACCATTTATTTTTTAAACGTTATTTTATTAGATATTACTTCGGCTTGAATACCTACGCCAATTCCAAGCCCTTAATCACAACGATATCTTCCTCGATAAAACAAGAGACTCGCCGAACAAAAGTCATCCTATTTAATATTATTCTTATTCGGCATCTCGGAAATATTACCCAGACTGATATAAAAGTTCATTACTGAGCCCGGAATCTCTAAATGATGCTATAAAATCAAATATCTGGAAGAAAAGTGAAGCTACCAGCCACTGGAAGAATGAGGTAGTCATAAAATGCGAGGGAAATGACATAAATAGGAGCACTTTCTGAGACCCGGGCATGGCACGGACAGCCCAGCGTGACGTCACTTCTTAATGCAAATGACAAGGACTGTTACAAGATAGGCTTTTGCCGAGCTGCATAGGAAATCTCGGAAAAGGTGAAGGGTGAAGTTGGGTGTTTCATATTATAAATGACCGCGACACGAGCGCAGAGCACGAGGGAGATGGCGGTGCAACTGTTTCAGTTTCAGCTTTCGTGGGTAAAATTTGTGTATGAAGTATTGTATTCATAAGCTATTGCTTATGGACTTGAAATAGATGAAGGTTGTGTTTTTTTTTCGGAAACTATCTTAATATTTCAAAATAATCATTGAAAAGTGCAAAAAAATGTGTGGAATTCTAAACGGTTAAAAAACAATGTTATTGGCCAAGCGATTTGACCAATAGTGATCGTCGAGTGTGACGTCAAAGTCTAAGACCGGCTGTATACCAAACGCTCTCGCTCCTACCATTACTCTGGCAATAGCGAGACGGTCATACCCCCGAACGCCGCAGTCGCTATCGAATACGGCCACGTACAACTCATGTTAAGCACACTGTACACTCGCGTCTCGGCTTTTCGAATGTTTGGTGTACTGCCGGCTTTAGACTATGACGTCACGACAAAGCTTTCCAGAATAGCGCGCGCTTAAAACGCCCGAATCTGTTTGAAGTTTTGAAAGAAGATTTATACTTATACTATATCTTAGTTTTTTTTGTGCTGAGAATGATGTTACAGTATTATATTGATAAAAGCTATTGTATGTCAGTATAAAAACAATGAGCATAAAGGAAGATGTTTGCTACTTTTTAACCTCACGGAATAATAAACAACAATTTAATCTTGTAGAGTTGATTAATCAAACTTATAGAACATTGTATCTTTGTAGTAAATATGATCGATATGTAGGCTTTTAAGCGTCTTTCTACATTCGCTACTAAGAACGACGCCTTAATAAGATATCAATTTTGTATGTGTATATAGGCTTCTATCGTTTTGCATAATTTACTTACAGATTACAAATGAGTTCTGTTCCTATCGTTCGTATTTATCCAACGAATGTAAGTTATAAGTAATATCTAAAACGGGATAATTACCATGTATGTTGGTTTTATTACCCAATATTTCGACACTGTTGCAAGCGCCATGTTCACGGAGTAAAACAAACATACATGGTAATTATCCCGTTTTAGATATTAGTTATAATTCAAATAGGGATTGGCGGATCCGGTAATCCGGCCGGATCCGGTAATTAACGACACGGCTATTTGTTGGTAATGCCTACTACTCTTATTTAAAAATTTCATAGCCCCATGATGTCGTCAATGAATGTTTACCTAGGCACGTACTTGATTGCTTCTTAAGTTTGCACTACGTACGAACCGCGCTTTTTAGGTCTGCTTTCTTTAATAACATTCAACTTTTGGCACGGACTGGGTTAATTTTAATTTGCAATGAACATTTGAATTGAACCTGAAAAGTGCTGCCAGAAATGTCGTTAAATGATGAATGAGAAATAAGTCTATCTAATCACTTGGTCCACCTAAACATTGGAAAAAATATAGAGAATTATCGCGACTGGCTTATTCTAATCCCTAACGTTGTAAGTATCTGAGACTCCGGAAATGTATATTTCTTACGATTAAATACATTAATCTAAGAGATCATTCGCACGGGAGCTTATTAAACCCGCGTTAAAAAAGCGTTTAGATAAATGGATACTCATGTATGTGTCCACACGGGAGCGGTTTTATATCGCGCACTGTCGGATTTTAGGCGTTGACCGTTGACGTTGACTGTCAAATGGACCCTACGGAATTCCATGTTTCTGTTTTGACGAGCGTTCAAAAAATGTCAACGCCGATGTCAGTTGGCCGTGTGCTAGAGATATTTTTGCATGTGTTGTGTGCCTGCAAGAGCCATTTATTGCAATGATACCGTGAGAGCTAGATCATGTAACCAAACGCAAAATTTGTAGGGGTAAGGGGCTTACTAACCGTAGATAATTTTGATTTCACGCCAATCCGCAGTGATTTTTAAGCGTTTGTATGAACACATTTATTGGAAGCAGTAATAAAGCGTTAACGTCGGGTTTTAATACGACTCTTTTAAAGCTCCCGTGCGAATGACCCCTAATGAGGGTACAAATATAAGAAATCGGTGTTTTATTTATGATACTTATCCATAAAAATGATTATGTGTATGTATATCAATCCCACAATAGTATTTTTTTTCATGATTCAAAGTTTTATGGTGCACCGTCGCAAAGGGACAATTTGACCTACTATGAAAACCACCTTTTGGTCCTTCGGACAACCATTAAAAACCGGATAAATTGTAAAAAACAATTCAATGTTTCGTGATGAAATGTTACGTAATATTACTGGGAACATAATGGAATGCAAATAAAGCTCATAACTTTATATAAATTTGTAATATCGATCAGGGACTCTGTACGTTTGATGTTGAACACTTAAAAGTTGATTCACCCAAATAATACAACCAATTTTTTGCCTAAGGATAGTTACTGCAAAAAGTATGTTTTAAAATTTTATGTTTAGTTTACCCAAATTTAGAAAGCTAACAATGTGTTTTTTTTTTCAATATATTAAAATATCCCGCAAAGGTACCTTTTTTAACTTTCTATAACATAAAAATCAACAATTTTTAAAAGAGCATTAGGTAAATTACCAGCCCGTTCAGATCCGGCCGCATCCGGCTGGATTGATGAAAACCCGGCCGGATCTGACCGGATTGAAAATCGGTCCGGTTTGCAATCCCTAAATGCAAATGACCTTTTTAGCTTAAAATCGAATGTAAGTAAACAATTTAGTTTGCAGGATCAAGTTGAAACAGTGGAAAATGTTTTCTGGGTATTGTTTATATTATACCCAGAAAACATTTTCCACTGTTCCTGCAAACTAAATCGCTCTCCCAACTTTCGCAACATGGAAGCCGTCTATTTGAAAACAGAACGTGGCGAAAACGGCGGATTTCTGACGGCACTTGAGGAGAAGCTTTCAGCAAATGAGCGACGCGACCTTTAGCCGCGACGAACAAAAGCCCCTGCATCGGATTTCAAACCCGACCAACTTAAATGGACCCTCGACTTCTCACAAACTCCTCTAGACAACAAGCGGGAAAGACTTTCAAGAGACCTCCGTACATTTGTTGTATCATTTCAAACACTCGTTGCACATTTTTGCAGCGAGCGTGATAATTATCGTCGCAATTTTCTTCCTTTTTCCATTTCAAGCGTAATTTTAATGACCGCGGATTGTGCCGCTCAAATTGGACTCTACCTGCGTATTGTTTTGTAGTACCTACCTGCGCTCTATAATTAAAAATTTATTCAAGTTGTGTAAAGCGCAAGTAACTTTTATCTTGCTGCCGTATTTGCGGCAAAATATTAAATTACATCTCCTAACGGAGCGATGCGGTTCTTACGGGGTATATTTATTGCGTAATGAAAATAGGGTAATCTATATTTTCATTAATTCGTATGTATGTTACTTAAGCGCGCGGTTGTTTTGTGCGGCAATCGCAGCGTTAGACGCATGCGATTAACGGAATGCGTTTGCCCCGTATGTTTCACCTGCTGCGTAAAACAATGGTCTATAATTATATTACCTGATTTGAAATGATCTGCGTCTATCGCATTGCGTGTAACGTAGCGTTTATCGCATAAAACAACCGCGCGCTTTACTTGTTTTTCGTCGGTCAACATACTTTGAATATACAATTTAAACTTTCGTGAGTCTAGCTGACACTTAAATTAAAAAGAAATGGTTTAACACTCATGTGTTTTTATCATAATAGGCGTACACATTTTTAAATTTTAATACTTAAAATAAATAATGGGGGTAGCATCATGGAAAGAGCTTGTGGTAACAAGCAGAGGGCAGTCCACATAGGCCTTTCGTCGGTTAACAATAGTCCGCCATCCCCATACTCTACTACAAAATATCGGTTGTCAGCATTAGGGGAGACCAACTTCAGGAATTTAAAATATGATACTTAAGCCGTAGTTATTGTTTATTAACCAATCTGATGTTTTATCAAACGCAAATTGACAATTTATCCATAAATAGATGGTACATCCTTGTCACAGAATTACAAAAGGGTGTAAAGTATTCCCAATTATCGTCAGCCCGTCGTTAAAACTCCCCCGAACATCTTCAAGAAATTCACTAAATTCGTTACAAATTAATTAAATGTATGAGCTGTGATAATGCGTCATTAATCGCGGGGACTTTGATTTATGTTTGACGGCGAGGGACATAATGTCTCCATTGTTCACGCAATACGGTTTACTGAGCTGAGTTTTCGATTAATTATTATAAGACTTTGCTATTAGGTGCAAATTAGCTTTAGTCTGAAGACAAACATGACTCCTTCAATTATTCTTAATTGTTCGCCATCCCAATTTTGTTTGTACGTGTTGTTCTGGAATATGTCTTTTAGAAATATAATTTAAGCTAGTATTACATGACAACTATTTTAGGGACCGATCAATCGCCTCGCCCCGTGTAATCAACAAAAGGGAACTAAGTGAGTCGAAGGCGGGGAGGGAGGGGCAGGGACAGGCGATAATCGGTCAACGTGTCATGTAATATTACTAGCTTTAGTAACGAGATTTTTTCTAAATGTTAAATCTTATGTACCTACGACTTGAGTGGCTGATGGAACGCGCGAGCGAGGGGTGCGTCGTTCAAGCTAAACAAAAACTAATGTATTGTGAGCGTCCTCTGAAGGCCTAGTATAAAAATTTTACGACATTAACTTCTCGACCGCGTTAGCGTATCGAGGGGTCAAAATATGAAAGTTGCCGGATGATTTAAATAAACGGCAAACATAATTTGAACTCTCGATACGCTAACGCGGTCGAGAAGTTAATGTCGTACAATTTTTATACTAGGCCTTCAGAGCACGCTGTACGCCCACCGAGCTCCGCTGGACGCTCGCCATTCAGGCATTACACTTAAGATATAAGTAAATACTGTTACTGTCTAGCCTATTCACTATTCAAGCCAAACTCCAAAGACTTCAGAGATTGGGTTGTAATTATGGCAGCCACGAGCTACATGCAAACTAGAGTCAACCACGTTATCTCTTCCAAGCAAATGAACTGTCAAACTTTAATATGCTATTTTATACGTCACACTTCTATGAAATGATTACGTTTAGGTACGTAACACTTTTACAGTCAGTGCTACCTAAAAGAAACTTTGCATAGACGGACTCTACCTTGCAAGTTGTCGGCATCATCCAAGGTCTGCTAGGCTTCCTGGGAGAATTGGCTAGGCGAGAGTAGTGCCCGTGAAAACTAGCCCGCGTACACCTATAACTTATAAGTACTTAAATACTTGGCAGTGGAGGGCGTTCGTAGAACTCGATTCCTGCCAGCTTACCTTGCGTGAGTCAATCCAGCGCATTTTCCTTAAGGACTCAAAGAAAAAGCAGGGCAAATCATCTCCGGCTTGCCCAAAACAACATTTTGTCGCTCCGCCACTTATTCTTGGACACTGCTCCATCGACATGCTATTCTGCGTTAGATGGCTATAAGTTGCGCATATACCAATTAAACTACGCAAGTATACTCATTCTATAAAGCTAAAGAGGTACATATATAATTATTTTATGTAAAGAATGATTTAGCACAATTCAAATAGGTAGGTACTATACGCGAAAGTTTGTTACGTATCACACTGTAATTGTATTTACCTACACCCCTATACAAACACAATGTGTTAATTTAGACAGAAGTTGAGAAATTAACAAACCCTTGTTACTATAGTGGGCGTTTGCCGAGGTAGTCTACAGGGACACCTGGACCCTTACCATGAGTTTGACGATTCGCTAGCACTATACTAGATTCGCTGTCAGTGTATCTCGCTTGCACGAGCTTATCTGTAAGAGCGAGATGTCCTACGCCAAAACAGTCGTTTACGTCAAACTAGGGTGTTGTGTGCTAACCATGAGTTCTAGGTAACCTTACCCTATGGCGACTGCGCCATTCAATAGTATTAGCATCTATAACTGGCGCTGAAATGCAAACACTATCGAATCGCGCAGACGCTATCGAGTACCCATACTATGAGTTCGACGCCGCCGCACTCTCAAGCGACAACGTTAAAACTGTAAGTACCTCTAGTATCGATACTATTGTGCTTACCTGAGTTGAACTTGGCCGTATTCGATAGCGACTGAGGCGTTCGGAAGTGTATCCGCCTTGCTCCTACCATTACTCTTACAGGAGCGACATGTACATGCCCCCGAGCGCCGCAGTCGCTATCGAATACAGATGCTTGTAGCTCATCGTAAGCGCCCAGTCGCTATCGACTCGTGGTTAAGTAAAAACTCAAGGTAAGCTCGCACCAGCAGTACCTACGCACTGTGAGTTTTCTCATTCGAATAGAGATTGGGTGGGCGCAGCACAGAATTCACATTGAGTGGCTGCTCACTCATTTACAAAAGTAGTCGTACCTAACACAGACAACTACGAGTAAGTATGTTATTTAAAAAAAAACATAAATAACACAAAACGTTGAGTTTGACATCACAGTAAGAGTATACCTTCGTTGTTCGTGTTAATTTTGTTTTTGCAATTGTAGGTATTCTTTTTAAAGAATATTCAATTTAATGATGTGTAACCCAACAAAATTCCTAATACTAAATAATTATTGCAATTATTTTTATTACTGAAAAATTCGATTGAATTTTGTAATGCTACATAGTCGTAACGCCTCTTTCTGACAATATTACTCATAGCGCTTGCCGCAAAATAAATAAAACTTAATATACGATTTTAAGCGAACAGAACTACAAGCGATTAGAACTACAATCTAAAACGGGATATTTATCATGTATGTTTGTTACGATGAGCAGTCGATATTTCGGCACTGTTGTAAGCGCCATGTTCACGGAGTAACTCTGGAGTTACTTTGAAATACAGATCAAATACTTTAATAACAAAACATACAAAGTAAATATCCCGTTTTAGATTTAACTATATAGAATTTTCAGATTAAGATTGTAGTTATGTATAACTAAAACTTATACGCGGCAAAAAGGAATACTATATTACGTTCAATTGTGTTTTAAATCTTAAAGCCGGTGTCTATACTGTGCTTAAGATAAACAGCACACATGAAGTCCTAAACGCGGTGTCTCCACACAGAATAAGCATTTGCATTGAATAATTAACATATTTGTCCACTCGGTAAAGTACACCCTTGGCGTATTTCATTAGCACGAACACTTAAGGGTTTACGTAAGGGTAAAGATACCTACCTATTTACTCGTAAATAGGTACCAACTGTTGAAGATAGATATGGAATTCGCGCTTATTCGTTATGTTTCGTGATTTGTTGTTTTGTTGGCGTTTTATTTAGGTGTAGGTAAGTACGACCATGAATGTGAGAAGTAGGAACTAGAATATCAAGAGACAATATATTCCTTTATTCGGTTACCTAAGTACTAAGTAGAGATTCTGGTTATGGCGGATTCATTTTATGTCAAATTCGCGTTAGGGCAGAAATACAATCATCACAAAAGTGTCCAGAACACTAATGAATAATCAATAGTGCCTATTTTGCTAATTCTGCCCTCAACTTGACCTCCTATTTCTGTGCCCTTCGGTCATATAAAGATACCTAACGAACCTAACTTACCTTTTATTACGACAAAAATGCGTTTTGGTCATTGGTTGTGAGTGCCCAATTTCTGCCCTAACACGAATCTGTCTTAAAAAGAATCTGCCGTTACAAAAATCTGCCCTAACCAGCACCTGTCCTTAAGCGAATACCTAAAGGAAAATTTTGATAACTTCACGAAAACTATATATTTTTTACTTATTTTCAATAGAAAGTACAAAACTATATTTTATTGAATAAAACAAGGCTGCCCTTTACAGTTTTAACACTGTTGGTATCTAGTTCTGTGTATGAATTTGACACTTAATGCTTACGTCAATAAGCTCTTTTTCCTACGAAACATTAATCATCATCATCAATGCAAAATTGTTCGCTAATGTAATTCTGACCCACATTTTTTGACCTATTTGTTCTGCTTTGTGCGTATATTTCTTTTAATAAGTCAATGGAGCTCGGCTTATAAATAGCCAGAAAATTTGGTGCCGAGGCATTAAGGGTGTTTTCTTAAGCAATTTAAGCATTTATCCGGAAACCACCAATTAGGTGAAGCAAACTTGATGATATAGTAGTTTATGCAACAGTGATATAATAAGGAGTTTAAGACCCAATTATGAGCTGCTGCATACCCTAGTTTTTCTACGACAGCTAAAATAGCGTAAAAAGCAAAATCTAGAAACGTGGCAGAATAGGGAAGATGTTGTGCCCACTATAGAATTTAAAAAAAAAACAACAACAACAGTGCATATATTGTATGAAAATCCATAAGAGCAGTGTTCTTATGGAATACCACAGACAACGTTATAATGTATACTTTTTAAATATCGCTGTCAGTCATCTAATTGACAGATATAAGTGCTGGAGTAGAAATAGTTATTTATTATACAAGGGGGCAAAGTTGTTGTTTAACTCTCGGGCTTATATTGAGACCCGAGCAAGCGAAAGATTCCAAAATTGAGCCACGAGCGTAGCGAGTGGTTCAATAACTGGAATCTTGAGCTGTGCGAGGGTCTCAAGGCACGAGAGTTGAACAAACTTTGCCGCCGAGTGCAATACAACATTTTTCACCACACTAAAGCGAGGAAACAGGAAAAAACTCAAACAAAACAAATCAGTAGGTATTTAATTACAATCAATCATCAAGTCAAGGTGGTAAAGGTAGTGGTGAATATCTGAACATGCACTCTACCACCAGGTAGAGTGCATGTTCAGATATTTCGAGCACCTTGGCAGCTCCAATATATCTAATGTATAGACAAATCATACAAAAAAGGCATATATCAAACTAAGATATCCCCAATCAAATCCTAAATCACAGGTCTAGATGACAATAGATTTGAGTATTATATTACTTATTTAAATTATCACTGTAATGAAATTAAACAATAAAGATTAATGAAGTGATTGATAATGATGAGAGTGTAATTAGGGAATTTCAAATGAATATTATATTCTGTATTTTATCTTTTAACTACTAACTAACTTAGCTAGGCATTTAATTTACTTATATTTTATCTGTGTGTCTACGAACGACAAAGTTTCTCTCACAATGGGTTTTGGTATTTGGCAATTTGCATAGAAGTAGATTTTCCGAATGTTTTTCAACATTATTTGTTGTCAGGAAGGTAATTTCGTTAGTGCGGCAAACTCCATTTATACCTATGATAAGGATTACCTGAAACATAAGCAGTTTGTATTAGTTATAAAGACAGTATATATTTAGTTAACGAGATTTTTACATGTTTTTAAATAATTTTACTTACTTTTGCTGCTAAATATTCTGAGTCAGGAGCACTGTTTAAAAATGTTTCTATTTGTTGGCCAGTAAATATCTTCGATTTTTTCGGCTTTTGGCCAGTTGCTGTTCTTTTTAAGAACGCTATCACCTTTGGATAGTGTTCAATGTGAACATCCTTCTTTAGTTTCAGTACCGACTTAATCATTGAATATATGCTCCAAAGCGAGCTCGGCATTTTAGTTTTTGATATTTCGATGAAATACGCCAGTAAAACCGTCTCTGAGAATGTTTTCGCGCCTTTGGTATGCCGCCAGGCATTAAATATATCAAAGGCTTTAATGTACTTCTTTCTTGACTTTTCTGGCAGCAAACGAAATTCGGCATCTTTCACAGTTTCTTGCAATTCCTCCGGCTCTGAATCACTATCACTCATCATTATTATTAACTTGTATTACGTTTGTATTACCTTCATAAATTCGTCGAGAAAACTGTGAAAAGCCAGAGGAAAGAAAACAAAACACGACTCGCCTCGTTTAAATTTTAAAAGAAAAAACTATTCGGATGCGTTCTGAAATTTGCGTAGTATCAACACTTTCATCTTTTAAAAATAAAAGCCACATAATTAATACAATTAAATGTGGTATTTAATTTGGATTTAAGCATATTGAATATAATACTATGAACGGTTCATGTGTATGAAACTGTTTGAGACTATCACGTTTTCGAACGTACCCGTTCAGTTCAAAATTAATGTCAAAAAGTTTATTGCATTCTCAGGCAGTATGGCTTTTTGCTTTAGTCTATCCAAAAGATTTAAAAAAATTACTTTAACCTCTAGAGGATAAAACACAGTTTTGCGCTCTGAAATTAAATGACAAACAGCGTGTTTACGAGCAGTGTGGTGAAAAATGTATTAAGAGCTGGCTACGGAAAAAGGTTTGCAATTAGTAGAACGATGACATTTTCTAGATGGTGAGCCATACTATCATTATTAATTAATCTGGGCGCCTGGCATCTGTTGAATGGTGGGTGGGATAGTTGCTCTTTGTCATCGCCTGGCGGGGTGATTTGCGCCTGTATTTTTGCACACATGATTTTGAAGGTCCACTCTAATTAAAAAGTATAGGCCCAGACCTTTATAAATGAGGCACTTTTAACCGCACCTTGGACGTCACCTGGCACTACTTTGGTTTTGTGAATTGCAACCCCTTAAATTGATTTTAAATCCGTTTGTTTAGTGGATGGGCATCCACTAAAAATAATTATTTAATCCTAAAAATAATCTTTTAATAATCCTTTTGTAGCCAGGCGCCAGGATTAATTAATTAATAATGATAGTACCTATTATACACTAACTAAGGACTTTCGTGGCACTACAAGTTGCATACGTATTTCCGTAGCTTGTTCTTCTATGGACCAGGGATGACATAAATAAGTTAACATCGTCCGAGTTGGGAAATTATTTTTTCACTTCTCTTGCTGAATAATTACGACTTTAAGTTGAGGCTAAACGACAAAAAATCGCTTTTTATTGTCTAGAGCATAAAGTCAAATTGAAGGCAGCCGGCACTCGCCGGTTGCCTGCACTGCTTTGGGCACGTGAGACCGTTTAATTCTAACATTTTCCTCACAGTCAAAGTGAAAAGCCGAATGAAATGGGTACCCATTTTATGCTCGACTACTATTATTGGTCCTCGTTACATTGCGACCAGTAAAAAGCCTCGCCTAATATGGGTTACTATATGCCCTTGTCATGCAATCTACTATTTTGTTCGACTTTTGTTTTTCGTTGTTATGTTACCTCCAATTCCATTTCCCATATAAGTTTGGTGCTGATCTGATCGATAAGGAATTTAGGAAACCCCTCAAAGACGCAATTGGCACAACGTGCAACAACAAAAGCCGTGATGAGATGTTGTGTGCAGGATGTTGTCTTCACAAAGACAATGGTCGAGGAGGCCTACTGCGAACCACCTTTCTCGCCCACTCTTCCGCCCTTCGAGTGATAGAGAGGCCTCTATCACTCGAATATGCAAGAGCGATAGAGAGGCAAGCAGACAAACGAACGAAAGAAGTGGTTAATGGCAGCCCTCCAGGTTAGACGGTCGGTCCACATGGAACCATAGAGTACGGTGCGAATTGGCCAATCATCGTCGTGGACCCAAATACATCATCGTCCGTCTAACCACTCCCAATGATACTGTATGATGATCTGGAAAGACGATAGAGACGACGACACTGGATGGAAACGATAACGATACGATACGTCGATAACTTCAAACATCAACTTTAGCGTCGATCCAGATCATTCGTGTAACCGCTCCCAATCTAATATCCCACATACTTATGACTTATGGTCACCCAAATTAGAAAGAGATGCAACAGTCAAGTAGTACTCATGTGGACACACTTTTGTAGTCGCATTGCTCAATCCGGATATATCCAGGTCCGTGGTTTTTACTCGATAAAAACTGCTCTTACATAAGACAGGAGCCAATAAATAAGAGATATTTCAGTCGTCCCTCACGCGATTACCCGTCATATCGGATCGCGTCGCACTCCACGTCGCCGTATGTCATCCAGGGAACTGCCGGCTCTGTATTTACTACGGATGGCCAAATTTAATCCGTGACATTTATGAGTTAACGAAGATTGAAATGTGTAGTATTTTTCCAGGAAACTGTCATAACTTTACGCAAGATTGTGTCGAGTAGGGTGATTTTGTAGGTAATGGTAGGTAGCTATCTTAGAAATCTATATGGCAAATGTATTACATTTCGTGTTCATTTTGAGGGGTTGGCAACGCGCTGTGACGCCCCTGAAGTTATATGCTACGCTACGGTGACTGTGTGGTTCTCCACCAGGCGGGCCGTAAGCTTTTTTGCCACCGACGCGGTGTATAAAAAAATAAGGAAGTAGGTACTTTTTTCATACCTACAAAATTCAAACTCCATTATTTTCAAAATTTAGACATCTACGAGTATGTACTTACGGGCAGCCTGCTTTTTGAATTGTTTACTGGTTAGTAAATTATATTTTAATATTTATAAATCACAATTAACAAGTTTATTAATATTATGTGTTGTTGCCACTAAAATATACGAAACTGTCTCAGAAAGCTTCGAAACTTTAAAAACCAATCATTTATTAAAGCTATGTACTTACCTACTTACACTTGCCCAGAGGTATAAATTCTTACATTGTTGGGTAAACTACGCTAATGAGGTGGCGCGTTGATAAATTCGATTCGGTTACCCAAATTACTTGAGCAGTTTAATTTCCCATAATAATCTAAGCAATTATACTATGTAAAAAGTAATTAAGTACAGTTTACGTTTTACTCAAAAACTTTTGATCTATGGCGTCCGCGCCACTTGTGATTATTTTTTAAGGTCAAACCAATTATGGTACAAATGAACGAATGATTTTAGCAGTTACCACACAATGCGATCATGTCTGAGTTGACTCTTCCCCATTCTGGTTGCATTTTAGCAGTGGTGCACACTGCGACCAAATTGTGACTGAAATAAATCTAAGTAGACTTTTTATGTGTATTGTGTTGACATGTTACTTGCATGTTACGTAAGCGACTGAACGGCGACCGGAAATGACTGCTATTTCGACCTTGAGTTTTGAATAAGATTTGTAATCGTATGTAGTTTTTATTTTCCTCGTGATAGGTAGGTAAAAAATGGTGTTTAGTAAAAAATGGTGTTGTAAAGTTTGTTCAACCCTCCTAAAGCTCAAGAAAGACTCGCTACGCTCGTGGCTCAATTTTGCAACCTTTCGCTTGCTGGGGTCCCAATTATAAGCCCGAGAGTTAAACAACAACTTTGTCCCCTTGAATAATAAATAACTATTTCTACCTACGCTTCTGTTCTAATATATCCCTTATTTCATCGAGATAGGATCTACCGACTGTTAGTTTAGTATTGCTGCTGTATCCTAGACAGTAACAAAAGCTTTCTCTATTAGCTCCGTATTTCACGACTCCAGTCGTCCCGGTATTAGTATGTGTCCCAACTCGCGGCTTAACTCACAATCGTCGGACTCCATTTGGGATAACTGAAAGTAATGCACCATTTCTGTCCAGCGCGCTTTGTCCTTTACGAATGGGTGGCCGTGCCGAATGGGTGAGGCTAACTACGAAATATAAGTAGTAAAGAAAGAACTACTAAACTAACCTAGGTATATTTTTGTGAAAATACTATAAAAGTAGGCAAAGCTTATTTAAAAAAAAACCTTCCAAGTGTGAGTCAGATTCGCGCACTGAGAGTCCCGTACAAACTGAGTGGCTACTACACCTAGAAGTAAAAATTTGACGTTAGCCCAGTGTATCGACAGATTGGGTCACTCGTTTGCACGGCATAGTGTCAGTTTGTTGTACCTTGATAATTTTTATTACCTTCGTAAAATCGTTTGTTATAACTTTGTTTAAAAGTTGGCACCAGTTACCTACTAGTATACAGCATGTTACCTATCATAGAAATTTAATAAGAGGAAACAATCTAAGGCGGTTAAATTTAAAATTTAGTTTAAATGCTTTTTTTTATTTAAGAAAATTAAGACACCGGGTTTAATAATGTGCATACCTCTAAATCTGAGGCTGAGGGCTGTTTCACAATTTTCGGTGGAAGAGGTAAATACTTGACGCTTTTTGATAATCGAATTGATATCAAACCAGTATTGTAAGTTGTACGATTTTTACACTTAATGCTTACGTTAGTAAGCTCAATTTCGTACGAAAGATATATCGTTTGTATTATCAACAATGCAAAATTGTTCGCCGTTTTAATTCTGACCCACATTGTTTTTACGTTTTTGTTCTGCTTTGTCTATTTATTTTAATAAATCAATCGTTGATACACATCGGATTGTCCCTACTAGGTAAGCGGCTCGACGCGCTGCTTCGCGTTCGTGGAACGATCACCCACGATTGGATTTTGCGGCTTCGCAATGAACTGCGTAAATAAAACCGGCCAAGCGCGAGTCACTCTCGGCTGCCTTGACCAAATATTATTATTGCGAAGAATCCTTGTCTCAATGTTTAATGTAATAATATTTGTTGCTCTGCAGCGGCAATACCACCTATCTAAGGTTTAAGGAGATATGGAACCACGTGCAAGGAAACTTCGATTATAATCTAAATAAATTGATAGAATATCCAAGATTAAAAAACACATGTTTTTCATTCATAATAAACACTATATTTGCGTATAAAATATTTTACATTACGTCTTTTAAAAGCAATATAAAATCCTACATCTACATACAAATACTGTAACGTCATTTAGCTCCCTCCATCTTTCACGGCATCATTTATAATTTCAATTCTTTATCGGATATGTAGTTAATTTTTATTTGTCTGCTTAGTTGTAATAGGTAAATGAAAATAAACCTTTACGAGTACGAGTGAATGATGAAGCTATTTATAAGGCATAATGCAGCCGCAACATGAATTTTAAGATTCAACCATGTTCATCTCTATTGCACTTGAGTAATTATTTGTTACACTGCGAGACATTCGTTTATCTTATTAAGAAACGAGATACAGTCTGGCAGCATCGAGAACAACCTCCGGTTTTTAGAACGAAACTGCCCTATCGGCGGCAAGCGCCACATAACATTATCAAATATCTTTGATCATAGATCTATATGCCTTTTTCTACTCTAACGTGAAGAAAAAGGACGGCATGTAATCTATGGTCAGATACATGATCATATACAGTATAGTGAAATATGAGCGTAACACGTGAAGCTAAAGCAGCACAGCAGTTTCGCGTTCGATAACTATAAATGCACATTGCACTAGAACGTGCCGGGCCGGTCTGTCAGTTTCTATAGATTCATGGTTGAATCTAAACGTCACGTGATCTCAGAGGACTCCGGGGTTCGGACGTGATTCTTTCTATACAAATTGTAAGATCGCCCCGCCGTCTCATTTTAGTGTGAGACATCCTTAATGTTACCATCATACAAAGCCTACGAAAAAAATACTGTTCCTTTCAGTGCTGTTCCAAAAAAAATAATTACGTCTTCAGTCAATATTACAGTTTGAAATGTTTTCCATTTTGGATGTTGTCTATGATTTAATGTACAATATTTGTATATGTATTACAATTAAGGCAGTGAACTATCAACTTAGTCCTAATAAGATTACCCAGTTGACTTAATTCAAAATAATCAAAATCCACATATTGAGCTATATTGCAGTATGCAAAAAAGTTGGTTTAACTGACTATAACGTCATAACTCAACACATTTATGTTATAACACCAAAAAAAACCGTCAACTAGGCCCTTATTTTTTAAGAACTATTTACAGGCTGCTTCTATAATAACATTAGTACTAAAAAATAAAATATTCCAACTGTAGCTATATATATTACAGAGTGTAACAAAAATACTGGTTATTCGTTTGATTTGACAAAATACGTCCTTAAATAGTCACCAGTATTTTTGTTACAACTTGAACACTGTTAATTAATATTAGTTTGTCAATACCGGCATTAGGAAGCAAATACGGAGTTCAGATAGCACGTATCTTATCTTACAATTTATCTTATTCAGGCACGCACATCACTATTGATACACTATAGTGGAAAGGGGGATGTCAGTATAAAAGGAATATAAAGGAAGCATTGCGAAATTGTCAAATAATAACTTAACATGCTTAATTAATATTAAATTAAATAATACTACGTTATGTCGTTTATTACGGCGTTGTATAACTTTTAAATAGTTAAAAAATATTTTTGTAAAATAAACTTAAACATCATATGACTGTTTCATCTAACGAAATTTTTTGTAAACAATATTCTTAAGATCTGATCATTACTTAGAAATGTTATTATAACTTGAATATGGTTATTATGAATGGATAAAATAACATGACAAATTATTTTAAAGCTCTAGACTAAATATACAAAAAACTACCACTACAACTACAATTACAAATATTTTGTGCAAAAAAATTGAGATTTTTGTCAAGAATCGAATCACATCATACTGTTAAATATAATCCTTTAATTTACTGATAAATATAATACTTTAATTTGAGAGATAACAAAAGAAGTAAAAACAGTTTAAATACTTATAAAAACCGATTGTTAACTTAAATCAATGAGTATTACTTATCCTAATATTCGTCAGTTAACCTTATAGTTGTATAGATAAGTCCTCTAGTTCTTATAATACTAATATCAGCCATTATTCTCCTGGGCCTCGACCCCGCGCACCGACGACAGGTCACCTAAAGCACTTTGTTAAGCATATGCAAGGCAATTAATATTATTATGCAATCTAGACGTTCCACTAAAACTATCATAATTACATTTGTAAATTGAAATATGTCTTTATGAAAAACATAAGTAAGTAAAATAGTTATACATTTTCAGATTTGTTCGTCGAATCTGTCTCGTGACTGTGTTCGGCAGATAAAATGAAGAAACCCGTCCATGTGTGGAATTGGACACAGCTGTCACAGCTACAGATCTCCAGCACGCCTACCACGAAAATCGAACGATTGCGGATTGGTATATCCATCTCTGTCACACTTGCGTATTGGAGTGACAAAGAGGTTTACCTGTCAATGCCAATTTTCGATGTTTCTTGGTAGGCGTGCAGGAGTCATACCTGTTATTTTCGTCATACATTGTTAGATTCATCCGCCGAACACTTCCGCCAGACACACCTGACGGGCATCCGTATCTAATTAACCTTTGCCACGCCAAAGACCACAGACCTTAATGAACACTCAAAGTTCTACTTCTTTTGACACTTCGGTGACATGGCGTTCTGAGTGAAAGCGTTGGCGTCGAAAAGGATAATTGTATGAAACAATTTACCTTATTTATTTTTACAGTCCCAGCTATAACATTAATATAACTGGCGCTATTGACTTACTGATGATTATTCGCAAACCATTTTTACATTTATATAACAAATAGTTTGTCAAATACTTTTCACTTTCACTCTATAATTATTTCAATATTTATATTTTCACAGCTCTTTTAAGGCTAGTACAGTACAGTTGGCCAATATGAACACATCTCTAGAGTGCAGACAGTATGTACCTACCAAGGTAATGAAATTCATTTGTTTCGTGGTACTTAACTTTTAGACCGTCAGTCGTTTACAGCCGACAATACTTCAAAATGAACCTTCATGCCTTCGAATATGGTATACTGTGGCATGACACTATTCACTTAAAATTGTCGTGAAGATAAAAAGACTAGTCCTCAATGTTAATTGACGGGTGTAGGTACCTAAAGTTGCTAACTTTCGCAATAGCTTAGGGCAAAACAAGCTTTAAGTTTTTGTATGTGGCATCTTAGTACATACATCTTAAATAGCAATTTATGACACCTCTTTGACAATTGTATATCACTCAGCACCATCTAGTAACGGCATTATCTGTCTTTAGAAACTGTCTGCACTTTCAGTATTTAGATATTTACACACTGAATAATCTTACAACGACATCAACATTTATTGATAAACTTTGTCAGTATCAAGATAACTTGAACAATTCTCAGTGCAGGAAAGAGGTGAAAGTGAAGGATTTGAGGGTAAGTTGTGAGAAGCTATAAGTGACAGATAATGAGATTGGGAAAAGCTACGCTATATGATAGTTTACAACGAATCCACAATAGATTTAGAACGAATAGATTGTCTTTAAAACTATCTAGTAGTTTGCACTTGATACAAGTTTTTTTTTTCAGATACAATCGTTTTCAAATACCGCCTTATATATGATGGCGGTTGTACTTAGGTAACGTCTATTCGTTTTAAATCTGTGTAAATTTAACAACAGCGCCATCTATCTTAACCTTACGTAACTAGCAAGCATCGGTGACTCGTCTCCAGCCGTTCAGCTGTCCAGTTGGCAGGTGAAGGGCGGCGCGGCGCGCCGGTAGAGCGCGCGGTAGGGGTCGGGGGTGGGGCGCGGGGAGCGTCACACGGCCGCAGGAGGGGCTGATTGTCAGTGCCATTTCGCTTTTTGAGCGAATATGTCCGCTCGGAGGTTTTGGGCGAAGCATATTCCCAATATCTAATAGGAAGCAAATATATTTGATAAATTTTCCAGGCTAGCATAAATAAAGATTAACGCAAATTAGACATCTGAAGTAGATGAGCGATGTTACACAATGCCATCTTCTGTAGATGTCAAATTCCGGTTTGGACGTGTTTTGTAGCATACTTCACTGAAACAGTCCTTCATAGCAGCGTAACTCATTTATATTAAAATTCTCGAGTATTGCAAAGTTTCAACAGATAGCCTTTGTAAGCCAAAGAGCGTCATGAGAAATACACGGGACGGTTTTTAAGAGACCTTTTTATAAACATTGTGTTCGGATAACCAGTGTACTATTTTACGAGAAACCTCAAAAGTAATGATCTACATAGTTGAAAAAAAAAACACCTTAATGTCTCCGTTTTATGTATCCGAAGCCCATTTCAGTGAAGAAATTTAAGTACCCACATAAGTACATCATAAAAGTAGAAGTAACTACGAACGAATGCATTGTATTGAACCAAGCAAAAGTCAAAACAGCTACAAAATCATGCCAAAAGTCAAACAAGGCCGGATTAAAACATGTTGAGATACACCATTGTTTTATTACACGCCCGATTACTCGACGTCTACGGTCACATCTAAAGCAGGTAACTGGCGCACACATACAATCGTAATTTTGCTGTTTTCGTGTGCGATAAGTTTATCGCGGTTTGTAATCGCGATTAGGGAATGTAACGGTTATCCGTTTTTTATGTAAAAGCCGCAGTTTCGGTTAAAACCGACATTTTCCACACAAATAATAATTCGTTGCATTCCCTAATCACGATTTATTCAATAGCCGTGTTGCATCTGTTTCTCTAAATAAGGAAAACAATATCACACAGCCACACTACGCAAAACAAAACCACGAGATGAATTTCCACTATAGGATGTAGGCTTCGATGGTATAAGGGCGCGCAATTTAAAAATGGTTTATCTCAAAGTGCATCTACAAACAAAAACTTACTTGTGCAAAAGTAGTACAAACAGCGGACGTAGCGACCACTAGCAGGTTTCGGTCAAACCACTCCTCCGCCGCCTCTAGGCAGCCCTTCTCATGTATTATCTTAGCAATATCAAAATTCTAGAAAGAAAGAGAACAAAAAATAAAACAAACGCAAACTACACACACTTCCCTACACTAAAATAAAAGGCAAACATTGGACATAGCGATGAAAATGGCGAAAGATTCATGTTGTTTCTTTCGAAACTTTGTATCTTTCCGATAAATTACATGTAACTTTCGAAAAAAACAAAACTGACGTTTGTCTGACAAAAACAATCATACACGTATAATACCTGTTTTATACTGTGTATTTTACATGTTTATTTCATAATTAATTGACTTAATAATAAAATAACCCCATGGTCTCGTGAAAGGGTAAAACATGCAAATAATAATAATATTAAGGGACTCTCGCTAGGTGACGTCACATAGAACATTAGATTAACGAATCCAATTTGTAAGTATTTCGTCATAATTGATAATTTCAACCTCTTTAGTTAACTGATATCGAGATATAGTCTGAGCGAAATGCAAAGTCACCTGTTTTTATGAGAACCCATACATTCCGCGTCACTATTCATAATATAATAAAATAATGCGAAAAATACAATGTATTTTACACGTAAAAACCTGAAGTTTGCGAAAGATTCAATCGAAGATCCGCAACGAAAGATACTGTATTTTATTGAAAAATACAGGGGCCTTTGTAAGATACATGTATCTTTCATGTAATTTTCATCGCTAATTGGACAGTTGCTCGCCTTTATCATATTCAAATAACATTCAACGGTATTATTTGACGTAACACGCAATAGTAATCCTTATTGGAATAAGTTAAGGCCCATTTTAAGCTGTATTTTAACCGTAGTCGGCCGTTGCCGACTGTCGCTCCAAATAATTGAAATTGCACTGGCTCGCAACTGTCCATCTTGTAAAACATTACATAAATACTCGAGAAAAGCAAGTATTTGTCACTTTTAAAGTATTAGCCTATATTCCGTGAAATACCGTCAATGTAGGGGGGAACCATTTGCATTTCACGATTATAATACATACGATACGACTAATCTACCATGCGAATAGTGGTCAAAGAAAGGAAGTGTTGTAAAAGTGAAGTGAACCAACTTTACTAGCAGACTTCATTCCTTTGCGATTTGTAAATACATTCAGAAGGCGTTCTACCCATCAAAATCAAACAACATACTTTATGAAGGAACTTCGTGCCGGTTTCCGTTGAGTTAGCTAATTGTTTTTTGTTGTATCATTTTAGTTTAGTATATGGTATATAATTCAAACGAGATAAGTACTAAAATCACTTGTTTCTGTTTAATGCTGCAGAATAAGTTGTTGATGACCTGATAAAAAGTTAATCCGTCTGTCTCTGCGCTTTAAGAGTTGCCTCACATCTAGCAACTCCCGAGCATCGGCGTCTCCTCAACTCTGTGGCGATTTTTATTCACGCGTCGTCGCGTGCGGTAGTTGACGCGTGATTATGGCATCCTAAGATGTCCGAAATATGTCGCGCATAGTGACTTTTTAGTCAGTGAGTGTTATCCGTAATATTACGATAGTTTAAGTTCGATATGCATTGCGCCTAGGTTGCATTGGGAAGCAGCCAAAGTCGGTCAGAAGCGGACACAGCACAGATGGTAGGGGTTGAAACGTCAACGGAAACCAGCGTCGTCCCTTCACTGGTATAGTTTGAACCTTAAGCGCGATCGGCCCCAGGAAGGCGGCGGCGACGACGGCGAAGCGGCGCTGCAGCCAGTCCTCGCCCGCCGCCAGGCAGCCGCGCTCATGGATCACCCGCTCGGTCAGTTGCTGCCGTTCATAATATCCATACAATAAAGTCGTTCCATAAAGCCAAGCCAAGAGGAGTCATAATAGCTTCTTCTCTTTCGCTTAACAATAATTGAATGAAAGAGCGATATTGAAACCCTGCCAGAAAGACATGCTAAGAACAGCTTCAATTACTTCAGTTTCAATCCTGGTTTAGGTTTGTAGTAGTCTTAAATGGGCCTCTTGCACCAACCCTCCCATCCTCCCCCTCCCTCCTCTTGCCATGGTGCTTATCTTTAATTGTATGGAATTTGACAGTTTAACTCCGGGTAATCGGCTAACCCTGGGTGGTGCAGGTGGGCCTACGTGAACATGATACTACATTTTAGACCACTGGTGGAATGTAGTTGAAGTAGCGTTAAGGGACATTGTGTCTTTTCGACTTATGTTCCAAATTCCATCGCCCATAGCGTTCGAGCAGTTGAAATACGCGTTGTAGTGTACACGGGTTGTGGTCCTGCTGGACAGTACTCACATAGTTGGGCTTGCGCACGTCGTAGCCGCACTGCTTGTTGCGGATGATGTCCTGCGGCTTGTTGCGGCAGCAGCTGAAGGGCACGCCGCACGCCTCGCGCGAGCCGACGGCGCCGCTCGAGCAGTTGAAGTACGCGTTCCGGTCCCAGTCGCGGGGGCCTTCTACTCCGCAGCATTGCAGCTGGAACACGTTTTGTTTATTGATTAAACTGACTGAACGGTCCACATGATATGAACAAAGATAGACGTACATACATAAACTCACGCCTGTATTCCCCAAAGGGTTAGGCAATACATGAAACTGAAAACTTATAGACAGATAATAATTAATACTCAGACAGGTTCGATTTAGAGTGATATCAAAATACTGAAAACGCATACAAATAAGATATGCATGGATACGTCATATAAAATACGTCACAGCAGTGTAATGGTACCCATAGAAAACCGTAAGACGCGTCCAGCCGTCCACATATGCGCGGCAAACCCTTGAAGATTGGCTCGCGCGGCAGCCTAGTCGAAGGGGGTGCGGCAACCCCGTCTCCCTCGTCGTTATGATTATGAAGAATTTTAATGTTTTAACGTAAAAATCATTAGGAAAAATGGCCAATTATAAACTTTATCACAACGTTTAAACTGTAATATTTTATGACTTTCCTCCACATTAAACGTCCATAAACTCATTCGTGACGCCGATAATGAACTCACGGAGAAATGAACTGAAACAAGCAATAATTAGTGCTTAATTACCCATTCTTCTTGTATCCAATCAATCAGGTTCTGCTGATCTGGGTCTTCCCGGTAGTGGGTGATGAAGGTCTGGAAACCAGTCGTTGCCTGCTGTTTTATCTGTAAATTACATCATATGTGTTAATTGTCTTTAGTCTGGCAGAACAATTTTGGCATGACAGAAAAAGAGTGTTTATTATATATCTAATATCTATCTATATAGTATTATTAGAGATACATAATACAAGACAGATCGTTTTTAAACATTACTAAAGTAGAGGCCAAGACGAAAGCCGACCGGTGAATCCTCTATTATTTAAACTATAATTGTCTAAATAATAACTTTAACCAATATACCAACCGATCATTGATTTTCGCAACAGGTCAATGGTTAACTGTGAAAAATTGATTGACATCAGATTCGATCGGCGAGAAGCGAGATCGGTACTAATTGAATCCATTCTGCAAAACCATTTTTCCCGTGAATAAAATGAAAATTTTCATGGAAAGTAGACCCCCACACAAGCTAATTTTCATATTAATACCAGCGTTTGTTACAAATTTAAACCCGCCAGACAACGAAGGAATATGCCACGCCCCGGACGCCGAAAGTGATTATTTGAGCGAAATTGAACTTTACGGAGTACCTAAGTTTTTATTGCATTGACAAAGCTATCAGGTTGCAGTCCGTGGCAAGTCTTTCTGATTACGGCCACAGCCGACTATGGCGGTCAAAGTGTTTAGTATTTAGCTTTACTCCTTGTATTTTTTGTTGATTCGAATCTGAAATCAAATCTCAACAACTTTCCGATGTAACAAGTCCCTATGTTTGTAACTTGTATACTACTGACAAATTGGTCTGCAATGATTTTACTTACCCAATCTTTGAACACAAAGAACAGTATTCCAGTCGTCATCTCAGACAGCAACAACAACGCCAGAAACACCGCATACTAGAACAAACAATAAGTATTAAGATATCATCTTTATTGCCCAGTAAAAAAAATTTACTACATAGTTTTTTCATCTACTGCTATTATAACATTGAGTTCACATACATAATATGTAACATAATAGACCTAAGAGCACACAGAGACCGCATTGTGAAGCGTTTCCAAAGATAAATGAGGTCACCACACTATGTGCATATACAGTTTTACTAGTTTTCTACGATTCTACACAATTTTACACTACAATATTCCAGGTTCCCCCGTAGGACCCAAAAATAGTATTTAATTTTAATGTTCACGAGAACAGATGAAAATAAGCGGTTGCGCTTCCATACTGAATTAGTACAGAAGTCTTACCATGACGTCTTAACGCGATTCAGTTTAGGTTATCAACTGTGCCGTTTAAGTGATAAAGCTAAAAGTTGGTGATTTAGTAGGATTAAAACGATCTTATAGTGGGGTATAGAGAAATGGAACGGTTTATTAGAAAACACAATCGGCCCAATGAGGGCGCCACGGGAGGGTAGGACGCCCTCTTAAGACGAGAAAAAAAAACTACGAGAAAAATAAGTCTCACAATTTTTTAACGTTTTACTTTATTTACAAAATGGAGAGTACCTAGCTCTCCATTTTGTAACCGCTGTACCTACAAAGTGTTTGAAAAATGGTAACAGTATGGAAAAATAAGTGGGACTCTTTTTTTCTCCTTGAAGGATCACAAGAGCTCGTGATTCTGACATTCTGAGTAGGAAAAAATATTAAATTTACCGGTTTAGGAAAAAAAATTTTTTGGATTTCTTCTAGAGAAAATGCCCTGGTGGTACCATTATCTGAGTAAGATTAGCTCGATATATATTTTTGGAGTTGACTGTACATATAATAATATAACTCGTAGTAGTAGTAATATTACTCACGCAAGCCAGTAGGCAAGTGTTCTCACGCAATGCGCCGACGCAGCCCGTGAAGCCGATTATGAATGTGATTGCCCCTGGAATGACAAAAATTTAATAAGATTAGACCCACATTTTCAGGAATATCAAAACATAATAATAGGGGCGAGCCTTATTCTTCAAATATCTTAATTTATACGGGTCGTTCTTAATATGTTATTTTAAATTAACGCGTGTCCTAAAAGTGCTAAGGAGCGGTCTCACTCCTTCGCTGCCTCACTAGGCATATTTTTAAATATAATTTAAGGGTGTCTACCGCTTACGGGATGCTGCTTAGGTATGCATCATCTTACATAAGCTTAATATTACATGAAATATGATCCTAATGTTTAAATTCAAAACTGTTTAAGAACTGCTAATACACGTTATAATACACATAATCTAAGAGAACAAATATTATTATAACTATACTCTTGTAAAAGATAAGAAAAACAAACAAAACCATTATGCCGAGTATGAAGTCAGCACCTGATAAAATGTTACAAATTGTTAAAAACTAAACATTTCTTTTGATTGTCAATTTCACTTAGTACCATGTGGCATTTATATGGTTACAATAAAGAAGAATTAAAAACATAAGTTCCATAGAGAACAGAACACGATTCAACAACTGGCACAAATATGGATCACATTTATTTCGACAACTGAGACAAATCGAATGGCACCTCCTACATTCGAATCCTGCTATTGATACTGCTGTCCTGGGCCTATACGACGAAAATCGAACAATTGCGGATTTGTATATCCATCTCTGTCACACTTGCATATTGGAGTGACAAAGAGGTTTTCCGGTCAATGCCAATTTTCGATGTTCATGGGAGGCATGCTATGTTACTTTTGTTTTGTTTTACCTGGCTGACGCCACAGCTCAATGACCCTGGGGTTTGCTTTGGCAACTAATTACTAACCCAAGATTTGGCGTTATACGAATGTGACTGCCATCTGACCTTCCAATCCGGAGGGAGGGATAGACCTTATTGGGATTAGTCTGGGTTCCTCAAGAAGTTTTTCTTCACCAAAAAGATCCGAAATATAAGTTATATTAATATAAGTTCCGAAAAACTCGTTGGTACGAGCCGGGTTAAAACCCGCGACCTACGATTTTGAAAGTCGCACGCACTCGTCAACCCAACGTCACCACGCCGTTTCCCGAAGACAAGTTTTGTTCTAAAATCTCTCTTCTCTTGCTCAAAGCTCACGGACTGTTAATTACGCCCTAAGTATCGAAAAGTGAAATATGTATGTTGGTTCACTTACCAACACACATCAATATGAAGGCTGGATCCAGCGCAATATTGGTGAGCTGAGACAGGTTGTTGAATGTGTCCTTTTCCGTCCATGCCCATACACCCACGGCCAGTACAATAAGACCCAAGAACTGCAAAGAAAATATTAATGTGAACAAAGAAGCACTATATTCTTATAATCTGTTGCATTGTGTACTAAATCAAGGCCCACCATAGTGACTCAGTAGACCTTAATGTAAATTTACCATAACATCTAGCTGCCAAGAGAGGCCTATTGTAAGGCCTTCTGTTTTGTGGTACCTACTTAGGTACTTATTTTTATTTTTTATTTCGACAATTCGAAATGATAAGTTAAGATTTGGTAGTCAATTAAAAAGGGCCCATCCTTTACAATTTTATTGGCCATTGAAATTAGCGACTTGGTTTTATTTAGATATTCAAAAACTCTACAAGCAGATTTTTTATGGAGGGACCCTTTTTCCCTAATATACATCCATTAGTGAAAAAGTTCAAAGAAGTTGCAAGGTTTTAGCCTTAGAATTGCTAATCTTCATATAACATATTTTTCTCAAACATGATAGGAAATGTATGTCACGAAATGAAGACATGAGATTTCTTCCCAGAAGGAATGTATGGTGTTAGTATAAACGAAACATTATTGTCTGCTGCTCTAACTTTTTAAATTTGCGTACTAACACTAAACTGACAAAGGAAAAATTACATACAGGCAACTGCCACTATACTTGCAACAAAAAAAAAACTATGGTTTTATTTATGTGGTTCTTGAATAGCTCATTCATATGGCATTTAAAAAAAATAAAAAGGGCAAATTAAATTTACCCAGCACTTGTTTTAATTTTAATATTTCCTCACATTCTGTGAGAAAAGCACTATACAAGCCTCGGCCAGAAGAGGGATCACAGGACTTGTTTCATGCGCCCTTTCCTACGAATTGGCTGTATATTCCAAAACTCATCCAGCAGTCCCTTACTTAACAGCCTCTGCAGTAATGTACTATACATTAAGCTTGTAAACCTTATATTGTAGTTTATGTAGTGTACACTCAAAAGAGTTATTGACAGTACATATGGAATGTATGTTTAGTGTTGACATGCCATAATGATTATATGTATGGCTAGCTAGATTCCATCTAAACTAATTAGTAACAAACTTGAACTAAAACAAACTTATACATTCAGTAGTTTTGGCTATGTGTTGATTATAACAGTAAGAATTTATATGTTACAGATAATAGAATTACATAAACAGTTACTCATTGCCAAGTTCACTCTTCGCCAATCTTGTTTGATTAGCACAACACATCATGGCAGAATCATAGCAATTGTTTCCAATTAATCTTATTTTGCAACTACTTTAAAGGTGTATTTATCTATTCTTCTTTGTTCTTCCATCTAATCATTATTCAGAAATCACTAAGAACTCTACTCTCACGTTTAAAAACGCGATCGTAAAGAGGATGTGTAATGTCAAGTACTGCTACAATAAATTGAGGTGGCCTCAATTTAATAAACCTAAACAAAAGAAAATACTGACACATTGGCTGGCCAATATCGTCATAAATATGGAAATTGAGCTGTCCCAAATACGTAAGAATGGCCAACTTGTTTCTTTTCTGTTTATTCTATCCTTGAACTGCACTTGTTTATAAGGCGTTTACACTAACACTAAGTAAAGTATTGTACCTCGCTGGGCTACTTTTACTTGGTACAATCGCTTACTTATACATTTTGAATACACATATAACTTTGCTTGAGCCTTGTTTATTAAATATAATGATGTGTACTCACCCAAAACAACACATTTACACCAAAAATAACATATTTTAAACAACAGCTGACTTCGCTTGTATCTCGTCGATATTTTCTTATTCCAGGCATTTTGACGTTGTAAACTTAATTCATGTCACTTATATAAAATTACTTAATTAACTTTAACAAAAAAACAACTTAGTTAGACCTACATTTATATAGAAAACGAAATATCTTATCTTATTGTTTTAACTAAATTATCGAGCGCAACCAAGCGCATTCTATTCTACCACGACAACGAATCAACGAACGAAACAAATCGCAAAAGTAAGGGGAGGGGGACGGAGACCGCGTCTCAATGACACTGACAGCAGGATAGCAATATACCGTTAAGTAATGTAAAACAGAGATACTAAAATAATAATTTCGGATTGGGCCTATCTAATATATACCACGAAAATTGAACGATTGCGGATTTGTACTCCATCTCTGTCACACTTGTGTGTTGAAGTGACAAAGAGGTTTTTCCGTCAATGCCAATTTTCGATATTCGTGGCAGGTATAGTACTAAGCTAGTATTATATAACATGTTTTTTCGGGGCCATTCGGTCGTCTCGGCCTGTGTAATCGACGAAAGGGAACTTAGGGAGACGAGGGAGAGGTGCGACGGACAGGGGCAGGGATTATCGGCCCCGACGGATCGTCTCACGTCATACCCGTTTTAGAAGGCGCGTTTCGTCGTATACCTATCTCTCATGGTGCTTTTACATGCTCGGGCTCTCGGCCGAATGATTCGGCCCACCCTAGTACCAGGAACGTGTATATAGGGGACGGTCCTATCTCGCTTTTCGCCATACTAAATGAACGAGAGAAAACGGTCCACATGAGACCACTTCCAAGTGGTGCTTTGTCCCACTCGCACATGTTGCCAATGTTAATAAGATACTATTTTGGGAGTGTTTATAACAGTTTACTACCAAAAATAAATATCTTCTTATTTTATTTTAGTAGTATATACAAATAAGGATTTTATTATCTTTTTAGTAAATTGTAAATAATTGTGATTTTCATATTAATAACCCTTTAAATCAAAGATGTGTATAAGAAAAAAAATTTCAATAAATATGGTAGACATTAGTAACTTTTTGAATATTAACTGGTATCCCCAACTTTGACTTTTTAAACTTTCAAAATACCAACATAAATGGCGCCGTTTATTATTTATACAAATTATTTTGATAATCAGCTAAAATGGTGAAAACGTGTTGCGTAAAGGATTGTCGGAGCGAAAGCTATCCTGGTTGTGGAATATCGTTTCACAGGTAAGCCAAAATTATACAATTTTATGCACATTTTCCGATAAAATGACAAAACAAGCTCAGTAGGGTGACTATGATGTCGGCACGTTGTGAGTCGATTTTACAGGATTCTTATTAGTTAGGGAAAGTAAGGGTAAATTATTCTGAATATTTATATTCACATGTTTATTGTTTTACTTACTTGTATCACGTAGAAAGATGCTTGCTGAAATATATTTAAGGAGGTAAATTACAGACTCATATTTAAACATAGTATTGTATATAGGTCGTTCCCAATATATAACGTGGCACGATTATTTTCGAGATTATTCGCAGGTAAGTATTTGTAATATTTGTATTACGACTCTTCGTATTCCACAAGACCGTATAATAATAATCCAGTCATTGAACTGGAATGGACAGCTTGTATAACATTTTTGATTATTTGGGAAATAATTTATAATAGCCGGTTTTTTTAACGTAACGGATATATCGAAAATCTAGTATTGTGTTGGCAACAAAATATCGTTACATGCTAATCGTCACAAATATGTACACATGTTAAGTACAAACGTTTTTCTTGTAAGATTTTTATGGTTTTATGTTTTTTTAGTCGTTTAAAATAGGTCAAGACCAGTTTATACCTACTACAATTTGTTTCTAACGAAATAAAATGACACATTTATCACTCATGCAGTGCCTTACAATTCGTAGACTTAACGGTTTTACGTGAATAAGTTTTCTTCGGTTTCCCTTTTAACAGATAGAAGACAAATAACCGTAAATTTAAAAAATCGAGTGAATTCAGTTTTTTTACTTTTTACCTACTTCCGGAAGAAAAGTTTGTAGGACTTTAATAAATAAATAATAATAAATAAATATAAATATTGAGAAAATCAGGCTATTATAATTAAATGTCTGTCGAAACCGTATTCTTCCTGGGTTAAGTGTATGAATACTTCTGGCTACCAGATTATGTCTGTATATACCTATGGTCCTAGTTATATGATAATGTAATATGGGCCATAGGTCCCTGATTATTGGGACCGACAAATCACACCGTATAATATTGCTTTTCGTTTAGCTAACGTTTAATTTAGTATTTAAAACTCTGATTTCACTATACAATGCAAATAGCTCTCTTCTACTCAAAATGGGCATTAATTACTGTTTGTAAATACTGTCACCCTACCCAAGCTATTTAAGACATTTTAAGATACCTTTTTACTCACCCAAACTACATGACAAAGCTCAAGCCCATCGATTTTTTATCTGTTTGTGGTTTCGTTGAAATGAATAAGGTGAAGAATGCATATGGCGGTATGCTAGATGTTGTGCTGGTGTCAGAGCGCATAAATGGAGTTAGTGTGCTTGAGGTTGAGGGTGGCGGTCTTGTTCCACGACGAGATTTATACCATCCGCCCCTGGACATCCATGCCCCCTTTTTTGACGGGGTCTCTCGGGCGCCCCCTGAATACATTGATCCCAGCAACCTTAATCGGGAAAGGGACTGGAACTATGCAAAGGGAAACTTCAATCTATTATATAGTCTTGTATCAGAAGTAAACTGGAAGGATGTTCTCGGGAAACAAGATTTAAACCAAGCGGTAGATGAGTTTTATAAAATTATGTACGGCATTTTTGATATTTGCATCCCGAAAAAAACCCGATGCAAAAATAGTGTGCGGCGATACCCGGTTTGGTTTTCGGCTAATCTTATTAGTTGCATAAAACTTAAAGCTGATCTCCATCGTGAGTGGAAGGCCAAAAAAAGTAGAAGCGTTTATGCCGAATTCTCGAAGCTTAGGGCGGAAGTTAAAAAAGGGATCGCTTCCGCTTACGAAGGCTATATTCGGCATATACAAACAAACTTAAAGAGTAACCCACGTGGTTTTTGGCAGCATATTCAAAGTCTTAAATCCAAGGGAGGGTTCGTAGGTCAAGTTACGTTGGATGGTAAACAATATGTTGGTCCCGAATCTGCTCAAGCATTTGCCACCTTCTTCTCGAGCGTATTTTTGCCGGATCCCCCCCGTCTCGATTCTAGGCTCGCTAATAACACTATTCGAAACCCATCTGCAAACTATATCCACATTAGTAGCATAACAATGAAGGATTTGGAAATGGCCGTGAAGGGCCTAAAGCCGAAGAGTGCGGTTGGGCCTGATAATTTGCCGGCATACATTTTGAAAGGGTGTATAGATTATTTAGCGACGCCCATTCTCTTTCTTTTTAACCTTGCACTCTCCACTTCCTCATATCCTCCGCAGTGGAAGACCTCACGAGTAAAGCCGATCCCTAAGACCAGTGATGTTGTTAATGTGGAGAGTTACAGGCCGATTGCTATTCTCCCTGCTCTGGCAAAGCTTTTTGAATCCATACTCCACCGGAAATTGTCTGAGCAAGTCAAACCATTCTTAAGTGATTCTCAGCACGGTTTCAGAGCTAAACGGTCGGTAGACACAAACCTTTTGACTTTAGTCGATTCTATATCTGAACATCTTGACATGGGGATTCAAGTGGACGTATTGTATTTTGATTTTCGCAAGGCTTTCGATCGCGTAGATAATGACGTTTTGCTGGCCAAACTAGATGTAATTGGTTTTAGTCCAAACCTACTTAACTTTTTCGCTAGCTATCTTCGCGATCGAATGCAATACGTTCAGCATGGCCATTTTGCATCAGACCTATACCATACCCTATCGGTGTTAGCCAAGGTTCAATTTTGGGACCTTTTCTATTCGGTGTTATGGTCAATGACCTACCCACAATCATCCGTAATGCTCGTTGTCTACTTTATGCCGATGACCTAAAGTTGATATACGGCATACAGAAGTGGTCGGACTGTGAAACATTGCAAGAAGATATAGAATCTGTGTTCCGGTGGAGCCTGGCTAATAAACTTAGTTTCAACATTTCCAAGTGCCAGATATGTACCTTCAGTCGAGCCTCTAGTCCCATACATGCTCAATATTTACTTGGATCCGAGCCAATTGTTAGAGTGGATTCAGTGAAGGATCTGGGCGTTATATTTGACACGCGGCTAACCTTCCACGACCACATCAAAGCTCTTGCCACTGGTTGCTTTCGTACCCTTGGCTTTGTTATCCGTAACGTGAGAGGCTTTCATGATCAGGGTGCTATAAAGATCCTGTACAATGCCTTTGTGAGAAGCAAACTGGAGGCGGCCGCACTCGTTTGGAACCCCCATGAGACAACGTACATCCTCCTCTTGGAAAAGGTTCAAAAAACATTCCTAAGAATGTTTTATAAAAATATGTATGGATATTATCCTTTCTTGTACCCTACAAAGTTTCTCTTGGGAGTTCTTGGCTTCAACTCCTTAGAAGTCAGACGCAACTCCAGCTTGCTCGTTTTTGCATGTCGAGTTTTGCGAGGGGAGTCGGATTGCCCAGAACTGGTGGAAAGGCTTGTGAGGCTGTTTGTGCCCGATATTAAAAATATAACCCTTAGGCCACGTGTGCGGCTCCTGTTAGCGGTGCCGGCAGCGCGGACGGTGGCGCATAGAAACTCGCCGATCCTAAGAGCCCTGACTCTGCTGAATGCGCTCCTGGTATCAGCACCTGAATGTGACCTGCTTGCATGGCGATGGACGGCTGTGTATCAGGAATGTCTCAGTTTTTGCGAGGTGATGGATAAAAGGCAATCCAGTGTATTATGTTAACATTAGTTTCATCTGTAATTTCACAGTGTATTAGTTGTAACTGTAATGCTGTGTAAATATATTAGTAATAAACAATAAACAATAAACAATTGCCCCATGCGATACCCGTTTTAGACGGACGATAATTAGGTAAAGATCCATGACGATGAGTGGCCCGTCCAGGTGGAACCATAGAGTACGGGGGAAATTGGCCAATAATCGTCTCGAATTTTGACATACTATCGTCCGCCTAACCACTCCCAATATGATGCTGGAAAGACGATAAAGACGACGATACTAGATCGTGATGAATATCGTATAAAAAACAATAACGATACGATACGCCGATGACTTAAAAAAATGTCATTATCGTTAAGTACGAGTATATATCGTCGATCCAGATCGTTCGCGTAACCGCTCCCAACCTAATATCCCACGTACTTATGACTTATGGTCACCCTAATTAGAAAGAGATGCAACGGTACCGTAGTACTATCTCATGTGGACACACTTTTGCAGTCGCATTGCTCCATCCAGATATGTTCAGGTCCGTGCCTAGTACACGCTCATTCGAGACAGACTATATAGATAAAATTTAAGCCAGACCATAGACAATTTAAGCTTTTTCAGGTAGTTTCGGTGAGTTAAACGGTGTTTTAAATAGCTTTGGTTATTGAAACTATTTAAGACACTTTTTAAATAGCTTTACCCGAAGTGAAATTATTTAAGACACCTTTTAACTCAACCAAACTACCTAAAAAGTACTTAAATTGTCTCTGGTCTGGCTTAAGTTTTCTCTATATAGTCTGTCTCGAATCATCGTGTACTAACATGGCCGAAACATTCGGCCGAGGGCCCGAGCATGTAAACGCACGGTCATACATATAGTCTGTCTCGAATGAGCGTGTACTAGGGTGGGCCGAATCATTCGGCCGAGAGCCCGAGCATGTAAAAGCACCATTACATGCTCGGGCTCTCGGCCGAATGTTTCGGCCATGTTAGTACACGATCATTCGAGACAGACTATATAGAGAAAATTTAAGCCAGACCAGAGACAATTTAAGTACTTTTTCAGGTAGTTTGGTTGAGTTAAAAGGTGTCTTAAATAATTTCACTTCGGGTGAAGCTATTTAAAATGTGTCTTAAATGGTTTGAACTGAAACTACCTGAAAAAGCTTAAATTGTCTATGGTCTGGCTTAAACTTAATCTATATAGTCTGTCTCGAATGAGCGTGTACTAGGGTGGGCCGAATCATTCGGCCGAGAGCCCGAGCGTGTAAAAGCACCAGTATACCTTGCCCTTGTCCCTTCCTACCCTTATGACTGCTCCACACAATGGGCCATCATGAGCCATTATACGAAACGTAGCTAAAGCTATAGAACAAAACGGGATGGTAGTATTCCCCTCTTACTCATAACTGTGTTTCTTATCATCGCCCATCATGGCCCACTGTGTGGAGTGGCCCTTAGATCCTTTTATGTATCACCAGTATTACCTACATGAATCAAATAGAGCCGTCTAATACCGCAATCACGTATTAGTTAACGACAGAGGAGATTAAATTTGCTGCGCTAGAAAGAGGAACATGAAATTTGGTATCGTATGAGGATAGCTTGACTCCTGGGTAAGGCTAACGACAAAGGATAGTTTTTGTCACGAAGATCGTCACATAAAGAGCTGACAAGGGCTGAAAAACTGCAATGTATTGAAATAACAGAGAAGTGAAAAGTGGCGATTAATTTAATGACGTCACGTGACGTAATTACCGTCTCTTCCCATCCCAACCCAATAAGCACAAACGCTGTATTGTAAACACGACGTTTCAACTCTTTTAAAGCTTGAAGCTGCAGTAAGTACATAAAAGAGTAGTTTCTGTAGGTAAAGGCTCTGTTAGGGTATAAGTTTATTTTATAGCTTTTAGCTTACCTATAGCTGTATTATAGTTGCATTAGAAGGGTAAAGCTTATTAATGGTATTGTCTCTCGTCTCGTCATTGTACTGCATGTCTCTTATACAGATTTCAGATGCATAATAGTGATTTTGAAGCCAATAAGCCGATTAAAAGAGTAAATGTGTTCTGTCTTAGGTAAAGCACTCTTACAGCCTTAAGCGTCTTAGGTTTTTTTAATGGTCTCCTTGGTATCTCTCTTACAGCGTTTAGATGCATAGGTAATAGTGTCTTTGGAGCATTAAAGTTAATAAAAAATGTGTTCATGTTCTGTGTTGCAAAACTCTTACAGCCTTAAGTATATAAGCTGTATTAATCTAAGTAAACGGTTCAATTTGAAGGCTAAAGCTTTTTAATGGATTCTTGTTATACAGTTCATACAGCTCAAAGATGCATAATCTAGTATTTTGGAGCAATAAGGCTGATTTATTTATTATTTATTAATTAATAATTCACAATATAAAACTTATATCTAATTCAGTTCCCCGTAAAACTGGGCCTATACCACGAAAATCGAACGATTGCGGATTCGTATCTCCATCTCTGTTACACTTGCATATTGGAGTGATAAAGAGGTATTCCCGTCAATGCCAATTTTCGATGTTCGCGGTAGGCTTGCAGTTTGTCTGCGGGTGTGAGTCTCTAGATAACAAAAAAATCTTTAATCAAACAAAAATAAACAAAAATTACATTGTAGGCTAAACAAATATCACCTAAGGGCTTGCAACAGGTGCAGTTTTAATCCACTTTTAAATTTATTTTCAGACTATTTAAGAAGTATGGAATTCTTTTATTTAATGTTCGGTTTCCATAGTAATTAGTTACCCGCGGTATTTCAAATTTTCGTGCAGTTGCTGTTCTTGTTGCATGATTGTGTTGGGTCAGTATTGGATTATGCTGTCTATTGCCATGGTTGTTAACTGCTAGGAGGTATTTGTGTTTAAGACTTGTAAACGTATTCTGTCTTACAGCCCGAAGCGTCTTAACCATGTTACGGTTTCATTAGAAGGCTTAAGGTAATTAACGGTCTCCCAGGTATCTCTTTTACAGTTTTAGATGCATAAAATAATGTTTTGGATTAATCAAGCTGATTTAAAGTGTGGTCATGTTTTGAACTACAGCTCTCTTACAGTATTAAGCGTCTTATCTGTATGGAGTTCGGATTAGAGGGTTAAAAGTTTTGTGATGTTTTCCTAAGTATCTGTTCCTTTACAGCTACCGGTATTACAGCTTTTTAATGCAAAATGGTTATTTTGAGAAATGAATGCGGTTAAAAAAATTCTGATAATTCTTGTATAAAGTCTAGGTAGCCTGGGTCAGCGCTGACCCGGCTTTCTACCAGTTTACTTGAGTTTACTTGTGTTATTTAAATTATTTAATAGGCGCTGTTCTAACAGAAATAAAACAACTTTTTAAATATTATACTAGGCGCTTTAATTATTTATTTCCAATGCATGTTTGTCCATCGGCAGAGTGTTCCTGTATCCAGTCAATATAATTGCTAACTTTCGTGTATACACCTATAACAAAATATTAATTTAAAGCAGTGAAAATATTTCAGTAGTATAAAATAACACAGTGAATTAAATTTAGTTACCAGGGTATCGAGGATCAGCACAGCCAATGCCCCAAGACACAACGCCTGGAAAAAGTGAGAGTACCAATTGTAAGTTCTAAAGATACTTTGCTAACAATATTCTATCAGGTGTATCATGTTTCAACTCTGTACATTCGCCCTCAGATATATCTAAGCGGTGAATATCCTCACACATATCTAAGCACGTCTATAAAGTAAAGGCTTTAGAGTTTAGTTATTTTTGAGCAACTTAGCCGCTTTTATATGTCTGATGGCGATTGATAGGTAATTAGTTACCTACCATGAAGCAGACTGTTATTTATATTTCACGTCAAGTTATACAATTTAATTTTAAGTACCAAAGAGTATAGATTTATGGCGTTATTCATTTCGTACACGCCTGTCACATCAAAAATTCCGATAAGTGTTTCTATCATTCATTTTCTTCGAAAAAGACACAATTGAACAGAAGTTTGCTAAGCTGTTTAATGATAATGAGGAAGTAAAATATAATATCGATCTTGCCTGCTTGTACATATCTTCCAGTAGTCTCAAATACCAGAAATGGCCCACCGCTGTCACCCTGAAATTTAAATTGTAAAATAAGCTCGGCCACAAATCTTTGATTTGCCCGGTTAGCACGTTATACACTTACAACCGGGCGAGTACCATGAAAATCGAACGATTGCGCATTTGTATCTCCATCTCTGTCACACTTGCATATTAGAGTAACGAAGAGGTTGTTCCGTCAATGCCAATTTTCGATGTTCATGCTGGGCTGCTGGGCTAGTAATAAGAAAATCGAACGATCGAAAATGTGTATCTCCTTTCTGTCACACTTGCTTATTGGAGTGATAAAGAAGTTTTTCTGTTAATTCCAAGTTTCGATGCCTGCGACAAATCTTCATTTGCAGTTAGCGTTAGGTCCTGCCCTTTCTAATTCTGAGGGGCTGGAGTGGAGACCTACCACGAACCCGAATAGTAGAACGAAGGAAAGAGGTGGTTCATGGTACGCCCTGCGTACAAGTTATAAGTGCGAACCCAGACAAATTTTCGTTCGCGGTTAATGGTTGGTCTTCTGTTCCCAGATTACCTGACAGCCATCTTTTCCTTTAGAAAACGCGCACATCATGGTCGGCTTCAAATGCTGCGCTAGCTTGGAACGCATGCACTCCTCATCGGTCAGGATCTTGAGCGTGGCTTTGAGGAGGACTTTGGACGCTGATGCTTCCGGTGCGATGCGCCCCCATCCCACTATGGTGCCCACTTGGTGGCTGAAATCTTGCCCTGTAAGTAAAAAGACATTTTTGTAATGCAACACCTAGCTAACGATTGAGGTAATTATTGTGTTTATATGGTACCGAAAGTTACATGTCCTTTAACTGGAACGGATCTTATAATAAATAATTCGATTCTTGTATCTACTTATTTTTAGGCTCCATCTGTCTGTCTGTCACGTCGTTAAATATCTCGAGAACTACCTAAGCTACTGAATTTGAAATTTGGAATAGTTATAAACAAGATTAACCCAGACACACTGAAAGAGGATTTATCAAATATTTGCATTGCATTTCAATGAAAAATGCCCGATAAAAGAGGGGCCAAAGTACCTACTTAATTACTTTGTGGGGTATCATTTAAAAGGGCTTATTGATTTGCACATTCTAAAACAATTTTGTATCCTCTTTTTACATTAAAAACATTTTGATTTATATACGATAATGTTAAAAAGTAACATCCCCCTCCTTATCTCCGAAGTTTATCTAAAACAATTTTGTATTCTCTTTTTACATTAAAAACATTTTGATTTAAGTATATAGGTACGAAAATGTTAAAAAGTAACATCCCCCCCCCCTCCTTAACCCCGAAGTTTATCTAAAACAATTTTGTATTCTCTTTTTACATTAAAAACAGTTTGATTTATATACGATAATGTTAAAAAGTAACATCCCCCCCCTCCTTACCTCCGAAGTTTATCTAAAACAATTTTGTATTCTCTTTTTACATTAAAAACATTTTGATTTATATACGATAATGTTAAAAAGTAACATCCCCCCTCCTTATCTCCGAAGTTTATGAAGGAAAAAAATATGAAATATTACACAACGTTAACATTATCAGTACTTACAGGAAAAATATAATATTGATCGTATCTTCATTATTATTTTTTTATTATTTAGAAGGGTTGATCACCAATAACAAAAACAAAGAGTTTCAACTCAGTCAACTATAGTTTCGCCATGTCTGTCTGTCTGTCCGTCCGTTTGCGGCTTAGCTCAGTGACCGTTAGTAGTAGTAGAAAGCTGTAATTTGGTATGAAATTCATACCAAATAAAAAAAGTATATTCATACTATGAATATACTCGTACATATCAATCATGCCGACAAAGTGCTAAAATAAAAAGTGGGATAAACATTATTTTAAGGGACCTCCCATCCTACAAGTGGAAGGTGTTTTTTTTTCGAACCCTAAAGTGTGAGGTATCGTTGGATAAGTATTTAATAAAATAGGAGTTTGCTGTAAACAATTTTTGTTTAAGTTAATATTTTCGAATCGCTTTAGAAGTTTAAAAAAGTGCCCCCCTTCTTTTTAACTGCAAGTCCATAAAGTATAAAAAAAAAACATAAAAATAGAGTTTTATAAGAGTAGACATAAAAATTAATTGTAACAGCCATTTTGATTTTTTTAGAAAAAGTATATTTTCTTAGTAAAAGAGTGTGCTTATACGTGTCCTAGTGCTGCGAAGATATATATTTTTTGCTAGTGGTCACGGTTCCTACCTACTAAGCCCGCTTCTAGGTTCGCTCATTGTGACGGACGGTTAACTACGGAACCCGCCTACACTGAGTGTGGCCCGACATGCTCTTGGCCGGGTTTTTTTTCTTATAAATTTAGTCTTTATGGCTTTAGGTACTTAGACTGTTTCTTACCAGGTACAGGCAAACAAATAGGGATGATAGTCGGGCCAAACTTCACTGGCGAGCTAAGCGTAGCGATGGCGATATCGTTCTCGTCCCGCACCGCGGTCGACGTGAAGTTCTCGTGGATGCTCACTTTGGAAATGTTCCTTTTTTCCACACGCTTCAGGTCGTCGAGGTTGTCCAAGCCAATGAACACGTGCATGTCTTTGTGGTCGTCCCTGGTAAAATTTGAATTAATTTAGTATTATTTAGAGACTTCTGCTAACGGTTCAATTTTGAGAATTACCTAAAGGAGACAAACTGAAGTAATGTTAGACGTCTTTGGAAGGCAAGGGCCATAGGCGAGGGCGACACATTTTAGGGACTACAGAAAATATTGACAAATGGGGGCCCATAAATTTTGCAAATCTCTGAAAGCTGAGACGATGCTAGGCAAGTGCTTGAAGTGCTCTACGAATCCCGCTTACATTCATTATAACTACTGGTACTAAATGAGGATTAGGAGATTAACAAGACCTTACTTACCTACTCTTCCAATCTAAATACCTTCCCATCATGCTAAAGCATTACCTGCCAAATGCAAAATCTGACTAATAACTTTATTAGGTACGACACTAATTAGGCACCGTGGTGGTGTACTAACTTTTCTACCTAAGGTCCAAGTTCATAAACTTACGCTTGACTTGATTCCTCGCAGTATTTCCAATAATGTAACGTAACAGTAAGGAACAGAAGTAGATAAGCGGGCTAAGATGCCACAGAATGGCTCAGGTTCAGAATGTTTTCCGTTAACCGCTGGGAAACTTTGTCGGCCTGTCTGGTCCTTACAATGACTGTATTCACAGAACCCAAAGTAAAATAACCTTGGTTCTACATATTATAATACTTTTGATGATCGCCCTGATCCATGGAAAGGACCGCCTTCCTCCTAGACGGAGACGGAAACTACATTCTTAATTCAAATATCACTTATTTCCCGATTGAAGAGTGAATGTACATTCCTGGTCCTTTGTCCATTACTGGTGCCGCCACCCTACTAAGTATTCTCATGAACACTATAGCGATCACAGTTACACTTACCATTTGAAACAGTGACCTGCACTTAGCACGTGTCTGTCTGTAATTATAGCTCCCCCGCAGTGCATTCTACCGCTTTTGATAATCGCCACCGTCCATGGAAAGGAGTACGGCTCTGCCCGCCTTCCTCCCACTATTCGCATGGAGACGATGGTGTCTGATGGTATGCCACATTCTGAAACAGGGTTTGTTCTTTTATTAAAGAAGGTAGCTCATTGTGACGCAAAGGGCGTGTGCACACTAGCGGTACTAGTGCACTACCGCACGGGCGGGCACGCCGCGGTTTCTCCCGTACAAAAGTATATAAACGCCAACGCGCAAACGCTTGTGCACACACGCTCTAAGAATGAAATCCAAGCATACCCATTTGTAGCTTTTGAGTGTCGAGTTGATAGGATTTATTTATTTAACTAGATAAATGAATCGTGAACTATCCAACCTTTGCCCTAGTAAGATGAATATCCCCATTCGTCAAATGTCTATCGAGAGCAAAATTGGACTGTATAAGGGCGCGTACACACTAGCGGTTTTTCTTGTAATTTCTCCATGTCTGTCTGTCCATCCGTCTGTGGTAAGCTTGGAACCTTTTTTGGAATATTTTAATAAGATTTTACACACACTATAGCATTTCTTGTGAGAAAAGGCTGCCATATGATAGGATATGATAGAAAATATAACCCCTTAAGCAGGCTTTAGACATAAAAACCTCAAGTGTACTTACGAGTAGAAATTAAATTCGGTGACAAAGTTTTCGATACTTAGTGGTCAAAAATGCACCGACATCAACACCAGAGAAATCAAAATTTATCGCTTTTAAAAAATTACAGAAAAAGTAATGAAGATGCCGAAAAAAGACAAACATCACGTATTTACGTATCCCCGAGAATTCCTCATTCACGTAGGTACACAACCACAAATACACAAACACTTCATTCATTTCAAAAAAATACGTGACCAAACCCATAAAAAATATGAGTACATGACAATTAAACCTTCAATAAATCTACACATCGTCACTTTTATTTCAGTTCGTCTATCTAAACTACTGACTGCTAAAGTAAAAATATGTGACTGTTTTTGGGAAAACGTCCCACTTTGTCGATATGGAGTTATGAGTAGTTCCTAATACTACAGATCATACGCTATCTTTTGGTGAAAGATGTATGTCTCTAGGTGCTAAAGTATTTTTTTTTAATTCTTCAAATTTGCAAAATAGAAAAAGTGACAATTCAGAAAACGTTGGTTAAAGTTTATTGGGACGGCAAAAAACACATTTGTACTTTGAAGTTATGGAGTGGATTGAAACCGATACTAGGTACCAAAATTAAACTCGTGGGAAACATATAAACACTTTATATACCTACTTCATTTCAGAAAAACTCTTTTAAGTGTTCAGTATAGAAATAAACGACATTCGCCGTATTGTATTGAGTCATGTGCCTGGCTGAGCAACCCAGCGCAACTTACACGTGCATTGATTTTTTATTTACTTATCTGTTTAACATACTCGTACTTTTTTATGTTTGCATTATCATAATTTTAAATGGATGGAGTACTGGAGTAGACGCCAGCTGTTATTGATCATATGCTAATTTAATGAATCGCCTTACGAGACACCGATTTTTTTTAGCCAATTGCATACCTACGTTCTGGAAATCTGATTATCTTAGTAAATGATAAATGATTACTGATAAATATGTTTATTTTTCAATTTAGGCACAATATATTTACACTATATACACAAACATTTTTTATGATTTCTTTTGTGAACTGTGTCCTTCACTCTGTAAGCAGTAGTATATTCAATTTATTTTTTTGTTGGTTTCGTTACAGGTTCTGGTATGGGCCATGCATGTTTGTCTGTTAAATAGTCCTCTACTGTGTAATAAGCATTCGACATCAAAGAATTTATCAAATAATTCTTAAGAGCGGGAAAGGGCAATTATAGAAATGAATACATTGTCCAAAAAATGACTTATATACTTTACGAACACGACACTTCCTGATAGCTAGCACATCAGAAATTTTATTGAATGAATCTATGTTTCTATTAACATGAGTTATATTCTCATAGATATATTGGGATGCTACGGTTTAAATATTAATTTCTTTGAATAGCTCCCTTACTGATACACGTTTACCTAATTTATATATAAAACGAATGGCTCTTTTTTGTAAAATAAAACATATATAGTCCGTATGTCAGAAGCCTTGCCCCAAACCAGAATACCGTATGACATTACACTATGATAAACTAGGCGAGCTGTATCAGCATTAGTTGTCTGATATTTCTAATGGCGTAAGCAGCAACTAAATCTTATATCTTATATGAGGACTCCACTGTAGATTTTTATCCAACGTTAAACCTAGGAAACATGCTTTATTAACTATCTCTAAACATTCACCATTTTAAAGTATTCACTAGTATCCATTGGTTTAACATTCTGCAAAGCAAATCTAATACATTTAGTTTTCTTAGCATTAAGTAGCAGATTGTTAATAGTAAACCAGTTAAGTGCATTAACTAGTGTGCTATTAATTACACTATAATCGGTAGATTTCCGGTCAACCTTAAATATTAATGATGTATCGTCGGCAAAAATCACTATATCACAACGGTTCTGTACGACACAAGGTAAATTATTTATATAAACCAAAAACAGGAATGGGCCCAAACTAGAACCCTGTGGCACGCCTATTTTAACTACGGCGCCGCTAGACTGCGATTTATTTACAACAAACAGTTTGTGTTCTATTGCTAAGATATGAGAACATTAAGTTTAAAGCAATCTCTGACAGACCATAATGTTCTATTTTCAAAATGAGTAAGGTCCGGAGGCAGTAAAGAAAACAAGTGAAAAATATAAAGAGTAGGGGAAAAGTCCCAAATTTAGTGACGTCACGTCATTGTTAGGTAGTCGAAAATTGTTATAATTTGCCGTTGGGTAAATTTGGGTAAAACATATAATTTGTGCAATAACATAACCTTCTTTGTAAGTAAAGAATATATCTATGGAATTCGTGTGACATAATTTGTAGATAAGCCCCTATATCACCATTGTTGGTTCTATTGGCAAATATAAATACTTAAGTATATTATTTACATATGCCTTATGGTCAGTAATCTTTTTTGGCAAAATATAATCATTACTTCCTTATGTGTATTGTAGTGTCATCTATTGGCACATTTCGCTTCTACGAGAATATTATCCAATTAATAGTTATGTCTCACCGCACTGTGTTCCTTTTGTATCTTGTGATGGCACGACCTAAAATATTAAAACAAAATCTTACGGGAAGTTGCATACGGATAGTTCTGTTTTATAATAGGTAACACACAAGAAATGTTTTTGCCAACCTTAATATACCCTAATAGAACTAACACATGAAGTAGTGTTTGAAACATATCGTGTCCGTATCACCACACGATTTACACAAGAACCAACACTGCTTCGACTGACGTCTTCACACTTATTTACGCACCACGAAGGAATTATTCACGCGATAATAATAGTTCTTTAAATTCACCATGCGAAGTCATAAATTAGAATGAGTATGACCAATTCAGTCCTACACTGCACTATTAGGCTATCAGTTTTTATAAACAAATTAACGAAACGTTCTATAGAGCAGCGAGTTCTCCGGAGCCATGCCTTGTTGCAAAAAGTTATGACTGGCCGCATAGAAAATTGAATTCCGTTTTTAAGACGATAACAAACGTACGACTTGGTAAAAACATATTTTCTTATCATAAAATTTCACGCGATTTATTACAAAACAAGAAAATGGACACATAAACAAAAATATTTGCTTCAATCACTTTCATCTTGAGTCGTTAGTAGGTAGCAGTAGGTATTATTCTAAAATAAGGAACGAAAGATAAAATTGGGTAGGCTTTTATTATATAAAATGTATATGTAGGTACTTATAATCTCTGTCTTTGCGGCTAGATTAAAGTCGTTAATTTTTGATAGCCAATTTAGATTTCCACTGTTCGCTGCCTTCCCTCTTTTTCCTCACTCTAATGATGGAATATAGAAAACTTTTATTTTATATACAATATTGCCCATCCTTGCTTTCGTTTTTGATCCAGTCGATGTACTTCGCAACGACAGTGTAGACACCTGCAGAAATAGTGAAAATATAAATGTTATATCATTTATTAGCTTTTGATTATCCTAGATAGCAGTCCCACCCTCCCTTCTTAGTGTAATTAATAATATTTCACCTGGGTAATCCGGCATTGCACAGTCTATTCCCCAAGACACGATCCCTAAAAGATTAAGATTTAGAATGATTACATAAACACATATAAATTTATGGCTGTTTTTGTAATAAAAAAATCTATAACAACGTCGATTACTTACTATTCAGATTGCCTTAAGAGTCCGGTATACTTTTTAAAGTGAAAATCGTTAATAATGAAAACACGCACATAAATTGCAATTGTTAAAGATAGTATGCAGTACATATATGTTTTGCGAGGTGCTTGATTCATACAATTACAATATTGTAACTTGTTTTTTTTTATGTTTTTACTCGTATACCAGCTAATTTATTTTCATACACGTTAAATAGGCATAAAATGTAGTTTATTTTGCATCTTATTTTTTATGAAATGTATTTTATTAAATGTAATAAAATAGGTTTTAGCTAAATGTACGTTTTTTCGAAAAAAAATACATGATAGTGGATAGAAGCGTTTCGTTTATTTCTTAGACTCATTTTCCAACAAATATGTACAACTTCCTTTTTTTGACATCATTTTGATTTTCAAAAAGCCTCAAGTATTTACCTCTTGGAACATAAATCGCGAAACAGCCATAGGTACATTATTAAAAATCGAAAAACAAAAACAGAAAATTATTTCAAATTCATACATTGCATTGGAATTAAAATGATCTTTCAAAATATGCTAAAAAAGTACCAGGATTCATGTTAGTTGCTCCAATATCGTATCATAAAGTTGCGCAAAACTGTAAAAAAAGTATATCGAACTCTTAAAACAAAAGCGTAGGTAATGAATAATGTAGGACGGTATTATGTATGAATTGAATGGGTTAATTAAACTAATTGGGAACTGATTGGTTGGTAACTGACGCATATTTTGATTAATTTGGCCGCTTATGGTACATTACATTAGTACATTTAGGGCCACTTACACCACCCGAGGATAGCCACATAACCCGGAGCTTATGTGTGTGTGCATCGTGTTTTTGTATGGAATATGACAGCTCAACGCTGGGTTGGCGGCTAACCCTGGATGGTTCAAGTGGGCCTTAGTAATCAATATCTTAATTTTAAAACCGTTACGAGTTCAGTCTAATCCAGAATAGGAAGTTAAGTTACATTATAAGTATGAGTACGGTCCATTCAATTAATTTTGCCATTTATATTGTTACGTTTTGATTTTAAAGTGAATAGGATAATAGTTTAATAAAAAATAAGCTAACCAACATGATACCACTTCCTGTTATGAGTGCTCGGATGAGTAGAAAATAGTGGTCCACCACTATCACCCTGTTGAATATAATGATTTCATTATCGTCGTATACACACCTCGCACCTATCAGTCAAATAAATCTAACAAAGCATATAGTAAGTATAAGGGAACATTAAAAATCTAAATATTCTAAATCGAGGTGTAAGCGGTCAAACCAGATAAGTCGAGAGATTTTTTTATCAAAACAACAACATTATGTAAATTGCACATAGTTCGAATTTCAAAAATCGGTTTGCTCGACTATCGGATTTGACCGCTTACCCCTCGAAATATGCATTATCAAGTGAATGTTACAGTCACTTGTGATTCAGATTCAGATTCTTTATTTGCTTTCGTAAGATACAAGTATCATGCAAAATTGTGTAGGTACAATATAATTATACTCTTAAGCCTAAACCATGCAAGTACCATTGTAAAGAACCATTGTACGAGGTTGTCTTTTTTGATAATATCTTGTAACGAATGGTGCAAAAATATGTTATACGCTCTATTCGTGATAGTAATACTTAATAAAGTTATTTAGAGCCAATACAATAATACCTTAACATAGCTGGGCATTAACTCGTTAATCCGTTAATTAACGAAGTTAACATTTTCATTAACGGATTAACTTTTAAGTTAACTTTAGAATATGTTAACGGAATCATTAACTTCCGTTAAGTTTTCCCAAGTCCGTTACCTCGTCTGTGACCTCGGAAGTCTACAAGATAGTTGCATTTGATTTTACTTCAGATCTAATGATGGAAGCTATGAGACATTAAGAAAACTCCTGAATTTTCAAAGGTACTCGGATGGTAAATTGGATATTTTTGAAGGAAACTGATTAACTATAAGTTGTAGATCACTAACTCAAAAATGCCCTTTTTACCACGTGTTAACGGATTAACGATTAACGTTAACTTCCGTTAAGTCTTCCGAAAAGTAGCGCTTTAACGGCCACATTGATCGTAATAACCTAACTTTTAAGTTTTTAATGAAATCTCCAAGATTAACTTATTTATCTTATGTTTTTTATGTTACGATAATTCGACCGTTTCAGTAGTGAATGGTTTCAGTTCTATTCAATGAGGTAGTGTTAAAATACAAGGAGAAACAGTGACAAAACATGTGACGCCTTTTGTTAACATTGTTAAAAAGTTCCATTGATGGCGATTTAAGTTAGGAAACGAGAATTTCTATGCACCTGATTATAATTATTCAGAAAAAAGTTTTATTTCTCTTTTTCCCAGTGATTGATTATTTGCTTACCTGACAAGCATCTTTTCCGTACGCGTATGCGCACATCATTGTATTAGTGACGAGGTTATCTTTATAAATTTGCGTCTTCCTACATTTCTCGTCGGGTACTATCTTCACTTTGGTCTCCAAAAGGTGTCTTGAGGAAGTTAAGGCCCCTTGCCGTATCTTACCCCAACCGGCAACAGTTAGGGGAACATCGTCAAAGTCCATATCTGAATAGAAGAATCTTTGTTTAATTTGTAATAACAAAATACAGTACACATTATGCTACGCTATTACACATTAAAAGGAGAAAAATAGCAATGAGTGGCGATAAATTAAAAATGATCGAAGGGAGTGTTTTAAATCAACACGAGTTGCGATACACCTATTCGCACGTGTACATATGGACCCTTGAGAAGAGAATTTTTGACATAGGCACATAAAGTGCTCAGTATCGCACTAGTGCGGTAATATAACACCATGTACTGTAATAGCACATTACGATATAGGTGCGAAAAGGAGGAAATTCGCAATGAGTGGCGAAGGTAGTGTTTTAAATGGACACATTGGACACGCGCTGCGAATTACCTATTCGCACGTGTATCGTTCGACGTTTTACAGTACATATGGCCCTTTGAATTTTTGACACAGGCTCATAAAGTGCTCATTATCGCACTAGTGCGGTAATGTAGCACCTTATGTACTGTAAATTTATATTATGTAGGTAAAAGCATGCGAATTTCAATTCAAAGGTCGCGGGTTCGATTCTTGCTGGCTCGTATTATATTGAGTTTTTTGGAACTTATGCGAAATACCATTTGATATTTCGTACATAAGTTCCTTTTAGGTGATGGAAAACATCGTGAGGAAACTGGACTAATCTTAATAAGGCCTAGTTGTCAAATCGGAATAACGCTAGGAACAAGATACGCTGACTAGACTTTGACATTCGAAAGGCAAAACAAAACGATAATTAAATTAAAAGCATTAGAAAACACGTTAAATTAATAATGTTTGGTATCTCATAATGATTGTTGTATTGAAAACTAGAAATTGTTCTTAATATACATAATTATGTAATGCTACACTTTGTTTTGATTTGGTCTATAAATATGTGTAAAAAAGTATAGGTACCTATTGATAATGTCGGACTTGATATCGACGAAGTATATAAATGGAAATAAAATCATTTATTCTCGAAATATATACAGTAAGTGTAACTTACCTAACTACCTACCTCTACCTACCTTAATATATAAATTAGGTTCTGACCTCGTTCAGTACTTATTTGAAATGTGGGTAACGTAGTTCACCTACATTTTAAGCATCACGGATAGCGTTGGCACTATCCGTCTGTTAGACGAAACAATACTTATTTTGCATCACGCTACTTTAAAAAATAAATTGAATAATTTGAATATATTTTAAGCGTCATGCAAGTAATTCGACATCATCTTCAAACGTCATATTCTTCAACTCACTCACTGCACTCTGTAATCAAAACTGTTTACCAACGAGTATGTAGGCCAGATATTTATTTTTCGTGGAAAAAGCTAATATACATATACCGATTTAAACACTACGCAAAAAAACAATTGACTCTCGGCCCCCTGCACAGCGCAGCGGTAGGGTTGCCTACGGTAAGAAATATCGCACTGGCGGGCGCGGGATGTTAAGACAGCCCGTAAGGTGGTGTCGGTACGGACACAAGACCAAAGACGATGGATTTAAGTACGCGCGGAGGGTTCCAATAGGCCTGCTTATACTACCTTCATCCGGCAAGCAAATAGGTCGAACTTTGTCATCGAACTTTATCCTCCTGTCAAGTGTGAGCACCGCTAGATCGTTGATGTCTCTCACGGCGTTGGAGGTGAACTTGGGATGTTTCACGCCGTTGGTCACTCTCCTGATTTCGAAGGTGTTGTCCAGGCGATCGTGCATGCCCACATGCACTTTTAGATCGCGATAATGAACCCTGAATATAAAATATTTTATTAATACCATGTTGCGCATGTGCAATTTTGACACAAACAAGTATTCATGACCTTTTACATAGGTATCAAATAATTAAGGTAAGGGGGCCGAAGTGCGCCAGCCGTCTAAGTGCGCCTACATATAATATATTGAATTCTATTTAATAGAATATTGATTTAATGGAATGATACTTAGTAGTAATAGGCGCACTTCGCCCCTCTCACCTTAACACCACCTTATTGTTTTGTAATTTCATAAAAATAAATTGATGAAGACGTGTTACCCAAACGTGATGCAGTGGCCAGCAGTGAGGATGTGCAGATCAGATATGATGGCACCGCCGCAGTGCAGTTTGGAGCCCAGCATGAGAGCCACCAGCCAGGGGTATTGGTGAGGCTGGGCCGTTGTACCGCCCACTATACGACGATTTGTGCCCGCAATTCCGCATTCTGTTAACATAAAATGCGGTTCTACTCAACCCCTCGTAACTACTCAACTTGCTACCGAAATCGATATTTTTTAAATGATTTGTTTGTTAAATTATTATTGTATCGGGTAGTTTGAGTCGCTGGTTTGGTTTGAGTGACATTGCATAGGTAAGTAAAGATGGTCACTAAAGAATTATGTAAGGTAACGTTTACATAACTACACTAAAACTGTATACATTATAGTATAACAGTTATTATAACAGTATTTGTTATAATATGAAATGTTTCTTGGTTCACAGTGCCTTAGCAGTAATACTGGAATGTTTTTTTTTAATAATATATAAATAAATAAAAACTAAAGAAGTGTGTATCGCTGTAGGATTTCTTAAAATAATTTTGCTTGTTTGTCATAAGCAAAATTTCAGCAAAGTATAAGGATTTCTCAGATAGAAACCCGCGACTCTGGGATACCAGCCCATCGCGGTATCTCATAGTAGTGGGTTCGAATCCCGCCCGAGGTCATGAATTTTCCACTTTTCCTTATCGTATCGTTCGCAGACATTTCTGCTTAAAAAATAATATGTTTAGGATTGATCCTTACATGGCAAACGAAAGTTAAACAATAAAATTAACGCTCACAGTACCTTCTGACTTTTTTCTGCACATTAATTGCCAATTTGACATGTGGATCGCCTGCGGCCCACAGAACATAGAGTGAAGCGGGCAAAAGTTCCAAAATATTGATGGCAGCCCAATCATTAGAAAGTTAACAATATAGCATTTACGGCCTGCCAGTAAAGTTAGTGAAAATGTCGGACGCTTATAGCCCACTGCCTCCGATTTTTGTAGGCTAAAGTCAAAGTGGCCTGCCGAGAAAAATAATAAAAAACCTGCCAAGTGCGAGTCAGACCCGCGCACGAAGGGTTCTATTATTATCTATAAAAACGGCAAAAAAATTACGTTTGTTGTATGGGCCCCCTTAGATATTTATTTTATTCAATGTTTTTGTATTTTAGTGGCAACAGAAATATATCATCTGTAAAAATTTCAACTGTCTAACTATACGATTCATGACATACAGCCAGACTCCACGGTATGAGGGCGGCTAGCAACCCATATGGTCGGCCACAACAGGAATTTGGATTGTTGTATGACACTTTATAGTGTTAAAGCAATATTAACACAGCAGGTGTCAGCGATACCAAACAATCGTCCATCAAAGTATGGGCGGTAAAATTAAAAAAAAAAAAAAACAATCGACTTCTGATAAAGTAAAATAAACATTATATATTTTTTTGTTTTTCTGATTGTTGCTGTAGTATTGTTAAACATTGTTTTAACTAATCTAAATCTGGGTAGGTACATTTTGTTTGGATATTGTATTTATATATATACCTTATCAACAAGCAACAAAGTGGTTACATCTCTCACTCATAACAAGCACTATTATTTATTAAAACATGAGTTTTATTTACCGCATGAAGAGTTGATTCTTTGCCCGTAAGCCTAGAAAAAAATGCAAAGGTTAATAAGTACCCTAAACAACCCGTCCAAGTCCCTAGAAGATGAAATGTGACTGCTTGAATTATTTAATAACTCATAGCATAAATACGAATTATATTAGAACTATCCTTTTATAAATATTTCATAATTCTGGGGCAATTGGTTGTTTATGTATCACTTATTTCCTCAAAAATGGAGTCAATCACTTTCCCGTCTCTTTGCCAGGTCCGGCAGTGACGTATCAGGCGAAAGCTTACGTCACGACATGATCGGGACAAAATCACGACACGTGTGCTAATAAGGAACTCAAAACGCAATTAATAACTTACTAACTCTACGGAGAAGTAAAGTATAAACAGTTTATACGGAAACATTGGGTCACGTTTATGTTTGAGGGGCAAATAGACCAGTTCAGCATCGCTGCAAACGACTCATGCAAACGTTTCATGGCAATAAAGCGGATTTACCATCGAATTTTAATTAAAATCTGAAATGATTTTAGACTCGTGTATTATAATTTGGTTGTTCTTTTGTTTTACAGAAGTATGATCGGGAATACTTTTGTACTCATGTTTCACGTGTGTACGTTCTTCACATTCACGTGTATTCATTTTCATGCGAATTATTAACAGATTTCTAGATACCTACCTAATATTCATAGAGGAGTGGCTAGTTAAGTAACTAGCCTACATCTACTTAGGTGTTAGACTGAATGTTTATACTTATATAAATTAAACCACCGTTATTTTCAATAAATAGGTACCTATGTTTGTTGTTACGCGTTGTTTGTGTCACAATCCGTGGCGGACGGAAAAGCCGGAAGACCAGCGTGCCACCTCGGTTATAGTTTGAATTTTCTGAAGTGAATTTTATGGTTTGAGCGTTAATACCTTAAAAAATGGCCTAAGTATCAGTTTTGCAACTGCAACTGCTACGCATTACGCATTATAGCATCACGCTGCGTCGGTAACTCGGAAGCCTCGGAACCATTTCGTGATAATACCTAAACGTTACCTATATATACCTAGTTTAGTTTTTTAGGGTTCCGTACCCAAAGGGTAAAACGGGACCCTATTACTATGGCTATACGCCGTTCGTTTGTCCGTCCGTCTGTCACCAGGCTGTATCTCAAGAACCGTGACAGTTAGACGATTGAATTTTTTACAGATTATGTATTTCTATTGCCGCTATAACAACAAATACTAAGAAAAACTTAATAAAATAAATATTTAAGGGGGCTCCCATAAAACAAACATGTTTTTTTTTGCCGTTAAAAAAATATTGGTACGGAACCCTTCGTGCGCGAGTCCGATTCACACTTGACTGAATAATCAGTTATACTGTACACTTAGATAACAAATCAATAAATAAATTTATATTTATTCATTGATTTGTGTACCTAAGTGTACAGTATAATTGTGTGATCATGCCGTGAATAAATATTTTTTTATTTCTAAAAGACCTGTTTCCGGGGAAATCGTGTTCTGTAAAGTCGTAGATATTGTCACGGCACTCTTGTGCTACTGATTAGGAATAATTAAAAAAAAAAATTAACCGTTAAACTCCTCGGATTCGTATCCAATATGAAAATTCCTTAAGAATCTCTAATTGTCGATTACAAATGCATGGTACCTATACTTAATTAGTTTTCTTCGTGATTGTGTGATCATGCCGTGAATAAATATTTTTTAATTTCTAAAAGACCTGTTTCCGGGGAAATCGTGTTCTGTAAAGTCGTAGATATTGTCACGGCACTCTTGTGCTACTGATTAGGAATAATTAAAAAAAAAAATTAACCGTTAAACTCCTCGGATTCGTATCCAATATGAAAATTCCTTAAGAATCTCTAATTGTCGATTACAAATGCATGGTACCTATACTTAATTAGTTTTCTTCGTGATTGTGTGATCATGCCGTGAATAAATATTTTTTAATTTCTAAAAGACCTGTTTCCGGGGAAATCGTGTTCTGTAAAGTCGTAGATATTGTCACGGCACTCTTGTGCTACTGATTAGGAATAATTAAAAAAAAAAATTAACCGTTAAACTCCTCGGATATTATTCGTATCCAATATGAAAATTCCTTAAGAATCTCTAATTGTCGATTACAAATGAATGTACTTATACTTAATTAGTTTTCTTCGTCAACACATTCGATCTACCGATTTTACAGTTGAGACTATTTCAAGTACAGAAGTTAATACTAACCAACTACGTAATCCTATGAATAAAAAACTACGTAAACGGTGACCGTAATTGTAAAATTAAACATACAATCGTCCATAATATATACAAATAACATATTATGTTATCATATCGCTTGTACCTATTTATTTTCTAAACCCATGTAAAACTTTTTTTTTACTAAAACAGGTAAATTATATGTTTTTTCTACTCAAAATCACGAGCTTTTTCGATCCTACTAGGAAAAAAACTAATCCCAATTTTTTTTCCATTTTGTTACCATTTTTCAAATTGTAAGACCTCTTTTTTCTGGTCGTTGTTTTCTCCTAGACTGAAAGAGCTCGTTTATAAGCATGATAAAACATGTATATTATAGTACATAATTGTATTTAGGACAAGTAAATTTTTGTTTAGTAGGTAATTTTTTTAATTAGCATTTCTTTGTTAGGTTTGCAAGACCGTGGCTAAGTTTTTTAAAGATTTCATATACCTACTTGAGAAATTTAGACCGCGGCTTCCGTGGCCTAGAGGTTATGGCATCTGCCGTGAATATAGAAGACACCATGTTCGATCCCTGTCAGTTTTTCTTTAGTATTTTATGTTTAAGGTCAATAAGTAATGACTTATGAACATTTGCCTGCCTAACATGTGCATTGGCAACATCACCTGTCATATTTTCAAATTAATATGTTAATCAATAATTTTTTGTGCTGTCATTGATTGTATTAATTTCTTTCGTTAGAATTGAATACAAAGTTTATTTTTTAAGGATTTATTGTCCTAACAAGACAATTGCATTAAAAATATATTGTTTTTAGGGATGTGTGTGTAGGGTTTCATAGCCAGGGTACTAAAGTAGGAATCTTGTATGGAAAAACAAAAAAATGACTGTTTTGGTTGATAAGTGTTGCTTGTAAATAAAATTTTGGGATGGTCCAAAACCTCCCAAATAGGGTCCAAAAATCACTCTAGTATCTATGTTTTTATGTGACTATTATTTGAAAGACTCAGTTCTATGGCAAAACAATAGTAAATTGTAAAAATAAGGTCACGCAAAATATAGAAGAATTTATTGGTATTGATGTTTAATTACGTTGGACCATAGTTGTAGTACTGGACTATAGTTAGGTGGTTTTACGGTACCTGTTTCAAATTTTGAGACCTCTTTTTTCTCGTCGTTGTTTTTTCCTAGATTGAAAGAGCTCGTTTATAAGCATGATAAAAAACATAATACATAATTGTATTTAGGACAAGTTTTTTTTTTTAAACAATGAATTAGTTAGCGTTTCTTTGTTAGGTTTGCAAGACCGTGGCTAGGTTTTGGAAAGATTTCATATACCTACTTGAGAAATTGGTTATGGCATTTGCCGTGAATATAGAAGACACCATGTTCGATCCCTGTCAGTCTTCTTTTATATTTTATGTTTAAGGACAATAAATAATGACTTACGAACATTTGCCTGCCTAACCTAACATGTGCATCACGTGTTATATTTACAAATTAATATGTTAATCAATATTTTTTTGTCCGCAGTCATTGATTGTATTAATTTCTTACATTAGAATTGAATACAAGCAAATTTTTTAAGGATTTATTGTCCTAACAAGACAATGGCTTTAAAAAATATATTGTTCTTAGGGACGCGTGTGTAGGGTTTCATAGCCAGGCCCAGGGCAGTAAAGTAGGAATCTTGTATGGAAAAACAAGAAAATTACTGTTTTGGTTGATAAGTGTTGCTTGTAAATAAAATCTTGGGATATCTAAGGTTACCAATGATGGTCCGTGGCAAAACCTGGGAAATACGCTACACTTGTTTCTTACACTGATTTTAGAAATGGTTGTATTTTTGGATGATTATTTCATTATTGAGCTATGCAAATAAACTTACAAAGAAAGCTCGAATAAACTTACTTTGCTGTTTGAATACTGTAACTAAAACTATGTTTTGCTACGAGAGTGAAGAAAAATAAACTCGAAATAAGAAAACTACTATTAACTACGCGCTACGAATACCTACAAACTATTCATCTTCCCTCGTGACATTCGGGCGTCGTTGCTATTTATTGAGCCTCTAAAAATTAAAAGCAGAAGGTAATATAATTAAACAACTGTTAGCACAGCCTAAACATATGTATGACTACAGCCCTGTGATATATAAGAAATAAAGGTACATACATAAATAAAGTTTATCCACTTATTTATATTTCGGCCACAGAATCCTTTATTTTCCTGACTTTGACCTCGACTTGCCATGTTCTCGACTCCAAGACTCCGACCCTCATTACAATCACAGTAGGTACCATTTAAAAGGCAAATAATAAGTAGTCAAACCTACTAAATTAAGTGCACAAATATATCAACAAGTGAGTATGTTAAATATAAGTACTCATTTGTTCGAAGAAAGTAAATAACAATATGACCAATGACCATGGCATTTGCTTCAAATAAATTTAATTTGCTATTACTCGTATTTGCTAACGAGCCGAATGCAAATTGCCGGGTCACTTTTAAAATCACCGATCTATAGCATTACAATTCACAAAACATGTTTTTTTTTGTAGTTATAGAATGAACATGGAACAGGCCATCTACCAAGCATGTCAGTAAGTAGATCATTTTCTAACAAACTTTGCTGAATTTATCCCCTGGCTGACGGGACAGAATAACAACATGAAATAATAGATTTACCCAATAAAGATATACTTTCAAATAAAAGGTACATTGAAGTAATTTTCTCAATAATTTAATAGCCTCGAATTTATTTAATCGAATGAAGTGTATAATAGGGACAAGTTCACGAAATCAATTGTCTTTTGTTTTTTTACTAACCTTGCCGCGCAGTTCAAGTTCTAAAACCGCTTGCACAATTCATTGATATATAAAATCGTGCGTGATGTGGAGATGTCACAGTAATTACATACCTTCTTACGGCAATACACAAGCATCGATATTCATATCAATTAAATACATTTAAAAAATGACTTTCTCAGATAATTTAATATCTGCACCTCAAGATAAAAGTGATCTATTTTCAAGATTAAATGAACATAACGATAAATTTACAAATGAAAGTGAAAAGAAGTCTCTTCAAATACCTAAAACAATCGGAACGGACTTTTCTTACAAGCATGAAATAGTTTGGAAAAATGCAATTGGATTCCTGATACTTCATATTCTCGCTGTGTGGGGTATTTGCGTTATGGTTACTGGAGGCGTGAGCCTGACAACTGTGTTATGGAGTAAATATCTCAAATATTTATACAGGATAGACAAAAAGTACCGTACGATTATTCAACAGCTGATAAGGACGCTGAGTACGATGCAAGTAGAAAAAAATTCATTTTCTAAATAAAAAAAAATACTTTGTATTTTTCAACAACAAAAATCCAAAAGTATGACTAAACTAAAACATATTACACATAAAATACAAATAAAATAAAAATGTATTTTAAACATCTTGTTTATCGATTTCGTATTTTTTTACTCGGGATCATTGACCTTATCAGCTGTTGAAGTATTGTCCGGTACTTTTGTTACAACTTTTTACATTTTAGCTTTTTTTTTGTTATTTTATATGGTAGGTATTCTAGAAGCATTTACGTAAGTGCCGCACTTCTTCGGACGCTGTTTAGATCATCACTCTGTTGATGAAAAGGCCAATGATGATGATTCTAGAAGCGAAAACCATATTTTAATAATTACGAGCAGTTCCAGAAGATTCCGATTCAGGTTCTTCCTTATAGTATGAAGCTGGCTTCTCTGTGGGCTCGCTGGTTGGCTGGCTGGCTCGTCTGTATCGCTAGAACGAAAATATCGAGCAATCGAGAAATACACCTGTAACTTTCTTACAATTTGAATTAGACAATGACAGTTGTCTTTCTGGACTGCGAGATACTGTCGCCGCTCCATCGTGGTAGGGCGAGCGTAAGAATTTCTGTTGTGAGCGGCAGAATTTCAGTCGCGTAATTTTTGTTGCATTCGGTTTCATACAAAACGGTTTGGTGCACACGGGCGGCAAACGAGTTGTCTGCCTAAACAGTGTTACTGTATGAAAACGAATGCAGCAGAAATTACGCGACGAAAATTCTGTCGCTCACAACAGAAACCTTTACGCTCGTATAGTTTCACCCTTACATAAGTGCAATATTTAGTATTTTTTGTTACTTTACTAATACCTAATAAAATTATATTTTTTAGCTCTTTTCGTCGGTTTAGTAAGCAGTGAAGGAGTAACGATTGGTGCTCATAGACTCTACACGCATAAATCTTTTAAAGCCACGCCGTTCCTTCGAGCTCTACTTATTTTGGCTCAAACGATGGCTGGGCAGGTATGTAATCTTTTGTCATTCGGTAAGATGTTGAGAATGTCGGAATTCATCATTTAGCATGAGGCGAGTACTGTGCGATTTCTTAAAAACTTGCTGGATACTTCCTGTAATTTTTTGCTAACGTATTCAAAGCTAATTTTATATTTTACCATGCAATAAATTTTACGCATTACCTACTGTAACAAAGTACTCGTAGGCCTTCTGAGCCCGTTTTGCATTGCGCTTTGTTAATACAATAAGAAAAACATTTTTGTTCAGAATGCATCTGAGGTGACGTTCATAGATGGCCGACCGCTTCCGAAGATTGCCAATTAGAGACGAACCTAAAATAACGGCCGTCGACACTGACCAACGACAATTAATTCAAATCATGGTTTTGAATGAATTGTCGTTTGGTCGGTTACGACGGACATTATTTTAGGTTCGTCTCATTTAGGCCATTTTTGGAAGCGGGCCGACCGCTTCCAAAAATCTCGTTTAGAGACGTCCATGACGTCACCTCGAGTGCGTTCTAAACACTATTTATAATGTAATGTTATTTATAACTTTAGAGCTTCCCTATTTCTAGAACTCGATGTTCATCTGGGTGCGCGATCACCGCCTCCACCACCGCTACTCGGACACGGACGCTGACCCCCACAACTCCAAGCGCGGGTTCTTCTTCTGCCACATCGGCTGGCTAATGCACAAGAAACACCCTTACGTCATTGAGCTTGGCAGAAAGATCGACATGAGCGATCTGGAAGCTGATTGGATGGTCATGTGGCAGAAAAAGTAAGGCTTTTATCGCTATAAGCCTTCTTTTTCCTAGCGTTTTTCATGTCAACTAATCCCAAGATTTGACGTTTTACGAAAGCGACTAATATCTAATTTTCCAACCCAGAAGGTAAACTAGGCCTTATTGGGATTGGTCCGGTTTCCTCACGATGTTTTCCTTCGCCGAAAAGCTATTGGTAAATATCAAATGATACTTCGTACATAGGTAAGTTCCGAAAAACTCATTGGTACAAGCCGGCAGGATTTGAACCCGAGACCTTCGGATTGAAAATCTCACGTCATGTCATACCGCTGGGCCACCAACGCTTTTATCACTTTAAGCTTGAGTGCAAAAATGGTCCAACTATTCGATATTCATAGAACTTATATTTGCTTTTAACAGTCATCAAATTGCTGCACTATTTAAACCCTTGAAGACCTTAAAGGATGACTCACAGTAAAACGGGACGGGATGGGGCGGGACACAACGATCTGTCAATTTCTATAAAAAGTATTACGTGATAGCTCGGAGCCCTCGGATGTCATGTGACGTTTTCTATAGCAACTGACAGATCGGGCCGGCCCGGCCACGTACCGGCCCGTTCTAGTGTGAGTCATCCTTAAATGTCTGATTGGCTTCGGAGTATCCAGCTGTCGTTAATCAACGAGTGGAAACCTCTTGCGTCAATATCTAATTTAGTCATTCAAAGTTCTTGAGCTCATTCTCCTGACATTTCAGATACTACTACACACTATACTTCCTGCTCGCAGTCTTCATCCCGGCCTGGGTTCCTGTACACTATTTTGGAGAGTCCTGGTGGAATTCCCTCCTAGTGGCCTACGTCGCCCGGTACATGATTCAAGTAAACGGAACCTGGTTGGTTAACAGTGCGGCTCATCTTTGGGGTACCAGACCTTATGACCAGTAAGTAATAATTACTCAAGTTTTTGTCCTGACTGATGTTACCACTCGACAACGCAAGTAGACAAATATAATGAGGGAAACACATATGCTATCACTGTCGTGTCGTAAAATTTTAGTTTATGGTATATACTCTCTATAAGTTGAGGACCTAAGAATATTCGTTAAGTTCTGTAACTTGCACATTGTTGGGAGTGACATTAAACTCAATATGTTTCATATATATTTCGAGCACGTAATTGACAAGTAAAATTAATTAGGTAGCTATTGTTTTACCTTACCTACTACTTTTTCGTTTTTCAAGGGGCCTGCAACCTGTAGAGTCATGGTTTGTCTCCTTCATAAGCTTAGGCGAAGGGTGGCACAATTACCACCATGCCTTCCCGTGGGACTACAAAGCTGCCGAATTATCTACCAAGTTCAATCAATCTGCAAAAATCATCAAATGGTTTGAAGAAATTGGACTAGCTTCCGACTTGAAAACTGCATCTCCTGAAATGGTATGTGACATATTTTTGCACAAACTCCATATTATATTTACGCTTGGTTTAAAAAGCTTTAAAGATATAGTTTTCAATGAGTTCTTATATAATAAATTGGAATGACACCGACATTTTCTTACTGGTGTCTGTAATCTTAAGCTAAAGCTTTTTCAAACTAGAATTTGTGTAGGTATATGTTGCTTAACAATATCTCTATCAGCTATTATCGTAACATTTATTGCGGTTGTATAAACATCGAATTCCAATGTTAAAAATCGTCCTCTTGGGTCCGCTTTCCTTCTCCACACTACCCGCGATCTTCAGTATCCTCTTTTTGGCACTATGTCTCTTAAAACTGTGTCCGTTATTATATAAGTATCTATGAGTATCTATATTATGTTATATACATTTCAGGTGGCCAAACGAATCATTCGAACCGGTGACGGAACGCACTTTGATTTCGGCAACGATAAAGCGAAGGCTGCTGTGACTGCTCCTGGCATTTTCCATCCTCTGAACCCGTTCTACAATGTCACGTATGAACCGCCGAGCGGTGCGCTTAAACCCGAGGGCCTGCCACTGTTCCACGAGAAGGATGTCTTTAATATCAATGGCAGTCTCGGAAATAGAAGTGCCAGGGCTTAAAAGATTCTGTCTGTCTTGATTTTTTTAGTTTACTCGATCTCGAAGACTACACTTATTATATTATTGACGATAATAGGGATGACGACTACGTTGAAAAACTATTATTCTAATTAGTCCGTCAGTCTAAAATTATTAGACACGTATTTTTTCCTTTTTCAATTTAACTAAAATTGACGAAGATAAAGAGCATCAAAGTTCCGGGGTGGGGGCTTTGTGACGTCACTCCTAGGTAAGAATTGTACCTAGTAGTGAGACATTACGCGAAACTTGAACGCACTGTATTTTTGTCATTTTTGATTTGATGAACAAAAGAAAAAATACGTGTACAATATTTTTTTATAATCTAAAAGACGGACTAAATAGATTTTTTCAGTCGTCTAGCCTATTGCCAGCCATATACGTCCGGGTCCGGGTCAGATCTCAATAATAGATATGACCGCCAGACAAATTACCCATACATTTATTGGCAGATCCGGCAGATATGCCCGAACGTATATGGCCAGCTATAGTAGGTTTGTTAATGTTAGGTTTATAATAGTTGAGTAGTATTAAGTTGAAATAAAAAGAGCGACACGTGAACGCATAATTTATCTTTATTATAAACGAATTCTCGATATTATTAACATGAGAATAGAGTTTACCAAACGCCTTGTAACTGTGACTATTTTTTTAATTAGCATATGTTTATAATACAACGCTGTTGATGAGTGAATTTTTAAATAAACAAAATGTTGTACAGAACTGTTAGTATTTTAATCTATTATTAACTAGGTATTTAAAATGCAACTTACTACAAGTACGCGCTACATTATCTCAATCGTGCAAAACTAACACATAAATTAAGCTTATTTTTTACAATAAGATACCTACCTAACATACCTCAGAAAGCCAACAAGTCAACACACAGGTTATGAAACAAAATCAGCACTAAGCTTGATAATGTTTTCTTTCTAAATGATAAAAAAAACATCAAGGTAATCGTTAATTAGCTAGTATTTTAACTACGCCTACCTACGCCATATTAAGCAACTAGGAAGGTACCTAGTAGGTACCAAGTGTCGAATTATCGAGTACTGTGTTTAAACCCGACAAGTTGAACAACACGGTTTATTGAACAAAACAAATGAACTCGAAATATATGCAAGTTGCGCAACGTTTTTATTCCAATGAAAAATAATCTCGACTTATCGGGCTTTACCTTCAACCCCCCGATATGGGTGTATGTAACTTACTAAAAATATGTCCCTTAGATCTTATGCCGACACAAATACTATGAGGTAAATTTCTGAATACGATGCTTGTGTACTAAATTAATCTGACACTTGATTGTACCTATACATTACATTCATAATACATATTATTATGCGAACCTAAAAAATACACCTTTATCTTCACACGCGTGAAGATTGAAGTGACGAACAATTTAAAGACACTGACAGTCACTATGTGTATGCTGATATATCCAGCCAGCATGGTCTATGATCCTTGTATAGAGTGGACTGGTGACTTGATCACACGACGAAGACGACACTACGCCCGTCAGCCTGTATGAGAAGCCGGGATGCCTCTGCATGATAGGAGCTCCTACATCTGCCTACAATTAATAGTTAGTTTAATACTCGATGATGTGAGAAAATGTACAATCTCCCCCCCCCCGCTCTCCAAATCGAAAATAAGTTTTAAGTACTGAACTTAAAACGGGCCAAAGTGCCAAAAATAATAGCCTTTAGATGAGAACTATCTTAGATTCGCTATTCCTAATAGTTATCAAAATACAATATTCTTACGTCGCATATTATATTCCGTGCTCCCAAAGGTCCAAGGCAACCCTTGTCAGGGGTCACTAATTTAGAGTCTCCGGCGGCTTTCAAACAGGACCTTGTAGGAAGAATGGGAAGAGTGGCGACCCTCGGTGTGCAAGAGTCATTTGTAGAAGTGCCTGCCCATGCCACCGTCCAAGCTACTTGTCCAGATTCCGGCGCTCCTGGTAATATTTATGTTTAAAACAAATGGTTAAGGTTAAATGTTTCATGACCCATATTAAGATCTGTTTCTCTGCTAAGAAATTTGAATGGATGTAAACACACTTACTTTACTTAACCTGTTAGGGACAGTTAACCAGCGGCGAATTATCTCTACCTTTACACACACTTCAAATAACAACAGATACTTACGGTGATACAACTGATACCTTAAGTGGCACAAAAACAACAGGTGGTCTTATTGCTAAAGAGCTGCTAAAGTTAAATCTCTTATAGGTAATTGTAGAGTAGTGGCTAATCTAACCTAACCATCAAGTGAAATAATGACAAATACTACAAAACTATTCTTGAAGTAATATATTTGAGGCTTAATGTAATATAAAGCGGCCGAATGCCACAACATCCCCTAAGCTGTGGAATGAGCTCCCTGCCACTGTTTTCCCAAAGGACTACAATATGGGGTTCTTAAAAAAAGGAGTGTTAAAGTTTTTAAAGGATCGGCAACGCGCATGTAACACCCCTGGAGTTGCAGGCGTCCATAGGCTACGGTGACCGCTTACCATCAGGCGGGCCGTATGCTTGTTTGTCACCGTCGTAGTATTAAAAAAAAGCCTGTGCAAGGCGATGTCGTTGTCCATATTCGTGAGCAGAAACCCCGGATGTATGATAACATCGGACACACTGGTGTTCAACACTGGGTCACTGTTATTACCACAGCGGTGGTGAGCTCCGAGGGTCACGCTGACTTATAGTACATTACATACCAAGGCCGTTTAAGTGGGAAATCCTCGGATTCCATGTAATTGTCGGCCGAGGCGAAGCCGAGGTCGACTAACATGTGATCCGAGGCTTTCCCATTTACCGGCCGAGGTTTGTATACTATTTTTCAGCCCGACGGAGCCGGCAGGCGGCAATTTAGTTTTGCGTAAAGTGGCGCTTACCGGCCGGAGGACTGAAAAATAGGTTTGTTAAATCTACTCAAGTCACACTCACCATAATGAGGCATACATATCGGCGAAATAAAGCGGCCGAATGGCACAACATGGCTAAGCCTCAGCAAGGCGATGTCATTATCCCTGTTCGTGGGCGAAAACCCCGGATGTAAGATAACATCGGACACACTGGTGTTCAATACCGGGTCACTGCCGTTACCACAGCGGTCATGGGCTCCGAGGGTCACGCTGATTTCATTATATGATTTTCTGAAAAATATTAACAAACCTATTGCAGCTAAAATTTAAAATGATTAGTTGAGATAACATTTTTGCATAGACTTAGTTATTACTGCATAGTATTATAGAGATTTTAATGGTTTTCCTGTAGTTCAGCGGTAAAGACTTGTAAAAGTACGTATATTTTTCAAAAGTTTCATACCTGAAGTATGTTATGTTTCTACCGTTATAAGATTATTGATGTATAATACGCTGTTCTCATATAAGTGACTTGTATGTTTTTTTGAGAATAAATATCTTTAGACCTAAACCTAAATTATATTAGAGTGCCTTGTCCTATGAAACTTTTCATTTTATACTTATCATACGAAAGTATGCAAAACTTTTTATTTTATTCAAGTAGTCCAAAAAATGCCACCGTAATAATAATTCACGTCGTCATAATTACAGAGATGTACAAAATGGTTTTAAAAAAGCATTTAAATACAAAATGCAAAATACTTTTCAGATTTACTATTTCAAATGCAAAATACCAAATAGTTTTTCGTTTTGTATTTCAAATGCTAAATGCAAAATAGGTATTTTCAAAATACTTTTTCAAAATAAAATAGCTTTCGACCAAATCAAATGATATTTTTATTTATTTTAGGTATTTATCATGAGAAATAGAATAGACATACAATTCCGAGCCAAATGGCACCTTATTATGCATGACATTTTGCCGCTAGCAGGCGCCTCTATGGGGACTATGGGTCAAATTCGGCAATACGAGCGTCATTCGTTCATTTCATTTTGTTTTTGGCTAAACTCAATCACAATTTCGATGGGAAAGTATGTCATTACTTCACGAGTCCGTCCCGAGGTATCTTGCCACGAGCCTGTGGCTACTATATATATATATATATATATATACTCAGTCATGAATTGGAACAAAATTAAATTTAACCCTTAAATGCATAATGATGAAACAGAAGTTTTTAAAGGGTCGGCAACGCGCATGTAACACCCCTGGAGTTGCAGGCGTCCATAGGCTACGGTGACCGCTTACCATCAGGCGGGCCGTATGCTTGTTTGTCACCGTCGTAGTATATAAAAAAAAAAGAAACGAGACAAGTGACAATCAAGTTTTCTTGGAATGTAGACTTTGTCATATCGTCGTAAGTTCTTAATTTGACATGAATTTGGTTGTCACTTTGGATGTTTTAGGATCAATACTGTTAATTCATGGCCCTCCCAGGCCCAGTCTCGGCCCGTCCCGTGCCGGTGGGTACTCGGTGAAAACTTATAAGAAAGCCAGGTGAGATCGGAGGCCTCGTCTCTTCCCGTCCCATCCCGTTCTAGTGTGAGTCATCCTTTATAGTTTAATAGCGTTACACATGTATCTGTCTTTGAGTAGTCAACTTGTGTAATGATGTGAAAGAGATGATGAGATGAGATGAGAGATGTTGTGATAGGTAGATGAAAATAAAGAGACACACACGTGTGATCCTATAACAGTCGCTGATTTGTATAGGCACTAAATTTTGACATAGTCGGTTCAGCAGTTTAGGGGTAAATTGTCAAACGGACGTACACATGGTTCGTATAAAAGAAATATAGGTTTTGTTTTGTTTTTTAAGGTACAGAACCCTGAAATAATAATTAAACTAAATTACAAGAATCACTTCTAAAATTATCTTCCCCTTCTTTAACCGTCATAAAGCTCACCCATACAGTGGCGACGCAGCAGTAACAACATGTCTATCAGATATTAGGGATCCCCCCACGCTTCGAGAGGCCACGTTCACGGCAGCCAGCCAGGGGAACTGATGGGCGGTGGTGGCCTCACCGCCAAGCAGACGACCTGTTCTAGAATATTCGGACAGGTACCTGTGAGGAACGCCACATCCTAAAAAGAGAGAGAAGAGAGATTTGAATCATTAAGGCACTTTGCACCACGCAGGGTTGCCGCTAACCCGGAGTTGAGCTGCCAAATTTCATACAAAAAAACGCTTGACTCCGGGTCTTGTGGCTAACCCCGGGTGGTGGAAGTGCCAATAAATGAGAAAACACTTTCTATACTTATGTAAATAAGTCTGTGACTTACGGCAGAAACAAATCTTTTGGAATCCAAAAACATATCCAAACAATCCTCCCCCTATGTGAAGAGCTTCCTAGAAAAAAATATAGTTTTATCCACTATACACAATATCTGGTGACATGTATGCAACAAAGCGACGAAGGTGGTGCAAAGAATATTAAAAGTCGAAAATAAAAGTAGGTATAGTTCATCATACTTACCACCAGATGAACAAAATATGCACTAAACAACAAAGGGAAGATAAACATGATTATTTCTTCGAGTTTTCTACTATCTTTTGCGAAGGTTTACGTTTTCCAAAAAATATTTTTTGCAACTAATTTAAAATAAACTTGATCCACTATCCAAGAGCTGCAGTTGTGCCAAACTGACATAAATTTAAGAATTGAACAATACACCGCAAAACACACTTTCCATTTTATATGCGGGTCCTTTATTTTATTTATTGACATACTTACCGATAACTTGCTGGTATACGTTACACACTATCTTTCCCTAGCACAGATAAATTGTAACGTTTTATAGCATATTATGGTGACAGTTGTGGTCATTTACATAACGTTCACATTATGGTCTTCATAAGTTATTTATAGACAGGTAGAAACCTAGTTCCCAGTTCAGCATGCCTACCACGAACATCGAAAATTGGCATTGACGGGAACACCTCTTTGTCACTCCAATGTGCAAGTGTGACAGAGATGGAGACACAAATCCACAATCGTTCGCCTTCGTGGTATCGGCCCTGGAATGAAGAAGACTAAGGAACGTTATAAAGATAGTAGTTTATGAAACAGTGATATAATAAGGCTTCTTAAAACTCGAGGGTCGCCGTTACAAATAAAGACTTAGTCGAGTTTGTAATGATAGACCCGAAAGTTTTAAGAACCAATTATGAGCTGTTGCATACTCTGGTTTTACTAGGACGGCTAGAATAGCGATAAAAGCGAAATCTCGAAAGCCGGCAGAATGTGGAAGACGTATGCCAACTATTGTATGAAAATCCATAAGAGTGTCGCTTTACGATGTTCTTATGGAATACCACAATTATAATTATAATGTTTACTTATTTAATATCGCTGTCAGTCATTTAATTGACATATAGAAGTGCTGGAGTAGAAAAAAAACATATCTTCACGTCTTTATTGTATTAGCACTATTAAAATCAACAACATTCAAACATCAATTGTGTAAATTGTGTTGACAATGTATTAATCTGAACAGAAGCACCCTTGGCGTGCGTTGTGCCGGATCCAGTACAGGTACTTGGTAACTCGCGTGTACACCCCGGGGTACCCTGCACGCCCGCATCCGATACCCCACGAGACCACCCCTGAAAGTGACGCTGGCAGTTAGTTCAATTATTTTCAGAATCAGAATCAGAATCAGAATGATTTATTTCATTAGCAAAACACCGTAGCGACAACATGTAACGAACTAAAATATTATAAAAGAGAAATAACAAACATAAATTAGGAAATAAAATTATTAAATTGGTAGGCATCCAACACAAAGAATAATGAAGGAAAAGGCGAAGAGGGCACAAAAAGGCAAAAGAGTTATAAATTAGATTTTCTTAGGACCACTTGCACGACCCAGGGTTAGCTACATAACCCGGAGTTATGCGTTTTTTTTTGTATGGGATTTGACAGCTTAACTCCGGGTTTTCGGCCAACCCTGGGTGGTGCAAGTGGGCCTTAAAGAGTTTCCTTAACCTTTCCCCAGGGATCATTTTATACGAAGCTGTGTATAAAAAGATCCCTTACTAAACTTTTACAAAAAACTCTCCAAACAAAAAAGTTTACAAATATTAGTAAATTCACCAAGTAGGTACTCTCAACAATTGAAATCTTGCGTTTCTGTCTTCAACTTTGGCCACGGCTAAAGTTTTACCCTTAAACGGATCATTATACCTCACCCTCCCGTAAGTTTGAAGTTTTATAACATGTTTTTTACTTGAATATACAAAAGTATTATTTACTTACTATTTTAAAAGGACTGGTATAATTACCTAAAAGCTCATAGCGTTTGTCTCCTCTTTCGGCTGCCAAAGGTCCACCACTGTCGCCCTGGAAAATAATACTTTTAAGTTTGCAGTTTTCCAACAAGGAAAGGTGTCACCGCAGTAACTGCAAATGTTTAGTGAGTGTCTAATTAAATCAATTAAATTTTATCCTCCTGCGTATAGTTTGGTTTCAGCCCTTTTACCCTCTTCTTCTTCTCTAGCGTTTCCTCATTTCTGAGGATCATGACTCCTCTTCAGCTCCTTGCCTGCATCGGCAACGGTCCCCATTTATGCCGGCCATATACGCACGAGCAACCCGTCAGATTTCCATACTATCCGGTAGCTCGACGTCGTTGAGCAATGCGCACGGATGTGTGATTCTTCTACCCCATTATGAATATAACTAATTTCACCTAACTTAGGTTAGACCAAGCTATTACCTGACAAGTATCCTTCCGTCCCTGGTCAGGAAAGCCAGCACACAGCATGTCGTCTGCGATCATCTCCTCCTCATACTTGGACTTCTTGCAGTCGTTATTGCTGAGGACCGGGAGCTCCACGTCGTTGAGCACGCAGGAGTGGTTCTTCTGCTCTGTTATGGAACCCCAACCGGCTGCTATGGCCTTCACTCCGACGTACGTGTCGTCTGTCAAGTGCAATTTTTATAATGATTTCAAGATTGACTGTGATAAATTAATTTGTATGAGCACATAAATAATACACAATGTAAATTAGACTTGGTTGCTACAAATAATGCTTATCAAATGCAATTAGTTTCATGATCTGACACTTTGACGTTGAAGGAAAATGAGTACCTAAAACTGTCTGCAAGGAATTCAAGATGGCGTATCAGAAGGTTTATTAGTTGAGTCAGAAACAGATAGTTAACAGGTAGACAGATACTACAGATAGGTTTGACCGTTTCGGTATATTATTATGGACGGACTTATTAAGTCCAAACAATGCCACGTCGTGTCATATAATGTACGTACCTACATACATTTACCAAGCGTGAAGTTAGTGTATAATATGTCAGATATAAATATTTTACCATCACTGTGGGGCAAACAAATAGGCTTGATCGTGTCCGTAATATTGACGGGTTCGTTAAGCCTTAGCAGCGCGATGTCGTGTCGAAAGGTAGTGTATGTAAAGTTGTGGGCGACGACTCTTGTCACGAAGCGCGTTAGCGGCCGCGAGGTCTCGTTGCATCGGTTGTGTTCGCCCAGGGTCACTTTTATCATAAACCACATTAGCCTGAAAAGAATGTTAGTAAGTTTGAGTTCAGCACGGAAAAACAAATTTCTATGACATCGAAATACTGTAAGCTTCCATGGAAGTAGCACATGAAGAAGAAGATTGAACCATTCATACTCATCAATCATTTAAAAACTGTCGTACCCTTTTGTGCAGTGCGCCGCGGTGAGAACGTATCGGTCGTTGATAAGGATGCCCCCGCAGTAGAACTTGTTAAAATAAGTCAAACGTGCCATCCAGGGGAACTCGTTCACCATCGTCTCCACGCCCCCCACGATTCGGGAGGCTTCGTTACGCTCACCGCATCCTTGAAATTAAACATAGTGCATTGTGTGAAGTGTGGGAGGAAGACAAATATTACTAAACGGGAGTCGAATATGGAAGCCCGGTGGCCGCAGGCCGAGGGCTATTATAACTGGAGCCTCGAATAAAACAAGCGTTTGAGTTTATGTTCTTTGTTTACTGCTACTAAGCATGTGTGATACAGAGATCGGACAAATTTGCGTCATTGCTCGCAATAATGTGGACATGACTCCAAAATTAATCAAATATATGTAATCATTTAATCAATTTCTTACTTGACTTAAATTTTAATTCCTAGACAATAAATACAAAAGTTTGTTAAAGTATAGGTTTATTAAAGAAAATAATCAGTATTTTTTCCAAATTTTCTGCAGTCAGTCTATTTCTTTTTACATCAAAAATATACTTAAGTGCTGAAAAACTCCGCTCGCACTCCACTGATTTTAATGGGGCAAATTTGAGTAGGTTTATAGTAATATTTTTATTTGACAACTTTCAATGTCAAAATACATATATTAAGAATAAGTAAATCCACGGAGGTTTTACACCTATAGAACTAGAAAACTTTTTTGTCAGAAATAATAATCATATCTAGCAGGATATTTATAATCGTGTCAGTTAAACATCGTAATTTATTATATAAAAATATGGACGAAAACGATAACCACTTTTGATAATAATTATTATAACAATTATCTCCGAAAATTCAAATTATATTTCAAAAGTAAAGCCTGGCTAGTGCCTATTTGGTCCTCGCCGCGTTGCGACGCCGTATAAATCAGGTCCAAATAGGCACTTGCCAAGCGTTAATTAATTGATTAACATTTTGATTAATTTTGGAGTCATGTCCACATTATTGCGAGCAATGACGCAAATTTGTCCTATCTCTGTGATATACCATGCGGTCTCCCACAAAGGTCAGATAAATAAATATCCCATGCACTTTTGAACGTGTATGTACCATATGCCTAACGATCTCTCAACTAGATTACTATATTTAAAAAAATCTGCTATAATATAATTATGTGTAATGGAGCATTTCATCAAATTGTTGCTGATAGACGTCGTTACGCTAATTTTTAGATTTTTCTTTTAAAAGTTGATATTTGGTTTAATACTTAAAATATATTTCAGTCGCTCTGTGAACAAAGTTATGTGCCGAGCAAAAGAAAAAAATATGAACTCCAAGTACCAATATTACGAAAATATTACAATGCAACAATAAATTCTTGCTGTCAAGGGGCAAAAATTTATAGTGTTATTTTAGCTACAGTATTTTTTTTCTTTAAAATGAAACACGTTATTATGTTTCATAATAATGCGTGGAAAACATGTTACAAATTAATGATTTTCCTGGCTTACAACTACATTCAAAGTAATGTGCAGGTAATACATAAATATTTATTTATGTTTTATGTATGTATACTATAGTGACACTTGTACTGCCAGTATTTCATTCGAATCTCAAAGCAAGTAAGATTATGTTTTTAGTGTTTGGATATTGTGTTTTTGGGGTTTGTAATTCATGCGTTAATTTTCGGAAACCACTTGTTCCCCACTGTAGTGTTTTTAACAAATTATGAAACGTAATTTTAAATTACCAAGTCATATTATAATTATTAATTATCTTTTGGACGCACGCATGTTCCGAAGTTAATAAACAATAACTTTAAGACAATCCTCTACTCCAACGGATTAATTCTGCTTAAGCTTTTGATAAATATCTACTTACGGCAGTTGCATTTAGGTATAGTTTTGTAATCCTCGTCGTCTTGAATTTTCTTTAATAATTCTTCTTCTGCCTTTACCTATTGTGGAGAAAAATAACATTTTACAATTTACAATGTGCTTACAACAAGTGCATAAACTGTACATGATTAACGATAATTAAATAAGGAGAAAATCTTTCTTCTATCATATCCTGTTTAATTTCACACAGTTTTCTAAATATCAGGTAACACATTGCCCGATAGCTTAACTTCAGTAATTACCGGCTTGGAGTTAAGATTTATACTATTGACCGTAGCAACTATTACTCCAATCTCAAACAGTAGGCAATACTACTAAGCTATTTTCCAAATGCATAGTATCCTGAAGGTACTTACTGTGAATGCTAAAGCACATAAACTTAAGAAAACAAGTTTCCTGTTTAACATACTGCCAAAACACTGCTAACTGTAATATTAAACAATTGATTTGTTCTAGTTATTCACTAACTTTTACTAACACTTTCAATTTACTGTTCTAACTTTAGTTATTTTTCAGGCTCGCTATTTTGGCCTGACTTCCGACTGTTGATTTGAAAACACAACTTCTATCACTACAATGGCTGAACACATTTAACTAATTTACTAATTAGAAATTGTACATTTTCCAAGACATAGAGAAGACGCGTGCGCATCCCAAAGGTAACCCGAGTCCTGCGCAAGCGCTCTAGGTCGAGGGCATTGCCCTGCACTTACTATGCAAGCCTTTCCTAAGCAGGTCAAGCAAGATGCTTAGCGGCTAGATCTGCAGGGCTTTATAATTAATGTAGGCAACTAAAAAGGTATTTAAATAAGTTATAACGTTTACTTAATGAAAAATGTTTATTTGTCTTTTAAATATCTGCTCTAGAAAGGTCGGTATTTATTCAATAACTTACCATTTCGACAAGTCGGGTGGTAACTTTGTGTGTCTTGACAATTTCATTAGATTATAAAGTAATATCAATAAACAACATACATTTTCTAAAACCACGTTTATGAACACCTTTTGACTCAAGCTATATTTTATGATGTCACATATTAATTAAATAACTAATTTAACCTGACTATTAATAATTACATAATTATATTTATTTTCAACATATTTTGACTCTTTATAAATAAAATATACCTACTCTTTAAAATAATTGTATACTTAACTTTCTCCAAATCAAATGCCATCATTTACGAAAAAAATAACAGATATCATTTTCCTGAAAAAGTACGTGTAACCTACTCGTAATCTCATACACTGACAAAGCAAGTCAGCTTCCTAAACGCTACAGAACTAGTCTTTCTTGCAAGATTTGATCGCCTTCGAAATAGATGGTCTCGATACTGATTTTGTACGGTGAAAATCAATAATTCCCGGTTCAGGTACTGTATTTGTGTAGAAAAGCAGTACCGGAGCAGGCCCTAGTTCCAGTCCCGACTACTGGTCCATGCAGTAACAAGCGTCGTCAGTGTTGTCCCTTATCCAATCCAGATATTTGGTGACCCTCGTGTAGACGCCCGGGTACCCAAGCCTGGCGCAACCGTAGCCCCAGGATACGATACCTGAGAAAATACGGTCTAAAATAAAATATAAGACAACTAGGTATTATGCAATAAACTGGACGACAGGTTTTGTAAAATGATTAGACACGTATTTTTTCCTTTTTCAATTTAACTAAAATTGACGAAGATAAAGAGCATCAAGGTTCTGGGGTGGGGGCTGGTGACGTCACTACGAGGTTAGAATTGTACCTAATAGTGACGTTACACGAAACTTGATCGCACTGTATTTTCATCATTTTTGATTTGACGAACAAAAGAAAACATACGTGTACAATATTTTTAATAATGTAAAAGACGGACTAAATAGATTTGTTTAGTCGTCTTGCCTATTATCATAATCACTTTTTGCATCAACCTGTGATTTATAATTATGTAATGCACACATAGACATTATCGTTCACTCGTTCAATTCATTCGTGCCAGCTCTCGTGAATCGACCTATAACCAATCTATATTATGCACTCTTGCGAAGAATAGCCTACCTATTTTACCTCACCTAATTCCGGTCACTGGTAATGTCTATAATCAGCAGGAAAAAAGGACAAACAATGACGTGCCCGACATACCTACATTGCACTCCAAATAAATTACTAAACATATAAAGCAGCTACCCATGTTAGCTAACCGTATTAGTTACACTTAATAGGAGTACAGTCGACGTAACAATATCTTCGAATCAAATCATTTCATCACTACATAGTATAAAACAAACTCGCTTCCAACTGTCTGTATGTAAGTATGTATTCTTAAATCTTTAAAACGCAACGGATTTTGATGCGGTTTCTTTAAATAGATAGAGTGATTCAAGAGGAAGGTATAATTATGCCAGCTCAAACTGAGTTCCCAGCCCTGGTCACTTTTTCTGTGGTATATGACATATCTTTCAATTTATAATGACATACACTACACTAGCATGCAAAAATATATGTAGGTATGTGAAGACCTTAGTTACAGAGCCAGAAAGAACAGTTTGAAAAAGGTTGCGAAATATCATGTTCAGCACTTTATAAAGACGCACTGACAATGAGATCGTACGACATTACCGGCGAAAGCCGACAAAATGACCTTCATCGAACCTTTGAGTGAAATTTTAGGTTATATTTTTAGAGAAAATTACTACACGTACTGACAACGGCGGTACGAACAGTTAGGACTTATGTTACTAAAAAGTATTGTTTTGCTCGGCCGTTAATATTGGATGCCACCAGAGAATCCCTATTTCCCAGCCTATTGTAAAGGATGACTCACACTAGGACGGGGCGTGACGGGACGATCTGTCAATTTCTATTGAAAACGTCACGTGACATCCTAGAGCGCCGGGCTATCACGTTTTCTTATTTCTATAGAAATTGACTGATCGTCCCATCCCGCCCGTCCCGTCCCGTCCTAGTGTGAGTCATCCTTAATGGACTTTTCGCGCGCTTTCTCGTGTAACTTATTATTGCAGATGACTACTGACTATCACGCACCACGATAGAACCACAACGCACGCCTTATTGAGGACTAGGTCAATTTGTGTAAGATTGTCCCATAATATTAATATTAAATCTTAATATTTTTCGCTCGGTACGTAAATTCAACTCACCTATAAGTTCGTAAACGTGATCTGGATTTTCTGTGATAAGAGGTCCGCCGCTGTCACCCTGAGAAATAAATACACAATACGTATAGTTAAAACAAGAAATTTTATACTCTAAATAACATTCAATTTGAACTTATAGTTTAAGAACTATCAAACGTCAAAGTTCGTTAGTTTGGACACTTCACTCACTCACTCACTCACCGATCATCAAAACTTTAAGGTACTTCTAGCAGGCCCAGAAGCTCAAAATTTTAAATATAGCTACCTAATCAAAGAAAATTCAAATAAGTTGGAAAGTCATACCAACTGCATACGTAAGTTTGTAATAAAAATGATTCCATGTAAATATATTGTACATACGATTACCGCCTTACTGGTCAGTACCGGGGGGTGTTCATAAACTCGATTTCCACCGACTTGCCTATTTTGAAAGCGTAGAGGAACAAAGGGTTCAAATAAAATAGGCATGTCGGTGGAATTCGCGTTCTATGGACACCCCCTGGTACCGACTAATTGACTTGTTTTAACATTACATCTCAATTTTTTTTGCAGCGTAAGTAAGAACTGCGGAAAGAGATTTGTAACTTTTAAGATGTAATGTTTTTGATGGGATTATATTTACTGTGAACCCTTATAAATTACAGTACGTTAATTTTCTAGCAATGTTCGAATCGCTAAAATTAACTTACTTATCTACAAAAAAATAACGAGTCAGTATGCGTTTCAAAAGAAAATCCTTATCAAATCGAGCAAACTACAAGATTACGTGAATGCAATTAGGTGGGTATAATGTGCGACCCGCACCAAATTGTATGACAGATTTAATCAAGGCTCTTCTTATCAGCAGTAGGTTTGTCAATTTTACTTCTTCAGGTTTGTAGTTATGTTAGATCAAAAAAGATAACCCTTAAAAATCGGCTTAGGGATAAGTGCAGTTAAAAAGTCTAAAGATATTATAAAATGTGATCCGATTTAGATCATGAATATATGTAATTAATTGATATGGTCCTAAAACGGATTCTCAGTTTTTTATACATCAGTCCTGTATTTTCAGTCCTTTGCACCAAATAATCTAACGATACAACCCATGTGATACCTAAGAGGTGGATAATTCATTGGAACGGTATCAGTTTACCATCAAAAGCGCCGTCATGAAACCATCAAAAGGTTAAAATATCAAATATGTTTACTTTATATTACCTAGGCTTCCCCTGCTTGCTTAAGCTGGTATGGAGATACCAGCTTAAAGTTATTGGCTCTAGCTACTGCAGGAACGTTACTGTTGCGAGGTATAAAATTTACCAAGGTTTTCGGGAACGGAATTGCCCACGACGCTAAGGTCGACGTCAGTAATCAATTCCTCGAGATATTTTTTGCGACATTGTAGTAGACTAACACGGCCACGATAATTTCGAATAGGTATCACCTTTTGACGTAGCATCACTTACTGTACAAGCATCTTTATGCGCAGTCTTCGGGAACCCAGCACAAAGCATGGTCTCCTGGATTCTGGAAGCGTTGTACTTGGTTTCCTTGCACTCCTGGTTGCTCAGCACCGGTATTTCGGCCTCGAGGAGCGTGCAGGACCAGTTCTTGGTCTCCCCCGTTGCGCCCCAGCCGGATACTGTGGCGATGGAATTCTCGTAAGATCTACCTGTATTGGACACAGAAAGGATTTTTAGTTTTCAATCAACTTCAAAAGACAAGCAATTTCTTAATTCGACTGTATCAATTTGTTTTTATTTATTTATGTAAGTATTTGTATTCCGATAACTTCGTCCATAAGAATAAGTTTGATGACTATTTTCTTTAAAAAATTAACGTAATTTAATAACTTAAGATAAAGTACGCAACACAGAAATGTACAAAAATATTAGTATATTTCTTACCACGTGTAATGTAAAAATTTAACACACTTTAACAACACACGGTAACAAAATTTTTTGATTCAATTTATCACTGCAGACCTAAAATCTAGCTGTGTTAGTGGGGTTTTCAATTGATTTGTAAACCGTTGTAAGTAAATAGGTACATATTAAAATTATTTCAATTCTATGGAATGTTGCTCGGTCTATAAGCGTAGGAGTTCGTTGCTTCGTATGATTTCTAAGTACTCGTTAATCTTAACAAAATTGTGAAACGTTAAAGTTACCTTCATATTTAGGCAGACACACAGGCCGAACAGCATGGGAGTACGTGACAGGAGAACTGATCTTCAGAAGAGCGATGTCGTGGCTTAAATCTGAGAGGGAGAAATTGTGAGCGATGACTTTGGTGACGTAGCGGGTGATGGGTCTCGTGGTCTTTTCACAGCGGTCGTGTTCGCCAAACGTCACTCGAAACATAAACCACATGAATCTGTAATAAACAAAAAACTAATAAAAAACCAATAGAGTCTCACTTAATCATTCTGTTGTCTGAAAAATCTGGCTAACGTGACAGAATAATAAAATAAATGATTTCAGTAAGCACTCATAAATTTTTTGATACGAGTACCCTGGGCATTTACATGGTTGCAATAAGTATTAATTAATCTTTTCGAACTGGTTGTTAAGCGTGTGTGTGAGCCACCTTCAAAACCCACCGTATGTATGAGTTAGCCTAACTGAATACCTACAGTATTTCCTTGTGCCGACAAATAAAACGGGTTTACCGCCTACCAAAATGTTACTTACTGTTCCAACGGAAAATAAAGCTGAGTGGTGTTCAGCAGCCGGTTTGGATCGTTTACCTACAAGCGCACTATTTATTTGCGACGATCACCTAAATAAATGTATTCAGGTAATCTTAAGCGTCGTTTAAGTCCATGAGAAGATGGAGTTGCAGTGAAGATCAAAATCACATACGAAAAGTACAAGAAAATCACCAGTACCTAAATATCCGAATAATTTGAACTGTGCGGCTAGTGCCAAGTGACACTGTCAGACTCAAGTGACAACCCAGCCGGAAGTTTTTTTTTGGTTATAGTGGCAGCTCTGAATCAGCTGTGTGACGTCACTTACCCTTTAAACTATTTTTAAGAATTTTTACTAAAATTATTGCGAGAAAAAAAATTTAAAATATATTTATGTGATCTACAGGCGTATATCTCGAAATGGTTTTCGATTTAGGAACATTGAACATTTTGAAATGTTGTCAATCCTTAGAACATCGCTATCATTTTATTATTTTTTAATGACCTGTGCTAATGTTTAAGTATTTCTTTTTCTTAACTAATAACCATAGATAGAGAATAAAAAAACTGGATACCCAATCAGCCGAAAAAAATGTCGCTATAAAATTGCTGCAGTTCCAGCACTTTTTCATATAGTCTTGTTTGGAAGGTGACATTTCGTTAAGTGTCAACAGCTTATAAAGTTTTAACAGTGTTGGTGTTTTGTATTTGAATTTGACTCTTAATGCTTACGTCAGTAAACTCTTTTTCGTACGAAACATTTATCGTTTGTATCATTATCAAAGCAAAATTGTTCGCCAATGTAATTCTGATCCACATTTGTGACGTTTTTGTTCCGCTTCGTGTGTCTATAAGTTCTTCGTCTATCTATTTTTTTAATAAGTTAATGGTGCTAACCCCTTCAAACAATGCGCAGCGGACACGACGTATTTGTCATTGATGAGCGACGCTCCACAACCAAAGGAGTTATGGTAGATCAGCCTCGCCAGCCAAGGAAACGCGTTCACGCTAGCAGCAGTTCCACCCACGATACGCGCTTCCTCGTTACGTTCGCCGCAACCTGAAAAAATGCAATGTTTTATTATGGTCTAAGAGTTAGCCACTAAAATAGGTATACAATTTATAGAGCGAAACCCCTCTAGTTCGTGTGCCGTACTATCATTATTAATTAATCCAGGTGCCTAGCAGCTGTTCAGTGATGGGTGTGGTAGTGGTGGGGCAACAAAGGGGCTTTATAAGTAGTGCCAGATGACGTCCAAGGTGCGGTCCGTCTCAAATATAAAGGCCTTTACTTTTTCGCCAGAGTAGGCCTTAAAATCGTGTGTGCAAAAATACAAGCGCAAAGAATCAGTCGATCACTTCACCAGGAGACGACAAATAGTAACAATCACACCCACAGCTGAACAGCTGCCAGGCGCCCGAATTAATTAATAATGATAATGATATGCACACTAACTAGAGGAATGTCGTCGCTCTACTAATTGCAATTCTATTTCCGAGGCCAGCTCTTAATTTATTTATTTAATCTTTATTGCACAAAAAGAAAATTACAATTGTACAAAAGGCGGACTTAATGCTATAAGTTACTAAACTTCATATTAAGTAGGTAATTACTTTTCCAGACAATGTTGAAACATCATTCTTTTGAAAAGGGATGATTATAAAATTCAGGATTGATAGGGATAAATAAGGCTCACAAGACATTGTGTTGCTGACCTTGTAGCAGGACTACGACTTGAAGAAAAAAACAAGGATTGGTCATTACTCGGGATGCAGCACTTGTCGCTAAACAAATTCGTAAAAATGATCCAATAGTAGTTTGATCCTTTGTGGCACTTTAGAGATCAAACGCGTGGACCAGTTATGATGATTCTTATGTTACCTAATCGATTCATCTTCAAAGACATGGCAATATTTATAATTCACGACCATGGCGACCATGAGACGCCATATTTCAAAAAAGAGAAAAAATATAATAGATCCAGTACCTATAGTTATTATAGCATTACCTCCCCAAAGGCGTTCTATAAACGAGGCACTTTTTTCCGCACCTTAGACGTCACCTGGCACTACTTTTCCCCCAATTAAAACGCCTGGCAATGTTCGAAATTATAATAAATAATAATAATAAAACCTTTTATTTCCCATAAAAAAAGACAAATAGTTTACAATTTTGAAAAGAAAGGAAAAAAAATAACATATTCAAATACTGGTAGTTCTTATAAAGTAATAAAAAAAAATAAAAAAAATCCTTATATCTTGTTTGTGTTGTAAGTACTTATATTTCCTCTCTCTAACTCTATTTTATTGAGACCCCTTTGTCAGGGTATAGGTCTCCTCTAATTTTTTCCACTTCTCCCTGTCTTGTGCAATTTTTAGCCAGTTATTGCCAGCTGAGGTTTTTATATCATCCTCCCATCGTTGTTGAGGTCTTCCCACGCTTCGTTTCCCATATGGACCGGTCCATTTGGTACAGATAAGGGTCCAGCGCTGGTCAGTGCACCTGGCTACGTGGCCGGCCCATTGCCATTTCAATTTTAATGCCTGTTGTAGAGCATCGGCCAGTTTTGTTTTTTTTTTCTGATTCCTCCTGATCTCCTTATGTTCAGGATGCTTCTTTCCATCGAAGAGAAGAGAAGAGAACAGATGTTCGAAATTAATTCTAATTAAATAGGTACATACTTAGCTATTACTATATCACACCAAACTCAGAGCTCTACAAATTGCACCCCTTTAATTGATTTTAAAATTCCTTTGTTGCCCTGCCCATCCACCGTCACATCCACTGCTAGACAGCTGCCAGTCGCACACTACCTAGAGGGGTGACGTGGCTCTATAATTTGTACACCTATTTCCGTGGCTAGCTCTCCGTCTACAAGGCCTTTATGCGTCTCATTGCCGAACTGTCCTGCTGGTCGCATTCAACCAGCGAGTTTTCAAATGTACCTACATTAATACAAACATTTATTTAGTTGTCATTGATAAACCAAAAATTAAAAACCAAATATAATCAAAATAATGTAGTAAAGTATAATAACAAATACCGCAAACTTTTAACACTAAACTTCAGAGATGGGATCTGTACCCTGAATCAACCAAGCTGTTCCACTATCAGCCTTCTGATATACGTCTATAACCCCCCGCCCCACCCTGTCGGCATCCTGCCATGGCATCCCACTGAAAAATTCCACAAATTCCTCTTGATCCTCTGTTTCCCAAGTCTTGTAATCAGTGACGAGATTTGTCCTTGTAACTCCTGGACAGATAGCAAAGAGCCTCACACCTGTCTTCTTGAAATTATGCATATGCCCTTTAGTTTTAGTGAAACCAAATACCCCAAATTTTGAAGCTTTATAAGCAGCTAAATAAGGATCCACCATAAAACCATATATAGACGACATGTTGATAATAGTTCCACCTTTTCCACCACGATCAATCCTCATAATTTCGTAAAATTTCGATGTCCACTCCATAACTGCCATCAAGTTTATTTCAATAACTTTCCTTGGATTTCGTTCGTTTACAATGCCAGCACTGTTCACCAAGATATCCACCGTTTTGTACGTGTCTACAATTACCTTCGAAACCCTATCTAGGTCTTTAGTAACGTCACATTGAATGAACGTAGCTCGGTCTCCGTGTTTGTTGTTTAAAGTTCTGGCAGCGTCGGCGGCCTGACGGGCGTTCAGATCAAGGATAATAACGCGCTGAGCACCATCTTGGAGGAAGGAGTCGGCGATGGCGAAACCAATGCCGCTTGCGGCGCCGGTCACCGCCACGGTAACACCTTGTATATCCTTCGACATTGCAACGTCGTAATTGTATGAAGTGTGAATTTGTACTGACAATAAATTGTACTACATCCATATGTTTATAACTAGACCCCGTTATCTTGTCGCACTGACCTTGCTTTTCAGTAGAGGGCGACTGTTTTTTTATCGAACATCTCGATATCGATATTTATATAATGCAATTACAGTTGCCGCCCAATGTGAAACTTGTGATCACCAAAACCCCTATATAACCCTTAGTTACACTGACGATGTAGAGTTGTATAGAGATTTTTGTATTTATTGTAGACAAACTATTATAACGAACACCCGAGACGTTTATTTTTTCGTGTTTAGTAGTAATAAAGTAATAGTACCTAGTGACCCCTACACTACACTACACACTATCGGTATCGACATTTAGATAGTCGATAAAAAAACAGTCACCCTACTGAAAAACAATGTCAGTGCGACAAGATAACGGGGTCTACCTATTAGTAATGCGAATAAGAGTTTAATTGTACAATTTTAAAGCACGAATCAAATCATTCATTAAATGTAATAAATATTTTGATTCATGTTTTTGTGTTTTTAAGTCTGAGCTGTAGGATTGGCGGAACGTACCTTAAAACGTTTAAAATAAGAAAGGATTGCATATACTTAGGAAATTTCGGACTCTGGTCGCCGTGATCGGGTAGCCCAGTGGTTAGGGCGTCTGCCGCGAAAGCAGGAGGTCGCTGGTTCGATCCCAGCCCTGCTCACCGGGGACCTTGGTCACTTTTTCTTTAGTATATGACATCTCTTTCAATTTATAGTTTAATTGTATCCATTCAAGCTGGACACGGTTATTTTCCTGTTTAATGTGGCGTAATAATTTAATAGATATGCACGTAGGTAGGTTTTTGGCAGCTGTTTAGCGGTGGATGTGACAGTGGATGAGCAACAAATCAATTTAAGGGGTGCAATTTGTGGAACTCTGAGTTTGGTGTGATATAATATCTGAATATGTACCTATCTAATTCGAATTAATTTCGAACATTGTCAGGCGTTTTAACTGGGGGAATAGTAGTACCAGGTGACGTCTAAGGTGCGGTAAAAAGTGCCTCATTTAGGTCTGGGCCTATATTTTTTCATTAGAGTGGACCTTCAAAATCGTGTGTGCAAAAATACAGGCGCAAATCACCTGCCAGCCAATGAAAAAGAGCAACGATCACACCCATCGCTGAACAGCTGCCAGGAGCCCGGATTGATTAATAATGACAATGATAGTATGCACACTAACTAGAGTAATGTCGTCGCTCTACTAATTGCAATTCTATTTCCGAGGCCAGCTCTTAATTTATTTATTTAATCTTTATTGCACAAAAAGAAAATTACAACTGTACAAAAGGTGGACTTAATGCTATGAAGCATTCTCTGCCAGTCAACCTTCGGGCAAAGCAAAGAATATGAAAAAAAAAGAATTGTGAAATGCTTTGCCGATTGACATAAGACGTGCACAATCGCTTTCAATTTTTAAAAATCGCCTTAAAGAATATTATTTAACCCTCCCCTAGTCCTGTTATTTTCATTCATGTCAATTGTTTTATTGTTTGCGCTATCTTGCCGTTGTTTTTCTTGTTTGTATACATTTATTATTATTGTAGTTTATGTAATATTATGTAGTATTTATATGTATTTTAGTGTGTAGTTTATGTAGTGTATAGTTAGCAGTATATATTTAGTTTGTCGCTGTTTTGTTTTGTTTTGCACTGCCCAATAACTTTTATCTGTACGCTGTTTCGCTATCTGAAGGTTGTCTGGAAGAGATCGCTCTTTAGCGATAAGTCCGCCTGTTGTTGTTACTTACTATCTCATGTTCTTTTTTGTTTTTTTTTTACTATTGTCTTTTGTAGTGCACAATAAAGAATGTTATTATTATTATTCTCTTTATTTTCTGTAATTCTTAGGCTAGGTAATTTTATAATATGATTATAAAAGTAAAATACAAAAACACATACAAAAACAATACAAAATACATATAAACATATTATAAAAAACCTAACCTAGAGTGCCGCCGGCAACGGGGCAGGGCCCAGGCTGCCGGTGGTTAGGGCCGCAGAGAAAGGAACCGCCGGACTATACGCGCCGTATCCAGGATTACTGCCTTCTGCATCTGACCCTTGATCCATCCACCTAGCGAGAGTCTCTCAAGATGTTGGTCGAGACTCTTCGCTTCTTCTTTATTATTATTCCCCTTTATTCATTTTAATTCCTAAGTTAGGTTTTTACAATATGCCTATAAAAGTAAAATATAATACAACATACAAAAAAAAAAAAACATAAACACATTATAAAAAACCTAACCTAGAGTGCCGCCGGCAACGGAGCAGGGCTCAGGTTGCCGGTGGTTAGGGCCGCAGAGAGAGGAACCGCCGGACTATACGCGCCGTGTCCAGGATTACTGCCTTCTGCATCTGACCCTTGATCCATCCACCTAGCGAGAGCCTCTCAAGATGTTGGTCGAGACTCTTCGCTATGAGACCGTTCGCTGAAACGACTATCGGGACAATGATCGTCGAGTCAACATCCCACATGGCGGTTATTTCGTGAGCCAAGTCTAGGTACTTACTGGACTTGTCCTTCTCGGCCTTCACGAGATTCTCGTCATGGGGGATGGTGACGTCGACGAGCACGGCCTGGCGCTGCGATCGATCAATCAGCACGATGTCAGGCTTATTGGCTACAATAGTCCTGTCCGTGATGATAGATCGATCCCAATAGAGCGTGGCACGACCATTTTCGAAAACTGGCGCAGGTGCGTACTTGTAGTACGGCACTTCGTGGTCCACAAGATCGTATTTAAGAGCAAGTTGCTGGTGAATAATCCTGGCTACGAGATTATGTCTGTGCAAGTACTCGCCGTTAGCAAGATGAGAACAACCGGAAATAATATGCCTGAGTGACTCTCCGGGACGGCGGCATGCCCGACAAATGTCGACCGTACCGTCCTTCAGGATATATTTCCGGTAGTTATTCGTCATGATAACTTCGTCCGCAATTGCACAGACAAAACCTTCGGTTTCTCCGAAGAGGTCCCCGAATCGTAACCAGTTCACCGACGCGGGCAGATCTACGTCAGGGCCCGTGAGGGCCTTGTAGAACCGCCCGTGAAGCTCTTTGCTCTTCCATACCGTCTTGCGATCCTCGGTGCTTAGTACCACAGGTTTGCGCCAATTCTCTTTTGCCAAGGAGAGCGGCGTGAGATTTCCGTCCACTGCCACCACATCACGATGCATTCCACACTCATTGTTAAGGAAATAATTCCTAAGATTGTACACCTCACGGTTGTGAAGGTTTTTGGCGTTTAAAAAACCGCGACCTCCACATTTCCGTGGGATGTACAATCTCATAACAGACGAGCGTGGGTGTAGCATACGATGTGTGGTAAGCAGTAGGCGGACTCTCCGATCCAGGGCATCCAGCTCGGTCTGAGTCCACCTTAGTATGCCAAAGGAGTATGTGAGCAGGGGCATTACCCAAGCGTTAAAGGCGCGCACCTTGTTGCCACCTGACAAAAGACTATTAAGTACTTTTGTCAGCCGACCAAAGAAGCGCTCCTTTGTCGCCTGTCTAATACTCACGTCCTCAATACCCAACGACTGTGACATACCAAGGTATTTATAGGTTTCTGCTTCAGAGATAGATCTGAACGACATTGTCTCAGAAAGTTATTATTATTTGTATGTCTTTCCCATCACGGAACAATGGTGTTCCGGACCTTTGGGAGGCGTGCGCGGAGCCGAAGCCAACACGCAGAGGCCCTTTCGACAATTTAATGAAATGTAAGGGGTACACCGAGCGGATGTTGCACCTGCCCGAGTCATGGGACGCACGCAGAGGCAGCACCCGCCAGGGTGTATAGACTATTGAGATTTAATGGAATCTAAAATATGCTGGACTATTAGGTGAAAGCGGTGGACTAAATACTGGGTTATGGAGAATAAAATCGGACGTCTGCCTAACAAAACGGTAATCAATTTTATTTCCGGCAGACGGTGACTCGCCCACATAAGATGGGCCCCCACAAAAAGCGACATCTAAGATGGCTCGAGGGCAACACCGGTATGAGGGCTGGGGGTAGAGAGGTGTCACTGGACTTTAAACATATAGCCAACTCGCCACTTAGGTTTCCACATCTACCCTCGAGAACACAGCTCTCGCGACCCCACTCTGGACGGCCGGTTAAGGCAAGCCAGAGGCGGAGGACTTGGTCGGACGACGGAGTCCCCCAGGAGCGCTCAGGTACGTGGGGTCGCTACTCCCCAACAGCTCGCCACAAGCTGCCCTGCGTTGACTGATTGCACCGGTGGAAACCAGTGGGCGATGGGGTCGTCACATCCCTACGCCAAATCGTCACATCCCTACGCCAAATTATTATTATTATTATTATGTAGGCGGTGAAATATCAAGCTGTAAATAATTACAAAACAAAGCAGGTACTATAATTACACAATTGCAGATAGTAAATCAGTATTTACCTACGTACAAAGGTAACCTATTGCTAAAGTTAGATGCTTAAAGGAAGGCTCACGCTAGACCGGGCCGGGACGGGCTAGCGTGAGTCATCCTTTAAGCATCTAATTGAAAATCGTGAAACCAAGGATAGCAGAATTGGTTTCACTACTAAGAGTAAAGGGCATATGTACAATTTCAAGAAAACTCTTTGCTCTCTGTCCAGGAACAACAAAAACGAATCTCTTCGCTGATTATAAGAATTGGGAAGTTGAGGTGAATCGAGGGGACTTTGTGGCAATGTTTGATGCATTACCGTGGCAGTGGCAGGACGCCACGAGGGTGGGCCGCGCTTAACTTAACTTTAACTGTATGTGTAGGGTAAGTCCTGCTCACGTCTTGTATCACACTCTGTATAGTTTATTTTTTCTTTTAATATGTAAATAAAATATAAAACCGCGGTTTGCGCCCCAATACCCTATTCGCAGTTTCCACCGCGACCTAATAGTGGCAGGGTCCGTCTATTTTAACCGCGTGATGTTAAACAGCGATGAGTGCTATATTACCTGCAAGGCTATGATGCCAAGTGTATAGCGTGATATTTGCTGAATAAGCCAACAGTCTGCATTTTATGGTATGTAATTTTAGACATTTATCCGCATTTGACAGCAAAAGGCGGTAGATGTAATTGTAAAGTTTATTTTCTTGAACTCTGCTGCCTAAGTAATAGACATCGCTAGTAAAATATTGTGGATAACTTGACATATTATCGTAATTAGCGTCGCGCTCTCTGTACATACAAATACACCATGTATGTTTGGATAAACATCAGACACGTTACACGGAGAGCGCCATCGGTTATAAGTGAATACTTATAACAGTTATAACCGATTGACATTATGACATTCGTGAATAGTGACATATCCATCTTAGCCTGTCTCTACTAATAAAGCGCTCATTACTTAACCGACTTTGGTGTGTATACTTTCTACCCCGAACGTCCAACACTACACTGGGTATCTCCGTCCGTCATACGGTGTGTAGGTACCTACATCATTAATTAATACAGATGTGGTGCATAATGTTTCGCCCTCGTCTAACGGAGATACCCGAACGTGTCATACTATTTCAGTCAGTGTCAGTACTAAAATTACCGAGGTTGATTGAATTAGCATATCAAATACGAGGGTTTCCGAAAAAATACCAGGGCTAAACATTATGCACTACATCTACATCTTGTAAAGCGCTCGACTTGCGGTGGTGTCTTGATGTGACGTATACTGTGTGTTCCCATTGCATCCGTATTAATCTAAGTCACTTTAAGTATGTCTTTATTTGCGTTTGTTTTACGCACGGTTATACGATACGCTATTATTTTCCAAATAAGCGTAAGGTAAAAATAAATAATCAGCTATAAACTAAACAGATAAGACTAAGTAACGTATTTTTATTTCATTACAATGTGTTATTCAAATAAGCTATTAAGAGAAATCATAAATTTTTTATCGCGTACCCATCTGTACGAGTAGTAGACTCGTGTACTTACTGAAATTCCACTGATACTATTATGATATTCAATTCAATTCAATTCAATAGTTTTATTTCTGACTATGTACATTCATTTCCATATAATTAAGAATTAGGAAATAAAGTAAATTACAATAGAGGTATACTAACATTTAAAAAATCTAAATATTATCTACAAATAAAAATATTAGATTATATGAAAATAATATAAGAATACGAATAAAAATATAAAAATAATAACAATTACATAATATTATAAACTATGCCTCTAGAGCCCATGTGTACCACATTCCATCCAATGCCTCCACAACGCACAAGCAGGGTCCTGCCAGATGAGCTGAAGAAAGCTTTTAGGACTATCACGTACCCGGCGCATAAGGGAAGCGGTACGGTTGCGAATTATCACACTAAACTTAAAGTCGTCCACTTTAGCCCCTGCAAACATCCTCGAGGCGCTACAGTAACGTTTCAAGTTTAAAACAAGATCACATATTATTACTGCTACTTTGCTATTATCTATTTTATGGGCCGTGAGGCAGCCTGGAAGACGGTTAACGACTTGGAGACTAAAGAAACTTATCTATTCGGTTATTTTCAATCATCTCAATAACCGTTCCGAAATCTTTTTGACCAACAATTTTGGTGTCGAATGACCAGCTGTGTCTGATATTTTACTTAATTTTTCCAATGTTACTTACTGCAGCGGCTGCAAGCTGGCAGGTATCGTTGCTCTGAAACTCTCGTGTTCACATACGATTCACTTGAAACTGACAACGACTCTGTAACAGTTTGTGAATCCATCACTGTGTCCGATTCATAAACTGTTTGTGCCTCCTGGAAGCAAAAATGTATACATACGAGTATCTAGAGAAAAAACAAAACACTTGCCATAAATACAATAATAGGTTGTTAACCATGGAAAGAAAGGCACCCATTTCAGTCAGTATTTTGAGTTTATACATGAAGTAGTAGGTCTTGTATCTATTCTGTTGTGAAGTTGTGAAATGAGGTTTCAAAGCAGAAGGTACTTAATTTACATTTATGCAACAGTGATATAATAAGGGTTCTTAAAACTTGAGAGTATTAATAGACCCGAGAGTTTTAGTAACCTACTCGTATTATGAGCTGTTGCATAAGCTAGTTTTTCTACGACAGCTAAAACAACGTCAAAACCAAAATCTAGAAAAGTGACAGAATAGGGAAGATGTTGTGCACACTATATAAATTGAAAAAAAAACAACAACAGTGCTCATATATTGTATGAAAATCCATAGGAGCAGTGTTCTTATGGAATACCAATTATTGACTGACAAAAGTCTAAATATTTCAGTTCTGCAATGGAATTCAACTTGGTGTCCGTATAAAGGAAATAAGTAAATAAAAATACGTATCAAATGAGATAACTCTCAGTTCTGTTATGTATGGGGCAAATTTGCACATGGTCCTTTATGTTTAGATTCGATATTTTGTTCATTAAATACGTTTGATTTACTAGGGCTATCGTCGACTGCTGACTTTGACCACTAACCTGACACTATTTAACATATTCATTTACTTATTTTTTTAAATTAAACTCTACTAGTTACATTCTACAAATAACATCAATCACACATACCTGAGGTAGAGTGCCGCCTAGACACATAACTAGGAAAAATATTGTAATACCACACCACATTTTAGCCGCGTTGAAATATTTTTATTAATAAACTGTTTATGTATTTACCACGCGATCATTTGGTCAGGTTTAAAAGTGTACTAAGTTGTTCTTTGATCTCTTTGTACGGATACTAACGGAGCTTAAAATGTTGCTTTTGGAATGACCAGAGAAAGGTTGGAATTCCTCTCGCATCTTGTCATTACGTGAAACTCACTTTACACCTAAACGTTTAATTGCTAGAAGAATGAAAAAAATTAACTATTCGAATAGGTATAAGTTACCAAACAAAACTTATGGTAAACAAGTAATCTAGTATTAGATTACTCAAAGGTGGCTAATGGACTCATTTTACCTACATACAATATCTGATTGCTTAAGCAATTAAGTTCATTTGTTTTCAACCCACATTAGTCACCAAAACTTGTGTGGGAAAACACAGATACCTATTGTTTTGAGTCAATATTACTAAGGAATAGGATTACATCTCAGAATAAAATAATATTTAGATACATACATATATTTTACTTTATAAACGCATTCCATCACCCTTTGGAACTTCCAGAACGTTGCTACTCCACATTAGGTTAATAGTCAGGCCGAGATACTACTGTCTACTTGTAGGTATTACTTTTAGAAAATATTACATCTTCTCAGTTTGCATTCAAAAAGAAAACTATTTTTGTAGTAAGTACCTAGACTGTCGTTTTGACGCATAGTCTCATCATTACCTACTATAATTTCCTAATATTCATACATTCCACTTTTAGGCTATGAAATAAAGTAAGTATTGGTTTTAGCGGTTTTACTTTATTTATATCTTGTATCCCTGTAGAAAAGGCCCGAAACGCGGTATCGAGGTTTTGCTTTTCTAATCTCTCTCTTCAAGTTTTATTCATCCCCTGCTTGAAAGCAACTTCTCTCTTATCATAGTACGCCACATTTGCCTGTCTGTGGCCTCATGGAGTGCATTCTGAAGCTTGGTGTCTAGTGACCATCGGATAGGACTCCGACCTCTTGAACGTTTTCCTTCAATATTTCCAGGCTTATTCTATGATTTCGCTTTCTAATAACACGTTTAAAATAAATAGTAAACCCTCATCTACTCTTTTTAGCCGTTTAATTAATTAACAAGTGTTATTAATTTCTAATGAGTGAGCGTCATTTTAGTTACCCGGCAGGCTGTACGACATGTTTATTTGGCAATGACCCCACAGATCAATGAACTCCAGCCGCCTCTCGATCAGCAAACAATACACTAGCAAATATCAACCTTAAACATATACGTCCTTAAACCCAATTTCGGAAAGCAAAAATAAGAAGTTTCAGATGTAAATCTTTGGATTTACGATATCGGTATCAGGGAAATGTTAATGTTTGGGTGACTAATCTGTTTGCAATGCACGTTTGACACTCGCGGACCCTTGTTTTCTTATAACGAAAACAATACAATAACTTCAGTTTTGAAAAGATTCTAAAGCAGAGGTTGCGTTGTTTCAAGGCCTAGTTTCTATGATACCCATCGGTCTCCATACTTTACATTAACTCGATGTCAACGTAATGAAAATTAACGCAAGTCAATTCGCCGCTAGGGCGCTAGTGGAACGTGAGTCTAGCGGGAACATTTCAAACGTCAGTTTGACAATTCTTTCATATGACCAGAACCATGCATGAGTGACGCCGCCACCTGGTGAGCGACAATACGGTATCCCCATTGAAGTCCAAGTCAGGCGTCTGGCAGCTGTTCATGGGCGGGGGTCAGAGGATAAAAGCCACGCGAAAGGTGTGATATGGTGTAAGAAAGCCAACTTATAGGATTCTAGGTTTAATGTAGAAATAATAAATAATAAATAAATAAATATTGTGGGACAATTTTACACAAATCGACCTAGTCCCACGGCTTACCGTGGGACTTACCATCACAAGCCTTATTGAGCTTACTCAATAAGGCTTGTGATGTGGGTACTAGACGACGATATATATAATAGATAGATACATATAAATACTTAAATACATAGAAAACATCCATAACTCAGGAACAAATATTCGTGATAAACACACAAATAAATTCCCTGACCAGGATTCGAACCCGGGACCTCCTGCTTCGTAGGCAGGGCAGGGTCACTACCGACTAGGCTAGGAGGCCGTCATGTGGAAGTAGTGTCATGTAGAAGGCTGGCTTTAGTAAATAATTTCCGTTGTTTGATTGTGTTACGTTACGACAATTAGTGATATTAACAGAAACATATTTAACTGGCCATCGGGAATCATATGCTATTGCAGTAAATCTTTGCTAATAATCAATTAACGGTGTGGAGTATTATAAATTTAAAAATGAATGGTCGTAACACAATGGAAATTAATTATAAGTATATTTATATCAGGGCCATCTTGGTGCAATCTTACACACATCGACTTAGTGCCAAACTACGCAAAGCATGTACTATGGGTACCTACTAGGCGACGATATACTTTTATAGGTAAATACTTGCATATGCATATACACATAGAAAACGTCCATAACTCAGATATAAATATATAATTAATTTCCATTGTGTTACGACCATTAATTGTTAAATGTATAATACTCTATTATAATAATCGTGATAAACACACAAATTAATACCCTTACCAGGATTCGAACCCGGGACCTCCAGCTTCGTAGGCAGGGTCACTACCAACTTGGGTAGGAAGGCCGTTAACTTACTTAACTGAGACCCTCAGTTAAGGTTTTACTACGTATAAATTTGCAAATTCACCAGTTTTTGTATCATTTTGTTGATAAATATTTAGGTCGTTGGCACTTCCAAATATCCTGATACGTGATGGTGTAGACTACGAGACTGCGGTGCTGTACAGAGCGTAGGTGGCCCAGCGGTATGACGTGGGACTTTCAATTCGAAGGTCTGGGGATCAAATCCTGCCGGCTCGTACCAATGAGTTTTTCGCAACTTACATACGAAATATCATTTGATATTTACTAATCGCTTATCAGTAGTGGAAAAACATCTTAAAGAAAATGGACTAATCCCTCCGGGTTGAAAGGTCAGATGGCAGACGCTTTCGTAAAACTAGCGCCTACATCAAAGGGTTATGCTCAATGAAACAAAAATTTTATAATTTATTATTTATTATTTTATTTAATTTATTATTTTTGTCATGTCAAATATTAAATTGGACTTTTACAACTTATCACCTATAATGAAATAAATATGGCAATGCAGAATGCCACCCTGTGCTACCAATATAAATAACTTTAATGTATTCAATATTTTTAATTTAATCACATTCAGTAATTGTTTCTCATTATAAGCATAATAATTATAATTATAACTAGTCTAGTGTTCTTGTAACATTGGACGGGATCCTAATAATTTTTAAGAAATAAAACCGACTTCATTTGGTTCCCGGTAAAAGTGACATTTTGAATTTGTTGAGTTAGCCAATTTAGTTCAAAAATATCCAATACACCGCACGTGTATACGTTTGAAAATTGAGGAGCTTTCTTAATGTGTCAGGGCTTCCAGACCATCATTATATCTGAAGTAAAATCAAACGGAACTCCCTTGTAGGCCTTTAAGGTCGCAAACAAAATAACAATGTGTTAAATTGGATGACAAACTGGAAATTATCGAGCAGTTTCATGCAGCAGTATCATCAACATCAGGTCCACTCCAGCAAAATGATAGCCACAGTAAGAAAATGCCCAAGCTAATTATCACAATGCACGTGTCGTTCAAATTTGAGGAGTTCTCTGAATTCCTCATGAATTCCATCATCAGAATAGAACTATAATCAAATAGGACTACCTTGGAGGTATTTCCTTATAAAGAAGAGATGAATGTCTCAAATCGGATGATAGAGCTGGGAATTACCAAGCAGTTCCACTTTGCCATCCCTGGTCTTCATTATCAGATCCACTCCACCAAATAAATGCTCGAGTTTCTTAAGAAATCACCCAAATCAGCATGCATGCGCCTTTCAAATTTGAGGAGTTCCCTCAGTTCCTCATAGATCCAATCATCAGAAATGAATTTTGAAAAAATCTGGACCAACCTGGAACCATCTTCTTTCAGAAAACAAAAAAAAATTCAAATCGGTTCAGTAATGACGCAGTTCTGAGGTAACATCCATTAAAAAAAATCAGACGAATTAAGAACCTCCTCCTTTAGAAATATTGAAGTCGGTTGAAAATAAGACAAAATTAGATATCGCATGCCAACTCGGTGCTTTGACCTACATATACTTTGCTGTATACATATTCTCATTGAAAAGATCATTTCTTAAGTCCGTTAAATTATAGAATATGCCTAATATAAAATATTTGCTAGGTACAGGACTAAAGGTACGTTATAATCTTATAATTATGGCGTGATTGGTGTGTTCTATGACGTTTTTCCAAAAATTACAACGGCTCTTAATTTGTTGGAACGTCATAGAACTACATTTATGTAGGCAAAAGTACTACCTATGTACTAAACTTTCACTCCAGTTAAGTGATTTACATACCACAAATGATAATTGAACATTTCTTTCATAATTAAATAACTAAGTCATTCTGACGCTATTATAGATAAATGTATAATATACATATTCATGCAAAATTCTTTGAATTCAATCTTATCTGAATTTTAATTAATTGTATCAATCGATCCATTATAATGTAAGATTTATGTACCGATATATGGATCCATTTCCAAGAATACAATACAAAGGTCAGAGAAGAGGACCAAAGTCTGACATTTGTACTTGCCCAAATTAAGACAATAAGAAATTGACGTGACGTCATTCTAATGTAGCGCCACTCTTAAAATATAGAAAAACAAGAATATTGCTATTGTGACTATGAAATGCTACACGTGTATGTGTTAATTGCTGAATGGTATCGAAAGATCCCAATTTTGTTCATTTCAGAAGTAGTTTTTTTTGAGGTTTTGTCTACATTTTCAATAGATTTTCTTATAAAGTTTAAGCTGTCCCATTATCGCTAATTGCTGGCCATATACATCCGGACACATCTGCCGGATCTGTCTATCAATGTATTTGAAATTTGTCTCGCGGATTCCCGGTGTGCATATCCACTATGGATCCGACGGATTGCTCGAACCGAAATGCCCGAATTCGAAAATTCGGGCATTTCGGTGCTCGAGCACGTTCGAAATGTTCGAGCTGCATCTCTTTCCCTCAAATATTAATGTAAATGTGATAAAGAGGGAGATACAAATTTTTGTTCGTTCTTATTTTGCGGTAACGGTCTTAAGGCCAACTACGAATATTGAAAATTGGCATTGACGGAAAAACCTCCTTGTCACTCCAATAAAATAATGTGACAGAGAGGGAGATAAAAAAAATTAGATTGTCGATTTTCGTAGTAGGCCTGGTTTAGTCTTCAGGTATTAATACTAGACTAGTCGGAGCAGTAACACGCGTCCTTCGTGTTCTCGTGGATCCAGCTAAGGTAGTTAGTAACGCGCGTATACACGCCCGGGTACCCCGGGCGCGCGCAGCCGTTACCCCATGACACCACACCTGGAAATTAAACAGATTTTCTAAGGTTTTTCACAGCTATTTACTCCGAAGCAGGAGTTTCTTATTAATGGGAACTTACTAAATAACCATGTTAGGTGATAAAATGCGTAATCTTAAGTAGAGGTATGGTGAGCCATCTCCATATTTTAGTAGCATTTTTCATTTACAGTTTTATCGTTTATTACTTACCCTGACTGATGGGTTGATTAGGATTTTATATGCAACATTGTTGACTATATTCATTTTAAATTTTGTATTGCAATATAAGTAAGTACCTCTATCATTCATAACAATCAACTAGTTAATCTTTATTATTAGGAATTTCGTAATCTAGTTGATTCTTTGGGGAGATGTGCTTAAACAAAGACAGTTAGTTGCAAATATAGGTAAACACGTGGCTGACAAATAGTTTCCAAAGTAAATAATACTAGGAAGGTCGGTGGAAGAAGGGAGGTCGGAGCCCTATCAGATGGTCCGACCAAGTTCGTTCAACGCTGAACACCAAGCTGCATGGATGCCTTCCATGAAGCTAAAGATAGACGCAGATGCAGGAGAATCATTAAAGAAAAATCATCTTTTTCCGGGGGAATCACAACCTTCAGTAGCGAGGAGGAGGAAGTAATACTGGCCTTTATCATCAATGTAATCCATAGCCTTTTGCTCTATACTCCAATGCATATATTATGGTCTTGAGGCGGAACATTAGTAAGGAAATTAAATACCTATAGGTACACCGTGTCTAAGGAGTTGTAATATGTATGGTGTACGTAAAGGGTGATACAGAAGACGTGGGCACTGATCAGGACATACATACCCTACACAGACAGTAAATGTTAATGAATCGTTCACCATAGAATTTAATTAAAACAACTGTTTCTTACGTTTTTTAACATTTTGTTAAGTACAATTTTGACTATCTGCAATAATTCATGGTCACCCTATAACGGCTAATTAATAATGATAAGCCCTATAAGGCTATAACTGTAATGACAACACCCTGATTATGTAGAAAATTTATGGTCACATTATGACAATGTCAAGTAAGATACGATGTTTCAAAAGTTACACATGTAGGGCATATGCATAATGTTTTGCCCTCGTATTTCTCGGAAACGCTCGTATTTGTTATGCTATTTCAATCGACCTCGGTACTTTTAGTACTGACACTGACTGAAATAGTATGACACGTTCGAGCGTTTCCGTGAAAATACGAGGACAAAACATTATGCACTACAACTGTACAGTCAACAACACAGCTGTGAATACAGCCAAAGTGCCAAATAGGTATACATACATAATATAATACAGAACTTTATTGCCAGAGAATTAAGGTCGTGTATACATATTTTTGCCACTTTGGCTGTATTCACAGCTGTGTTGTTGACTGTACCACTGTTGACGGAAGTATTTTATTTGTAGAGTGACCATGCAATCGGCAGTAAAATTAAAACTTGATTATTTTCATTACTTAAAATGAATAACGTTAATCTCCTTAAGTCTGGTATGCAACTATAGCTTATCATTTACTCAAATCGTGGGGTTAATCCTGCTCCCGTCTATGAATCGCTCTTTATATACAAGTAAACTGAGGTGAGGTGTTATATAAATATCCAAACATTTACCAATCAACTCGTAGCGTTTCTCTTGCGAAGCGGTCGTCTTCTCCGTGATAAGTGGTCCACCGCTGTCACCCTGAAAAATGGGCGAAAGTGCTTTTAATACCTAAAGCTTTCTTTTTATAAACAGCCAAATTGCGTTCTTTGAAACTGGATTTACATGTTTTGATATAATATTGTCGGTCTTTAGCATAGCTGGGCATTAACTCGTTAATCCGTTAATCGTTAATTAACGAAGTTAACATTTTCATTAACGGATTAACTTTTAAGTTAACTTTAGAATATGTTAACGGAATCATTAACTTCCGTTAAGTTTTCCCAAGTCCGTTAATCGTTAATCCAGTTCCAAAATACTTACCAAAAAGATACCGCACATCACATACCGCGCCACGCGGCAAAAAAACCTGTTTCCACCCGACAACAAATTTTCAAAAAAGAAGAATTTCTCAATATTGTCTTCTGTTACCGCGATTGTTATTCATTGAAATTAAACACTTTACCCCCCTTTACAGGGTTAAGATGATCCTGTGAAAACGAGTGCTGTAAAGGGCTCGAAACGTAGGATCATGGTGTTAATAAACGCGATTAATCCGTTCTAAAGTGTTTAATTTCAAAGAATTTCTCAATTCATGTGATTTTTTTACTATTATTCTTTATTTTTATTTTATTTTTATGTTTGTTACGTCAGAACTCCGTCAATACTGAACCGATTTTAACTTATCCATGGTGGTTGCAGAATTTCTGATGATGGGATTCATGAGAAATTGAGGGAACTCTTCAAATTTAATAGCTTATGCATGATTATTTGGGTGTTTTCATAAGAAACTCGAGCATTTTTTTTACGAAAACCATCAATTTGGTGGAGTGGAGCTGATGATGGAGCCCAGGGATGGCAATGTGCAACTATCTGTTAATTCCCATCCTATTTGAGTTGAGACCTTCATATTTTGAATTCATGGAATTCATGAAGAAATTAAAGAACTTACATTATGATTTGAGGGTTTCCTTATAAACTTGAAAATTTTTTTGGACGTTACCAATATTTTGGTGGAGTGTAACTGATGATGAACACCAGGGATGGCAAAGTGGAATTGGTCGGTAAACACAGACATTCATCTTTTTGATTTGATTAAATTCTGATGATGGAGTTCTTGAGAAATTCAGACAACCTTCAAATTTGAACGGCACGTCCAACGTGATTGGAGGGTTTTCATAATGAGTTGGGGTATTTTCTTAATCAAGCCATTAATTTGCTACAGTGGACTTTATTTTGAACACCAGGGATGGTATATTGAAACTGCTCGAAAATTCTAGCTCTGTCCTCCAACTTGAGACATTGTTATTTTGTCTGTGACCTCGGAGGTCTACAAGATAGTTGCATTTGATTTTACTTCAGATCAAATGATGGAAGCCATGAGACATTAAGAAAACTCCTGAATTTTCAAAGGTACTCGGATGGTAAATTGGATATTTTTGAAGGAAACTGATTACCTACAAATTGTAGATCACTTACTCAAAGATGCCCTTTTTACCACGTGTTAACGGATTAACGATTAACGTTAACTTCCGTTAAGTCTTGCGAAAAGAAGCGCTTTAACGATTAACGGAGTTAACTTTTTTTGTAACGGATTAGCGATTAACGAAGTTAACTATTTGATTAACGGTGCCCAGCTCTGGTCTTTAGATCATTTTAAATGTGTCTGCTAATTTATGGTATGTGGAAAATTGAATGAGGATATCTGTTTTATGCTTTTAATTCAGGTACTTTGAGATATTCCACACGCAATACGTGTAAATGTTGTTCTGCGGAAAAAATTCTGGCACCTTCACAATAATGACGTGCTAAGATATTTGTAAAATAAAAACTGCTTTAATTCCCAAGCTGTGTTTAAAAGACACTGGTATTATTATTAGCTCCATTTTGGAGATAATGACTTACTAATTTTACTTTTAATTTTATCTGATAAGGCCTTTCCAAGTCTGTAAATGGGGTAGGGGTATTCGACATGACATTAAGTTTATTAAGAAAGTTAAAACTATGACATATCAATGTCATGTCGAATACCCCTACTCCATTTACAGACAATTAAGTTTATTAAGAAAGTTAAAACTATGACATATCAATTGTAATGCCCGTTTTACATTAGCGGTTGTTGCAACATTTAATTGTTTTGTAAGAAAAAAATGAAATTAAAAAATTTAAGAAAACTATTTATGCAATTTTGTACCCTTAACTATACCTGCTGAAGCTACATGCTGAAGTTAAAGCAATTCAATAAAAACACGGTGTAAATTTCGCGAACAGAATTAAGTTTAACTAACCTGACAAGAGTCCTTCTGCCCGGTAGCGGGGTACCCAGCACACAGCATGTTATCCGTGATCATAGTCGCAGTGTACTTGGTCTTGCGGCACTCCTGGTTACTTATCACGGGTAACTCCACCTCCTGCAGGGTACACGACACCTTGCCTTCTTCCGTCAGGGTACCCCAGCCGGTGGCGACGGCCTTCACCCCAACGTAAAGCTCCTCTGTTCACAAAAAACATAGGGTACTTATTGAAATTAAACACTTTAGAACGGATTAATCGCGTTTATTAACACCATGATCCTACGTTTCGAGCCCTTTACAGCACTCGTTTTCACAGGATTGAGATGATGTCACACACACAGTAATAAACGCGATTAATCCGTTCTAAAGTGTTTAATTTCAATGAAAACAATCGCGGTAACGGAAGACAATATAGGGTACTTAAATAGACAAATTACGAGACAACAAGAGTAAGACGGATAGCTTGGTTTTTAATAGTTCTTATTGTACCGTTTATCACATGCACCACTTTCGCATATAAATTACCTAAAGATTTGGTAGAAAGCGACAGCCAGGATGATGGATGATAAAACCTGTGGCCTTACCATGACGTCTTAAAGGGATTCAGTTGACGACCTAAACTGAGTCGCTTCCATACAACTGAGCCTAAACTGGACCTAAACTGACAATGGTGGTTTACATGGAAGTCTAATATGGCCAGGGGCCTTACCATGACGTCTCGTCTTAATGCGATTCGTCATATTAGATTGCAGGTAAACCACCATTAACAGAGGTGCGAATTATTTTAACTACTTTATATGTCCTTGGTACTAATCTAGTTTAGTATAGAAGCGAGGTATGGACGAAAATAACATCTCAAAATAACATCTATGTCTTGTGAATTGATGTGACATTCATAAAATTCCTTTATGTTCTGCGATTATTTTGTCTGCTTACCTGCCACTTAAAAATCAGGTTTGAGACCCGTCAGTTGAACGTCATTTTTACCAATTCAAGTGACGAATTAAGGATGACTCACACTAGGGACCGGACGGGACGGGATATCTATAGAAAGAATCACGTGATAGCTCGGAGCCCTCGGATGTCACGTGACGTTTTCTATAGAAACTGACACATTCTCCCGTCCCGCCCCATCCCGTCCCGTTCTAGTCATCATTTAAACTTAAAACGTTTTGATACTAGTGGCTCTGTGAGCTGTAGACCTCGCGAGTTGGCACTGGTATTGGCCCGCCATTTTGAAAATTTCCAATGACTGAATCGACAAAAAATCTAATGTAAGTAACGAACTTGCTAACCACAAGAATTGGTTGATAAATGCAACCTGTAGAGGAGAAGAAATGGACAGACACAAGAAAGCATTTTTGCCCAAGCTGAAAGGAAGCGCCATCACTCGCTTCGCTGACTCGGTCAATGGTAGGTCCCATCACTTAGTTTTAAACATCCGATAATTATAATGACTTACTGTCATTAGTAGGCAAGCAGATAGGTCTGATGGTCTCCGACAAAGGCACGCGCTCGTTCAGCCGCAGCAGTGCGATGTCGTTGTCAAAGTTGGTGAGGCTGAACTTGTTGACGATGGCGCGCAGCACGAAGCGGGTCTCCGGCCGCGACGACGAGTTGCAGCGGTCGTGCTCGCCAAACGTCACCTTTATCATAAACCACATGAAGCTGGAATTGAAACACACGGTAACATTAGTTCCTTAAAGGCAGTAATTTTCCAGGTTTTCGGCGTATTGCAGCTATTATAATTTTGATAAAATATTAGGTCGGGGCCAAAGTCATTTCGAATTTTGTGTATAAGACGTTTTAGTATTTTATGTATGCCTTTACTGTTTGTATCTGGCTGGCTTTAATAATAATATCATAGGAATACGTATTAAGAGTAATAAATAAATAAGAGTATGAAAAAAATAGTTTCCCGACATATTTTTTTTCTGTGCGTCAATATGAGTCAAACTGATAGAGAAATTTAATACATTTTAAAATTTTGATACAAAATATGGGAAAATTGCAAATCAAACAGTGATCAAATTCTGTTATATTTATGGGCCCATGGTAGTGCTAGTAAAAGTGGCACAAAGTTGGTTTTGGTTGTTTTAAGTCACGTAATTTTAATGACAAAGAGAACTTTGGTGACGTTTAAAATGTTCATACGTAATACGAAAAGACGTTTTCCCCGACCTAATATTTCCTAAAATTACAATAGTACCTAGTTTATGTTACTGCTACATAATAAGAGGCATTAAAATAGGAGTGTGGTTTTATGAAACAATCATACTTATCACAAAAATATTCAACGAATTCGTCATAACGCTGTAAAAACTTTTGTACCTATTAAAAATTACCCATGCACAACATAAAATATAAGCAATACAAAATAGCACACAAGTTACAAGACATGCTCATTATCTCAGAAATAATAAAGAAACCATTTAAAACAACGAGGAAAATGTAATGTAAGTACATATGTACTGAATTAGTACAAACAAACATGAAGACAATCGCATTCAATCGATTTAGAGCAGGGTACAGGTGCCAAGTAGGTAGTCAGTTAGGCATCAACTCTGCAGCGAAAGCGAACACCATTTCGGACATGAATACTATTAATGTCTCATTATTTACTTACGCTTTCCCTTACTGTACGAGTGACGTATGTGTCGTATTTACACGTCTTTACGATGCATTACTTGCACGCTGATCTTCTTTACGCGTCATTGTGTAATATCACAGAATGTAGTAGGTATTACTTTCAATCCGCCACATTTATTATTAAAGTTGTTACCAGATCTTAAGCAATCTATATATTGTTGATTTACAACCGTTTAAGGATGACTCACACTAGGACGGGACGGGATGGGGCGGGATGGGACGATCTGTCTATTTCTATAGAAAGAATCACGTGATAGCTTGGAGCCCTCAGATGTCTCGTGACGTTTTCTATAGCAACTGACAGATCGTCCCGTCTCGTTCTAGGGTAAGTCCTCCCTAAACTCTCTAGACAACAACATGTTAAGCATACCTTAGTTATGGTTTTTTTATACCTTTTGTCACTTCCATATTTGCAGGTATAAAGAGTTAAACCAACACCCTGAAGACATTCATTTTGTGAACAGTATTTGTGTTAAAAAAGGTCTTACCTAGTCGGTTGCGAGTAGTCCTGGGTTCAAATAACAGTCAGGACAATAATTTATGTAGCTACTTATCAAAAATAATTCTTCTTTGTACTTATTCATATGATTTTTTTACCTGATTCTAACGTGAATATTTTAAAAATAAAACTATTGCCTAAACGCAAATTTTTATTGTAAACTTAGGTTGCACATATTGCCGTGCCAGTTTGCTTTCTTTTAGGTATGTCATTTTAAAATCGAAAATACTTAAATGACGATAAAAACATTGCCAAAAGAGTCAACAATACATACATACTTCTTGACTACATTTCGGGTATATTGAACCGTTGCCTGCAGGCCGGTTTAAGGTGAATGTCCCGAGCTGGACCAGATTGGAATTCACACATTTGGATCCGACCAATTTTAGTGGACTCGTTTCATCCTCGGGTTATCGGACTTTCGGCACACCCAGGATTAGATATCTTCAACATACTTATATTTTAATTATGTCCTTAAATTATCGGTGACCGAGCATATGTAAATTAGTAATGTATTTAACAGTTAACAATGTCTTATATCTATCCTAATTTCAAAACAATATTGTACAAATCTCCAGATTCTAGCAACTTTGATCAACTGTCAGTATATTAGCTCTGTGATCAGCAGATATGTTGTTCTTATTGAAATAGATTAATGTTATTGATACTTATCGATTATTGTGTTGAATAGTACTGGCAATAGAAGAAACTATAACAAATTTGTATTTGCATAGTTACCGTTCTAGGCCTTGTTTATTTACTTTTCTTAAGTCAGTTGAATCAAAACAGTGCTCATATAAACATTGAATATATTCCGTTAGTGCTTTTTTAAATATCTGCTTTGCTATTCTTTATATTTAATATATAAGGGCAATTTTTACCCTCACAGTTCTAGGTCTGTAGGTTTACCTATTAGACGGAGAGCTAGCCACGGAAAAGGTGTATTTACAATTTATAGAGCTACAAAACCCCTCTAGTTAGTGTGCCATACTATCATTATTAATAAAACAGGGCACCTGGCAGCTGTTTAGCAGTGGGTGTGATGGTTGTTCTTTGTCGTCGCTGAATTTTTGCGCCTGTATCCATGCACACAATTTTGAAGGTCTACTCTGACGAAAACAGAAGCTATAGGTAGGCCCAGTTTTTTTACCGCACCTTGGACGTCACTTGGCACTACTTTTGTCTTATTAAAAACGCCTGGCAATGTTATATTGGAATTAAATAGGTGTTGCCCAACCACTGCCTCACCCACCGCTGACAAGCTGTCCGGATTAATTCATAATGATAGTACGGCACACGAACAAGAGGGGTTTCGTGGCCCTATAAATTATACACCTATTTCCGTGGCTAGCTCTTAGACCATCTGAAATGGATAAGTGTTGAAAACAGTCGCAATATACATATAGAGACAACGCGCAGCTTACATATACTCGTAATACTGTCTTCTCATACCGCGTAATATGTATATTTGTATTCATTGTCAATGAAACACCATATAATGGGTGGATGACTGAGAGAATGTGATAACGAGTGCTGTAAAGGGCTCCTAGGGTCATGGCGTAAATATACGCGAATAATCCGTTTTAAAGTGTTTTATTGGAGCATATATTCTTCTAATATCTTGAATAATTAACATATTTTTTTTTCATACTTTACTGAGAAAAAAAATTTGCAATGCAATTTTTACCATAAGCGGTGAAAGCAATATTTTAGGATTTAGTCGGTAGTGACTCTACCTACGAAGCTGGGGGTCCCGGGTTCGAATCCTGGTAAGGGCATTTATTTGTGAGGTTACCACTATTTGTTCCTTGTTATATTTGTTCCTGAGTTATGGACATCTTCTATGTATAGGTAGGTATATGTATTTATTTATCTATATAGGTATATATATCGTCGCCTTGTACCCATAGTACAAGTTTTGCTTACTTTGGGACTAGATCGATATGTGTGATATTGTCCTTATATTTATTTTTTCATTTAATAAGTTCTACGCGGACGAAGTTGGAGGCGGAGGCTAGGAGTTCTAGAATGACCAAGATCAAGTTCACTATTTAAGTCGATTTACGCGAGTTGCATGTCCTGCGATACATAATTGTACTGATAATATGATTTATGTATATAGTCGTTAATCTCTCGTTAACCCAAATAAAGTTCTCAGCGGTGGATATTCCGCTATTAATTTTGATTCCGTTTCGAATCTCGTCTTAATGATGATTCCTATTAACTGTTATACGTAAGAACTAAGATGATTATGTTAGCTTTTATTATGGAAACACAAATTTACATCATGTTTAGCGTGTCACCTGAATTCTCATAATTACAAAAAAACATTCATGACTAATGGAGGCAAAATTTCCCTGAGGCCTGATAATGCTACACTTCTATCATTGGATGTTGATAGTTTGTTTACGAATGTTCCGTACGGGGATACTTTAGATATTCTTCGCGGTCTGTTTGAAAGGCAACGGCTACATCCAGGGGAGATAGATGAATTGATTGAACTAACTACAATTTGCATGAAACAAAATTATTTTAGGTTTGGGGGGCATTATTATTTGCAAGATGATGGTTTGGCTATGGGTTCGCCCCTGAGTCCTTTAATGGCGGATATTTTTATGGACTACTTTGAAAACCAGCATATTGTGGGTAATCAAGATATTTTATATTATTTTAGATACGTAGATGATTTGATTATTTGTTGGACGGGGAGTATGAGCCAATTGGACGCATTTGTTGTAGATATTAATAACAAGCATCCAAAAATCAAGTTCAAGACAGAACTAGAGCAGGACAGTGCACTCAATTTTCTGGATTTAACTATCACTAGGGTCAATAATAAGCATCAGTTCCGAATTTATCGTAAGCCTACACACACTGACACAGTCATCCCGGCTTCTTCCACACATCCGTGGCAGCATAAATTGGCTGCGTTTCATTGTTACGTGCATAGGTTGTTGGCCGTGCCTCTTTCTGATGAGCATTATCAGATGGAATTAAATAATATTTATCACTTAGCGATTTCTAATGGCTACGATAGGTCTATTGTGGATGGTATCATCAGAAAGAAGCAAAATAATTTGATCAATAATATGTTGTATGCAGCACAATCCTCTAATCCTATTAGGAAGTTTAAGGCGAGCATTACGTACGTTGGTAAATTGTCAGAATCGATTTACAAGATTTTGAAATTTAACGACATTAATGTGGCTTTTAAGACAAATAATACCTTGCGCTCGAAACTTTGTAATGGGAAAGATAAAATCGAGAATGGGAAGAAGTCTGGTGTTTATAAGCTAACTTGTGAGGATTGTAGTAAGGTGTATGTTGGGCAAACGGGTCGTAATTTCACCACAAGGTATAAGGAGCATCTTGCGGCATACAGGCATAACCATCCAGAAAGGTCAAATTTTGCGAAGCATTTGTTGGATAATGGCCATAACCTGTCTGACGATCATTCTTTTAATATTTTACATGTTTGTGAGAAAGGGTTGCGTTTGAGTGTGCTAGAACAGTTAGAGATAATTAGGTACAACAATAGGGGTGTGATTGTTAACGAACAGTTGAATGTAGCGTCATCACCGTTATTACGAATGCAAGTCATTTGCGGGGTAGGGGGGGTGGCCAGGTTATAAATATGGCCGATCAGTCTGGGCATGTCATTCACTTGTCGGACGCCAGTACGACAAGATCTCCTGTGTCTCCTGAAGATGCCTCGTAGAGAGGCGAAACACGTGTCGAGTTTTATGTTATTGGTGGTGGTGTGTTGTATCTATTTGCGTATTTATTTTTTGCGGCGGGAGGGTGGGAACATTAATTGCATGCAAAAAATACGCAAGTAGGTATAACGGGTTGGCACTAATAGACTAGCACGTTTGGCGGAATAGCAAAGTAATATTATTTTCGTTGAGGCAAAATTTTCCTTAGATTTCATAAACAACTTAAAATTAGAAGGCAGAGGGCGTCTGCCGCGAAAGCAGGAGGTCGCTGGTTCGATCCCAGCCCTGCTCACCGGGGACCTTGGTCACTTTTTCTGTAGTATATGACATTACTTTCAATTTATAATTTATATATAGTAGTGTGACTACTTAAAAACATGAATCAAAACATTTATTATATTTAATAAATGATTTAATTCATGCTTTACAATTGTAAAAGAATGTAAATCATCTACTTCAAACAAGATAAAAACTTTTCAAATATTTGAATATTTAGGGAGGTACACTGCCGCAGTCATTGCTTACTACTGTAAGTTGAATTGTAACTGACAATTGCATAAGTGGCGTAAGATCGCTTGTTAAAGCTGTGTAAATATGTAAATAGTTACGAGAAGGTAGCATCTCGTAACTGATAGGCAATGCAAGCTGAGGAAGTAAACATGTAAGTACCTTCTTAAATACTCAGCCACTCTGCGAGGTGAATTTACGCTTAACACAACACAATATAATTTTAGCAGCAGTAGTAGTAGTAAGCACATTATTGTACAAAAAACAGATCCCAAAACAACTGACAAGAATTGCACTACAAAGACGACCTTATCCATGTATGGGATTATACAAAAAAGATGAGGTGACCAATCTAAGTATGTGCGTTTGGGTTAAATAATAGGCGAAGAATTAGCTTAATGTCAAGAATATTACTGGACCGCTAATAATAATGTCCTCAGCAAATGGAATTTCATAGCGAGTGGACGGAAGTGTGAAGGAGTACCTACTATATACACACACATGTATATGCTTACGTCTGAGAAGAATCTCGATATAAGAGAGAAACTTATTTACTTACCCCAGAGCGATGGTCATACTTCCGCAGTAGAACCTCTTGATTTAGGTGCGCTTGACAATCCACGGGAAATCTTCTGACCCTCTAGGTCGGAATACCTACGATGACAGAGAGAACCGACTTACACTTAGCATAACGTAGTCATGAGCGGTAAGCAAGAAGCAATCGTTGACGTTCTTGCCTCTACAACAAATAGAACCTACTGATTCTAGGGACCTTGCCTTCTTAGAAAATTATTATGTATCTCTTCCCCCCACATTTACAGAGAGAGAAAACTTACCCTTAAACGCAATGAGCAGCAGTAAGCACGTAGCAACCATTGATGAACATTCCTCCACAGCAGAATCTCTTGATGTCGGAGAGATTAGTCATCTACACCTTCTGCCTAGGTTGATAGAAAGAGATAGCTTACCCCTTAACGCAATGAGCAGCGGTTAGGACGTAGCGATCGTTGATGAGCATGCCTCCACAGTAGAACCTCTTTATGTAGGTGAGCTTGGCCATCCAGGGGAATTCACCGGCTTCTCTGCCGCCTACAATGCGCCCTGCTTCGTTTCGTTCACCGCATTCTGAAGTAAAAACAGAAAAAGTTAACAAAACAGTTACCAGAAAACAGATTTAACTATTGTGTGGTCAGAAGAAGAAGAATGAATAAATAATGAAAATGAAATGAATGAATAAGAAGGTTATGAATAGTGTCAGCTGAATACAGTTGAATACAATACAAGTCTACTCAAAAATTAGAAAAAAAATTGGTGATAGAGCAGGTATGTGAATTAGGTTTAACTCTTCATTCATGTAAAAGCCCGACACATACGTCTAGGTAAGTGCCTGTTTTGTGTACTACGTCGATAGGCAATAAAACAAGGTCCGCCTGACGCGAAGCGGTTACCCTACCCCTACGAACTTTTGCATTTTACCAATTATAACCAATCTTGGTAGTCTTCTTGCGTTGTTCTATACTCCACTGAAGAACTTTATGGTGGACATAATTATGACGCATCGCGCAACATTTATCAAATAAAGACTTACTGCAAGTTCAGATCACCCTGGCTGGCTGGTGGCCTCCACGGTTGTCCCACACACCGCCAAAGAAATTCTTCATAAATACACCTTGAGTATCGCGCGAGACTTAAGATATCAGATGAAGATGTTCTGTAAGTGCAGGTGTCTCTGGATCCGGGCTAATAGACCTCCATGAGGGGTGGACGCCTGGACGGTTGCCCTAAATGCACCACAGATGTTCTTCGTGAAGACTTTTTGAGCGATGCGAGAGAGTTATGGCATCAGATGGACTTACTGCAAGTGCAGATGGCTCTGGGCTGGTTGGCCTCCATGAGGGGTGGCCGGTTGCCCCACACACCACCAAAGATGTTCTTCGTGAAGACTCCCCGAGCATTGCGCGACACTTCATACTGTGTTTAACAGTTTCTTAAATTAGAAGAATGTTTTAAAATAATTTATGATTGACTCTAATCGATTAATAGCCAAGTTTTATATGCAGCACATCACAGCTTGCAGCTCTTATAAATCTGCTGTATTCGCCAATGGTTTCGTCTAACCTTATTTAAACCGATATAAATTATAGTAGCATCTGATTAATATTTCTATTACTTAGGGCCACTTGCACCACACGAGGTTAGCCACATAAACCGGAGTTAAGCGTTTTTTTGTATGGAATTTGACAGCTCAACGCCGGGTTAGCGGCTAACCCTGGGTGGTGCAAGTGGGCCTTAGTAAAATAAATTAATATTGCTCGAAATTTTGTTGATGGAAGGATCTGTCATCATTAGCTTAATTATACAGACAAAATGCGGAAATACTTAAACTTAGCTTAATCTAGTACCTACTCTAATCTAAGCTAGACGGAAAAATTAAAAATTCACAACGATGTTCCAAACTTTGTCCGAACAAACCGTCAAGTTTTTTGAAACAAAACAAAAAGAACCCATAAATGGACAAAAACATCCATAAATTAACAAATTAGCATAAATTAAAAACATCCTCACCTCAGAATGAGTGAAAGTGGCAGCACACACCAACAAGAAAATACACTTCCACATGATGGCACTCGAAACAAAAGAATTAAAAGAAATATTCAAATTTGGAATAAAATATTCGCGCTCTGCGGGCGCCTTGGTTTTTGGAGTTGGCGCTGTCGCCCGTCGACGGACACTGAGCGCATCCGACGCGATTTTAGTGCGGCAGCGTAAACAGCCCCACTAATTTTTGTCTTTACGAGAGAGAAATAAACAATCAGCATCGTGTGATATTTATGAGGAAATCAATTTACTTCTTGAAGGCTCAAAAATCGATCAAACATGGAATTATCTCTGAGAAAACGCTGACTTTCAATTTTTTTATGAGTTTTCCGAGCTTAGCTCGATCGCCCGGGTTCTGGATTTAAAAGAAGGTTCTTAATTTGATTGTAGTTTTTTCCTTATTATTTTCAAAGTTTGTTACTTATGTAGGTACTTCAAAACTCCGTTCGAACCGGTTTGGATTATTTTTGTAGTAGGTACGTAAGTATTAAATTCCCAATTTCTGATTAGGCTTAAATTTGCCAAAATTTAGTTCTGATGATGAAATCTATGTAAAATTGAGGGAACTCTTCAAATTTCATGTTACTTATGCTAATTTCTAGTTATGAAGACGTAGGAATAGGTAGCGCCTTTTGTTATTTCTTTATCAATAAGATACTTCCATTCATAAACTACCATTTAATTTGATGAAATAGAGCTGCTGTTGACCTAAATCAAAATGATACTCTTGAAAGCTATTTATTTCACGTTTCGTGACCTTGTTTGTTAAGTTTGTTATGCAGCTAAACCAAAGCTACATGGGAGAAGGTCTCTCGTCCATGAATAATGAAGGGTACATACTCCTGTAATGGTATCAGAATGGCTTACGAGTGACCTAAGTGATACATGCAAGTTTATCATTTTGCAGTAGAACGGAGACCTATGCGAACGTGTTTGAGTGACATTTTTATGCGAACTTCCGTGGAAATGTTCAATATGACATGACGTAGGGAATATGAAGTGGATATGTCAAATGTCAGTTTAACACGTTCGAATAGGTCTCCTGCTTATAAACTTAAGTATTTTAGAATTCATTTAATTTATTTGAATAATGTATCTGATCTGAGAATCTATGCTCAGAAAAATGCTTGAGGTAAAGTGATTATCGCGATAACGATATATCCTATCCATATTGGGGTTAATGTCATTGGTATGAAATGCATTATGATCGTATGTACAAGTAGATGACTTTAATTACATTTAAAACTGTTCTGGAAAGGGTTTTTTGTGATAATAAAAAACATTTAGGTATGTTGATAGAGGCTAAGTCTAAACGCATTGTATATTTACTGTGTAAAGGATCACGACTTTTCCATAGCTATTTATACGGTAAAAAAACAGTATACCTCTTAGCGTATCAGTTCAATATAAAAAAATGCAATGTATTGTATAGTAATCCTAATCTTATTCTTCCTTGTGGTACAGTCGAGTTCATTAATATTTGTACATTTATTAAGCTTACACCCTTGTAAAAGGGCGATAAAGTGTACACATAGTCGTATTAGTGAACTCGGCTGTACTGTAAAAGAACTAGGTACCAACTTGGTGGTACACAGTGACTTTCTAATATGGTCGATATGGTTTTGCGCACTGTTTTTGACTAGGCTAACGGGCCTACGTGTCACAAACGTCTCAATACATCCTCAACAGCAGACAAGACATGTGTGCGTCCTTTGGGCGACCGGTTACGATGGAAAGTGGCACTTTCCAACGCGCCACGCTACGCGTAATCTATGCAATTTCTGCATTTTTGTCACTCACATGATCGAGAGTTTAAAGAATAGTAATTAGACCATTAGTTAGTTACGTAAGAGGACATGGGGTGGACTGTGAATTTCTAGCTTTAAAAAGTTTTGCTATCTCATTTGGTAGAAGGTAGGCCTTCTGTCTACACTTTGACTTGACGTATTTGACATTTACTTCTCGATCGCGTTAGCGTATCGAGATTTCAAATTATGTTTGCCTTTTATATAAACCATGCGGCTACCTAAATATTTTGACCTCTCGATACGCTATGGCAGTCGGGAAGTAAATGTCAAAAATATGACAAGTAAAAATTTAAACTACTTCAGCATTTTGTCAGTATTGAACACCAAAGAGTTGTTTTTAGTAACTCATGTTTAATACTGTATTATCACCTAAGTACATAAATCAGAGAACACACAATGAAATCCACCACTAAAACAAAAATATAACTAAATGGTTAAAAAGATACAAGGCATCCTCGTTTTAAATTTTGAGGTTTATTTTATTTTACTGTAGGACAGAAGTACAATGAATTTCCATTCGATTCTTCACATTACCAACAATATATAACACTTATACAGCTAAATGCAATGCTTCAGGATCAAAATCTCAATTTATTTTACAGACTTTTTACCGCCTGAAAGTTACTTGTGACGTCATACGCAAGTATGAATTAGTTAGGGGCGTTTCGAAGACCGAGTATCTACATATGTCAGTCTTTGATTTGAATTTCTTACTTTAAAGTCTGTCCTTAAAGTTATTAAAAAAAATTATACCAACGAAACCACGTGACTCGGGTTTTGGGCCAATAACATAATTCCATACGATAACATTGAGATGACTGATACGAAATGCTGTAACGTAACCTCATTGGCCAAATTGCCAAGTCGCGTTTGTTTACATTTTTTTAAATACCTAATATACCATAGTACAGACTGGTATTGATTTTATGTAGTTGGTCCTATACATTGCTAGTAAGTACCTACCTCTACAAAAAAAGACTAAATGCTATTATATCCAATTTGACAAATTTATCTGCCACAACAGCTTGAGCTACTTACAATGGTGTTATCTCTTCTCAACAGTTCGCGTTCAGAGATTCTTTTAAATAAGCTATAAGATAATGGTTGTTAGATATTTATGATGTATAAGTGTACCCGTTATTTTGACTGGTTGTAGGTATATCCTAAGGTAGCCTAAAATTAGATAACTGCATCCAATGTAAACTAAATAGAGCTGGAAAGGGTCAACTTAAAATTCTTTTGACAAAATTGTATAAATTCGTTTAAAATAAAGAATGACCTCTGTAAGGGCAACTTGCATCACCTGGGATTTTTTTAGTATGTAAATTGACAGTTAACGTCAAGTTAGTCACCTAGCTCAGGTTGGTGCAATCCGCACTAAGTGGGAAAGGTGTGTAATGAACTAATTATTGATATAATAAATATTTTCTGCCCTTCGGCCGGCAAGCAACTAATTCAGGCCGCTACGCTAAACAAATTCGCCGCTTGCCGAACGCCATGAGCAGAAAAATAGTGTGTACACTATTCAATGACATCATCATTCTTTCAGACGTATAACCTAAAACATGATGTATGAAGCTTGACGGCATTTGTCTGTCATCGGCATGATAATTAGGGGCCCTAGTCGAGGTTAATTAAAATCCTACTAAGGTTGATTGTACAGAACTTTACGCAGGTATTTATGCGAAAGATTTCCTTGACGCCTTAAACATAATAAAGTGTGGTAGCGGTCTCAACACTCACTCTCAAAAATGCAAAAAAAAGGCTAGGCGTTTCTAACATTTCTATCACGCTGATGAGGATCCGCACACCCGTCCCACTGTCTGAGCGGGACAGCACTATTACAAGGACGACACAGTCAATCAACGGACGATGATCCAGGACGTTCGTTTTTTTAACTAAGACGATCCAGAGCACGATTCACTAGATTACACACTCGATATTCATCACAGACGTCACATCGTCTTTATGGTCATTTTAGATTAGGGCTTCTGATATCCGTGATGTACGCCGATCCGTAGCTACGTGTTCTTAAGCCCGGCGGTACTAAGATCACGAATTTCACGAACACGCCAAGGTACGTACCTCGTACGTACGTACGTACGTTCGCGTACGGATTCACGTGACACGCCGTGACACGCCATGATACGTAGCCCGTACTGCGTTCGTGCGCGGAGGTTCGGGCTCGGTTCCGTTGGGTACTTATCGCACGTCTCGTAGGTTCGACACGCCCCGGAGATAAATAAACAAGGACTAAGGTATTATTGAATTGAGTTACCACTTAGTATATTGAATACGGGACGAACGGACAAACATTTACTTGTGAATTAAACTTAGATTTTATTTTTTGCATGAATATAATAGTTATATCTAAGTAATTTATGGGGATATTCTGTTTTATGTATAACCAGCTATTGATTTTAGTCAAAACTAGCGACATGCCCGTTGAATTGCACTTATATAAATATAAGGTGTAAAACTCCCTAGTAGATATCATTATAATTATGAACTTAAGCAACACTGTGCTACTGGTTGTTATTATTAAATCAAGAGACTTTTTTTCTGTTAAGTATTAATGTAATGAATGAAACGTACTAGTAAAACCTTTGTACTATCAAATAATATAACGAAGCCTAAATATAAAGAAGGCAACCCTAATCCTAAGAAACAAAAGGGTAAAATTCTGCAAATCATCGGTAGGTATGATAAAGGTAATACAGGTAAACAAATTCAACAAAAACATGTACGGGGCCACAGAAAAAAAAGTACGCAGCTGCAGTTCTTATCAGTTTCGGACTTTTAGTCCGACAGCGATCACTTTTCAAGTTTTTAAGAATATTCATGTTGCTTATTTAACATATAGTTTCTAAACCATTTCTCAGTCCTAATAACAAAATTTTGTGTCATGTTAGGTATTTGGTGGTAACTTAGGTATTCTTTTTAACTCGAATAATCTTTTCAACACACTTGCTCGTAACGAGGTTCTTATCTTACCACTTTTAGGCTCATAATCCAAGATATTAAACACGCGTACTTTCTCATTATATTATTGAACTAGTGTGGTAATGAGATAAACCCATCAAATTCAGTTTGTACCCTACAAGACTAAGTTACGTACGCAAACAATACATTCAAATTATGTCGGATTAAAAAGGTTTTTTTTTTCAAACAAGTACTTACACTATTTTTAGTCGCATAATAGCTTATGTTTTTTGTTATTATATATATATATATATATTTTGTTATTATATTTAGTTGAATACATGGATTAAAACTTTCAGAATTATATGATATATGTACAATTTTATTAAATTATTAATTATTTACAATAATTAGTGCTTTAAACATAAATTACAACATTTTTTATTTTGGCTGTTTGGCGGGCCTTTGAAATACGCGCGTAACGCGATTCGAAAAAAATGCGCTCCAATGGCGCGCCGCGGTAAATTGTTTACATAAAACATTTGTGACCGTCTTCTCGCTTAATTATTATGATAAAATGCAACAAAAAGAGAATTAGAAGTAAAACTATAACAATATGTGGATGAAATCTCTGGAACCGCAAAACGCGAGTGTTACCATGAAAATCTAGTTGATGTAGTGATAAATATACCTACTTATTTGTGATGTTTGGCCTTAAGTGGATCTATTAGTTGAAAATATAAAGTATTGTTATCAACCGACGTCGAAAAGGCATCGCAAGAAGCTTCATGTAGTCTATAAAGGTCAGTCAAACTCATATGCCATTTATAATTAAAGCATTCTGACAATTAAGTTAACGTATTTAACAAAAGTTAATAAACACGAATAAAATTTTGATTTTTACTTACAAGTGTGTTGAAAAATGTCGTATGAAACGTGTGTGCATGGTGTACACATCGGCTTCCTTATTGCGCACTCGCTTTTAGCTCGCGCGCACAATATCGACTCGTGTATAATGACCATCATAGCACACGTGTATCACAATGTACTATTTGAGTGATTTGGAATACTGTGACATTGCATAGGATTACAGAGGACGGAAGTGACACAAACAACGTTTCCACACCAAAAATACTATCCTAAATACAACACAGTTACGCGTTTAGTCTCGAATATTCTTTTCTTCAAAACAATCCAAAATGAAAATATTTACCACACATTATCTAATTACTCAAAAAGCAAATTATATCTGTGACACAAAACAAAATGTCAGATTTACATGTTAACCAAGTATTCATAGGCGAAAAAGAATTAACATGAATATTCGTTAAGCTTAGGGCTCCTATAGCCAGGGCTCATATAGCCAGCGCTGTTCGCGTTAGCGTATCGAGAGTTCAAATTATGTTTGTCGTTTATTTAAATCATCCGGCAACTTTCATATTTTGACCCCTCGATACGCTAACGCGGTCGAGAAGTTAATGTCGTACAATTTTTATACTAGGCTTTCTGGACTATTTCGGCACATTAAAGAGTACTATTTACTTCTAGATTGAAGGTAATAATGACATAGGTACTATTATTAGAGTGTTTTATTGTATGACTAACAAGCTAAGCCAACCTACCGGGTTTTTTTTGTAGATAAGAAGTGCAGTTGCACGTGCAAACAAAGATAATAAGATTTGCAAGCGACTTATTACAATGAAACAAACAATATGCATAAGTAGCTTTGGGCTTTACCCTTTGTTCGTGAAGTTGAAAGAAGTGACCGCGATGTTTTGTTTTACAAATTCGTGGTATTTTTTTATTTAATCTGGAGTTTAGAATTTTGCTTTCGCATTCATTGTCATTAGTTACTCCTGACATCACAAATCTTCAATTTATAATTCAGCTGTGAATTTAAAGTTATTTTTGTTGATGTTTCGTTATTTTTTGTTTTGTTATTGTTAATGTATGATTAGTGTTACTATTTAACAATGAAGAGAAGTTGGGTTATTTTAGCAACCCGTTTATTAAAGTAGCTATTCAATGTATTTATTATTTGGTTCTTTTCATTTATTACTTACTTAATATTTAAAAGGCTTTACTATTGGAAATAAATTTTAATTCAAAAATAATGAAACGGAATTAGAGCTATGAATAAAAAACACACGATACATTTTTATTCGTAGCTCTTAGAGACCGCATCGTATCTTCACTCAAGGTCGCGGGCGGACCGAACGGGCGTGTTCTTAAAGTACGTGAAGCCGTGATCACGCCTACACGCATCTACACGGATTCACGTACCCTAATTTCACGTAGCCGAACTTCACGTGCGGAACGGACCAGAAAACCGTAGCAGTGAATCACGAACCCGGGCGTACGGCTACGGGTTCACGAATCACGGACACGACCGCGAGCCCTATTTTAGATCCACTATGTAACCTATGCTTATGACTTATGACGATCCAGATCCAACGTAGACAGAGACGAGTCCGAGACTACGGGCATCCTCCGACACGAAGGTGCGCCATTTTTCTCAGTCCCGCGCTAACTCTTTCTAATTGGTGACTTGGAAGCCGGGATTGCAATAAGAAATCGAAACGTGTACCACGAAATTTATTTGCATTCATGAAATTAATGCATTACAAAAATATTAAATAACATGCACGTAATTTTTCTTTTTGTAAAACTAATATCACGAAATTAATTTCACGCCACTAATTTCGTCTTAATTCCGGATTAAGGCTTGGATAATAAAACTCAGAAAATTATTATTTCTTTCATTTTATTTCAAACAGTCCACAAACAATTAAAAGCAATATCAAAAGCACCAATTTGTTAACAATAACATACAAATTAAACTATTAAAACAAATGAAAACATGCAAAATCAACAATGTATTTTATATTGTACAAGGTACGCGCGCATTAATTTTGAGTATAACTACTCTCATTTACATTAATGTAATATTAAAATCTAGTATCAAAACGTAAAATTGAATAAAACAATTAAGGCAAACTTATTTTCTCAGAAATGGGCTAGATAAGGCGAAGGTACAAACATTTGAACAACATGAATTCATTTATTTATTTCAATGTCTACAAAGTCGGGTAAATTACAAAATGGGTAGTACTACAAAAGTTTAAAAAAGTACTTTAATACAATCAATTAATTAATTTAATATTTCATGTAACTTGCATTGACAATAGAATTTGTTTATGTTGTTATTTGTTTGTGTATGTATAGGCAATTACGTAATTTACATAAATTAGCTTTAAAGATTTCAGTTCACTTAAGTAATTTGTTTTAAAATTTGTTTTTTATCTACAGATAACACGAGATGTGTCTGCACCGACAATACATCTAATATTACTTGGCAAATCCGACTGAACAAAAAATACAAGGTATTTTTTTTGGTCGGTCAATTTTTGGCTCGTACATTTATTTATAAGAATCTTACTAACGCCAAGCTATGTACTTACTAGTAAATATTTACCTACATTTTCTCGATCATTCATTCATAGAAATCTTGTGAGAATAGAATGTTACCTTTGAGCTCAATGCTCGCCTAAACGCTAGCGAACTACTTTATAACAAGGTAAACTACATAAAGACAATAAATTAAGCTATAAGTAACAAAATTTTATCGTGAAAAGGATCACAGGTACAGCCTAAAGAGCATTTTGTTCTTAAGTTTATCATCGCACAAACGGTCGCTACTGACAATTACCGGATCATATGGGATAAGTTCTTTAAATTGTTGGCCGGTCTGATCGATGACATATTGTACCCTGGTGCAAAACTTACGAAATTTATAATTTGGTATTTCGAAGCTGCAGATATAATGGACCCCCTGCATAGTATGCAACGGAACAAAGTCCCAAGTAGTTTTTTAAATAATGAAATAAAAACTACTAACGATTCTGAGGAGGTAAAATAAAAGCAGATTATGAGATTCTAAACACTCTCTTATAGTAGTAGTGACCGGTTGTACGTGTTTTAACAGTAAGATCTACAGCTAATAACTAACATTTAATGACCTATAATTATACGTATATACAATGCACGCCAAATGTATGTTTACACTTTTAAACATTTATTTGACGTTTAATTCACCTGAAGGCCTAGTATAAAAATTGTACGTCATTAACTTCTCGACCGCGTTAGCGTATCGAGGGGTCAAAATATGAAAGTTGCCGGATGATTTAAATAAACGGCAAACATAATTTGAACTCTCGATACGCTAACGCGATCGAGAAGTAAGGGTCGTACAACTTTTATACTAGGCCTTCTGCCTACTAGTTTTATTTGGGTCAGTTGAGGAAATGATCATTTTAATGTCTTAATTATTGCATAATGTATTAATGTACACATAAGTTTGTACCTAATGTACCTATATTGGATTGAATTAAGTAAACTGTTACTACGATGAGTAACCATGAGTGTGAGTATGAATGCTTAACTGTTTGTAAAATATAATAACAAAGATTTTTGTATTGCTTTATAGCCTTTATATCAACTATTAAACAAGGCTATACAGAGACCCGTTCCAAGTAGTTTATTATATTAATTAAATATCTAGTCAACAATTAAATTCATGAACAACAATTGAAAATAATTTAGACCTATATTAAATTTATAACCGAATAATAAATTAGAAATTTACAATAATACAATTTATACTCTGGTGAGTCATACTGATTTAATATTAAAACGACGTTTCAAACTCACTGTCATGGTATGATTGTTGACTGCGTCGCGGACGTGATAGCACTCTGTCCGACGATGATTGCCAGCCGCAACCGCAACATGTCACGCTAATAGTGATAAATATGCGTAAGTTTTAACCGTTGTTTTGATATTAAATTTCCATAAATTAAAGATTCAGTATAATATTTACACATAATGAAATGAACACTTAGGTAGTAGTTTCTCTTATTTCTATTGGTAATCTGCACCACCGGCCTTTTCGTAATTATATCTTAAATAATTTATTCTTAGATTGTTAGTAAATATGAATATGTAATACGAATATATATCTTTATGGACATGTAGAAATGTAATAAATGTTATTTATTCTCACAAATTCGTATGTATCGTCACAAATGTGTATAGGTATTCGGCCTAATGAAACATATCTTATTTTAAATAGAATAGTAGGTAAATCATAAAATAAGATAAATGAACTGTTTAAATAAATATGAATAATATTGAAAATTACTTAATATTAGGTACTTAAACTGTGTAATGAAGTCAGTGTTAAGTTAACACGTTGAATGCGGTACATGCCAGTTTCGACTTGTAATGTACTTTCTTCTGGTGCGGCGTGAGGAAGTAGCTTGTCTCTGTCTGGTGCGGGGACGATTTGACTATGAAATCCTATGAACTAGAAAGAGTCAAGTATACATTTATGTGTCTTTCTGTAAATTCCATCTAATAGGTACATCAAACTTTACAAGACAAATTTGACTCGTACCGCACTAGGTGAATAAAATAATCAACCAGTGCGGTACCGGCCAAAAGTGTCTTGTATACCAACTGTCTTGTACAGCACCGCGAGTACAGGTCAGTACAGCCAGTGCGGGGGTGACGATTACGTGTTTTTTGTTTACCTTCCGATTGCAGAGAAAAAGTTGATTAAAAAAAGAAAATACACATATTTAAAAAAGGTGCAAAAAGGAGGATGAGTACTCAATGCTACAAGGAATTAAGGAAAACACTGAAGAGTCGAGAAGCTGACAAAAAAGTGAAAAGAGTGAATACGTACTGCAAAGAATGTGAAAAATCTATGTGTTTAGAAATTTAGAATTAGAAAAGTTTCAATGAATCTCATTCGAATTTGTAATTTTAGGTACCATTTTTAAAATAATAACAACTACCGATATCGATGTTTTACTCCATTAAATTCCCCATCCCTACCAAAATATCGACTAGAGGGCACCAGGCCTGTTCCCTTGGTGCGATACAAGTCAATTTCGTATCGTTAATTAATTTTCCTATAATGCCTAAACTAAGTTCGACAGTATGTAACGACACTAGCCTTAGATCATTCAATTGTTTATCTAGCTATTGTAATCAGTAAATCATCGATTTGTAAAACGAACAAGGATATATTCGCTAAAATATAGATCTTTACTCACAAGCCAAAATAGCCTTGTACCGCACCAGTGTACAACTATCCTACAATTCAAAAATGGTATGTATAGCACTGAAAGTAAATTATACAATTATGTTCCCGCATTCAACGTGTTAAACAAAAGTGTTGATGCCATTTTTATTATGATGAGGAGTGAATAATGAAATATATAAAATCAAGAGAACGGAATGCATGAAGTGATGTATGATATGTTAAAATTAATGACTTAAATTACTCTAACAATTAAAACTACATAATGATATTTATAATTATCTGTTTTGTCCAAAGGTTGACTGGTAGAGAATGCCTTATAGCATTAAGTGCGCCTGTTGTACGTTTGTATTTTTTTTTTGCAATAAAGATTAAATAAATAAATAAATATATATTTACAAACGATAACATTACATCAACAGTCTAAAATAAATATTTGATTTAAAATAAAATCTACACGAGCACACTGACTCAATCACACATGATCGCCAATACCGAAAATAGGTTCAATTATTAAAATAAATCCCTAAATAAATAGCACGCATGGCTTAACCTACCATCGGTGGACCTACAATTAATTTAACGAATTGATTATTTCAAAAGTGAGAAGATTTTTTTTTATGAATAGGTGGCAAATGAGCATACGACTCGGCTGATGTTAAGCGATTTACGCCGTCCATGGACACTCACAACACCAGAGGTCTCGCAAGTGCGCTGCCGACCTTTAAGGTCTTGAAGGTTTGAAGGTCGTATCGGTCCGGGAATACCGCTGAATGGTAGATTTGTAGTGGAACTATGTATTATCATAAATAACTTCCTCCATTACATCAAAACAAAATATAAATTCGTACATTTCGTACCACCAGAAGTACTTAAATAGGCTGTTTAGATTTAAAATTAAATTAAGGTAGAATAACTTTAATTTTACATCTGAAAAATAATTGTTCCTCTGATGAAATTGTAATAAAACGTGTAAACCGTTTGAATGCATACACCAAATTTGTAAACCGTTTGAATCCATAAACACGTGATTAAATTGCCATCGATATGTTCCTATTTATTAGTTTGCCATATTTAAATTGCCATCGATATGTTCTTATTATTTCTTATATCGTTGTTTGACTCATACTTTGAGCTTTTTGACATGAGACTAGTTTAATTTTGCCCCCTCTTAATTATCATAGAGGTTTAAACTATGTCCTCCAGATTTCAAACCCTTTGCCAATATATTCTAAATCAGTTGCCGCAGAGACAGGAATCCCGAAGGTTGGCTCGAAGCCAGGGCAGGAACCGAGTGACCCTAGTGTAGACCCCTGGATAGCCCGGCCGACCGCAACCAACTCCCCATGACACTATGCCTGAAATATAAAAAAATTGATAAGAGATATTTAACGAAACAAAAGTTTCGGGCGCTCATTGAAACAAACATACATAAGGAAATGCCATGTTAAGTAGCTTCAAATAGTATAAAACTTTTTTTAATCTTGGCTACCTATGTCAGTTGTAAAAACCGTCCAAGAGCATGTCGGTGTAGGGTTCCGTAGTTAACCGTCTGTCACAAAAACACTAAGAAGAGGTTTTAGTAGGTAGACATGACGATAAAGCTAGCAAAAAAGAGTATCTTCGAAGCACTAATACACATAGTAGGTACACATATAGGTACAGGTCAAAATCAAAAAAATCAAAAAATCAAAATATATTTATTAAACAAAAAAGATCAATATACAGAGGGAACAATACAATGATCCCCACACTAGGCAAGCCTGTATCGTGGGCATCAAGATCTTGTAGAAAAATCGATAAGTTGCGGCACTGAGTTAACAGATTGTAGTTTAATTACAACTATAGTTAAGTACATAGTTATAGGAAACATTATTATAATAAGTATATATAACTAACATAAACCAAAACTCGGTAACACAAACGTTACTAAAAAAAATATGACTTTTTGTAAAAAAGCAAAAATGACTTAATTGACAATGTTAAAAATAACTTTCATTTAAATTCTTTATAAAGCTCTACTTTCATGTATTTTTTTTATTATTCTTGGACTTGCGGTTTCTAAAGCTTGAAGTGGCATACAGTTTTATAAAGTTCTGGATCGTTTATTTCCGAAAGTATTTACTTTATCAAAAAATGTTTTATTAGCAAACCCCTATTGTTTTTTAAATACCTATCCAACGATGTCTCACACTTTAGGATTGAAACAAAAAAAAATCCTTATTTTTTTTTTCCATTTTTTATGTTACAATTTTGTTGGCATAATTGATATCAATTATTTCGGTATGATTATACATATATATTCATACTAAATTACAGCTTTCTACTACTGGTGGTCACTGCGCTAAGCCGCAGACGGACGGAGGGACGGACAGACGGACATGGCGAAACTATAAGGGTTCCTATTTGACTACGGAACCCTAAATACGTGTCTAATTAGAGTTACTATTGTATAAGGTTCAAACATCGATTTAGATAAAACTGTTTCTAAAAATTGTATAGGTATACAAAAATATGCTACTTATTTCATATTGAAATGATTACAAAATAGTATAAACAAAAAAAAATTAAAAAAAAAACATTATTGTCACTTTTGTATGTATTTTCCTCTAGAGAACGATAGTGTTCGGTTCGGGACCTTTCAGAGGCGTAGGAGAACGACACGTTATTCGGACTGCTCCTTTCAAGAATTTGATGAATTGTAATGACCTCAGGTAAATTGTTATTTATTATCAAGAAAAAATTTACTAAGTACATAGCTACACATGTTAATTTTATTTCTTACCAACAATCTGAAACTTATCTCCCTTTTGTAAAAGCAGAGGTCCACCGCTGTCACCTTGGCAGGAATCGGTGGACGCCCGGCCAGCACACAACTGAAAACATTATTGAAAGCCGTTATATTCAAAGAAAATAAATACGCGTCGCGTAATAATTAAGTTATTACTTTTAATTATAGGTAGTCAAAATAAATAAACATAATTCAATAGATACTGTTAGGTTTTCGATACAAGGCTGTTACGGGCTTGATGTCACGTTTGTTCGACTTTTTTGTCTCCACGAATAAACTCTCTTTGTATTTTTACTGTTGCCAGAAATTATCAAGGACTTTTAGTTTTATTATGTGCGTTCAAACAAGCGTTTTTTTATAGAAAACAACAGCTTCAGAACAGCAGTGAAATTTTATTATTTTAATCTGGCACCTTTTACTAAAACATAAAGTTTACTATGAAATGTTTTCCTACCAAGATACAGCTAGTGCTAAAAAAATGCCCATTCGTTTAAGTAGGCACCCGAAACATAAGGCTATTACCGTTTTCTTGTGCAGGTAGCAAAATATATATTAGGAATGACAGGAGGGATGAAAGGTGGAAGGTAAGCCAAGGAAAAGTTGGGTGGACGTTGTGAGAGACGACATGAACAGAAAAGCTATAAACGATGAGATGACGAGGGCGACAGAAAGGTAAGGAAAAAAGAAACATGCTGCACTGACCTCAATTAAACGGAACAAGGGCAAGGGAATGACGAGTTTTTTCCCACATCTGACATTTTACGTACCATGTTGTTAGTGATTCTGGAAGCACGGTACTTCATCCCGCGGCATTGAGTGAGCGACAGGATGGGCACGCGCACCTCCTGCACCACCGCCGGCAACTGCCCGCCCTCCGACGTGCGCCCCCAGCCAACCACAATACCTTCTTTACCGGAGGGATCTATACCTAGAAACAAAAGTTGATATTTTCTTTACTTTTCTACAATCGTAAGAGAAATAATTTCTCTGATATTTAATATCAGAGTGGTTGCGAAGACAAGACCCAAAAAACGTGAGTCAATGAAGATTTCAGCCATCTGAGGACACACACCAGTACACCACTGATGATCTTCATATGTTCATAACTTTGTTGCTCAGTCAGTAACATACTGTACTCGTAATTGAACAATTTGTACACTAAGGCTCAGGCTTGCAGAAGAGCAGGCAATAACAGGAGGTGCGAGTTTGTGTAGCTTGAGCAGCACTGCCATTTTTGCAGGAGCTTGCGTCGTCGAAACAACACTGGCGCTGACGAATGCAGGTTATGGCATATTTTGTGACCATTTGACGTTATTTAATAGCTGGCGGCAGACAAATGGGCTTGATGATTTTGGAGAAGGTGACTGGCTCGCGCAGCTTAAGCAAAGCAATGTTGTTGTGTAGGAGTCCGCGTCAAAGCTCCAGTGCCGCAAGATAGACGTGATGTGCACCTCGTAAAGGATACTGCAGATCCTTTCCAGTAGTGCTACTTACTAGCTAACAACAGACAGATGGGCTTGATGATCTTGGAGAAGGTGAATGGCTTGCACAGCATAAGAAACGCAATATCGTTGTTGTAGGAGTCTGCTTCGACGACGCTCCGTTGCTGCACGATAAAGGCACATTCACACAGACACATTCATTCATTCATTGACACATTCGTACAGGATACTGCAGATTCTTTCAAGTAGTGCTACTTACTAGCTGGCGGCAGGCAGATGGGTTTGATGATCTTGGTGAAGGTGACTGGTTTGCGCAGCTTGAGCAGCGCTATGTCGTTGTTATAGGAGTCCGCGTCGAAGCTCCGGTGACGCACGATGGAGGTGACAGCGCGCATGATCGCGGCGCTCTCCGTCGTGATCGTCTGGTCGTGGTCGCCGAGGATTACGCGGATTTTCGAACGTTTCAGTCTGAAAAGATATAATATAACATTAGCTAGCTAATTCGCGGACAGATTAATAATCAGCAGATGAGTCTAGCCGACCTGTCAGGAGGATACTATTTTTTTCGCAAAGGTATACACTTTTTGTTAATGCTGTGACAAATATCACTTGATTTTCTCCAATCGATTTAGGTATTTTCTTGGGTATTAAGATATTTACATGACATGACATGTATGGTTGGTGCATGCATAGTTGTCAAGGGAAGTTCTCGTTTTGGATCATTCTCTAATTATATGACTGCGGTCAGATTCAACTCCGTTAAACTTTTCATATTTAAAGTGAAATAAAACCTAATATTTTCCTTACAATCGAAGTGAAAAGCAGAGTGTACACCTCGGTCATAAATACCCATTTTATCCTCGACTACTATATTGGTCCTCGTTGCACTCGGACTAATAAATAGCCTCGTCTAAAATGGGTTACTTTATGCCCTTGATATACAGTCTACTATTTCCACCCGGCTCGGCTCATAAAAATCACACTCCGAACAGGGTGCGTAGCCAAGATGCCAATCGCTCACGCTCAGTCGCTAACGAAACGCAACTGTCATTGTCACACTAATACGTAAGAGTGATAGAGAGAGGTAGCTACGATACGTTAATAAGCGTGAGCGATTGGCATCTTGGCTACGCACGCAGGAGAGATAAAAAAGGGATTAGTTCGTTGCTTTAAAAGCAGGTACAGTCACCAGCAATAGTATATGACGCTATGAAGGCCGCAAAAATATGTGACACGCTCTTATGGCGGTACCAACAAGACTGTGTCAGATTATTTTGCAGTCTTCATAGAGTACTATACTATTGCAGGTGACTGTACAAATGTGAAGAATTACTCTTTTAATTGGTACATTGATTGACACTAAGTATTTGTTAAACTACGAATTATTTTAAGTGTAAACTGTAAACAACAAAAGTTTCGAGGGATCAATAAGGTATGTAGTTATGTGTGTTTGAGTGAACTATTAAGTTAATGAAGATTATTACCTATGCGTGGAACGCCAAAGTAGTCATCAACACAGTTTAATACACGCTGTGTGTCAGTGAAATGATAAAAACTACAAGAAACATATAATATGGACAATGCGATAAACTGCCGCTTATTCGTTAATGTCCTGTCGACATGATTATGATTATAGTCAAAGATACAATTTATAGAGCCACAAAACCTCTCTAGTTAGTGTGCCATACTATCATTATTAATTAATATGGGCGTGACAGTGGACGGACAACAATGGAAACCCACCGCTGAACAGCTGCCAGGCGCCCAGATTTAACACAAACTGCATTTTTCCCTTTCTTAGTTTCCTTCCTTAATCAGGCGTGAAATGCAAAATTGGAAAAAAAATTACATAGTGCATAGACTCACCACATATAACACCGCAATGTTGCATGTTGAGAAGTTTAATTGTAGTAACAGAACTACCTACGCAACGCATAACATGCATTGGCATCGTTGCAGTGTCTGATGCATATAAAGTACGATTAGATTCATAGTTTTCGGGATTCGTTTTTCCGATTTTCGCTCGACATGTATCGATCTTTGCGAACATCGTCATCGTGAAATTCGACTTAATGACGCGAGTGACCCATTTTAAATATAATTCAATACGTTCGATGCTCAATAGGGTTTTATAGTTGCCACTCATATTGACACAGGCTGCCGACGTGTTCGCCGATAACTGGTACACTCTATTTATTAAAATTAAAACTTTGTGTTACCTGTTTAATTAAGACTTAGGTAGGTATTATATTACTAGTTAGTATATTTAGCATGATACTTTAAGCTGTAGCGTTATAAGCGCGTTGGCACTAGCTGTAAGCTTATAATTATAATGTAATTTAATAAATACCTAATTATAAATTTGACTTGCGTCCCAAGACTATGGGAGATGAAGGAAAAGTACCTTAAATATCGTGGATAGGATATTTTGCTGAAAGATAGCTTTAGGTATATTATTTTTAAAAGTTAGTAATACAGCATTCAAAGATATTCTAAACATTAGGTACTTGTTTAAACTGCAAACATTAAATGTGAAAAAACTTTTAAACAAAAATATATAACCGCCGTAAAAAAACTAAAAGGCAATAAAGAAACCGGCACTAACACAAATCGAATCAACCAACAAAAACAATAGCGCACTGAAAAGAAAAATAATAATTTTGTCTTCAATAACGCGAGCGAATACCAACCCTACAATTACAATTATAATCTATTTTTCTATAGGTACACTTTATATATACCTAATACAATCGCTAGGCTTATATCAATTTAATTACATCTAGAAAGTATGAACTATATACATATATACTTCTAGAATCAATCACACAAATCTGCGTATTTATATATTGACAATCTGTTATTTTTGGAGTCGGTACCAGCCTCAAACAAACTTGAGCACCTTGAGTTGAACGCAACACAAATTTTAAGTAGGTAGGTATTTACACAGTTTTCAAATCACGCACCAACAGATACGGCTTTCCTAGTCAAGTTGGTAGTGACCCTGCCTACGAAGCAGGACGTCCCGGGTTCGAATTATGGTCAGGACATTTATTAGTGTGTTTATCACTAATATTGTCCTGAGTTATGGATGTTTTCTTTGTATTTAAGTATTTATATGCATCTGTCTATGTCTATTATTTATATATATATATATATATATATACGAGTAGGTATATATACACATATATATATATATCATCGCCTAGTACCCACAACACAAGCCTTATTGAGCTTACCGTGCGACTAGGTAAGACCATTTGTGTAAGATTGTCCCATAATATTTATTAATATTTATTTATTTATTTCCGACAAAAGAAACCCAAACAAAGTGAAGAGTTAACAAAAAACCCTTTACTTAAATATTAGTTGTACAGATGTGTTTCCATCACGGAACAATGGTGTTCCGGACCATTGCGATGCGATGCGTACGCGGAGCCGAAGCCAACATGCAGAGACCCTTTCGAAAGTTTAATTAAAAGGGGTACACAGCAGATGTTTCACCTCCTTATCTAGGAGGTGTATGGACTATTTAGAGTTAATGGAATCTAAAATACTTATCTTTATTATCAATCTCGCGTGGTTACGTACAAATAGCATTACAGGTCGGCTTCAATCTTCACTTTTTTATTCAAATCACCAGCGATATGTTTACGAGATACTACAAATTTATCAATACATCGACACTTTAAACTACTGTATTATTAATCTTACAGAAGCTAACACTTGAGTTAGTCATAATATGCGATAGCTATGATAAATCATTGCAAGTCAACACGCTAACATATCGCATGATTATGCATTGTACGATAGAATAATTAAGAATACTGCAGTATTTTAGGTGTCCGACGCTCTTAATAACTTCAAAATAAGGTCTAATTTCAATTATAAAAGTGCATCTTAAAAGTGCATAATCTAAACCGGTAATAATACTAATTGATGCAAAATGCAGATGATTCACGACTTTTGTAGTGGTAAATCTAAAACCTATACAATATTTTGACAAAGAGTTAACATTCCGCGTGTACGTGTATATGAAGCGTTGGTGAATCAGCGGTAAGGCGCGTGAATTACAATCCAAAGGTCGCGGGTTCAAAATAATCAAATCCTGCCGGTTGGGACCTGCAGGAGTTTCTCGGAAATTATGTACGAAATATCGTTTGATATTTACCAATAGCTTGTCAGTGAGGCAAGCGGACTAATTCCAATAAGGTCTAGCTTACTCTCTGGGTTGGAAGGTCAGATGGTAATCGCTTTCGTAAAACCAGCGCCCATTTGCCAAATCTTGGCATTAGTCGTCAAAGCGGAGCCCAGGCTCTCTGAGCCGTGGCATATTTAAGCCAGGAAAACGGAGAGCGTAGGTACGCGTATAATTGTATATGTGTGCTTGTCTTGTTTTTAATTTTGTCGATGCACATGCATAATCCACTAAATAGGTTTCATATTTATGCAAATAAAATCTTACGCCTAATATTATACGAAAATTATTCCTTAGACATCATGATTTCGGACGAAGAGAAAAACAGAAAAAATTTCTACCTAAATAGGACTAGCAGTTTATATGTAAGTATATTAAATTATACAAGTAGTAAAAATGGTACATGTAATTGAGTGTAGGTACATAAATATTTCGTATGAACTTTGATTGTAATAAAATGCGTAGGTACCTATCATATTTAAAGTCTGAATCTGCTTCTCATAAATGTTCCACTTATTACACTTGGCCGCGACGAGAACATATTTTACTTACCTAATCCATAACCATATTCAAACATTTTGTTCAAATTATGGTTAATTAACCATGCGGTGATTGCGGTGCGACGGAACGGAACATGCAGTCACTGCAAGTACTACCTACTTTACCAAGTTCCATGGTAATGGTATGGTAATTAATAGATGTAATAAACACGGAACAACCTAACTTCCTTTATTATCTTGTAACTAAACACTGCTAAACTGCTAATTCATGTATTTATACCCATGTACAACTGCCATCGGTAATCATAATGCTACGAGTAAGTATAACTTTCATTAACCATTAAGAATATTATAGCTGCCTAGATTTGCCTCTTGATAAATAGTAATAAGGAAATCCTGAGGCAGCGACAGTGAACGTGTACCATTATTTCACTCTCACTTGCTTGGGAACCTAAACGTCTATTGCCGTGATCACCACTTCATTTAAAAAGATACTTTTAGTTATGCTGCACTTTTTTCGCTTTCATACAATAAAATGTCGGAGTGGGGACTTCACGATGTTGAATGTATTATGTAGTAGATACTTTAGATTAATTTACATTGCTTGTACCTATGTAGTTCATTAGTTAATAAGCTGTGGCCTTTGGATTTATTTAGGTGTACCGGAGAATGCTAGAAGCTGATAAAAAACAAAGAATAGAAGATTAGACTAATGTTATAAATAATAATAAATAATAAATATTATGGGACAATCTTACACAAATCGACCTAGTCCCACGGTAAGCTCAATAAGGCTTGTGGTGTGGGTACTAGACGACGATATATATAATAGATAGATACATATAAATACTTAAATACATAGAAAACATCCATAACTCAGGAACAAATATTCGTGATAAACACACAAATAAATGCCCTGACCAGGATTCGAACACGGGACCTCCTGCTTCGTAGGCAGGGTCACTACCAACTAGGCTAGGAGGCCGTTTAAATGTTGTTGTAAATGAGAAACATACAGGGTGATTTTTGGGTCATGGAGCAGGAGTGAACAGGGTACAGGGGAGGGCCACACTGCGTTACTTTCACTATGGGGACAACCACGAAATCCCTAAAAAAAACTCCTAATTAAGAGTTAATTGATATTTAATTGCTCTTAATGGAGTTAGTTGATACTTAACTATCAATTAACTCATAATTAGGATTTTTTTTCACGATTTCGTGTTTGCCATAGTGAAAGTTGCTCAGTGTGACCCTCCCCGGTACCCTGTTCACTCCTGCTCCATGACCCAAAAAACACCCTGTAATGACGCTTAGATCTTGCGAATTGAATCTTTAGAAACCATCTTGACAGACAAGACTTTCGGATCACCCGTTTCGAAGAGCTTCGTAGTTTCGTAGTTAGTTCTACGAGGCCATAGGCGAGAGCAAAACTTATACGTACCTACAATCTGCTTAAAATAACAGCTCTCGTTTCCATCGGGTGTTAAAATTTCTTATCGAGGGGAAAAATCATTTTCACTTTGCTATACCAAAAGGGACCTCAAAAGGAAAAAAACGGAACCCTTATAGGATCACTTTGTGGTCCATCCGTCCGTCCGTCAGTCTGTCTGGCCTAAAAAATACCAAATTTACCAAGACTCTTGCATTAGACTTACTTCCTCACACAATGCGCAGCCGTGAGCACATACTCCTTGGTAAGCAGCGACGCCCCACAGTGGAACTGTCCATCGTAGACGATCCTGGCCATCCACGGGTAGCGGTTAGCGCCCGCCGGAACGCCACCCACGATGCGGTTCTCCTGGTTCGGGCCGCCGCACTCTGTGAAAGCGAAAGCAGTTTGTTGAACCCTTTAACATTGTATCAGGGGCCCTTGACAAACTGGCTCAGCCGCTTCGCGAGCGGGAAATTGCTTTATACGGCTGTGGACGGTTGTCAGTGCGGTTTCGTGTGAACTGTGTAGAATTTGATGGCAGTCTTATAACTACATCGTTAACTTGAAGATTTAGAAGGAAACAGAATTACTCCAATGTTGCCTAAACCATGAAATAAGGTGTAATGATGTGTATATACGTTTCGTAAGTATGACGAGGCAGACAATCAAGTTGTACTATATAAATATAAAAACAAAGTGAAATAATGAAAACAAATAAATAATAATAAATGTATCTACTACACCTTAGGGCGATCTGAGACGCCTTGTGAAAGAATTTGCCATAAACGATATGATACTGATAATCCATTGCTAGTACCTACAACTAGAGCCGCCTTAAAAAGTTACCAATCCGAAATAAAATAAGCTGATGCCTCCAGAATTTTCAAATGTCAATTCATCTTCAAATCTGAATGTTCAATTTACCGCATGGTGTAATAGTCTATCGAGTCTAATAGACGATATCCGCGCTATTGTTTCCCTGTCATTTACCTGTTTAGCTACAACGTTTACAACCACCATGCTTCACTTTCTCCGATAGTGCAGGTCAATGCACAATGCACATGGGGTCGTTCTATTCTTGTTAATGACTGTTTACATCTATCTTGCACTCTTTATAACAAGAGCTAACAAGCTTTCGCAAGCCTGTCTAAACTCTAAAGTATACATGTCTACCTGGTTGTTAGTTTTTATTAGTCCATTGCTACCAATCGAAATTACGTACTTCATCCATTGTTATACCATTTTTTTTAACATTTATGCATTTACACTAGTTCTTGTTAAATATGGAAAGGTATGCGTGGTTTGTTACTAAAATAAATACTTGGATTAATGCACAACATAGGTATGTACTCGTGCTTGTTATTAATTCAGTGAATATTAATCTACATTTTACCTGGCCTTTTTATTGTAGGAACAGTTTATTTCTACTACATTCGTACTCGCACGCACCGTACAAACTATTAGGTATGACACATTTACTTTATTCCTCTAAGGCATATAATACAACATATAGAGTAGTGGATACTTAAAATACAAATATAACATAAAATATATGTATAAATGTTTAGTAATCAGGTAGGTGCTAGTAGGTAGGCATGATAAAAGACCACTGATGTAATTTTTTTTACAGTACACATGGTGCTATTTTACCGCTCTAGGGCGATAATGAGCACTTTACGTGCCTGCGTCGAATATTCAAAGGGACATATGTACTGTAAAACGTCGTACGATACACGTGCGAAGAGGTAATTCGCCCTTGTATCGTAATGTACTATTAATATAACAGACTGTGGGCTATTAACAACCTGTAGACCATGTTAACGTTTCAATACATAGATACTTAGTTGAGTTAGGTAAGTGAAAGTTCAGCCTTTTTTATACTTGGTGTAGGTACCTTAGGAAAATAGTAGGTATGTAAATCCCATACAAGTGTTTCTCTAGATCCGATGTTTCACTTATCTATAACGTTACATTAAATCAACATGACGACAGTAGGTAGACTCGTACCTGGGATAGGTATACTATTATAAAATATAAGTACATATGTTTGTAATATAATAATACAATAATTATTTTGGTAGGTTCAAGTATAGTAATTACAATTACATTTACAAATAAAGCATAGTGCATGTTGTGCGTATATTTACGAGGAATTATAAGGGTTGCTATTAGCACTTCTACAGCTACAACTACTGGTACATAGATTAGGTACAATATAGGGTGCCGTGCAGCCGTGCAGGGTAGGTACATGTCACATGACACAACTTACCTATCTTTCTAGGAAGAGGATTTGCTCTGCCGCACTCTAAAAAGTGAATTCGAATGCACAATTAGAATTACATCATGCAATTTTCAGGCACGATTTGCAGACAGTAAGATTTTTGCAAGTGCATAAAAATTGAAAACAATCTTCTCGTGAGATCATCCGCTAAATGTGTGGTGTCGATATAAACAGTTGTAACTTAATTTTCAAATAAAAAAGTGAAGCTAATGCCTATATGTTTCATAATTATAGGTACTGAAAATATAGTATGACATATTTTCATAATTACAAAAGAACTTCTAGGTTACTCCAATAAGGGACACTTGCGCTAACCAGGATTAGACCACTAACCCGGAGTTAGCTGTCAAACTCCATGTATACTAAAAGAACGCGTAACTCCGGTTTCGTTGGCAAGTGCCGCTAATGTGTAAAAACAAAAAGTTGAGGAGGCTGCTGGTATGTAACTAGAGATGTTAAATCATGTTTATTGAATCATTAGTTTAATTAAAATATATTAAAGTATGATTTGACATATCCACTTCATATTCCCTACGTCATTAGCATGTCATATTGATAATTTCCACGGAAGCTCGCATCGAAGTGTCACTTAAACACGTTCGGTCTCCTGAGTCATAAACATGTCAATAAAACAAAAAATGAAAAGTCAAGTCACACACAAGTCACACAACATAAACCAAAGTGTAACTACAGCACTAGTAACGGAGTTACTACACATACTACTGAGTCTATCATCGTGGATAGATCTTATAAGAAGTTTTTGGTACTACTACTTATAGCTATAGTGCCGTAAAAGGAAGGTTGGTGAATGTGAATACTTGCCACATGAGCAGTTCTTGACCTGGGAGTCATCGTCTTCGTCCTCCACGCTCTGTTCCTCTAGAAGTGGGACCTCCAACCCGAAGATGGCGTCGAAGAGAAACCGCTGGCTTCTGTTACCTGATGACACCTGGAAATTAATGAGAACGTATATAGATACAGGTTCTATTTGTAAAAAAAGTTATTGGTGTCACTCTGATGTGGATGCACGTCACTCCCGTGTGTAAACCGGACAACGCTGAACTTACAAGTAAGTATATGGCGATGCCGATGTTCCGGTCCCACGCAGAATCGGCTTGCGAACCCGAATTCAATGAAGAAGATCACATTTGTTCCTAGCTATGTGATGCAGCCTAGATACGTCCCACTGCTGCGCACAGGCCTCCTTTCAAGCTTGAGAAGGGTGGCGCTATAGTCCTCACACTAACCCAAAGTGGGTTGGAAACTTCTCAAGTTCACATACATCTTTAAATTACTCCACGGATGGATACAGGTTTTCTCAAGATGTTCTCCTTCACCGAAAAGCAACTGATAAATATCAAATAATATTTCGTTCGTTGGGTTCCTAACTTAAGTATTCGATAACTTCGTAGTAATAACAGAACAATACGAATATATGCGACCTACAAAACTTTTTACATAACTAGCCTTAGCTTTTCTTGGATAGCCAAAGGTGACCTGACCCATCACGCGACATCAGAAAGGCTATAAACCAAAACCACAGACAAACTCGCCGAGATATACATCTCAACGGAAATGCACTTACATAAGCTTTGTTTAATGTTTAAAGTTTGCAGCTCGCTTTCGAGTCACGTGCATTACCGCACTTGCGCAATGGCAAAATAATTGGTCGGTAATGTCAATGTTGCTTTCACAATCTTGAAAACCGTGATCTGGTGATCTGATATGCCATTACGTTTTTCGTTTTTGCCGAGTTTTTGCTAAACTTTCATTCTCATCTCTTTTGAGAGGCGGCGAATTGTAAATAGGATGACTCAACAGAGGAAATACCATAGTAAGTACCTACTTGCATGGCAATGGCAACAAGCTTCTGTTGGCAACAGTGCCACGGTAGCCAGAGTCGATCCCCACAGGCTTGCCAAATATATTATCAGTTGTGGCCTTTTTCAACAGCTCATGAAGAAAGAAAAAACAAATCCACTCCGGTAGGACTCTGAATATTTTTGTTGTTTACGAAATAATGTGGTACCTAGCACCCTACACACACTACTATACACTGCAGAAAAAATATGTATTTCTTGCATTATCAGTATAGGTACATTTAAACTAATAAACGCGGGTTCTTACCACGGTTTTTTGTTATATTTGAGCCCCCGATATTTTGTTATATTTGACCCCGTGTTCATTCGCTAAAATGTCAAAAAACCACGACAGTAAAAAAAAGCATAGATAGTCTGTGCAGAAAAATAAGAGACATAACTCTATTTTTTAAGTAGAAGAATCTCAAATTTTATGGGTAGTATGTTTTCAATTTAAACATGCAACAAGATTTTAACTGAGTTGATCACATTATCGCATTGCTGCCTCATTTTTAAAAGATTTACTGAAGATTTAAGACCTATCGACATGTATCGGCATATCCAAATAACAGACAACTAATAAGAAATATTAAACAATCCTTCCTCATGCCTATCACTTCGGCCTCATTCATATGCTGAGTTGCTGACAAATGCAGCACACATTCGCTTTCCCTAATATGTGTTTTCACGTAACTGAATGACGAAACGACACGTCTTTCCATTACGTAACCCGTTATGGCACCAATAATGAGGCTAAGGTTGCTATCATGGATAAACTGTTACGCGTGATACTAAACGGCTTGTAAACAATAATATTAGTGTTATGGCTTTCGCGAAGCTAAAGAATTGTGTAATGCATAGTTTAACTCCCGCTACACAAGCTTCAAATGCCGTTTTATGAGGAAGTGTGATGATTTGATGAAAAATAATAATGTTTGCTATTTTCAACAATTATAGAAACTTATGTGACAGACAACATATTAACGTATCTAAACGGGTCACACCATTTAGATTATTTAAAATGATGTAGTTATTAGTAATTTCTAATTTCCCTTCAAATCTGATATTTCATCTTCTGTCTACCTATATCTGTGACCCGTTTCGTAAACTTTGATACAACCCAAACGCCACAGGTACTTTGATATACATATATACTTAGCTTACCGACACAAATGCTAGATTGTGATTATGAGACTCATTTGGGTCTTATAATACTTTAGATCTTTAAAACAATATCATTGTCAAGTTTTTCATAACTTGAACAACACGGTCAATGTCTGATCCCAAGGTGTTGCCTGAAAGGTCAGCAGACAATTAATTCTGGACGTTTCGAAGCCTCATCTGATTGAAAACCAGTGACCCGATTAGCACGTAGTTTCGAAACAGACCCGACTGAATCAATGCAATATAGATCGGTCAGTCTTAAGTTCAATGTCTTCGTGTCAGGGTCGACTGATTGTGATAACAATGTTTAATGGAAACAATACTATTTCCTCGGATACAATGAATTATGCATACAATGAACTTTAGACATTCCGCAGTTGCCTGATAATGATTAATATGTACATATTTAATATGTTGAAATTAAACACTTTAGAACGGATTAATCGCGTTTATTAACACCATGATCCTACGTTTCGAGCCCTTTACAGCACTCGTTTTCACAGGGTTAAGATGATGACTGAGAGAATGCGAATTCTCCCCGTCAATCAAAAAAGTTACTTGTGCAAACTACCTACATACAAAAATATAAAATAAAAATAAAAACAAAGGTTGGTCTACAATGCCCAGAGGCGCTTATAAAGCTAGTAATACATAGCCTGAAGGGCATTCTATGATTACAAAAAAAAAAGTAGGATCATGGTGTTAATAAACGTGATTAATCCGTTCTAAAGTGTTTAATTTCAATGAATAACAATCGCGGTAACAGAAGACAAAATTATATTTAATATGTGTTGTGTTGTTGAATTTGGGCGATCTGGATAATGTGGTCTAGGTATCTAGAATTAGCCAGAAATATGCAAAATAATTAAAGGCGTTAAGCAAAATATTTAAATGCGCGTATTAAAGTGAATTTTAGCAGAAATTAAAATAATTAGATACGTACTTTTGGTCGAATCTCATATAAAGTCTGACAAGCCAGCGAGCGCAGTAACAGTAGGATAGAGAGCATCATAGGTACTATCTTTTTCTTACGCTAGTATTACCAACCCGAAAAAAGGGATGGATATAGTTTTTTTGTCCTACTGTTACAGCGCTCGCTGGCTTGTCAGACTATACTATTATGTACTATTATTAAGTACGCGCGCGCGACAGATTTGAAGTATTAAAAAAAACAAATGACTTATTATAGGTAAGTTCCTACATTTTGTACAAATTGGCGCAATACGTAATTTGGTATTCAATATTTATATTTTATTATGCTTAAGCGTAATTTATACTTAATGTATTATTCAATTTCGTTCTGGAGGGTCACAATTCTGATCTAACCTAATCCACGTTTGAATTCTGTTTCTGAAGTTTCATCGTATTATATTTTTCAATAATTATATTTATAAGGCACTTTATGTACTTTGTGACCACACTAGATTCCACCAATTTGCTCACCATGCATTGTGTAAGACAATTATTTTTAGAGTTATCTCTGAATGAATAAAAGGTCAGGCGATAGTACTTTCCAAAGTATGATTGGTTTGCCTTTCACGATGTAATTGCTCTCTTTTTTGCGATCAAAATAATGCAAGAAAGTGTCTGTGGCGCCGGTTACGCAACAAGCAATTTCGCTCCACTTTTCGAAGGTAGGTAAGTAAGTAGTAAAATTATACCAATTACATCAAAAGGGTTTTAGCTATTTCTAATTGATTCCTCGTCCTTAATTTTTCCGGAAATTATATACTACATGCCGTAACTGCCGTATTATGAATGGTTTGGAATAATGTGGGCCCAAACAAAGCGCGGCGGACCATTCTTTCCCCCCTCTCCCCCCACTAAACGATAGTTGGCTCTCTATGGTTCCCGGTCTAAATCCACTCAGGACTACCTAAAGATCAACTATGCCAATTGTCCGTGCATAATCACGAAGTGATTCATCAAGATTCATACAACATTGAGCAAGAGTACCCCCGCGAGTACAATCACTGCAATATTGCTAAATTTTCCAAAAATTTAAAACCTCGTATAACTTTTGACACATGCATATGTATATAAATTAAAAAATAGAGATTAATTATCTACATGTTTTCTAAAGAAAGATTTTTGCTCAGATAAAGAGTTTCCAAAATATAATATACCTACTTACTTAGAGCAATGTATGAAAAGAAAAGTGGGGGATAGAGATTTTATCAAAATCGAACATTTTTCGGAGCTCATATCTAGACACAGTAGACACCGATCACGATCACCGATAGCGGATAGTGAATTAACACGATATTTCTTAATAAAGTTTAGATAAAACCTATCAAATTACAAAGTAATCAAAGGTCAAGGTCAATTTCATGTTTCATACACTCTTGAGAAATTGAACAAGTTTACTATATTTAAAAACATGCCTATGTATAACTAAAACAAGTTGCAACATGGAGACCTATTCGAACGTGTTTAAGTGACATTTCGATGCGAACTTCCGTGGGAATTATCAATATAACATGCTAATGAATAATGACTTAGGTCATATAAAGTGGATTGGATATGTCAAATGTCAGTTTAGCACGTTCGAATACGTCTCCTGTGACAAAAAACGAATGAAATTCCTCAATTAAAAAACCACTTTAGGCCGAATCTACCGAATATTCGGCGGCCGGGTACCGGACATTCGGCAGACACAAAGACCGGATATCCGTTATCCGGTACCCGGCCAAACCACTATCCGTTGCACTTTTAATAAATACCCAATTTATTTTTTGTACCTAATTAAGTAATTAAAGTATGAGACGTATTATGATAACAGTACCTTAGTACTTAGTACTTAGTTGGTACTTTTAATTCTAAAAACCGAAACAAGAATATACTATTTATTTTTATATTCTTTTATTGCTTAGCTTATGTAAAAGGATCTTAGTTGTAAATAGCATTTATCTGATTACGCGGTTTGCAATTATCTTTCCCGGTCTCTTTTGCTCGACCATGTGGGATCTTAATTGGGTTATCCTTAACCCAATTATTAGATTTCCCATTTCTGATGTAGGAACTCAATTAATGAACATATTATCTGATTACTAAATTACCGGCCAGTTATCCAATTCGCATATTACGAATTCCAGCACTAGTGCGGAAACACGCAAACTTCGCACACCTAGACTTACGTAACGGTCGTTTAGTGACCCAGCACGGCGGAAAGGCAGGAACTGATCAGTCTTACTTTAAGTGGGTAATATAGCCTGTTAAGTGGGTAATAAAGAAAGGAATGTATTTATGAACAAGTTAAAAAGCAGTAAGTTAACGGAAATTTCGTTTTCAACGTGATACTTAATTAGAAAAATTCAAAACTGTCGAGTAGATAGGTACCTATAACTATATATGTACGTCACTTGTGCAAAGATGCAGTGTTGTGAAACAACAAATACTAAGTATTGTAACTTGTGACAAAACTTGAACTTTAATTCTGATTCTGATTCTCTGATTCTGATTCTTGTGGTAACTCCAGCCAGCAGTTCTGCAGCAAGGACTCGGAAGCAGTGACTACGAGAGAGAAGAGGTGTTGAGGGTAATAATAACTTTAGGGGTTCGTATGATCCTCTGATTTAGCATGATCGGTAAAATCGGCGGAGTATGTCAGAATCACGCCGCACCGACCACACCTTAAATGCTAGATCAAACTGGATATGCGAGCCCTCATGCCTAATAAGCCTCATCAGCTTCCGCCGCCCCACCGCAGGCACTAGCAACCTGCCCGAGACACCGGAGCACCAAGTAGATAGGACAGGAGTGTAGGTGTGCAGTCGGGGAGTTTAGGAGAGACAGGAGGTTAGAGCCGACCCGAATACATAGCATCGTGAAGCCAGCGTGAGGAATATAGATACTATACTTGGTGTATAATAGATATTAGGTGTGTGACTGCATGGTCTCCCCTCCCCCAGATTCTTTTCTTTACTCTTCTGCTAGGTAGACTGATCTCGTGATCTATTATAATATATGCCGCTGTCTTCGCCTTGTAATGTTATTATAGCTCTGTTTTGCCATGGATACTGCGTTCTTCTTTTACGGTCATACCAATCGATATTATAGTATGGATATTAAGCTTCGGCTCTTTTTTCTCCGTTTCTTTGCTTCGATGCACTTACGTAACTTCCCTTATTAAATAATAATAATTGTAAAAAACGCTTAAAGTAACCAAAGGTGTACTTCTAGACGACTTCACATCGATCATGTGTGTAATATCACTACAACACAACTCTCGAAATTAATTCAACTAAAACTATGCACAGCATGACACAGATGTTTACAAATGAACTATGTACCTACAAAAAATGGCAAATCCAATCCTCCGTTTTTCCAGTATTAGGTGCTAAGTTCGTGGTGTTTCCTGGAGCGGTGCATCAGTTAAACTTTAGTTGTACAATTTATACTTATTAGCTACAGGTATTACTATTTATTGGCTTCTCTGCATCAGGCTTTATTTTTGTAGACTCAATAAAGTAATTTGTATTGTACCTGTTCTCGCACAAAAGGCACAGAGCAATAAAACAAAGGCTTTTTTGTAGTCTGTTAGTAGCTTTCAAACCTTGTTACGCATCTGGTCGAGGGCTGTATTCCGGCCCCTATACAAAATAAAACAATATTCTCAACTGGGTAGTCATACCTGCTGGTATAAGGTAGTTCAAGGTTTAGATCGCAATTTGGTTGTTTCCTTATGCTACTGTTAGGTATTATTCGTGGCTGGCGAAAATGTATTTCCTTTGTGTTGAATCTGTGATTGCCGAGTTTTCCTTTAACTGTCTTGCTTTAGTTTCCTTTTCTTGTAAGAAAGTTAGCTGCGTTCTTTTAGAATGTACACACTGTCAAAAAAAAACTTTAAGATCTAACATGTAAATCACCATTGCACTCATATTCACTGTATCAAAACACAGACCACACAAAACAATCACAAACACTTTTTATAAAAAAACACTACAACTTAATTAATTCGACTGGGTTTGAACTTGAACTTTTTGAACGTACATTTCATTCTTACGAAGTTCTATTCTCAGTTTTAAAATGTCGCTTATATATTTCAAATTTCCAGTGTCCGCTAGGCCATAGTCTTTGTTTATAGGTTGCATCACTTGCAACGGTGAAGTAAAAATGCTTCCTTCTATGGGCAAGACCGCATTTAATTGTTTGCAGACAGAAAAATAGTTCCGAAATGTTTTTGTCTCGCCGGGGTGAAATCTTCGAGAAGTGTTGGCCACGCGCGTTCATTTAGAGGTAGTCGAAGTATGAAGTATATGTTTAGGTAATTTCTGTATGAGTAGATTAGTATAATTCAGATAACGTTAAATCGCGTCTTCCGAGTCGCGTCTGCCATAAACCTAGTTCAGATGTAGAAATTGTGATCAATTGCCCTTCAGTAATATAATTTAGTGTAAGGGGGCGAACCTAACATGTTGAGGTGTGTGCCCATACCTGCGCTTGTGCAGCGCGTCCTCCGTGTAAATTCAATTTGAGATCTTTGATTTTACGGACTTAGGTCCGTACGGCCTTTAGGTACACGTGCTTCTAGTTAGGTCATGCTAGACATGGAAACAGCGGCCCTTACACTTGTTATCATCTGTAGGCATCTTAAATTTTACACCTATTAATTTACATGCGAAAAGGAACAGTCTCACCGGGGTTTCAGTTGAGTATCGCCATCAAACGGGTCAGTTTCAGCAAACGCACTATATATACACACAACACACTACACTGCACACCATTTAAATTGCTATTAGTTATACCGTAACCGTTATATGTAAAGTTTAGACGCTATATCTTGTGACAAAACTTGAACTTTAATGTGTTTTTATTTAAATATACTAGCTATCAAAGCTTTTCTTTTCAATCGCATATAGGGCTGTCAGTACGCACAACTATGGCCTATAGGCCCCTCTTCTTGTAACACGCGACTGGTCCCAGTATTGTGCCAACCTGCTTAGATGCAGTATATAAGGATAAATAAATAGTTGATTTACATAGTTATTCAGGTTGTCGTTATAATTTCAAATAAAGAATTATTCGACATGAATTATAAAATCCTTGTAAGCAAAAGACAACTCGTTTCAGTGCGTAATTATGAAAAAAGTCATAGGTATACAATCACCGCAAAATATAGTATAGTAAGTATTATAATAGTACACTGTGTGTTAAAGGGTGATAAACAAGAAATTACGACGGAGTGTTAATTTAAGCTCGACTCGGAGACGACCGCCTGTAATATATACAATGTTTTTCGTCACATTTGTGAGTAAATAAATAAACTTAATAGGCCGATAAATAAACAATAATTATTAGCAGTAGTGTTGTAGCACAGTAGGTACTCCATGGTGAGCGGCGGCTACGCGTGGCGTCCGCGTGGGAGGCCCGGGCGGGCCTCCTAGAGCTGCAGGGATACAGTTCATTAAGTCTAAGTATGCTTGCATATAATATCACCATTAACGAGGAAGTGTGATAAATAAATAAATAAATAATAAATATTATAGGACATTCTTACACAAATTGACTAAGTCCCGCAGTAAGCTCAAGAAGGCTTGTGTTACGGGTACTCAGACAACGATATACATATATAATACATAAATAGATAGAAAATATCAATGACTCAGGAAGTATCTGTGTTCATCATACAAATAAATACCCATACCGGGATTCGAACTCAGGACCATCGGCTTAGCAAGCAGGGTCACTACCAACTACGCCAACCGGTCGTAAAGATGAAAAGTAATTTGTACCTATTAAGGTAATTAAGGCTATTATATTTTTAAACTATTATTTTAACGCACAAAAGTATGCGAACGATACCAAATTTATCAGAAAGAACGGAAAAGCGGAAAAAATCATGATCGGGCTGGACTCGAACCCGCGACTCTGGGATACCACCCCACCGCTCTACCAACTTAGCTACCGAGACCACATCCGTGGCCCCGAATTTTTCTGAGAAATATTATATTGTTCTTTAAAGTGGTGTCTAAATGCGCTTCTAGCCCTATCCATCTAACGTTGTCATAGCTCAGGATTTCTTCGGGTACGTAGGTCAAGATCTTTGATCCTTTGTCCGGATTCGGACAGACTTAGGAAATGTCAGGATTTTTACTATTTTTAGAAATCACGTCATTTAAAATTGGTGTTTTATTTAATGCTTGAAGCCAATATGTCACTGACGTTGACGTATTAACCTTTGGTATGCTTAGGAGCAGATCTGCTCCTTAGTACTTGAACCTTGATTTAAAGTGTCAAGGTCAATTATTGAATAGCAAATATTTGACAGGCGCATTCGAAAGATTAACCTTTTCAACGCTTTTCCTCTCGCGTTAAAAGTGGCCTACACGCCAATATCTCGACTAGTGAATCACGAATATAAACCCTTATCTGTCAGCAGGACAGTTGCTTTGGCAGCGTCCGTCATTGACACCTTTAGGTATCGTTGGCGTGGTAGGCACGGCAGTGCATGGCACTTTTAGGTGTTCTTGGCGTTGAAAAGGTTAAAAGTAGTGTGCCCAGCGCAAATCTCTGTTACGTGAAATGTCCGGAGTCTTAATGTAATGTCAGGATTTTTATTAGTCCATTTGTCCAAATGGCAACCTACTATATCTACTTATAACTATATCCACCTACTTTTATATTCTAGGAAAAAACATTAACTAAACCAAATGCTATTAACTTGGATTTATGTATATTTTTAAATAATCATACCTACTTAACCTAAATTGCAGTGTCATGCTAAGACATCTTTGGTGGGGGCGTAGCCCAAACCTAAACTCAATGTTGATGCAAGCCAAGCAAGGCTAGTCGGTCACTATTCCGACTCCGAGAACGAACACACGTGTATGTTGTTTTGTTATGTAACAACTGAATAACGCGTAACAGCGAAAGTGGTGCACATCCGCCTCATCTATCGGGCCTAATTATTACCATTATTACGTTGAATTGGTTTTTAATGCATTAGACATAACGCTAATCGCTAAAACCTGACGAACGTCAATTATCGGTTAGATCATCCTTTTCTTGTAATGTTTTGTCTGCCAATGAAATGTTACGTAGCTCGGTAGGTATTACCAACTTTAGGCCAAAACCCAACTAAGCGCAACTCGCACCACCCGGGGTTAGCCAATTAACCCGGAGCAAATCTTATTTTTGGTATGGAATTTGACAACTAACTCCGGTTTAGTTTGGTAACCCTGGTTGGCGCAAGTGGCCCTTAGACGTGCGACAATCTAACCATACCTACATGGATAGTGGATACCCATGAATTTAAGAATATGCCAGAACATTTAGAAGCAAAGTACCTAAATACTGCACTACTATAAATGCCTACTAGTTTGATTAAGATAAGAATATTTATATGATCAAGGTTTTGATCAAGGTTTTTCTTATAGCTTTATTTCGTTGCAATTTATTTTTACCCAACGCGAAAATACCCCGCAAATTGTGAAAAAGCTCCACGAAGAGTTTATTTAGAAGTAAAGTTACCCAAAGACAGGGTAGCATATTGCTCCTAAGTTACAGTTTACATATTTGTATGTATCAAATTAATATTACTTATTATTGGTTCAAATGGTATCCTGAAGTCATGGTATAAAAAAAAATTATGTACATAGGTATGTAGGTACCTGTTCTATTAACTACTTAGCTAAGTATATAATACGTAAGGTTAGGATTCTGCACACTCATCACTCGGGTTAGGATTCTGCTCACTCATTTCAGCACAAGTAATGCAGTGGAGTCGCCATTGTATATTTTTTTATTTGAATAAACGAATAACTGAATTATAAAATCATATTATGTAGATTTTATAGTATAACATTTAAATACATTTTACTTGGGTTGACCCTGAATTACTTTTTTATTACTCTGTCAATTTCTGTCAATGTAGAAATAAGTTAGGTACCTACCTACATTTTATAAAAACGTTGCCGGGACATTATAACAGATACTAATTATTTCATTGCACAGTACTAATGAAATCAAACAAAAATTAATATTGAAGTAGGAACTTGAAAACAAAGAAAACTTAGGAAAATGCGTTTTCATTTTGCGCTCTTTATCTAAAAGTATTTCAATTTGATGTTTTAGTAACTGCAATTTCTAATTTCTAATATTGAAGTAGTAAAAGAGGGTATTCCGAATGAACATTATATGTTCTGATATTGAAACTGAAGTATCAGTTGTATACCGAAATTTATTGGAATGGAAAATTAATCAAGATCTTGAATAGGTATAACATTCTACATTTTATCAATTATTTGTTATACACCAATACATTTTATTATACATTATTGGTTGATCAATCATTTATTCATTCAATCAAAAAATATATAATAACGACTCAATTCCTCTTTGTTCACCCATTACCACTAAACATCCCAACTTTAAATTAATACGAATTACCTACTGCTGTGGGTACTAAAATAGTTATCAAATAGTGATAAAAGTGATAGGTATCAAATATTTCTTAATATCGGACTAACTAAACTCGCTTTTAATATCAGAGTAAACTCTTATTATAACAATAAGTTATTTAACTGTTTTACAGATTACAATTAATTTGAAGATATGTACGAATAGGTAGGTACTTCTATTAGCGCTTAACGTAGTTTTACTGTAACATGATGCATTCTACCTACCAAAATTTTCCAGCATTTACCTTAACCGCAAGCTAACAAGCTACTTAACTACCTGTACCTTGCTACGAGTAGCTTGCTACCCAATGTCTCGCGTCTCGTTCTCGTGATAATGAGCTGGCGGAAAGTAAAAGTGCACGCACGGTCAACGCACGCGCACCCGACCGACCGTGATAACGCTCCCGACGTAAACAATCGGGATATCAGGAAGCAGAGAATGCACGATACCTACTTATTGACTTGACTTGATTGATCATAACTTGATCTTGAACTTTCAGCGACATCACGGCCATCACGGGGGGTAGATAGTTCGGCCAACCTAATAGGGGTTTGGATATCAGTGAAGAAAAGCGGCCCTGGTGATGAAGATTCAGAATTAAGAATCCGATGAAGAGGAACAAAAGATGTCTGAAGATGTCTAACGTTGCTGTTTTCCTTACTGTAAGTAGGTATTAATAAATTAAATAAATCTAACTATTAGTTCCTGAATCAATATCTTTACTGCAGGTAAGAAGAAGAGAACGGTATTTTCCTCGATGGTTGAACCAGCTATTTAAGCATATTGCTAGAGCCGGTTAAATTGATGATCAAATGAAGTTGTTATTTAGGGCACCCTCCCTAGAGGATACAAAGATCTCAGCACACTGGTATGAATGTCACCAATGGGTACCTATAAGTAGATCATTTAAGTATTCCCTTAACTGCTTAAACTCACATGGTTATCAAGTGCAGCGATATCCGGCGAGCTTATTTCCCTTGCAGCCGCGAAACAAACAAACACAAAAACAAGAGCCACTGTTGTCCATTGGCACATTGTCGCGGGTCCGGGGTCGGCAGCAGAGAACGAAATCCGCAACCATTTATTTGCGCGACATCTCGAGGATCACTGGCAATCGGTGAAGGCGACTGGCAGGCATTATTCGCGTGCTGACGGCCGCGGCGGCGCAGCCGCAGTGCGGGGTCTTCGGCCACACCACCGCACTTTCACTTCGCGCCAAAATCCCGGCGTCCCCACCGACCAGCTTCGCAGCTCGAGCAGATCCTTTAGGCTATTTGTTCCGAACTAGTGTACCTACCCCGTAGAGGAAAAATGGGTTTGTGGGAGTAACTGAGGTAGTACCTAATAAAAGTTACTGTACAGGCAGTAGTACCTTTTTATACAGGCAGTAGCAGAAATAGCTAATTGGGCAAGGTGTTCCAAATTATCTTGGCACGGGCACGAACTTAGATGTTGTTGGGACACTAAGTGTGTGTCAAGATCATTTAGAAAATCCCATCCGCTCAGCTACTTCTGCTGATGACTGTACTTGCTTTAAGTACCTGAAATATTTAATTTTGAAGCAGGCGTAAAATCAGTTTCCTAAATAAGCCACAGGGGTAAGGTCAGGTCAGGCCAAAAGTGCCAAAAAAGATCACCATGAGTGGTCAAAAATCGGCTAAATATGATCACATGATTTTTGAACGAGCCCTAACCAGGACTTAGCTGTTAAATTCCTCATAAAATAAATGCTTAACTCCGGGTTAGTTGGCTAACCCCGGTTCGTGCAAGTGGCCCTTAGACAGGTGGACGAGATATAACAATTATATGAACAGGTCGATTCACGAAAGCTGGCGCGTAATGTCTATGAAATGAATGACAGTTTCATACATTTTCCGCGCCCGCTTTCGTGAATCGAATGTAGAGTAAGTATAGAAGATTAACACTTTAAGGAGGGAATTCACACATTTTTACAAATAACTTCTGAACTATAAAACATACCGAATGCATGCTTGTGCAAATATGTAAACCACTTCTTTCTTCATGCTATGCGGACCATAAAATGTATTATATCCTTACCATTGTCTAACTATATCAGTTTTGTGCTGCCTCTGAAATTGTACTAGTGAATGACAGGCAAAATACCTCTACCCGCCATCCGGCCTCCAAAATAGTAATTTAATCAAAGTAATTAGATACAAACATGCAATAAATATCAATAGTTTAATAAATTATCTAACCGTTTCAATAATCAATTATTAAAAATAGACATAGGTTTAAAGATCTTTATTTTCTCATAAGAATACACAATATTCACTTACACGAGAAAACTTTGTTTCATGCAAAATACAATATTATAGTATAGTGGTGAGCGCACACTTAACTACTAAACAAAAACTACTAAAATACGTGCTACGTGCATAATTAAAACACACTTTTACACACAACTAAAATACACTTTTTTTTTGTCGGGTAGTATAACTAAACAAAACAATTCGCAATACAATGCGAGCGTAGTTGCTACGGCCGGACCATAGAAACAGAGATAAGACTATCCTACGTACTTACACGGATATAAAGAGCGTGGAGGTGACAAAGCGCTTCGTTCACTTGCGGTGTTTATGTGTTTTAAGGAAACGCTCATTTAAATGTTATAAAAAATTTCCAGGTATTTATTTTTATTTTATTTTTAGGCTATAATTAAAATTCTTTATAGCAATAAATAAGTGCATTTTTACATTATATACATACGAGTATATGTTATAGTTTAGGAGTAATATGTTTATATGCAATTGAGATCTGTATTTATTTTTGTATTTATATATGTTTTGTTTTGTTTACACTTTTTATTTTTAACTATACTATTGTTGTCAATGTTTGTTTTGTTTGAAATTAGAACTTAATGGGATTTATATTCAAATTAAATGATTGACCCTAGTTTTTAGTAATATAATGTTTTAGTAAACTTTTAAATGAAATTAAGGACTTGGCGTCTTTTATATCTTTAGGCAGTTTATTATATAAATCTCCACCTTCATAGAGTATACTTTTTTTGCCATAGTTTGTACGTGGTGCACGAAGGATCAAATCATTGGCATTTCTAAGTTTTATTCTTTGTATTTCATGTTTTTTGGTAAAAGCTATTTTGATATGTAGATCTTTCTGTACAATTTTTCGTACTAACAGACAAGTATAATAAGTGTATGATTGGAGTATATTCATTATTTTAGTTTTTTTTATAAACATGTTCTGTGGGTGTTAAGTGATTGAAATTAAATAGTACTTTGATCAGTTTATTTTGTGCTCTTTGTATTGTGTTTATTTGAGTAGCCACAGCCGTACCCCATACCTCGATTAAATAATCAATATGTGGTTTTACAATAGAATTATAAATTATGTAACGTACTTTGTTTGGGAGACATTTCGCTATGCCACGCAATGCTCCGGTAAGAGAAGTAATCTTTTTTTTAATTTTTTCAATGTGGGATTATGGGATAATTGTGGTTATGATCTTGACTTTCACGGTACAAGTTCTTACCAGATTCGCTAAAAACACCTAGTAACGGAAACTGTCTCTAAAATAGTAAGAAATTATTTATTGAATCGATCGATGGAAGTTTTTGAACACAATTCGCAAATGTCAGAAGCTGTCTATTTGGTTGGTTATGTTAATTAATAGCGATATCTTTATTTTTTCAAATAAACTGCAAAAAGTCATCCACTGCAGAATCAGTGTCATCCACTGGGCCTTCTACCTTAATGCTATAATGTTTTTCAAAAAAATTGTTTAATTGCTTATTTCTGGTTTGTCTGAAAGTTCATATTTTTAAAATCAACCTAACCTATAAGTTTTACCACAAATATATATTAAAGTACCTAAACATAACAAATACTTACAAAATACTTAAGTAGGTACTAGGTATGTACTTTCAAAAACTGAAACAATCATTTTACGGGATATACCTACCGTTATAGACCTGGCCTTATTCATCAAGGTCAAGTACCTAATCTACTCAGGTATTAATAAACGCCTTGTTTTTATGACATTCCTACTTTAAGCTTAATTTTAATACGGAGGACCTATTTCACTCGAGAAAGTGACGATGCAAATGTCGCTGATAACCTGGCGTGATCACTGCCAAACTGCAATAACGAAAGATCACAACGGCGAAAATACTACTTTTAGGGACAATTTATGTCCCTAAAAGTAGGCTGATGGTTGACATGAAACACTAAAAAATTCCGGCACTGCCTTGAACCCTTGACTCAAATCAAATAGGGTCGAAGCCTATTTTTTATATAGGTAATAGCGAAAACTGTTTTTTTTCCAAGGAGATAAAATGCGTCTGCCCTTTCAAATAAAGACGTAACGCTCTTCACCAAAACTAGATTTTTCAACAGACTTTTAAAAGGTTCGGAGGATCTTGATTTAATACTATTTTGTAACACCTGGCTTTACGAAATAGTAGATTATGTCACAAGAGATCAAAATGATATATTTTCGGCCAAGGCGCACATTTAATTCTGAATGAAGTAGGTAGTGAGGGGTTCTAAACAAGAATCCAGAGTTTAAATGACCGTTATAGGAAAATAATGTTAATAGGTACCTAAATACTCCTTTTCGCGCCAACTATTAGTAAACCAAACAAAACCTGAAATAACAAAAGCAGCTTCATACCAATGCCACAATGCCACCAGATAATGCCCGAAAACTGTGTGGTCCTTGAACAGAAAAGCGCCACTTTGATCCCGCCTAGCAGGGAAGAAAGAAAGAGCTCACTCTAATAGGTGGTTGGTTCGACCCCTGCATAGAAGTTTGTATTCGCCATCAGATATATTAGACCGGTCAAGGTGTTCAAAAATATGTGAACGGCGTGTTCAGATATTTGTGAGCACCTTGGCCGCTCTCATATATCTGATGGCAACTTTAGGTACAGGTAGAACTTTAATTATCTCTGAAGCTGATAGTAGTTACGATACACACGGAAATAATAATAAAGGTACCACGAAAATCGAACGAGTGTGGATTTGTATCTCCATGTCTGTCACACTTGCATATTAGAGTGACAGAGGTTTTTCCGTCAATGCCAATTTTCGATGTTCGTGGTAGGTAGGTGTGCTGGCGAGGCGATTATAGAACTCGATTCCCGTTGACTTAACTAAATAAAATAATAAATAAATATTACGGGACAATTTTACACAAATCGACATAGTCCCACGGTAAGCTCAATAAAGCTTGTGATGTGGGTACTAGACGACGATATATTATAATAGATGGATGCATATAAATACTTAAATACATAGAAAACAGCCATAACTCAGGAATAAATATTCGTGATAAACACACAAATGAATGCCCTGACCAGGATTCGAACCCGGGACCTCCTGCTTCGTAGGCAGGGTCACTACCGACTAGGCTAGGATGCCGTTAACTGATCTTTAAGATACAAATTTAAATAAAGTAAGTGCCTACACACACATCATAGAACGTTAATAGTACAAAGCCTCCATTTGTCTTTGCGTTGTCACCCTTTTCCATCGGATCTAGTCGTGGGGTTTTCCAGAGAGTTGATAAATGAAAGTGAAATCCGCGGAATAATGCACTTCCGCAATTCGAACGAAGTCAAGCAAGATGTCGATAGATAACCGTGTAGGTAGGTACAGATCTTCGCATTTGGCAGCATATTCGAGGAATAAGATTTATTATTGACTATAGGTGCCCGCGACTTCGTCTGCGCTTTATCTTAATAAATTGTAGCCTACTATGTGTTATTCTGATGTAGGTATATGTAAGCTATATTATTGTATATTAAATAATATTTAAAACGGGTCACTCACGTAATTTAGTCGATTTTCGCTCGACATGTTTCGTTCTTTACGAAGAACGTCATCATGTGTACGACTTGCCTCTGTCGCGGGTGGTCGCTCCTGATGACGTTCTTCGTAAAGAACGAAACATCTCGAGCGAAAATCGACTAAATTACGTGAGTGACCCGTTTTAAATATTATTTAATATGTTCGAGTCTCACGAGAGTTTTATAGTTAAAATATATTATTGTAGTTTCATTAAAATCCATTCAGTAGTTTTTACGTGAAAGAGTAACAAACATCCATACGCGTACGGTACAAACTTTCGCGTTTATAATATTAGTAGGATTTGATTTATTGAGCTAGTGTTTACTTCAGAGGTAAGGCTTTAGAGGAAGTTGGAACTTTTCGATACCTCGGGAGCCTATTGCGGAGTGACAATCGTCTCGAGTCTGAGATCTCTGCAAGGATTGCAAAAGCTGCAGGTGCCTTTGGTGGACTTAACTTGCGGGTTTGGAAATCCCACGACCTTACATTAAAAACAAAACTAGCCGTGTATAAGGCAATAGTCCTACCTATATTGCTTTACGCTTCGGAGACTTGGTGTCTATATAAGGGAGACATCAAGCGTCTTGACACCTTCCATCTCAAGTGTCTCCGGGCAATTCTTCGGCTGAGGTGGCAGGATCGTGTTCCCAACTCGGAGGTTTTGCGCCGGTCTGGCATGACAGGCATGGAATGCATGCTCATGAAGGGTCAGCTTCGTTGGTGTGGACACCTTGTACGCATGCCGCCATCAAGATTGCCCAAAGTTGTGTTTTACTCCGAGCTAGCTTCGGGTAAACGCAAGGCTGGCGGGCAATATCTGCGGTACAAGGACGTCCTAAAACGTCACCTAACATCAACCGGCATATCATGTGAGATGTGGGAGGAGCTTGCTACCAGGAGATCGGGATGGCGAGCTGCGATCCACACGGGTCTCCGGGACTACGAAAGTGCCCGCCTTGAGGATGTGAATGCCAAACGCCAGTTACAGAAGTCTCGGCCCAAGCCCTCCTATACCTATACCTACAACTCAAATGGTGAGCTCTACTGCGTATCCTGCTGCCGAACTTTCAGGACAAAATTTGGATTTGCGAGTCACGTTCGAGCCCATGCACGCAAAGAAACAGACAATGTATAGGTCTCTTTTTTATAATTGTCCGGGTGTCGCCGTCGACGGATACGTCTGGGAGGACATCATTTTTTCAGTAGGATTTGATTTATTGAACAGGAAAGCACCGATCCAACGCCACATCGCTTAATGAGATCGTTCTTATTTTTACATCAAATCAAGTTCCCCGATAAAGTAATGCATGATGAATAAGCGAAAATAGTACCTATCACTTTCAACCTACAAGCAACACAGGAAGCCCGATTTGTTTTAATATGCCTTCAGATTCCTCTGACGGTGACAACCTTCGGCGGGAAATAGTAATGTACTTACAGATATATTTAGAGATACTTGGCTGCAGACAGATTTCTGGCGTACATGAATCTGCCAGATAGATCTCTGGGGACATGCTTTACCATTTATACCCTCTGTCTCTTTCTGCAGAGTAAATCTCTTGAAAGTAGCTTTAAGGTTTCTGTACAACGTGTTCGCCTCCATATAAACCTCGCTCGCAAATCGCAAGTGTTAACGCCCTAAGTGTCTGCAATACAAACATGAGTAACATGACAGAATTAAGTTTTTTTTAAGTTATGTCTCCCTTTTTTTTGAGAGTGGAAAAAGAGAGGCATATAAATAAATAACCAGCATTTTTTTAGTGGAGACAACAATCAAGTAAGTATTGGAGACACATGTATGTGGTTGAACCCTTCGAGCAACGCAAGGAAGGGAGATGGCGTACGCACTATTTTCCTGCCAAAGTGCAAAGCACGTTTAATAAAACTAGTTGTCATCGATATCCAGTAAACTGACAGCTTGTATGGAAATTTTGATTACTGGGGAAATAATTTATAATAGCTGATTTTTTTAGCGTAACGGATATATCGGGAGTAGGGTTTCTGCTCGAGATTTCTCGAACTCGAGACAACTCGAGAATTTTGGTTTCATTCGAGACGAGAAAAAAATGTCCATGACTCGAGAATTCTCGAGTCATGCGCGGCGGGCACGCGCCTCTTCGCCCCGTACAACTAGACTTAAGAGCGTTTATACCACAAAAGCGCGAAATCAATGATTTACGCGGTTTTCGGGCTCGATGTACTATGTGATTGTTAGACTTTTAGATCAAAATATTTATATGTACATAATAAACAACTCATAAGCCAAATTTTGTATTGTCTACATTTACAAGTTTTAGATAATTATATGCAATTCTAGCCAATTCTTTCGCGGCCGTTGTTGAAATTTGCCGAAACATGTTGTCTTATACGTCACTCTATTCCTACACTGTAATGATCTTATACAAAACAAAACTGGTTTACGAAAGAACATTACACTATCTAACTTTTGTATTGTGCAAAACTAGTAAATTTCAGATTCTGTTTAACTAAACTTACTGATGAAAACTACGCAATTTTTGCAAAATTCACGGCGTGTTTTAGTATTATACTTTCGCAGTAAATGGTTCAGATTGTCATTTTTATGAGACTATAACTCGTTGGTTACTCCATTTAATAAAAAAAAGTGTCAAAAACAACGAAATAATATTTATTTAGATTTTTTATCAAAACCCCGTTTATAAGATTGCGCGCGGCGCGTGCTCGTCAGTCTGGCCCCATGCCTTCTAGAGAGTGGACGTATCGCTTTGCTCCGCGGGCCTTCTTTTTACGAGTGAAGTTTGCGAGAAAGAGAAAGAGATGATTAAAAAGAGAAAGACATATCTAAAAAGATAAGATAGACCGTGATACCGCGACCAACCGATCAAGATACTTGATAAGTTCGATTTCTATTTGTGTTGATGATTTAATTGTTGTTTATATATTAGCTATAGTAATTTTTTTTAATAATCATCAGCTGGTGACCAGGACGTGATGTTTTCGTAGTAAGTTGTTGGTAAGACCTGGAAACCGCCGTTAAAAACAGCTAGTAATTGCTGATTAGGACTAGGTGATGTAATCAGAAGACAGTGCTGATTCTGTAACCGTTCACATAAGACTTGTCGCGGCACTTGAAGACCAGGTGTCAAAGACCTGGATACGTAACCAGAAGGCTAGGTCAGGAAATATGTAACGGCTTACACAATACGCACCGTGTTTTAGCTTAAATGCATTGTCTTGCTGAGCACAAGTAGACCAGCTGGTAATTAAGACCTGGAAACGTAACCAGAATATTAGGTCAGGAACTATGTAACGGTTTACCTTAGATGCATCGTGTTTGAGCTCAAATGCATTGTCTTGGTGAGCACTCGTAGACCGGCTGGTGACAAAGATCTGGAGACGTAACCAGAAGTTTGGGCCAGGAACTATGTAACAGCTTACAATATACGTACCGTGTTTGAGCTTAAATGCATTGTCTTGCTGAGCACAAGTAGACCAGCTGGTAATTAAGACCTGGAAACGTAACCAGAATATTGGGTCAGGAACTATGTAACGGCTTACCTTAGATGCATCGTGTGTGAGCTCAAATGCATTGTCTTGGTGAGCACTCGTAGACCGGCTGGTGACAAAGATCTGGAGACGTAATCAGAAGTTTGGCCCAGCAACTATGTAACAGCTTACACTATACGTACCGTGTTTGAGCTTAAATGCATTGTCTTGCTGAGCACAAGTAGACCAGCTGGTAATAGTGGTAATTAAGACCTGGAAACGTAACCAGAATATTGGGTCAGGAACTATGTAACGGCTTACCTTAGATGCACCGTGTTTGAGCTCAAATGCATTGTCTTGGTGAGCACTCGTAGACCGGGTGGTGACAAAGACCTGGATACGTAACTAGATGGCTAGGCCAGGAACTATGTAACGGCCTACACTATACGTACCATGTTTGAAATCAAATGCATTGTCTGGTTGAACACAAGTAGACTAGCTGGTAATTAAAACCTGGAGACTAAGTACCGGTTTACACTATACTTACCGTGTTTGAGAACTTGGCAAAAGCTTGGGAAGCTTAAAAGTAATGTTACGCATTTATAATGTTGAAGTAAGTATTGCTATGAGTAGTGATGTACCATAGTAGGTTCGGAACCACTATGTTATTATTACGAAATCCCTCTATATGGGTAAAAAAAAATCATGGCACGTTGATTTGCTGTATTTTTTGTAGGTTGAAGCCAGTTTGCTAATCATGGTTTGTCATTGTCTACGTGGGTGGTGACAACTATAGATTAACAACGACCATAAACATATTGTCATGTTATAAATTGAAATAGACGTCATAAAACTAAAGAAAAAAATCAACAACATCGGAAGCTTAAGCCGAGGATCGAACTCTGATCCACAGCTTACGCGGGAACAAGGCCGCCTGGCCCCATCGAATGCTGGCGAGTTTTTTTTCTGATTTCCATAACTCCGAATCTCCAAAATTACGAAGTTACCGAACCACCGTAATTCCGAAAGAATATTATGTTTTCGGAATTTTGAATTCGGATAAATTATTTTCGGAATATAAAAAATTGGATTTTTTTGTATTCGTTCAAGTCGCTATCGGATTTTTAATATTGAGAATGTGAAATACGGAAATTTGATGTATAGGATTTATAAAAATTCAGAATTATAAAAATTGGGATTATGAAAATCGGAAAAAAATATTTCGGAATATTTAAGTGTTTTGTTCTATATGCACTTATAATATAAAAATAAAAAGAAATAGAAATTAACGTGGAAATAACGATCATTAACAATTTCCTGACTAATGTGATGAGAAATGTTGTGTTTCACTTCGTAGTAAAGTTTGTCTAACTCTCATACCTTAAAACCAAGATTCTCAAGATTTAAATTTTTAAAGCTTTCGCTTGGTCGGGTCGGGTCTCAATTCTCAATATTAACACGAGAGCTTGACAACAACTTTGCGCATTTGTACAGTCAAATCTAATAACAACTATAAAAATGTACTACCAGAAATATATTATTATACGTACACAATCTTATTTTCTCAATATTAAGGTAGTGTATACATATTTTTGGCGCTTCATTAGAATTGATACCATCGAACGTTAACGTGAAATGAAAACTATTATTAATAGAAACTCAGTACTAAAATAGCAACAAAATAAGTAGGTATTATTAAGGAAAGTTGATTATTATTATCAAAGGAAATAAGTACATAGGAAAATAATTTTAATTACATAGTTAGTACTAAATTCAGTTAGTACAAGACTACAAGTATCAAAGTTATAAACTGCAAACTCAATTTTACGCAAAATACTGTAAACAATGATTACTAATCAAAGTAACGTAAGTTTATCTGATTTAAGTATCAAGGTAAAATGCACAGCTTGAGCGCGCTATAGTATACCCGTCGCACGCGCGGCGCTCGTCGATGTCTAGCATTGCGCGCGTCTGGTCACGTGGTCGATGCGGAGAAATACCTAAACTTGGGAAGCGCGCTAGGGCGAGAACGCTCTCTTAAGAAAATTAACTTGAGAATAATAAACACAGAACTTTTATTATTTTGTTTTTATAAGTAATACTTCTTTATTACAGTAGGCTCAGTTTATACATAGAACCAACTTACCCTAAGTTGGTTCTATGTTAAAATCGTGACAAGGGCTTCTAATCACGATTTTTTGAATTCAAGACAAATAGCTACACGTTTTAGCTACATTTTAGATGAGATAAAAATTACCGGAAGTCAAGAAGTATCAAGTCTTCTGATGGACCAAACATCAAAGTTAATTTGTAATAAGTGACAGCCTAAACTTAAAACTTAATAGTTTTAGAAAAGCTTTGCAGTGTAATAAAAATGAAAAAATTAATTAAGATGGCGCTAAATGTCTGTTTGGTTCTGTTTGTTTTGGGTTTTTTGTTTTAAAAGATTCTTTATTTTTTGCAATTGTATACGGGTAGGGTACACAAATAACTCAGTTTTAACTCTGTAGTACCAAAATTAAAAACGATGTTTAATGTTTTCTTAAGGAAACTGTAAGTCTTGTTTTAAGTAATGGCTCCAGTGTTATATATAACTATAAAAGACTGTTTGTTTCTTAATTAAATAAATTAAAAAAAAATTAAATAAAATCTTAACTCGTGGTTCTTCATCAAAACGACTGTTCCAGCTGTCTATTAAACAATTTTTCTTACAAAAATTATAATTATTATGGTTGAACTACGGGTATTTTCAAAAATAGGGCACCATTTCTTTTTTTTGGAAAATATAGGAAGTTTTGGGTTTTCTATAACTAGAATCACGAGCACTATTGATTTAAACAAAGAAAAAGAGTTCATACATTTCGTATGGGCCGTTACAAAACTGACCATTTTTTTTGTATGGAAAATCGAGCAACAATTTCGTTGAAAAAGGTGCACTTTTTTCTGAAAATGCCCCTACCCCTAATGTGAACTATTCAAGACTCGGATGAAGTCAGCGGTGACGATGATAATTGTATCAGAAATTGAAATCTGAAACTGCAAACAACGTGCAATATCTACAGAGTATTATATATTTTTATAGTAATATGATATCTGTTAAAAGTTCAGAAATTGCCCACTGAAAAACATCTTACTATTTAAAACGTGTAGGTACCTAACAGAAGATTCTGTTGATGCTGAAAGAAGTTACACTGAAACTCATTCCGTATTTCTTCCTTTTATATTTTATTTATTCTAAGACAATCGACTTAACAATCTTCCAGTCCTGTACTTAACTTGATCCTCATGTTAAATCGTAATAATGTACAGGATCCCAAGCTGGTGATACGGGAAAGCCTCCTCACTATTGAAATTACGAACCTTTTGATTTGAATAGCTACGCGTAAGAACCTAGAGAAGTATCGCTTTACCTGGCGAGAATCAGAGGATTTTCAAACTTTATTCAATGGGTTATATTAATTCGATGGAGGCAGACTGCGATGTTTTTTGGCTGTGCTGGACATCGGCTATGTCATGAGTAAGGAATAAATACATGGAATAGGTACTTCGTTTTGTTCTGCCCAGTCACATCGAGTGCTTTAAAGGATAACTGTCTTAACTCTTTAGCTGTTAAGACTGGATAAAATGCTTAATTCAAACCTCATCGCCAATTCATAGTTATACAAAAGTTATATATAAGGAAAACATATAAAAAGATGTCGTTATAGGTTGGTTTATTTTAAGAGGTTTGCCTTTAAAAGGGTAACAATATTTTAACGATGAATACTTACGGTAATAATGGTGGTATCCGAAAAACATTAAAATTACTATCCTCCAAAAAAAGACTCGAGACTTGAGAAGACTCGAGAAATTGGGCTCGAGATTTCTCGAAACTCGAGAATACAAATGGGCCGAGAAATCAGAAACCCTAATCGGGAGTCTAGTATTATGTAGGTAACAAAAGCTAACAAAATATCGGTACATGCTAATCGTCACAAAATGTTACAAACGTTTTTCTTGTAAGATTTCTGTGTATATATGTTTTTTAGCCGTTTATAATGGGTCAGGAGTGACTTGACTACTGACCCATTTTAAGGTAGAAACTGGTCCTGACTCAGGACCAGTTTCTTCAATAAGTTGTCTTCTGTTTCGGTTTTAACAGATAGAAGACAAATATGTCGTCATGTTCACAAACAAGAAATATATTTATTACCGTAAAAATTGACTTAGTTAAGTTTTATTTTTTTACTATTTACTTACCTACTTCCGCAAGAAAAGTTTCAGGTCCATCTTGTGAATGCTCTCCTAATTGCTCGTTAACATGAGTCGATTAACGAAAACAGCACACGCGTATGTTTCACCAAACCTGAGTTCCATTAGGTACTACCTGGGTTAAGCATCAGCTCCATCTTGTGAACTGCTCTCCTAATTGCTCGTTAACACGAATCGAATCATGAAAACAGCACTCGCCTATGTTGCACCAAACCTGAGTTCCACTAGGTACTGCCAGGGTTCAGCATCAGCTCCATCTTGTGAACTGCTCTCCTTATTGCTCGTTAACATGAATCGAATCATGAAAACTGCACTCGCCTATGTTGCACCAAACCTGAGTTCCATTAGGTACTACCTGGGTTTAGCATCAGCTCCATCTTGTGAACTGCTCTCCTAATTGCTCGCTAACACGAATCAAATCATGAAAACAGCACTCGCCTATGTTGCACCAAACCTGAGTTTCACTAGGTACTGCCAGGGTTCAGCATCAGCTCCTTCTTGAGAATTGTTCCCCTAATTGATCGTTAACACGAGTTGAATGAAAGAAAGAAAGAAAGAAATTATTTATTTGGTTTAAAAACATGACGAAACCAGAACTCTCGTAAGTTTTACCAAACCTGAGTTCCATAAGGTACTGCCAGGGTTCAGCATCAGCTCCATTAATTCCTTATGATCCATCATCAAAATATAATTAAAATCAAATAGGACTACCTCGAAGGCATTTCGTAACAAACAAAAGATGAATGATACAGCTGAGGCTCGCGAATTATAGAGCAGCTCCTCTTTGACATCCCTGGTCGTCATCATCAGGTTTGCTCCACCAAACTGGTAGGTTTTGTAAAGAAATGCTCGAGTTTCTTAAGAAAATACCCAAATTACTATGCATGTGCCTTTCAAATTTAAAGAGTTCCCTCAATTCCTCATGGATCCCATCATCTGAAATAGATTTTGCTAAAAACGGGACCAACCTGGAACCATCTACTTTAAGAAACCAAAAAAAAAATCTAATCGGTTCAGTAATGACGGAGTTCTGAGGTAACATCCATAAAAATAGTAGATTACATACCAAGGCCGTGTAAGTGGGAAATACCTCGGACTTCATGTATTTGTCGGCCGAGTCGAAGCCGAGGTCGACTAACATGTGATCCGAGGCTTTCCCATTTACATGCCGAGGTTTGTATACTATTTTTCAGCCCGACGGAGCCGGCAGGGGGCAATTTAGTTTTGCGTAAAGTGCCGCTTACCGACCGGAGGGCTGAAAAAGTAATAATAAAAATTCAGACGAATTGAGAACCTCTTCCTTTAGGAATTTTGAAGTCGGTTGAAAAATAATAAAGTGTTTCGGCTTTCATATTCAATTTGAAAATTTCCTCGATAGCTTCTCTTTTAAACTGCATTAAAGATAAAAGTTATCTGAACAAATCGCGGGTAAAGGTACTACTTTGTTGGTTGTTAATAAGGGCGCAAATGCCATAAAGATTCAATTGGAATCTAACCTCATGTTCTTAAATTTAGTAAAAGGTAATATTTTGTAATATAATATTTAATTACTAATTAAGTTTAGTAAAATATACCACTAATTTGTTGATGAGGTATTTTAGAATCATTATGGCATAAGCAACTTATCAACAATCAACAAAGTGGTATCGTTACCCGAAAAACGTCACGTATAAGCAATACTAATGTATAGTATTCTTAAATTAATAAAGCCTTCCTGTCCGTTCATTTTGGTTTTAATTTATTTTTCTTCCTGCTGAAGTGAAAAGTTCTATGTTCAACTCGAGACCAAAGTTATTTGCATCACGTGCCTTTGAGTCCTTCACTACGCTCAAGATTCTGAATTAGAATCTTTCACTTGTTCAGAATACGAACTTGGCTCTCTTGTTGTACAAATAATTGCAGTCATAAGGGAACGTGGAATCCCAAAAGGACTAACGGAAGCGGAAGTCTCTTTCCAGCAAATGGGGTTATCTATGATGAAACTTCTGCTTGTCCTTGTAACTTGTAGATTTGTAAATTCTATTAATTCGATTTATATACAGTTCTAATGAGTCATTTTACTTTTATCCTATCCTTTTTACAGGTTATGTATGGTCGGCACAACATGTTTTCCTCTTCCATTCTCCATTCTCTACTATCCCTCGTCATAGCACTCATCCCTTCCTTCTCATTTCCTCTTTCACATAATAACCCATTGTTTTTAGGCCTATCAATCGCTCCCCACAAAAAAAAATGTTAGGGATTAATGTGAAGGGACCAGTAACACTTTTTTGCATTTATGACTTTCATTCCCTCTCATTGCGTGCCCATACCATGCCAACCTATCACTCCTCTTCTTTTTGTCGCTGGTTCTACTTTCCCTGGCTGGCTGGAATTACTCCCTATACTCATTCTTAATCCTGGTCCATTCTCGTCACTACACACATCCATTTCAACATTCTCATTTCCGGTGCGTGTACTCGTCTTACATTCATCACTTTCTTCGCCCAGCACTGGCACCGGTAACACGCACGCTCTGGGCCCAATTTCACCACGGCGACAGGTGCGACAATTGTCAGCATCATTATTACTGGTATTACAGGCGTCTATGGGCTACGGACGCCGCTTACTATTGTGCGGGCTGTATGCTTGTTTGCCGCCAACGTGTTATTTATAAATAAAAACATCATTATTACCATTAAAAACGAATACTTTTGTGAAGAGCTCTTGACATATGTCGCAAGAAACACTACATATGTCACGAAACTCCGACAGAGGATCATTCTCATGTCAAAAACTACCGACAATTGTTTTAAAATACTAATAGATCTCGTGACAATTGTAAAAAATTCTTCACCAATAAATTTCTATTTATTGACGATACTTTACAATTTTATTAAAATTACCGATGTGGTGGCAAACAAGCACACAACCCGCGCGATGGTGAGCGGTTTCCGTAGCCTGTGGACGCCTTTAACGCCAGTAATTCAGTTATTTTAGGAATTGTCACACTTGTCAGCGTGGTGAAATTGGGGCCTGGAACGATCCACAATCCAATAGGTTACCTACACACTCGATATTCATCACGACCCAGTGTCGTGGTACCAAATTGTGCGTGTAACTCGTGCCATTCTGTCTGATCCATACATTACGAGTATACTTACCGTGCCTCTACATGCTCGGGCTCTCGGCCGAATGTATCGGGCATGTTAGTACACGATCATTCGAGACAGACTATATAGAGAAAATTTAAACCAGACCAGAGAGTTTAAGTACTTTTTCAGGTAGTTTGGTTGAGTTAAAAGGTGTCTTAAATAATTTCACTTCGGGTGAAGCTATTTAAAAAGTGTCTTAAATAGTTTCAATAACCAAAGCTATTTAAAACACCGTTTAACTCACCGAAACTAGTCTGTCTCGAATGAGCGTGTACTAGGGTGCATTCGCCCGCGGGCCCGCGGCCGAATCATTCGGCCGAGAGCCCGAGCATGTAGAGGCACCATTAGCACCTACTATATTTGCATTAGCAACTGTTGATCCCGAGCAACATTGCTTGCTACTCAGTTGTACAGTGCTTGAAGTGCAAGACGTAACGTGTAGTCAGTTCCGAGAATTTGAGGGTTGGAGGTAAACATGAGATCGGGCCGCGATTTTACGAATGCTATACTATTTCAGTCACAAGCCAAACTCAAATAGATGAGCTTTTGTATATGCAAATTAGTCCACGAAACCTAGTCTATTTCAGTAAAGATTCTCACTGAAATGGTATAGGTTTCGCTTAGACATTTTTCAAGACAATGTCCGAGCAAAACCTAGACGATTATAGTCCTATCCGCCATATTTGGGTTACGTTGGACAGTAATAATAGGTGAGCAGTTTTGTTCTTGCATATTGCTTGCACACTTGCGCTTACTTGCATTGCATCTAACCCATTTCAAGCAATACAAAGTTTAAGGCAGAGTTATTGTATCCTAATAAACATTTTTGGATTTTCAAAATATGTCAAACTAATTTTGTGAACCATGAGCATAAAATAAATTTGTAACTCAAGATTTTAAAATATGTATGTTCTGACCCGCGTCACGTGGCCCAAGTTAGCTTTTGATTTGACACTTAAAAACTCAGGCGATCAAAAACAAATGTCATGATGATACGAGTCATACAAGTGTTAGCTGTTTTCAGCGAAAAAAACTCATATTGTTTTAATATGTCGAATAAGATGGAAGCTGGATTTACGAAAGTTTGTTTACCAAAGGTCTTATTTCATATAAGTATATGCTAGCATATATTTTTGCTAACATTATTTCAACGAGCACTTAATCACAATAACTGAAATAGGTATAAATAAAAAATAAAAAAATAAAATTCATTTATTTCGGAAGACCACGTTCCATAGAAATATTGCTATCATTAATCTACCTATTACTACAGTTAAAATTACAATGAAAATTATAAAAATTTAAATTAAAATTGATTACATAATATTAAAAATCAAATGTCATGAGAATTAAAATTTGAAAATTTAAAACATAAAATAAAATACCAAAATAAATTAAATTAACAATTAAATTATTAAAATTTTAAATAAAATATTATTACAAAGTTACAAATATTTACATTTTATTAAAAATAGAATTGGGACTTACATGTAGGGAGGACCAGCGCCGTAGTAGGCCACTGTCCCACCTGTTCCCCACGACGGCCAGGAGGCTGTTGGGGCTGCCACGCACTCTGCAGAGCGCCGCGGCGCAACGTTTGCGGAGCGTGGCGTGGAAACCGTCCACGCCAGCGTCCGCAAACATCCCAGACGCACTGCAGTACCGCGGCAGTCCCAACAGCACCCTGAATGCAATATAATAAGCATTAACTCTTACACTCGGTATTAAAAGAAAAAATATTTTTTTTTTTTTTTTTTTTTTTATCTTTATTTTTCAATTTAGGCACATTACAATGCACTTATGAACGTCAAAAAAAAAAGCTACTACCGGTTCTATCCCTACACCACAGCCCGAGAAGATTATTACCGGCAAGAAACTCGGCGGGACTTATTTTTTCAAAAGAAATTACAAAAGTAGTAAAACTATTTACAATATGTGGTTCTACAAGAAACCATATCAAAAGAAAATAGTGAAACAGAAAGACAAAAAAAAAGAAAAAACAAAATAAAACAAAATTAAACGGTTTTACACGATATACACAACATTTGATATGATTTCTTTCGTGAACTGTGTCCTTCACTCTATAAGCAGTACATTCAATTTAATTTTTTGCTGATTTCCTTAGTTTCTGGTATGGGCCATGCATGTTTGTCTGTTAAATAGTCCTCTACTGTGTAATAAGCCTTCGACATCAAAGATTTTTTCAAATAATTCTTAAGAGCGGGAAGGGGCAATTGCAATGCTTCATCCGGTAACTTGTTATAGAAATGAATACATTGTCCATAAAATGACTTATATACTTTACGGACACGACACTTTCTGATAGCTAGCTTATTTTTGTTTCTAGTGTTATAGCTAGAGATATCAGAAATTCTATTGAATGAATCTAAGTTTCTAATAACATGAATTATATTATCATAGATATATTGGGATGCTACAGTTAAAATATTAATTTCTTTAAATAGCTCCCTAACTGATGCACGTTTACCTAACTTATATATAAAACGAATGGCTCTCTTTTGTAAAACAAATATAGTCTGTATGTCAGCTGCCTTGCCCCAAACCAGAATACCGTATGACATTACACTATGAAAATAACTATGATAAACTAGGCGAGCTGTCTCAACATTAGTTAGTTGTCTGATTTTCCTAACGGCGTAAGCAGCCGAACTTAATCTATTTGCGAGTGTTGTTATATGCGGACTCCATTGTAGATTTTTGTCCAACGTTAAACCTAGGAACAATGCTTTATCAACTATCTCTAAACATTCACCATTTAAAAGTATTCTAGTATCCACTGGTTTAACATTCGGCAAAGCAAATCTAATACATTTAGTTTTCTTAGCATTAAGTAGCAGATTATTAATAGTAAACCAGTTAAGTACATCAACTAGTGTGCTATTAATTACACTATAATCGGTAGATTTCCGGTCAACCTTAAATATTAATGATGTATCGTCTGCAAAAAGCACTATATCACAACGGTTCTCTACGACACTTGGTAAATCATTTATATAAACTAAAAACAGGAATGGGCCCAAAATAGAACCCTGTGGCACTCCTAGTTTAACTACGGCGCCGCTAGACTGTGATTTATTTACAACAACAGTTTGTGTTCTATTGCTAAGATATGAGGACATTAAGTTTAAAGCATTCTCTGACAGACCATAATGTTCTAATTTCAAAATGAGCGTTCCATGATCTACGCAATCAAAAGCTTTAGAAAGATCACAAAATATACCAATTGCATCACAAGAACTTTCCCAAATATTGTAAATATATTTTATGAGTATTGAAGCAGCATCTGTCGTGGAACGTCCCCTTGTGAAACCAAACTGATGGCTTGTAAGCAATCTATGTCTGTTGAAGTGCCCTTGTAAATCATTTAACATTAACTTTTCAAAAACTTTACTTAGTACAGGGAGTATCGATATAGGACGGAAATTAGTCATATCACTCGAATCACCCGATTTAAAAAGAGGTATGACTTTACTATATTTCATAAGATCTGGAAAGACTCCTTGTAAAATTGCATTATTATAAATTACGGCTAAGTACGGTGCTATTACATCTATGACATGACAGATGACTCTAACTGACGTTCCCCATAAATCTTCTGTTTTTTTTAAATTGAGTGATTTGAATGTCTTTACAATGTTTTCTGAGTCTACTTGACAAAAATTAAAGTTAATATTACATTTCTTAATATTATCGCTAAGTAAAGAATGAGCTCGAGTCGAAGATGACTGTAGACATTCTGTGGTTTTTATCGCTATATTAGAAAAGTAATCTTCGAATGCCGAGGCAACATCGTTATTGGACATAATATGTTGTTTATCCGAGACAATATTGACTTGACAATAATATGAATAATATATTAATGAATACATAAGAATAATATTTCACTATCTCTATTTTGCTTTTAAATTCGACAACGCCAATGTTCTGTATTAAAAGATACCTTGATTTGGTGCAACTGGAATATATTGTGCTTGCGATGGGTTCATACTTACGCGGTTACACTAAACTCATGTATTGGAAGGTACCGCAAATTGACAAAACTCAAACGCGCTGCGATCGTTAAGCTTATTGTAGTAACTAGAGATACAGGATTACGCATAAATCGATACTTAATTAAAATCAGAGTTACAGAAGTTTGGCATATCGATTATTTGCAAAGTTTAAATGGAAAACATTTTTTTTTTCAATGTATATATACAAAGGCACGCTATTCTGAATCGAATAAACCCAGCTGCTGTATCTCAAGATACGTGAGTTTGGCTTAACACGGCCTGTCGTACTTAATAACATCTAAGTAACTAAATTCGAAAGTCGAGACTTTGCCGAATGAAATCAACAAAACTATTAAGTACCCCGCTAAATAAAAAATCCCATCATATAATATTATAAATGCGAAAGTAGCTCTTTCTGTCTGTCTGTCTCGCTTTCACGCTAAAACAACTTATTATAGGGTAGGGGAACCAATAAATGAACGATTAAGCGACTTACCTCACTTTGGTATTTTTTTTACGTATGTTATAACCAATTTTCACTAAGATTTATTTTTTTATGCTATACTACATATAGTCAAGTTTAGATTAAACTATTCCAAACCCTCTTTAAACTATCCAATACTTTTATAAAAATGATTCTGTTCCAAAATGGTCCATTTTCCCCAGAACATGAACAAAGTGCCCTAACTCTGAACATTTTTACCCCGAAAGATGAACCAGTAGAAATGCAAAAGGGAGTACCCTAATTATGAACAGCTGGGCACCAATAGATGAACAGTAGTATAGAAAGACGAATACATTTAGTTCGTTCAAGTTTTGGGCACGATGTTGATGATATGAACTAAGAAAAGTAACACAATCGTTCATGTATTGGAATGCAGCCCAATAGATGAACTAGTAAATTCTCTTAGTTCATGTTTTAGGTATAGTTTAATCCAGTGAACAGTCCCGTTTCCATACTAAAATATGCCCTGTAATAATTGAGTTAAACAAGGAAAGTTCCGTTCATCTTTTAGTCAAAAAATCAAGGAACAGCAAACTAGAAATTTAAGATATAAATGGAGTGTCTACCGTTACCGTTAGGATTTTCATAAGTATTTAAAAAAACTAACATTTACCCAAAAGTTGAACGCTGTTCAGCTATTGGATAATTCACATAATATTGGAACCATAACTTGAACAGTTAATATTTAATAAAATAAGTTAAATTATGACTTTATTAATAACGTAAAGGGTAGCGGGATTAGTCTAGAATCGTTACCAAGCAAAAGCATGTCAGTAGAAACATTATTCAATTTTATACGAATTTATTTCCTTAAATTTTGAAGCGCCATTCTTAATAAGAATTCCATACAAACGGCGATTTCGGCGCGAGGCATATTTTGGGTGAGCTCTCACAACCACATACACTGATCTATTATTTAAAAGTTTAAAGGTCTATGAAGGGAAAATGTTAAAGTTTTAGTAAAAAATATTCCTAAGGTTGTAAAGTACGTCAGGATTTAATTATTGGGATTTTTAGGAGCAACGTTCATCTATTGGGGGTTGTTCATCTTTTGGGTCCTCTACCCTATTTTATTGCAAGCCTATACTCTCCCACTGCTGGGCAAAGGCCTCCCCCACCTTCTCCACTCCTCTCGATCGAGAGCAGTCTCTGGCCATAGTTGCAAAAAGGAGTCCAACTCGATCGTCATCAACCGGTTTTCCACCACCGACCACCTTCATGCCCTTAATCAAATTATTGAAGAATGTCACGAACACAAACTTCCACTCTATCTCGCATTCGTCGACTATTAAAAAGCATTTGATAGCCTCAAACATAAGTCCATTTTTACAGCTCTGCAAAACCAAGGTATAAACCAAAACTATGTTAATTTGATATCCATCCTATACCGTAATAGCCCAGCCACAATAAAATTACAGTCTTCTGGTCCATCGTTCGATATTCAGAAAGGAGTCAAGCAAAACTACTGAATCGATTTAAATTAAATTTGGTAAACAGATAGTCTCAAACCTGAGAAAGGACATAGGCTACTTTTAATTGCGAAAAAAGGCTGTAAGCGGTTAAAAAGGGGGATGCAATGTTGTATGCAAGTATCGTTGTATATTAATTAGTCATTTTGGAAACGGTGTTTAGTAAGCTACATGAGTGCTAATCCTAGAATTGAAAAAAAATCGTGGACGTAATCGTTTCATACACCCAAAGCACACTCGTGAATTTTTAAAACTTTAATCTATAATCAGCCCGCATACTTTGAATTTTTTTCTACAAAAGGTTTCAATAACTTACTTTTCACTAATTTAAGTGTACAAAAAAAAACAAAAAGAAAGAAACAAGTTAGTAGTTAGTTATATAATTTAAACTTTAATATAAGTTAGTAGTTATTGGGATTTGAACCTGGGTTCTAAGATCTAACCAGCCGCGCACTTAATAAGCAAACCATCTACGACGGAGCTGTGTTAAGTTTAGTAAAGGACCTTTTACAATGTAATATCATTTACTTTGTATGAATTAGGAAAAAAATATTTTTTTCAATTTCGACTAAAAGCGATATACCAAGCAGCTTCTATTAACCTAAAACAGCAACCTGTCGCATTGAACGAATTTGCAGTATGTTTTGGAGGTAACAATCTTGAGACATGACGTACCTATTCGTTGCATCATTACTGTGTCCTTACCATGAGCTTTACGTAACTAGTATACCGACAACAAATATATACGGTTAAACCCATGGTAAGCACAGAGCAAGATGCGCTGATAGTGAGTGACGCAGATGCGAGTACAGTGTACTAAATTATACTACAGTATATTTAAACTCGTGGCAAATGCACCATATATATTGTGTTTCAAAACGCCCTTCGCAAAGTAAGAATATACTAAAGAGGTACCTATGTAGTTACTAAGATTGTATGAATTGGTATTTAAACTGATTGTAGTCATATGTCGACTAAACGACTGACTATTCAGTGTACCTACTCCGCCTACTCACAATATATTTAGATACCTGTGTTTTAAGTAGGTAATCACTACCTACTTTATATGAAACTTAAACAAAAGCAGTAAAGGATTTCATTTAAACTTTTCAATCACATTGATTACTAAAATAGTTTACACTATATAGTTAAGGAATTTGCATGAACAATGGCTAATGACTACAATCGGAGTCTCTAGCAAAATGTCGTAACGTAACCATAACAAACTAGCATTTGTTGCTAAAATGTCAGTATAAATTCAGTTAAAAAGTCTATACGATTTCAGTCAGTTAATGGACCGAAATAGATTAGGTTTTTTTCAAGTTTTGTCCCCAAAAACCCTCAACCATTTCAGTTCACGTTTGAACTGAAATAGTATAGCATTCGTAAAATCGCGATCGGGCCCATTTTCAACCGACTTCAATATTTCAAAAGGAGGAGGTTCTCAATTCGACTGAATTTTTTTTTTTATTTTTTTTTTTAATGGATGTTCACTCATAACTCCGTCATTACTGAACCGATTTAATTTTTTTTTTTGTTTTCTAAAAGTAGACGGTTCCTGGTTGGTCCCATTTTTTTCAAAATCCATTTCTGATGATGGGATCCATGAGGAACTGAGGGAACTCCTCAAATTTGAAAGGCACATGCATGCTGATTTGGGTGATTTCTTAAGAAACTCGAGCATTTCTTTACGAAAATCATCAATTTGGTGGAGTGGACCTGATGATGAAGACCAGGGATGGCAAAGTGGAACTGCTTCGTAATTCTCAGGACTATGATCCGATTTTAAAAAATATTTTTTTGTCTGTATATAGATGGTTTCAGGATTGTCCCGTTTTTTTCAAAATCAATTTCTGATGATGGGATCCATGAGGAACTGAGGGAACTCCTCAAATTTGAAAGGCACATGCATGATGATTTGGGTAGTTTCTTAAGACACTCGAGCATTTCTTTACGAACATCATCAATTTGGTGGAGTGGACCTGATGATGAAGACCAGGGATGTCAAAGTGGAACTGCTTGGTAATTCCCAGGACTATCGTCCGATTTTAAAAAATATTTTTTTTTTCTGAAAATAGATGGTTCCAGATTTGTTCCGTTTTTTTCAAAATCAATTTCTGATGATGGGATCCATGAGGAACTGAGGGAACTCCTCAAATTTGAAAGGCACATGCATGATGATTTGGGTAGTTTCTTAAGACACTCGAGCATTTCTTTACGAACATCATCAATTTGGTGGAGTGGACCTGATGATGAAGACCAGGGATGGCAAAGTGGAACTGCTTGTTAATTCCCAGCTCTATCATCCGATTTGAGACATTCATCTTTTCTTTGTAAAGAAATACCTTCAAGATAGTCCTATTTGATTATAGTTCTATTTTGATGATGGGCTTCATGAGGGATTGAGAGAACTCCTCAAATTTTAACGGCACATGCATTCTGATTTGAGAGTTTCCTTAAGTAACTAAAACAGTGTTTTGGCGGAGCCAAAATTTTGATGAACTTGATCTGATGATGAAGACCAGGGATCGCAAAGTGGAACTGGTTAATAAACCTAGCTCTACTTATTATCCTAGTTGTGACATTCATCTTTTTGATTTGATTTATATTCTGATGATGGAGTTCTAGAAGAATTCAGAGAACTCTTCAAATTTGAACGGCAGGTTAATTGTGATTAGAGGGTGTTCATAATTAGCTTAGGCATTTTCTTACTGTGGCCATCATTTTGCTGGAGTGGACCTGATGTTGATAATCAGGGATGGCATAATGAATATGCTCGTTAATTTACAGTCTGTCATCCAATTTAACACATTGTTATTTTGTTTGTTTAAAGGTCTACAAGGGAGTTCCGTTTGATTATACTTCAAATGTAATGATGGAAGCCCTAGGACATTAAGAAAGCTCCTCAATTTTCAATCGTACACGTGCGGTGTATTGGATATTTGTGAAGTAAACTGGCTAACTCAAACAAATTCTTAATTTCACTTTTACCGGGAACCAAATGAAGTCGGTTTTTTTTTCTTAAAAATTATTGAGATTCGAACGCTCGAATATTTCATTCGAATGTGAATAAAAACGAACTAGAAAGAAAGTCCACACTAGCCTTTCGAGAGATAATTCCAGTGACCCAAAAATACGAACTATGGTATCATGCTAATATAATCGTGACAAATTTTCACGTGAGATTATTTTCGATCACTTGTTTTTGTATTCGAGCGTTCGAATCTCAAAAATCGGTCCCCAGGTTCGTATTCATGCCTCGATATTCGCGCGTGTAGGAGGGCTGGACAAGAGGCTATACGTTACCTCCTTTATTTCAAATAGGTATAATAGGCCAGATGCCTTTGCCTCACATGTCATATCCTGTCAAGCGACTGCCTGACACAGTATGTCGATGTTGCACTCCCACAGAGTGGGGCGTATATTTCATTGTGGCAATTTAGGAAAATCTCCCCAGAATTAGAATCTTGTATAAGTACCCAGGAGACGGATAGAAAGTCTTTTTTAGTCGCACCAGTTTTTTTTATGGGTTAGTCCACCTAGTTATACTACTAGTTATACGATATAACAAAATGAACAAAAAAAATCCTAATAGTTATACTGAGCAGTATAACTAAACGGACTTGATTATTTTGGATCGGGTACGTCCATTTAGTTATATTCGTAAATAAACTATTATAATTTTTGGATGTGTCACTTTTTCACACATTTTATTTCAATTTAAAATAATAACATCTAGTTAATCCCTTTGGGTCCACAGTGTCCACTGTATCAAAATGCCAACTGTGTCAAGGTGCCCACTGTATCAAAATGTCTACTGTACCAGAGTGCCCACTGTATCAGTACGTCCACCGTTTCAGGGCCTATACCACGAAAATCGAACGATTGCGAATTTATACCTCCGTCTCTGTCACACTCGCATATTAGAGTGACAAAGAGGTTTCCCGTCAATGCCAATTTTCGATGTTCGTGGTAGGCATGCAGAATGTTTACTTTGTCAAAATGTCCACTGTTTCAGAATGTTCACTGTATTAGAATGTCCGCTGTGTCAGAAAGTCCACTGTGTCAGAATGTTAACGGTATCAGAATGTCATCTGTATCAGGACTTATGAATTGTTGAGCCAACGAGTATTTTGTTCAGTAATCATAAATAAGGCCAATCGTGGTAGTGATTGTTTTTTTTTATGAGATAGGTAACAATCGAGCGGACGAGCCGCCTGATGGGAAACGGTCATCGCCACCCATGGACATAAGTAACATCGGAAGAGCCACTCATGCATTGTTGACCTTTGAGCCTTAAAGCCCTGAACACTCGTTTCTTGAAGAACCCCATATCATATCGCAAAGGGAACACCTCAGGAGATAGGTAGGTCGTTCCACATTTAACACGTTCTGGGTAAAAACGAGCGAGAAGCCCGTTTATTCTTGGTGTGCCATGTATCCAGGAAATGTGGGTGAAACTTATTCCTTTGGCGGGAGGTGCGATGGTAAAAACGAGACGGAGGCACCATGTCAAAGAATTCTTCAGAGCATTCCCAATTGTACAGACGATAGAACAGGCACAGAGAGCCAACATATCTCCGGAGGCCGAGTAGATAGATGTTATTATTTTAAATTTAAATAAAATGTGTGAAAAAGTGACACATCCAAAAGTTATAATAGTTTATTTACGAATATAACTAAATGGACGTAACGTACCCGATCCAAATAATCAAGTCCGTTTAGTTATACTGCTCAGTATAACTATTAGGATTTTTTTGTTCATTTTGTTATATCGTATCGTAGTAGTATAACTAGATGGACTAACCCGTTTTTATTGCGGTACGTGAAAGAAGTTTCTCGAAAGGATGTTGTATAATGAAAATACGTAGCTAATCTTTTTAGGTTTTTATAAACGCTCGGAGCATACAGGTAGGTAGGTATGCGCGGTGGGCTGCTTCCAAACCGGTCATATGAACTCCGGCTGGTTCGACCAATGAGCTTTTTGGGTTTACTTGTAAGTACTATAAATATCGTTCGATGTACAGCGATAGGCATTTTGTGAAGAAAAAACATCGTAAGAAAAGCCGACCATTACTCTTCTTTGTGGTAAAAAATTAGGTACTTAGCTACTTAGGCAGACTCAGGGGATGGGAGTACGTTGCCAAAATTTGATCAGAGATCGGGATAGTAGGTAGGTCTCTTCATGAACGGAGGAATGCAACCTTTGGAATTGGGGGGTAAATGTCTACAGGATACATGGACGTATCATAATAATGACAAGTAAAAGACAGTAATTAAAATTGCAGATTCATATGGATTGGAACGTTATTGCATATCTACGTCCACATGACGGTTGGGAATCCATTCGATGCCATATTATGGCTATAAAACATCTACCATTGGTCGCAATCATAAGGAGAGGAGCAGAAAAAGGTAGCGGATTTAGAAGAAAACACCTTTATTTATTTTTTAATTTTTATTATTTCAATTTTTTTTTTAACTTTAATATAAAAGCAAGATATCAACCAACCAGTCACCGTTTTTGACCTGAAGTGTATTTTGATAACCAAAACGGCAGTAGGCGTGGCAAACAGCCTGGATAACGTAAATGAGAGGTCATTTACCTTTAACTGTAGAAAAGTCTGCACCGTTTGGTTAGAGATACACCAAGGTCGCTATGGTAATAGTACGTGATGTGGTTTCGAGGCGTATCAAAATTGCACCGGCAGTTTCGCAAATTTCTACACACGTGACTTTCCTGCTTCAACAGTGCTCAAATTTCGATTATCGCAAGTAATGCGTACAAAAGATATTTTGATATGCTTCGATGATATAATAATGATTTAACCAGTGGGCACTTCGTCGCAAAAACAATACTCACCTGAAGATGATAGAACACAGGCCGATCGATATGACCCCAGTCCCTCCCGCAGTTCATGGAAAATAAAATTTAACGAATTAGAAATAAAATAATCGGGAAAAACTCCTAATGCTTGACCGGTGTACCTACGAATATCGTTGAATTATACTTTGTATAAGAACAAAACAAGACTGAGAATGCAAGTTTTAGGCAAGGCGCCACACCAGTTACCAGCATTGGCATCTCAGTAGGTATGGAATGGAAGCCCAGGGCCTCGTCTTAAAAAGTACGGTGACGCCTTCAATTTTATTTGATCCAAGCTGACACTAACCCCAATACTTCCACTATAGAAATAAACGAAAAAGAAACAATGGATGAACGGTAAAGTTCACATACCTACCACATCAATTTATCTGTTCGAAGTAGGTATCTCTACCTACAATAGCGTATCATCCAAAATAATGTCAGCAGCAAAACGTAGTTTCACCACTTACAGAATTACCGTTAAAAGTAAATTGAGTAGGAATAACAGTTACCGTTAAAAAAATTGGCATGGCTAATCCCATCATCAAATTCCGACAATTCTCTCGCATTATTGGGTTCAATTACATACAGAGGAAAGTTAAGGCAATATCAATTTATTAAAAATCTTATCTCCGTATGGTCAGTATAGGTTGTCCAAGGTCTGCTTATTTGTTCGGCCAGGCGGAGAATCATAATCTCTCTCCAAAAGAGCAGATTGTAGTTTGTATTCTACTGTTTCCAAATTATAATGTGTTGGTCATTTGTTTCGGCCTTTCAAATAAATTTTAAAATTCCGTGATTCTACGTGCCCAATAGATTTACCATGGTGACACCCTAGCAAACCCGCCAGCCGTGACATAACTTCGTTTCATCAGTCATCACAGTCTCCCTTTCTATCGTTCGAAGTACAGGGCAATTTACGCATGCGCCCGAAACAGAATGTTTATATTCTGGACGTTCTCGAGTTTACACGTATAACGGCTCGGGGCGCACTGTTAGGCTTGTAAGGACCGGCCGTTGCTTTGCGTCACGATGTCATGAAAAGTTTCAACGCATGCGTTGGCTGCGATGTATTTTCTATGTCCTACCGCGACACAGCTCAACGCAACGCAGCAGTTTGGCTGCTCGCTAAGCCTATATTAGACAATACTAAATGTAATCTTTTCTTCTGTAGGTTTACTTACAAAATTACATAGTCCGCGTGGTCAAATACATACAAAAAAAACTGGTTTTCTAAGCTGACCACAGGTTGGCCCGGACTAGAGTTCTATGTTAACATTTTACCTTTTCCGTTTTATACGTAATTTTTATCTAGATTTCGAAAAAGTTACACAATTTTTAACATGAGCTTTAAGCTCTTTACTTGGTTGAACCTAATTGATATTGAACCCAGTTTCGTCAGTTAGTCAATATGCCATAAACAAATCTTCTAAAAGCTATGATGTACTTCAAAACATTTTGCAAGGGGGTGAAGAACACTAAGGATAAGACAAACCTTAACCCATTCCGGGCCCATGACTCACCGGGTGGGTCATGCTTAAGCGTTTCCGCAGGGCCCGTGACCCGCATGTGGGTCATGAGTAAATTCTAATTTTAATAAAAACGAAACGTAAGATTATTTAATAATTATTGAATTATATTAGATTACAACCATATTTACAAGGTGCATTGGCAAAAAACAATATAAACACGGTTTTTTAATGAATACCGAGTCTAGAATATTCAAGTTTGGTTTACTTTAGGTATAATGTAGTAAAAATAACAAAATTTGAGATGAATTCTCGTTGCAAGCAAATAGATAAATGTACATTTAAAAAATATGAAAAATATATTTGGTTTAAAAGTTATTAGTGTGGCCCACGGTATGGGTCACCGTGGCCTGGCGCGACTTGTAAAAACTACGATTGTTTGCGTAGCAGGCTAAAATGAACTTTACTTGCCGGACTTTAAGCTTATTTCACGTCGAAATCATTTTGGTATTGTAACATTTTATTACTGATTACTGTGTGGATGGTAGTAAGCAATATTTGTATTGACCAAACCTAGTACGATATACAAAAACATAGCATACAATTTTCTTTTATGGAGGAATATCGTTCGCTGTGTTTTATAATATAAAATTGTGTTTTTATTGTTTTTGTATAGTGATTTGAGTACTAGAAAAAGCAGATTTAAATTGTTTTTATTATTTGTATTTTAGAAGTTACTATCTGTTAAGTGCTCGAATATTTACATTTATCTACTCAAACAAAGATTACAAACAAAATTACCGACCGAGTGGCGGTATTTTCTAAAATATATTTTTTATAAGCTTGAAAGCTTATCGGGTTCACTGGGACACCTGGCATAACAATGCATGATAGCTTGGCGGTTAAAACTGTCAAGGCGGGCTCATAATTCTATTTTTATAATTATCGTAACAAATAATGTCGTGTACTCAAACAAAGACCCCAAAGATAATGACCGGACGAGCGTAGGATTATCGAGCCCACTTGGTTGGGCTATAAACAATGATTGCACCCGGCGGCGTTATCTCCATACGGAGTTTTCACAAGTCTGTAGGCTTATCGGGTTCATCTGGACACCTGGGTGAACAATGTATTGTGGTTGAAACAATCTATTATTATATTAACATGATAATAAATGCAACCGAGAGGGGCTATTGTCTCTATTATCTTGTATTTCTGTTTTTTTTCACGGTAACCCAGGATGATTTCTCTTCTATTACTCGTAAATCAGTATTTTTAAATAATTGAGCAATACAACTTAGTCACGATTTATACCTACTGAAATCATAGTTAAAAAAGTTGAATAGAAACAAAAAAATGGTTAGGAAAAATGTTGCATAAAATCGCCCAGCTGGCCGGCTTCGTAAGCGGCGGTCTATTTAGCGTACGCGGCAGGCCCATGACCCACTAGGTGAGCCATGCGAAAAAGCAAAAAAAGGTTTGTATGGTGGCCCGGCGTATTGTGTTCGCTCGCCATAGCTTGGCTCCGAATGGGTTAAGAAGCTAACAAAAAGACAACTGAAGGTAGTTTTTTTTCGTGTACTCTGTCTCAGCCGCTGGTGTTACTAATGCCGCAATACCTACGCCGTGACGTCTCCGTGCTACTCCTGGTGTAAACGAATGTCGTTTTACTTAGTTACCTTCCTCTTAGAACTCTTCCAAATTGAGAGAACATCACCTGTGATTTTATTTAGGTTACGGTTCTCAGATATTTATTCTAAATAAAAAAAATAAAAAAGGAATATTTACAGATCTAAAGAAACAACCCTACAGTTTGTATTAAATTTTATTTTACATTAAATTAACCTACAGATTTAATTATATGCCTATATTTTCATTTAACAGCTAATTGAGAACTTAATACTGAGTAAAAGTCAGGAAAATAGTCTGAATCATGATTCTTTAAACTATGTCAAATAAAATTAATTGATCTCATACACCTAGCATCTACTAAAAAGGGAGTTCTTACATTATCCTAGATTGTACTTTATTACTGTAAAAAATGTAATTCTAATTTTCATTTTACATATCTATGTCCTTAAAAGTATGTCACGGTAAGTACCTAAGTACTACAATAAATAGAAGACCAACTTACAAAGATCAGTACACATTTTAAAAATATTCTAATTCATATTTCTATGAATGAGACAAGAACTCCAGCTAATTTCTAAGGTTTTCCTGACGGCTTCTCCTAGGTGGTCTCGCGTGTGGACCATGAGGTGTGTAACTAGTGCTCCGGAGCGTACTGCCTACACTAGCACGGTTAACACTGCTTTACTAGTGTACTTAGCACGAAACCTAGAGATTGAAAAAATCTTTAATGAGTCATAAGTAAACACACTAACACTAAAGGCTACCAGCATAGCATTATCATTGGAAATATTTGCATAATATGACCGCTATCTAGTCCTAAGCTTCATGTTAATGCTATGTATGGTTCAATCAAAGAGATAAGGTCCGTTATTTATCCTGAAAAACTATTTTTATCCTATTTAGACTTCGAATTTAATCAGATTTTAGTGGGGTATTGATTGTGAGTAGTATGAAGAATGATTAAGTTAATTATGAAAGTATACATACCCGAATCTAGAAGCGACCTCCTCTTCCTTGGCCACCTCCATAGTTGCCGCCGCCATAGCCACCGCTGCTGCCGCCGCCGCCACCACCACCCTGGTTCATGTTGTATGGCGTAGTGCGATTGTTACTATATTGCTGATTTCTAGTGGGGCCCCCGCTATAGCTCTGTTGGCCATAGTTGCCAAAGTCCTGATTACCACCCCAGCTACCCCCTCCTCCGCGCTGATTTCCGCCACCTCCATAACCACCACCCCCCTGGCTTCCTCCCCAACCTCCTCCCTGGTTATTATCCCAAGGATTGGAGTTATTCCAACCGCCCTGGTTGTTGCTATAGCCTCCTGGAAGATATGAAATATTGATTATAATATTGATACATTTTCTGAACTATATTCCAGATCATCACAATTTAAAACAATACACACCTCCATTGCCCCAGCTGTCATTTCTGGCTTGGCCTTGTCTGCCACCACCACCGCCTCCCCTTTGGTCAGAGCCGTCCTTAGGCAAAGCTTTCTTAACATCCAACTGCTTCCCACCAATTTTGTGAGGGACGTTCACTATAAACAAAATAAAATTATTTAGTTGTTTAATGAAAATATTCGCAACTAAGTTAAAAAATGACAATTAAACGGCTACAATGTACATTGACTTGCGTACCGGACATACCATTTAAATAAGTAGTCAGGTATAGCTTAAAATCAATGGTTAATCTCCACAATTAGAGAAGCCAGACCTAGATATAAAATCCATCCTGGGGCAAGATTGTGGATGAACAGAAAATTGCAAAAAGCAAAAACACTTACAGCAAACTTTGTCCACTGGGTCATAGTCATCAAATTCCACGAACCCAAAACCACGTTTCTTTCCAGTGGCTTTATCTGTGACAATGCTAACATTCTGTACGTTTCCGTAACTCGAGAAATACTCTCGGAGTTGTTCTTCATCATGATCATCCTTAATGCCACCGATAAACAGTTTCTTAACTGTGGCACCGGCTTCGGGATTTTTAATGTCCTGACGGGCGACCGCACGCTTAGTCTCAACCACCCTGTAGGAATATACATGATAAGACACATGATCACTTCAATAAAAACAGGAACGTTGTTAAATTAGTGTAAGTAATTAAGTATACATTAATGTTGTCGACCTCACAGAAAATGCCACGTGCACAATTTACACGAAACATTCACCAAGTGTGGTCTTGTGATTTTTGCAGCATAAAACGATACAAAAGGTAGAATAACCTTTTATATAGCTGGACTGCAATAACATAAAGACAAAAAACGTAGGTACAAACCTTCCGTCGATACGGTGGGGCCGGTTGTTTTGCGCGTCATCAACCATATGAGCTTTCGAGTAAGTAATGAACCCGAAGCCGCGAGACCGCTTTGTCTTGGGGTCCTTCATGACGACAACGTCGACTATTTCCCCCCATTTTTCAAAGTGAGACTTCAAAGACTCGTCCGAAGTGCGGTAGTTCAAACCACCGATGAAGATTTTTCGGTGGACTTCTGGCTCATCCTGAAAGTAGGACGCGCGTTCAACAAAATGGCGGACTTGGTCGGCGTGGTTTTTTATCGAACCGGGGCAGTATCGATACAAAACTACGATGTAAAACTTTCATTGTAATCCAATATTCAACTACATTAATACAAAATAAAAAGAATGGCATAAAAGTAGTAGAGGGCAAATTTTTCAACAACGGGAAATAGTCACGGTCAGATAAAAATAGATTAGATACTTACAAAACCATCATCTCCGTTTTGTTGCGGCCTCATATTTAAATTTCAATCAAATATGACGTTACAAGAAACTGTTTCTCTAAACTTTAAACTTAATTAATCAAAATACACTAACAACTTTTTCAGCGTTCCCTACACGACCACACCAGACCGACGCCACGCCAAAAAGAAAAGAAAATGGTGGCCAACGAGAGCGGTCGATCGATAGCGTTGCACCTCCACACGTCCGGCCTGCGTGGCGTGGCTCGGTGTTGCCGCTTTACCCCAAAACCATACGAATTACCCCAAAGTTCTCGGCAATGTCTTTAAATTATATTTATCTTACTTAACACCTTAATACTCTATATTTTATTAGTTCTGTTGGCATCCAAAATTTATTTATTGAACGTTTAGATAAATATAACGATGTCAATGTCACAGTCACAGAAAATTACTTAATGAACATTTTATTTCGCCACATCCATTCGGAATCAGAATAGCCACACACGCCCGGAATCAGAGTATGAATTCATAATCTTACTTCATAATATGATTTCGTAATGCACGGAATTACATACAATTTAGCTAGATCAAACTGAAAAATTAATACGTAATCGGAAAAAATCCGAATGAGTGTGATCAATAGCTAAAATGTAGGTAGTATGTTATTCCGTGTGCAATGAATTCATACTCTGATTCCGGACATGTGTGGTGACTCTTACCGTGCGTTTACATGCTCGGGCTCTCGGCCGAATGTTTCGGCCATGTTAGTACACGATGATTCGAGACAGACTATATAGAGAAAACTTAAGCCAGACCAGAGACAATTTAAGTACTTTTTCAGGTAGTTTGGTTGAGTTAAAAGGTGTCTTAAATAATTTCACTTCGGGTAAAGCTATTTAAAAAGTGTCTTAAATAGTTTCAATAACCAAAGCTATTTAAAACACCGTTTAAATCACCGAAACTACCTGAAAAAGCTTAAATTGTCTATGGTCTGGCTTAAATTTTATCTATATAGTCTGTCTCGAATGAGCGTGTACTAGGGTGGGCCGAATCATTCGGCCGAGAGCCCGAACATGTAAACGCACCATACAATAGACATTCATAGTCCAAATCCATTATGTGGTTGTGTCCGTCCTAAAAAATGTATGGAAAAAGGTGCGCTCAGAATTTAAATTATGAATTTTCATAATCAGATCAATCTGTTATCTGAGAAATTTATAATCTAAAGAATCAGGACGTGCGTGATCAGCAGCTACAGCCCCTCATTTACGACATTCCGCCGGCGCCTCCGGCACATAATAAAGTACAGTGAATGTCGTTGCCGCAACAAATTACAGTAATAAACAGTTGAGGAATGCGGCAATGCATAAAATATTAATTACTAAATATTAAAAATGACATACGAACTGGCGGCGATTTTTGAAATTCGAGTACAGTGGATGCGCTACAACGCAGCGCCGCGCACCTTTAACTATTAAGTGCGAATTGGACTGCCAGGCTGGGCCATTTGCCCACCGTGTGTCCGCTACATCCAGCCATGCCGGCGGACTGCTGTGAATGCCTAACTTAAACTGTACCTATGTAATTCCGTGCGTTATGAATTCATAATATGAATTATGATTATGAATTCCGCCTCTGATGTACCTATGTGGCGACCCTAATAATAAAAATATCTTAGTACCAATCGGGAGTAATTTAGCTTTAGTACTAGAGATGGGCCGACTAGTCGGGAACGACGACTATTCGGCACCTTTTATAGTCGGCCGACGAAAATTACCTCCAAAAAAACCTTTATGCTCCATTGTCACTCATCTGACACCTACGCTACATTATAACAAATACTTAAAACGGGATAATTACCTTCTTCTTCGTGTCGAGGTTCCCTCCTTATACTTGAGTTGCCCAATACGTGGCGGTGTTTACAGCCCTGGGCGTCGCGTCCATCAGGTCGAGCTCTGAGCAGCAATATGGGGACGCTGGGCAGGCCAACAGGTGCTTCATGGTTTGCAGCGCCGTTCCGCAGGCACATTGGGTTGAAGAGCCACGGAGCAGACCCCAGCGGGCCATGTTATGCTTACAGCGGCCAACTTGGGACCTGAGCCTATTCAGAGATTTCCAAATCGGCCACGGTTGTTTATGGCCGGGTGGTAGCAGCTCCAAGGCAGGTACGTACTGGTCCGGTGGGGCGCAGCGGGTTTGCCATAGCATGCGGCGCACATCTTCATCATAATTACCTTGAATGTTTCTTTTATAATAAAGCATGTTATTTAACCAAATTTTAGTTTTGCAATGAATATAAATCATTTTATTTATGCTTTTTGGTCTTTCTTTTCAGCATAGGCCTCCCCTAGAGACTTCCACAACTGTCGATCTTGTGCTTTTCTTATCCACGTAGCGCCTGCTACTTTAACAATATCGTCCTCCCATCTGCGGTGTTGTCTTCCTTTATTTCTTTTATATTGCCTTGGGCACCATTCTGTTATATATTTTGTCCATTTATCTTTTTTGTTCCGTTATCATATGGCCTGCCCAGTTCCACTTAAGCTTTTTAATACAATGTGTTAAATCTCTAGTTTTGGTCTGTTTCCTAATTGTTTTTAATTTTATTTTGTCTCTAAGTTTTATGTTAAGCATACTACGTTCAATATTGTGTTAGCAGACGTCTAGTTTATGTATATTATGTTTTACCAGACTCCACGTCTGGCACCCATTTGTCATGCTGGGGAGTATACAGGTATCAAACTGTTTTGATTTTGCTTTAATTGGTATGACGGGGTTCTTCATTACTTCTTTGAAAGACCAGTATGCACGCAATGCTGATTCTATTTTCTACTTCTTTTGTTGTAAGGTCCTTTGGAGAAATTATTTGTCCCAGGTAGGTGTATTCAACTATTCATCCACATACTCAATTTTATTGTCTCTTACTATAATGAGCGTTTTTTCGTGGTTTGTCATCACTTTCGTTTTTGCCATGTTCATCTGCAGTCATGGGACTGTATCACTTTCGCATACCAGTTCCTCAAGCATGTTGTTTAGATCTTTGGGGTTGCTGTTAATTAATATCAGGTCGTCTGCAAATCTCAAATGATCCAGTGGAACTCCGTTTATATTCAATCTATAGTGTCGCCAATGTAGGTTTCTAAATATTTGTTCCAAGACCGCCGAAAACCGAACCGCTGGTGGGTCCCCTTGCCGGACTCCTCTTTTAACTGGGAAATATGTTCCCACTCTTTCTGTCCGTATCTTTGCTGTCATGTTCAGGTATATCTTGCTGATTATATGAATATACTTGTTGTGAACTCCTTGTGAGGCCAATGTCTCCCAGATTTTTGTGTGTTTGAGGGAATTAAATGCCTTATTATAGATACGAAGGCTAAGTAGTAAGTTATCCCATATTCTTGGCTTTTTTGAATAATTTATTTTATGGTGTGGATGTGATCTAAGGTCGAAAAGTTACTTCGGAACCCGGCTTGCTCCTTAGGCTGGTTCTCCTCTAAAATCATAGTCATGCGATCTAACAGTATTTTAGAAAATGTATTGTACATACATATTTGACATCTAGCTAATAGCTCTGTAGTTGGTAATATCATTTTTTCTCCCCTTTTTGTGTAGCAAAATTATAGTAGATGAGGTCCACTGGTGCGGAATTGATTCTGTGGTGAGTATTTTGTTATAGATGTCTGTGAATGTATCTGTGATTGTTTCGTATGTTCCCAATAAGAGTTCGTTCGAGATCCCGTCTTCTACTGGTGATTTATTTTTCTTTTGTGACTTTATGGCCTTTATAACTTCTTCTTTCATAATACTTGGGATTTCTTCCATCTCGTGGTTCATTCCCATTGTGGTTGTTTCCGTGTTGTCGTCGTTAATAATTCGCAATAATAGTCTATAGCTGCTTTCAGGATATCATTTCTTTTTGCCTTTTTCTTTAAGTTTTTGTGGTGCCTAATACTGTCAATCCATGTCAGGGGTTCTCTTAGTTCGTTCCATGCTTGTTTTATTCCTCAAGAATTTTCAATGTAGTCACTAACTGAGGCGTGAAAATCCCGGCTCAAGGTTTGCCAAAGGACAATGGAGCGGAGTATCCTAGGTGTTCGTAGACGTGACAGAGTGAGGAACACAGAGCTGCGCTCAAAACCCAAATCATCGATGTTGGGATGAAGACCGCCAGGCTAAAGTGGAACTGGGCTGGACACGTCTGCCGGATGAATGGGGACAGATGGGCCAAAATAACCACTGGCTGGCATCCCCGGTATACTCGTGGCAGAGGCAGACCGAGAAAGAGATGGCGGGACGACTTGGATGCGATTCGGCGGGATTAGTGGGATCTTGCCCAGCACAGGGAGGATTGGATAAGGAGAGGGGAGGCCTTTGCCCAGTGGGACAGAAAAACAGGCTATTGAAAAAAATAAATGTATCTGTCCTAGTTTTATTTCTGTTTTCTTATTTGTAATTTTATTTCTTTGCTTTGTCAGGTTATATGATGTTTATTTTTCTTCCTATCGGCAAACAAAATTGATCTCTGTTTGATTAACTCTCTTGCTATCGCTCCGAGTTCATCTTTTATCCTATTTGTAGATCCGGTCGTTGTTTCTATTTCCACTTGGAGACACCCAGGTCCATTTCCTATTAGGCTTTCTGTTAAAGTATGTGTTCATGACGTGGAGATTGTTTTCCAGTGCGAACTTCATAAGTCTATTTACATTGTCATTTCTTTTCCCGTTGTAAATGGCCCTAATATAATATTTTCTTATTTTCTTCTTTCTCCAATTTGTCCATTAAAGTCTCCTAAAATGATAATAGTTTCGTTTAAGCTCTGTATGGTGTTGTTCAGTGTTTCATAGAAGTCATCTTTTATGTCCTCTTTCGTAACTTCCGTTGAAGCATAGGTTTGTAAAATTGATATAGGATGTTCGTAGCACGGGAGTATGATGTTCAGAATAGCAATTCTGTCGGATATGCCATTAAACTCTATGATGTTCCTCATAAGTGCCTTTTTGACCATAAATCCAATTCCATATTGGCCAGCTGTTATGTTTTTGTAGTAGAAAATTGAATTTTCGTATTCTTCTATCTTTTCATCGGCTCTTCTTACTTCGCTTAAACCCACAATATCCCAATGAATCTTTTCCAGTGCATGTTTCTTTTATCCCGTTTTAAATGTTAATTATAATGCAAATGACCATGTTAGCTTAAAACCTACGCTACAGTCCAAGTGCTCGTCAAAAAAACTAACGAGTCCAAAAACGAGGGTACTACATCAAGTAATTTATGAGTTCCGGTGGTCAGCTTTCTGCTTCACCTACGGTTCAAGTCCTCATTGAAACAAAAATAATGAGCCTTAAGACGAGGGTACTACATCGACTTATTATTCCGGTGGCCACGTTTCTGGTCCATCATTTTTTATGGTACATTTAAATCAAATTCAAAACCTAATAGGGCTGATCAGTCTAGCAATCCAGCGAGGAAATGTTGCCAGCGTCCTCGGTACCATGCCGCAGGGGCCTGTTTTAGATTTATTTTAGTTTTTATTTAGTTTTATTTTAGTTTTTATCTAGTTTACTGATATTCGATTTCTATATTTTCTGCAGCAACAAACATTATCTCCGTCTTTATCGCTCTGGTGGCCGGCGCGGTGCGGCGCGGCCTGGCCTATGGTTTTTACGGGCCGTTTATCTCCAGCTTTCAGTCAGTTTTGTTTTGTCAGTTTTTTTTATAAATTAAAAAATCGAACTGCATTTTTCTTTTATAAGCTTTTCAAGATAACTAAAATGTCGTGGTACCAACACCAACATTATAAATAATACCACCGACCTTATATTTTGGATGTTTAGGGCCAATGCCTTTTTTATTTGACGGTTTCAACCGTTTTAAAAAGTTTGAATGAAGGCGTAAAACGAATAAATTAATATTTATAAAAATACCTAAGAATTTTTATGATTTTTGGATGATTATATCTCAATAATGAATTCAGCTATATTTATGAAATTTGGGGATCTCATTGGTCTCCTGGGTCTAAATCATCATCATCATCATCATTTCAGCCGAAAGATGTCCACTGCTGGACATAGGCCTCCCCCAAAGATTTCCACAATGACCGGTCCTGCGCCACCCGCATCCAGCGGACTCCTGCGACCTTCACCAGGTCATCAGTCCATCTTGCGGGGGGCCTACCCACGCTGCGCCTTCCGGTACGCGGTCGCCACTCAAGAACCTTTCCGCCCCAACGGCCATCGGTTCTACGTGCAATGTGCCCCGCCCACTGCCACTTAAGTTTAGCGATTCGGAGAGCTATATCGGTTACTTTGGTTCTGCTGCGGACGGTCTCATTTCTGATACGATCTCGCAGAGAGACTCCTAGCATAGCTCTCTCCATTGCCCTTTGGGTGACCTTGAGCCTTCTTATGAGGCCCATTGTAAGCGACCACGTTTCAGTACCGTATGTCATCACTGGCAACACACACTGATCGAAGACTTTTGTCTTCAGGCACTGCGGAATATTGGACGAAAAGATGTGTCGCAGCTTCCCGAACGCTGCCCAACCGAGGCGGATTCGACGATTAACCTCTTTCTCGAAATTGGACCTACCTAACTGGACAGTTTGTCCTAGGTATATATAATCGTCTACAACTTCCCCGATATAGTCTCCGATTGTCACTGGAGTTGGTGCTACATGGATATTCGACATGATTTTCGTCTTATCCATGTTCATCTTAAGACCAACTCACCCGGAGGCTCTACTGAGGCTAAAAAGCATCGTACTTAAATCCTCCATGGTCTCAGCCAAGACTACTATATCATCAGCAAATCGAAGGTGAGTGAGGTACTCGCCGTTTACATCGATGCCTAGCCTTCTCCAGTCCAGAGTTTTGAAAACATCCTCCAGGGTCTAAATGGATGAGACAAATTTCATGTGTTTATATTCTGAAAAGTGGTCGCTTACAATGGGCCTCATAAGAAGGCTCAAAGTCACCCAAAGGGCAATGGAGAGAGCTATGCTAGGAGTCTCTCTGCGAGATCGTATCAGAAACGAGACCATCCGCAGCAGAACCAAAGTAACCGATATAGCTCTCCGAATCGCTAAACTTAAGTGGCAGTGGGCGGGGCACATTGCACGTAGAATCGATGGCCGTTGGGGCGGAAAGGTTCTCGAGTGGCGACCGCGTACCGGAAGGCGCAGCGTGGGTAGGCCCCCCACAAGGTGGACTGATGAAGGGTCCTGGAAGAAGCCCGGTGAAGGTCACAGGAGTCCGCTGGATGCGGGTGGCGCAGGACCGGTCATTGTGGAAATATTTGGGGGAGGCCTATGTCCAGCAGTGGACGTCTTTCGGCTGAAATGATGATGATGATGATATTCAGTAGATTTTGAGTAACAAAGGGGTCAAAAGTGTCTTCAGATGGTTTGTGTAAAAATATACACACTGCAGCTGCGTCGCCTAAACTTGGCTGGATACGCTACCGCGTGTTTAGATAAAGAAAACTAGTCACAAAATGGACGCAAGACAAATGACGCGGGACACGAAGCAAACCGAACGTTTCCCATTGCATCCGAGCTTAGCTACAAATCTACGATAGGCATTGCCGTCTAGTCGGCCGATTAATCGGCAATCCAAGAACCGACTAGTCGGCCGACTGTCAAGTCGGTAAAAGCCGTAGTCGGCCCATCTCTCATTAGTACTATTATAAACCGTACGCGCGAGAGAGATGCAGCATGCCTACCACGAACATCGAAAATTGGCATTGACGGGAAAACCTCTTTGTCACTCCAATAAGCAAGTGCGACAGAGATGGAGATACAAATCCGCAATCGTTCGATTTTCGTGGTATAGGCCCAGGGGGGCTACCATGAACGTCGAAAATTGGCATTGACGGTGCAACGGACGGGAAGATTTGACATATCCTAACCATGAAAACCATGCACTTTCGTATTTGCGTCCATATCCGCCCGAAAGTAAAATTTGTGTCCATGCGCCTACCACGAAAGACCACTTTCGGATATTTTGACAACGAAAGAATCGAAATCAACTGTCAAAAGCCACGTTACCTTTTGAGCTATCGTGATTCGATCGAAATGCAGAAAATTGCCAGGTACTGTGCTCTTCCGCTGTTTTCTACGTTTATTTGATTAAGAATCCGCGCTATTTTTTGGTGATTCGTTAAAAGTTTACGTTTTCAAAAAACTGCTCTTGGATAAATCCATCGTTAGATTTGGGGAATTCGTGGAAAATAGGTACTTACTTGAGAACGTGAGTCCCGTATTTTTATTTCTTCACCTAGCAACTCATAATCACCTGTCATTCATCGTTCGCGAGCACTTTATTGTTTAAATGAGAATAAGTGGTGGAATCGAGGTGGAATATCGTGGTGTTTATACGTTTAAGACGTACATTGTATAGCGTAAGTAAAGTATTCAATGTTATTATTGTTTTAGATTATACGTAGGCTATACCTTTAATATTCTTTTATGCGAGGCGTTGATATTTGTTCTAATAATTAGTTGGCATAATCGCATCTGTAACTATTAAAGAAACGAATATTTACTCAAATAATATATAAAATACTTTAAGAGACGTTACATTTCTATTAAATGAATGTCACGTAATATACTTTTAACGTATGTTTTACTATACCATGTAATTATTTGTTACTGGGTATAATTGATGGCATTGAATTTATTCCTCATTGAGTAATTTAATTGATTAGCCAAAGTAAGATGTCTTCGCGTGGTGTTTATCTTACCTTCGGCGTCACTTGGGAAAACTTCATACATTCATACATTTTAGGTTATATGCCATGATAATTTCAACAGTTTCGAGAAAGAAGAAACTCAAATTATATTTAAGACATGCCCTGGGATTTTGTCTGTTTCACAGTTAAATAATGTTTTACAATTTTCCACCTTCATAAGAATATGGTTCACATTGTAATTTAGATACAATGTGATCTAATGTACCTTGTAATAACACTGTTATTGTCATTCCCAATGAAATAACTGAGACAAGTTTGCAAGAAGCTATACATTAAATATATATTATTATGTAATTTGTAAAGGTAGCGCGATAACGATATCAATTAAAAAAAATATTTTGTAATAAATTATAAACAAGGAGGGTATAAATATTAACTATTTATTTGTATATTTCAGATGGCAGACAATATTACCGTTCAGATGATTAGTTTGAATGAAACATGTCCAATGGGTGCCAACGTCACAGCAGGCTATCTCCAATATCTCAGTGACTGCAAGCTTATCCAATAAATATCATGTGGAGTTTTAAGTAAACACAGGCAGAATGGGCAGTCATTAAAACAAAGTAAGTATATGTACTTAGTTCTTTTTGAATTATTAGACGAAACTGTTGAACTTTGGACATAGTTTTACCTCAGACGGTTGGCAATAATTGCACATTGCCAATTTGCCACAGAGGGTAATTGAATCATTTTATTTATATTATTTGTACGGCTATTACTAATTTGCAAAATCAATTATCAAACCAAATGGAGGGCGAGCGTTACCAAGTAATGAATCTTAGAACAAAAAACTAAAATGTTTTGGGAAAAATAAAAGAGGACAACAGCGGACTATGTTTTTCTAAGATAATTTGTACTAGAAAAATAGAAAATTATTTATTTGATAATAAATATAAATTACTTAAAAATATATTTACATCTCGCTCCCCGCCGGAAAATCTTACAACTTGATTAAATATACTAAAATGATATATCATTTCATACATAAATACCTATTATTTCTATAATTACAATAAATAAAAAACAAAAATGATATGTCCAAGGAACATCAGGGGTGTTGTTCCTTGGACATGCTTCTCCTTTTTTTCTGATGGTAGTAAGAGGAGTTATAACTTTAATATGTCTATCTGTGTTAGCAGCTTTCAATCGTTTGTATATTTGATATATATGTATGTATGTATGTATGTTTTAAGCATGTTTATTCGACGATAACTCCAGTGTCGTTGATCAGATCGTCGTGATATTTGACAGGTTGTAAGATAAGATAAATATAATTTTTAATGTTAAATATGAGCTGACACAGTCAAGGGGTTGCCGAGATGTAGAGGTCACGAGTTCACATTCAAGGCGAACCACTGGTTGATAAAATTGCAGCACACAAACCAAATTATTTATTATTTTGTGATAAATATTTTGATTCACATATTTAATAGTTTTGTAATTTTGTTGCTTAACTGTCTTACTAATTTCCTAGCATAATAGGAATACATTACATTAAATTTAATACAAAAAGGTTATCGAACGAGCAAGCGAAGCGAGTGAAGACTTCCTCTCTACTTGGACACTCCGTCGTTTGTATGTATGTTTGTATGTATGTAAGTTCGAAGATAGTTTGATTATCGTTGATCGGATCGTCGTTAAATTTGGCAGATCGATAAGATAAATAAAAAAATAAGTTCGAATATGAGCCAAATCTGTCTAGCTAGGGGTTGCCGAGATACCTGTAGAGGTCACGAGTTCACGTTCGGGGTGAACCACTCGTTATTCGTATGAAAACAGAAGAACCAATAAGGATATTTAACGCATATAAAATCAAAATTGATTAAAATAACAATTTGTGTTCGGTTTTCAGGTCGCGGGCATGTAGATGATGTAGAACGGAACTACGCACGATGCCTTCATATGACGGGTGAAATGACTTTTTTTGTATAAAGGCATAACTTTCCCAGAAGAATACTTTCAGAATTAATAAAATTATTTGTTTTATACAAAGTGACTGTATGTTATCTATTACCTATATGCAATTAATTAATATTAATTTGAACATTAAGGTACAGAAACAATCAATGCCTATAAGATAAAACTAATATTTCTTAAAACTTAACTACACTATAAGTAAAAATATACCTAAAAATATATTTTAATCTGAGTTCATAAAGTACCTTTGTCAATTTTATTAAACACGTCGTGTTAGAAAACTATTATTTTAATTATTTCTGAAAGTATACTTTTTAGACAGTTGTGCCCTAATAAAAAAACATATATGAGCCGAATCGCGAGATATGCCCCTATATCTTGCGATGCGGCTCATATTCGGACTTTTAATCTCAATTAACGACCTAAATTTCGTGAGTATAAGTTCGGGGTGAACCACTATTAGTAATTGATTTAGTATAAAATTATTAAGCATGTGGGTACATATATCTACATATTTTATAATATTCATAACTGTGGAGGAAATGTCTCGAATCTTGACACAAATAAAGCGAGGTGAGCCCCCTTACGAGGAAAATGCGGCGTCATGCATACTGTGTATACGTGCCTCGCTAATATGCTCAGTGCGAGCGGCTGAAAGGCGATTTAGGGCTATACTCTGACCGAGCTGATAAGCGTGGTAATATCCCCGGGAGGCAGCTTGCGCTGGACTTGCCTATTATCATGTCACACAAGTGTAATGGCCACCTACATATTCTCTGCTTTGCCCAACTCCTTTTGTACAACCGTATGTTTCCTCTTGTGAAATAAATATTAAATAAAGAAATGGCTGGCGCGCAAGGGCAACTTTTGTTTCTGCAACTATTATGTCTAACCTATGTTCAAAAATTCAAAATTAAAAAAAAAATCAAAATTATTTATTTCAAATAAAAAGCACAATTTCGTGATATATGGGATGGGGCCTTCCGGTAGGTGAAAATGCCTGTGTTGGAGATACCGCTCTCCTTAGGTTACTTGAGGTATTTACATTAAATTTAAACTGTATTCAAATTTAGAAATACATTAAGATTAACCTACGTACGTGTATGTTGCTAGTGTGCGCTACCCCTAAAGTGCTTGTACGTAGCATGTGAATTTTTTCTGCATACAAATAGTTGTATGAGTTGTGTGAAGCACACCTAAATCCCACAAACGATCATGTATAAACGTCGTTATAAGAAACGAAACAGTCGAAACACCCATGTTTATGGTAAAAATGTTAACATTTTGTCTTATGCATCTAGCCTCGCATCGGGTTCAGAACTATAGTATTGATGTTGAATACTCCATTATACCCAAACTACTTTAAAAATTGCCACAGCAGGATATTAACTCGGGCAGCTTTGTTTTACCCAATACCTTTAGCTGATGATGAATTTTACATTCCAGGTGCTGTGTCTCTCTTGCTGGCTTCAGACATGTTGTTCAGGATATTGTTAGAAGGAAAGGTCGAGGCGAGCCTGGAGGATCCGGTGTTGGAACACGCGCTTTTGTTACATTGTCCCGGGCAAGGTGTGTGTGAGTTCTTTATGGAATATTTTTTATGTCGCTATGCATATAACAATTAATCCTGATCTTGACTCTTGGGTACGACAATTTTCGAAACCGAGAGGGTTTTTGTAGTGTACTCTAAGAATTAACGAGATACCAGTATAGCGAAAAGATCTTTTAGAAACAGCTTCATTAAAAAAATGATTTACTTTTTTTCAATTAATTTGTAATTGCCTTGCAACAATTAAATAATCTTCAAAAATAGTTTACTAAGGTTTCATCGCTTTCAATCTACTTGTACAACCCGTTGTTCGTATGGATGTATGTTTAAAGAAGAAGAAAATAGAATAATTTATTATTTATTAATTCAAGGTATTACAATACAGCGGTAGTTATAAAACATTTTCCTACAAAACTTAATAAAAAGTTTGACTTCAGGGGTCATATTACATTAGCTTATTATATTACATTAGACTATTAATTATAGGTAGATATATTATGTCAACACTTCGAGGTACATAAATGTCACGTTAGTGTTTCCAAAAAGTATTTTTAAAGCTGTTATTTAAATTTTATTAGGCTCGTTTCTTATCTTCTGTATTCTGTTGAGGTAGTATGATATTTTTTTCTTAATGTTCTGTCTCCAAAGTAGTTATTCACTCTAGAAACTTCATACTTGCCAGCGGACACGGATTTCGTTTTGTTCGACGATAACTCGAGTATCGTTAAACGGATCGTTAACAAATTTGGCAGGTGGTTAGATTGATTGATTGATTGATTTATTCAGAACAATACATGATTGTGTATGAACTATATCATTAAATTTAAAACTAAGCATTAAACAATATATTAATATACATTTCTATAACCTAATAAGCTAAGATGAAATTTAATTAATTTTTAATTTGGAATATGAGTCAAATCAGTTTAGGCGTTGCTGAGATATAGCGGTTGTGAGGTCACGTTCGCGAGAGAGCGATTATCCCAGTCTACTTGGTCACTCCGTCGTGTTTATGTATGTTTTTTCGACGATAACTCAAGTATCGTTAATCGGATTATCAGATCGTCGTGAAACTTGGCATTTGGCATGGTCGCGAATTCAAGTTCGGGGCGAACCACTATGTATGTATGATTGTATGACAGTATGTGTGTATGATTGTCGAACCAGCGAGCGAAGCGAGTAAATTGTCCCAGTCTACTTGTACAATCCGCCGTTTGCATGTTTGTTCTACGATAACTCGAGTATTGTTGATCGGATCGTCGTTATATTTAGCAGAACTTTAGATGAGATACATATATTATTTAAGTTTGAGTTTGAGGCAAATCGGACCAGGGGGGTTATCAATATATGTTGGCCGCGAGTTCATGTTTAGGGCAAACCACTAGTATGTATGTTTGTCGAACCAGCGAGCGAAGCGAGTAAGTTCTCCCAGCCTACTTGTACAATCCGCCGTTTGCATGTATATAATATGTATGTTTGTCTGGTAATAACACAAGTATCGTTAGTCAGATTGTCGTGAAATTGGGCAGGTGGTTATATAGAATTATAGATAAGGTAAATATTTTTTAAATTTGAGTATGGACTATGGACCAAATTGGCCACGGGGTTGCCGAGATACTGGGGTCGCGATTTCAAGTTAGAGGCGAACCCCTTGTGTAAAAAAAACTTGAAGCAATCCTCAATATTAGACCGCTAACTCCGTTGTCTCTGATTGTTCGTATCTCACTTTGTGGCAATTCTTGACCGTGACTAAGCTTACATTTGCTCTTTACAGCAACCCCTAGCTGACAATTAGCGAGATGAGCAACCGAACAACATCGCCTAAGTGGCAATATACCTATTATAAAAATTGTTCATCTCTAGGACAGACGCCATTATCTAAAAGAAGAAAAACTACACAGATAATTCTGTATTTGGCACTCTGTCTACTTAATATAACTTATTAGCTTAAATTTATTTTAAGTTACTTTTTAAGATCCCAAATGTACCAATATATTCTTATACACCTGTAGGATGACGTTCGGAACCCTGTTAATATGCCCTCAATATCTGTCCGTCTCATCCGTCTCGTCTTCCGTCTGCGGAAACATCTCAGGATAAATATATACAAATACAAATAAAATATATTGTGGGACAATCTTACACAAGTCGACCTAGTTCTACGGTAAGCTCAATAAGGCTTGTGTTGTGGGTACTAGACGACGACATATATAGATATAATATAAACATTGAAATTAAACACTTTAGAACAGATTAATCGCGTTTATTAACACCATGATCCTACGTTTCGAGCCCTTTACAGCACTTGTTTTCACAGGGTTAAGATGATGACTGAGAGAATCCGTTCTAAAGTGTTTAATTTCAATGAATAACAATCGCGGTAACAGAAGATAATATAATATAAACACTTAAATACACAGAAAACAGGAACAGGAACAAATATTCGTGATGAACACACGAATAAATCTTACCAGGATTCGAACCCGGGACCTCCTACGTCGTCCTACTGACTAGGCTAGGACTTAGGAGGCCGTTGTTGGAGGATTTGACGAACGACAGCTGAAGAGGTCTCATACTGGTGCTAGAGTAACCAGAATCTGTCTATGCCGTATCCTTGATTTGATTCACACGCATTATTAACTGCTTAGCGGAACAAACAACAACAAAATTACAATTTGTGTTTAAAACAAAACACATATTTTTATTTTCTGTGACAATGCCTGGTATTTGAAGTTTAGTAACTACATCATATGGAGTATCATTTGAAACGGGCTTGATTGGCACGTTCCTAAACAATATGTATGTACAGTGATCGTCCATACATGGGGCTGACTTCAAATTTCTGTTTCGAAATGCAGTTGGACTCATCATGTTTAGAGATGAATGTGATAACTAAACGTTTCGTACGGAACCCTCGGTGCGCGTGTCCGAATCGCACTTGGCCGGTTTTATTTTTATAATAGCTGAACATCAAGTGTGTGTTCCTCTTAGGAAAAAATAAAAGAAAATAAAGATTTGTGTTAAGGTACGGTAATCATGCAGTGCAAATATGATACGACGTCGACTGACACTTGGACATTACGTATTATAAGGATAATAAGGGTGTAATTTAATAATATTTCATTATAATAAAAGTACCTATTATACAATTTTAGGTGACTCCGGGTCCGCTCCGCTTCACTAAGCGCGTACCTTACAACCCCTGCAGACGTCGTCGCAGAAAACTCCTGAACGGTGCAATGCTGTCTAAAAGAGGACGAGGAATTGATTCGTATTGGGTAGGTATTAAACAGAGTGTCCCCCGACTTTGCCACACGGTGCACGGAGGGGAAGTACCCTAAACTCCGCAGATAAGAAAGTTTACTGAAAGAAGACTTCTTTTTTAAAATAATGAAGAACCGAGTATCTAATTCGGTTTCTGGAGTATATTTGTAAGGAATATTATAGGTTTAACGATTGCAAGGTAAAACGTCATATTAATGCGATTATTAAATAAGAACCCATTGAATAGATTCTAGTACCTCTTTTACGTAACACCTAACTGTGAAGTGGTCTCAAGTCGGTATATAAAATACTTGATTGTCACTTAACATGATGACATTGTGACTATCATGCTTAACATAATGTCAGTTAAAATCACATACTACTATGATTGCCTTGCCTTGCATGTTTGGTGGAGATATTTTGAGCCAGCGTTGAGGATGTTGGGCCGGGCAAGTAGTGATGCCTATTACGTTTGCGTGCAGCGATGCTCAGAACCTACGAAGTATATGATTGTTTTCAACACATGAGACCAGTTTCCCACTTCTTCCACACTTATATTCTGAGAATTTGAATTGATGCTTCTGGCATCGGTATGCTTTTAGTTTTACACATTTCATACATATAACGCGATATAAATAAAACTAATAAACACTTTTTAAGGCCATTGGAGATGCACACCTGGGCTGGTTGATAAGAAGATCTTGTGCGGCGTGCAACGTGCAGCACAACATGTGAAGCCTTGCAATATGGACAGCCTAGCTAAGGGAACGAGCGAATGAGGGACCTGCTATCGAAGCCGCGCGCCGTGGGCATGAAACAATTGGGCGGGCCAGTTATTATTAAATTAAGCAAAAATATTTATAATAAGTGTCCAAGATATGTGCGGTAAAACTCGAGGCACAGTCAAGGAATTTGGTTTACGTAACTTGTCACTTGTTACAGTGACAATCAATATTATAGCCGCTGGGGATCTGCTGTTATTATCACCTTGACAAGGTATAAAATATAAATTGAAAGAGATGTCATATACTACAGAAAATGTGACCAAGGTCCCCAGTGAGCAGGGCTGGGATCAAACCAGTCACCTCCTGCTTTCGCGGCAGAAGGTCGCTGGTTCGATCCCAGCCCTGCTCACCGGGGATCTTGGTCACTTTTTCTGTAGTGTATGACATCTCTTTCAATTTATAATTTATATATAGTATGTGACTACTTACAAAAAACATGATTCATAACATTTATTACATTAAATAAATGATTTGATTCGTGCTAAACAATCGTAAGGTATAAAATAGTTTATAAGTCAAATTTCTTTACTTGATGTTTGGACCCCGCTATCGAAGGTGCAAAATGGTAAGTTCTCAGGGATAGGTAAAAATATTTATGCTGTCGATATCGATACTCTTACTTTGTTTGTTCAATTAGATTTATATGTTAGTACCTATAGTCCTATACCATGCTGGACAGTGCATGAACGCTCTCGAAATAAATCTTTTCAATAGAGGTAGGTATATATTGCTGGTGACAGTGGTCACTTTTTAGTAATAATGATAATACGTCCGATTTCATTCTCCATAACCCAGTATTTAGTCCACCACTTTCACCTTATAGTCCAGTATATTTTAGATTCCATTAAATCTCAATAGTCTATACACCCTCGTGGGTACTGCCTCTGCGTGCGTCCCATGACTCGGGCAGGTGCAACATCTGCTCGGTGTACCCCTTACATTTCATTAAATTGTCGAAAGGGCGTCTGCGTGTTGGCTTCGGCTCGGCGTACGGCTCCCAAAGGTCCGGAACACCATTGCTTCGTGATGGGAAAGACATACAAAATTATTTACGATAATAGATATTCATTGTCATCTCCAACTATTTATCTGGGTTAAAGGGCACATTTTATTTGTATAAAATATATTCGACTCCATGTGCTTATCGACATAAAGCTATAATCATCGAAATATTTCAAAATAATTATACCTATCCCTAAGAACTTGACAGCTAACATTTTGCATGGACAATATTCGATGAGCGTCGCGAGAAAAACAACCACATTAGGCCCGATTGTTGCAAACAAATAGTCAAATAATCACAGTCTGACAGATGATTTCATTTAAATTAACTTTTTTTACTCCAAAAGAAAGTGAGGCATGTGAATTAAAAAAAAAGTACTGTCAGATTTAGTGTTACACTATAGCTGCTGTGCGCTTAGCCACACCACTCTTACATTGGTGATGACTAAATATTGCAGATATTTTTCATATTTTTTGGACTTGCGGTTTAAGTGTTAGAAGGGAGAGGGGCACATTTTTTTACTATAGGAGCGATAATTGGCTTTAAATACCTATCCAACGATACCTCACAGGCTAACACATTAGGGTCGAACCGAAAAAATAACACCTCTTAGGTGTATGGAGGTACCAAATAAATAAATACTTTTCCATTTTTTTATATTGCCACTTCGCCGGCGTGGTTGATATATATAACCGTACCAAGTTACAGCTTTTTAGTACAAACGCTCTCTGACGAACGAAAATGGCGAAAGTATAAGGGTTTTTAGTTGAGTATGGCACCTTTACGGTTTTTTTTACCTTTCAATATCATTGAAATTAAACACTTCAGCACTTGTGCGCTGAAGTAAGACCTATTCAAAGATATATGTAATATAAATAGTGTTATATAAATAAACTGAAACGTTTCCTCATTTCTAAAGCGTTCTATTCGGTAAACGAATTTTAGAGGTGTAATATTTGTATGGTGAATTGTATAATTGTTCTAACTTAAAGTGAACGATATTTTGCTAATAAATAAATACAAATATAATTCGTATTCATTTGTTACCGAGATATTCCCATATATATTAATGTATGTACTTACCTGTCCTGTTTTATAATTTTGTTTTGAGGGTTCAATGTAGGTAAGTACCTAATATGTTGTCTTAAATTGATTCGTGCTTAAAAAATATATTGCAAGTAGCACATACGTATGTCACATTTGTGGCAATCGATTTATTAAAACAAAATAGAAGATTTAAATAATCGCACTTTACGTGACTGATTATTATAAAGTCACAAGTATTTTTTCACATTGAATACTATAAAGGGTGAAAATGGGCATAGGTCAAAAATAATTTATAGGCAGTATTTAATAGCTAACTTTAATAACAAAAAAAATAAAATTTATTTTTACTTTGCTTCATACAACTTCCAGCTGCTCGGTGAAGTTATTTTGTGCCATTTATGTCCGACGTCGTAATCTTCATCTTATAATGCCTAAAAAGAAAATTCACGTAAATAAAATGATTAACAGATTCAAACTAAGCAGCTAGTTGAAGTGTTTGGATCGTTACACGATTCATCATCATCATTTTTGGCCTATAACGTCTATGGCTGACGATTGCAATGTCTGTAGGCGATCTTCACATCCATAACTCAGGAACAAATATTTGTGATAGACATACAAATAATTGCCCTGGCCGGGATTCGAACCCGGGAGCTCCTGCTTCGTAAGCAAAGTCACTACCGACTAGGCTAGGAGGACGTTATTATAAAATTAACTATTACGTTCTCATTAACAGGAATATGATGCAGTTGAAATATAGGGTTTCATCACTCATTATAATCACAATAGCTTTATTTTATTTACACATTCTTGTTTATTAAAATATTTTTGTCCTAAAGTCGAATATGACGACATAACCCTTTAACTAGCTAGCTAGCCACATAGGAATAAATAAACTGATAACACCGAGTCTTTTATTGAAATGTGTGTTTCACATTTTACTCCCTTACAACCCTAATTTCTTTTGGTTAAGTAAGTCAAATAAGCACAGAAGTAAAGTGCCTCTCGTTTATTATCGTATGATTTACTAAAGTATACTACTTTAAACCATAGTAAAAAAGGACAGTTAACTTGTTTTAAATGGTTAAAATCTGTGCCGTAATTTTTTGAGTACTCATTTTGTTTGAGCGTCAATTAGGTGCATTTCTATACTTATCACTTTCACAAGATGTCACATACGCATCTTATATACATCTATGAATCGCCTAAGATATAATATGTAAAAATATACAAATATGTACATTTATTAATATGTATTTAAATCTTAGCTTATACATAGCTTACTACTTTGTGTGGTTACAGGAGTTTAATTTTATTCAAAGAAATTTATATTTCACTTATAAAGAGAAAATTACTTAAAGTATAAGCAAAATAAGAGTGAGCATGCAAGCATTTAACAATTTATCATATCATAAGAAAAACACACACATAGGAATTATGATCAAATTTAGCATTTAATTTAAATAACTTGATGAAAGGAATATTGCTCCCGGAGAGCAATAATTTTATTTTGCATTTTAATCTGTGACAAAGAGTTATTGAGTTAGGCAATAATGAAAGCGCGGCATTAACTTTTAACATAGTTTATCATTTTAAACCATATTTATAAGGGGTAAAAAACCCAGCAATTGCAAGCGAGACATGGTAAGGATTTCATCAAAAAAGTTTGAGTAACGAAAATAGATAGAGTATATTTTAATAAATTAGTTTTAAATGTTTAGATACGGCTTAAGCTAAGCTAAAGTTAAATTATTTAATAAAATTAGAACAAAAATGGTTAGAATAAGACTTTTCATTTCTGGGTCTCCGGCTTATCAGCTTCTAATATGGTTTTAAAACACAAGGACCTTTCAAGCTTTGTATTTGTTATATTTCAATATAAATGAATAAATAATCACCATTCTTAAGCAGAAGCAGCAGGACATTAGGTTTAGGTAGGACTTGTATGTATATGCCTCAATCTCTCACTATGCTTCTAACAAAAAAGTATGAGACTATAATGTCACTTCTATGTTGCAATTTTAGACACTCTCCTTTTTTATTTGTAAGCACCTGCAGCGCTGCCTGAGTTAGTCAAGAACAATGTGGTAGTCCCATTGTATCATTTCCTGCACAGCCACTTATATTTATGTATGTATTGTGTTTCTTGTCATCCCTCCTGCACTTGTTTGAAAACACAAGGTTCATCACATTTATGTGGTTAACTTGACCCTTATGCAAACACTATAATACTATATTTTACCTTTTACTGTTGGGTCGAAGATATAATGGCTCTCCCAAGTATAACAAAAATGCCAGGTAGTTCTTGCTGCCACCACTCTCAATGTATCTAAGGTGGTTCTTATTTGAAGCCCATGAAAATGTAGGACTACAATTATTTGCTCCTTTGGTGGCACCAACGGCGTCATTCTGAAAAAGTAGTGTAATAAATGAAATGATTACTTTAAAAAATCTTTGATAAAATGTTCACCAACAATAATATTAACGCAGATTCGATCACTTGTGCAATTAAGGCAATGGTCACTTTTTTGTCAATGTATATCTATTTCGATTGAGAATTATTTGTTAATTTTGTATAAGAGCGAAATCATAACGAAATTTGATTTTTTGAAGATTTTGTTTCACGGAACGGAAGCATTTTAATGAAGAAAACATAGTAACTGTTAGTGTACATTATAAAATACAACGCTTAAAATTAAAGTAAATCTAAAATAAAGTAATACCTTTAAAAGCAAGACGATATTTACAAACTTATTAAGTAAAGTTAATAGTGAATTCTTCACCTCTTCTTTCTATGACATTGACAGTGACACTGACACTGACATTTAGTTTCATTATTCACAATTATTAACAAAAAATTAGCAAAATACATCAAATTAGCATTAAAACGCCCCCTAAATGGATATGTTGATTTGCTGCACTTCATCACTACATTAAATTAATTATTTTTGTTTATTTAAGCCCACTTTTGAGTCAAACATGTATTTACCGGTTTTCTATCGCAACTAATAATAAAGTGTGTGAGGCATACTTTACGTTTGGTTCGTTCCTTCCATTCCCGTCGTTCATTTTTATGGATCCGTACGAAAGTGGTCAAATCGAAAGTGCTTCAAAGTAAGGATTACCAGTCACTAGCGGACGGAAAGACGGGCGGATTGGGAACACACGTTCGATTTTCGTAGTACCGGCCCGGTACAAAATTCTTGTTCTCGAATCTCGATAGGAAAGACATCTGGTGTAGCCAGTTGAAAAGGTTAATTTACCCCATAACCCTTAAATTATACAGAGACAAATGATTTTAATTTTATTATTATTTAGTAATTAAGTAGCTATTTGTTTATATAAATATAACGACTACAGTAGGTTCTCGGATTGTTACTGGTTTTGGAATTAGGATTGTATATAAGCGTAAAACAAAAATGATTGGCAGCATTATAAAACAAATGCCATAGAGCAAGAAAAAAAAAGAAGAAAAATAAATGAATGACGTTACAATTTGTTGTCATCGGTCATCGTTAAATCGTTATCAGGTATTGCGATTGCTTTCAATTTAGTGGGCAAAAATTAACAAATTTAATAATTTAACGTGGTTCGGATTTGTTTATTTTTCCAACACTGACAGACAGAACCGCTTTAGATCAACATGAAGCCAAACGGAGGTGGTGATGAATACGTAAGTATTTTTTTATTTTACCTATTTACCTCACTATGCCGTAGCGTATCTATCTAAATTCTAGAATGTTCATTATTTTATTTGTTTTTTCATCAATTTAATCTACCTTCTTCATAGGAAGAGCCAGAACATATGCGCAAACTGTTTATCGGTGGATTAGACTACCGAACGACCGATACGTCGTTGAAAGAATTTTACGAGCAATGGGGCGAAATCGTAGACGTGGTGGTCATGAAGGACCCACAAACAAAACGATCAAGAGGTTTCGGATTCATTACCTACTCCCAAGCTTCGATGGTTGACGAAGCACAGAGTAATCGACCACATAAAATTGATGGAAGGTGAGTTTTTATTAATACATCTAGTGTCGAGGAAATTACATACAACAACAATTTTAACTGACCATCAGTATCAAAGAGGTAAATACTAGAGACGCCATACCTTACTTAGAAATGTTCGAGTTCTGCGAGGGGAATCGGACTGCCCAGAATTAGTCAAAAGGTTTGTGAGGCTCTTCGTGCCTGATTTTAAAAAAATTACCCTTAGGCCGCGTATCCGGCCCCTTTTGGCAGTGCCAACAGCGCGTACAGTGGCGCATAGAAACTCGCCGATCTTAAGAGCCCTGACTCTGCTGAATGCGCTTCTTGTATCAGCACCTGAATGTGACCTGCTTGCATGTAATGTGTATCAGGAATGCTTGTAATTTTGCGAGGCAATGGATAAAAGGCAGTCTAGTGTTTTTATATGTTAACATTAAGTTTCTGTATTTAATTTCACAGTGTATTAGTTTGTAAGACTGTAATGCTGTGTAAATCAATATTAAATAAATAAATAAATGTGTCAATCCTGAAATGAGTGACTTAGTTATATTAAATCTAGAACCAATCATCCTTACATCCTTAAGGACGCATTTTGGACACCAAAGGCGTCCTTATGGTCGCCATGGCAACAGAGAACAAACAAACTTCAAACTGCAATGGTCAGTTAACACACTGAGCGCCGGGAACCCGCTTGGGGAGTTCTCTGTGGGTGGTCGCTTTCCACTACAAAGCGGGAAAACCACGGAATCGGTTATGAGCGTAGCGCTTAGCACTCACTGGCAATCAATGTGTTAACCCGTGGGATGATATGTCAATAAAAAATATAGTGTGATTTCAACCTAAACAAAGACATAGTTAGGTTCGAAATCCAAAATTCATTATGGACACACATGTGTCCCTAAAGCGCTCCACGGGTTAACAGTGGTAGTACCACATTTAAACCTTTGACCTAACATGGTATGAAATTGTTTATGGATTTAACATAGTTATTGAATAGTAAAATTTGACAATCAGCATAAAATAAAGAGACAAACCGTGATCTCATTCATTCTCACCCAAATAAAGTGTACTTAAAAACTCCATTGTTAAGTCATATTATTTCAATTTCTTTAATCCGACTTTATATAATACTTATAGTAACACCAGCAAACAATATTTAAGGAATACATTTTTTTACATTTGGCTTCATAGGGTTGTGGAACCTAAACGGGCCGTACCAAGGGAAGAAATCAAGAGGCCTGATGCAAGTGCCACTGTCAAAAAGCTATTTGTTGGTGGCCTGAAGCAGGACATTGAAGAGGAGGATTTGAAGGAATACTTCAGCCCTTACGGAACCATTGTCTCTGTTAGCTTGGTAACAGAAAAAGACACGGGCAAGAAGAGAGGCTTTGGTTTCATTGAATTTGATGATTATGACCCTGTTGATAGGATATGCTGTAAGTAACTCAAATCATTATTGACTTGACATATTATATATTATATATGATTATTGACATATATAAATATGGTTTAAAATACAGTATACAATAGGGTGTTCTTCCTAGCGTTTTACCCTATTTTCGCCTATTTTCGTAATTAATTTCAAAACTGTTCAATTCAAAATTAGAAAAACATATGCAGCTAAGTTTCAACTCAATTGGCAAATTGAAGTATGAAACAAATTGGCTGTAACAGAGCAACATATACACATGCAAGTGATCTTACAGGAATTCCATTTTATTTTTCTTTTCATATAATGGAGGTAAAGAAGGTAAAGAAAACAGGTGAAATTAACTTCAGTCTTACTGATTTTGATAAACTGACATAAGTTCTGAAATGATTATTGGTGGTCTGTGGGAAATTAAAAGGCTGCATAAAAATACTGCAAAAAAATGCTACAACGCGCAACGGTTGTTTCTTTTTTCCAGTGCAACAGAACCACAATGTGAAAGGGCGTCACCTAGACGTGAAGAAGGCGTTGTCGAAGTCCGAGATGGCGGGAGGCCCGGCCGGCGGCGGCGGCGGCGGCGGAGGCGCGCGGCGCGGCGGCCGCGGCGGCGGCGGCGGCGGCGCCTGGAACCGCGGCAATGACAACCAGGATTGGGGGAATCAGGGTAACCATTTCATTATTACTTTATTACTCATGTAGGGTAAGCAGTACAATCATTGGCCCTTTAAGGTGAACCTCGAGTCTCAACATTTTTCCTTCCCAAATAAGATGCTAAATAGTAAAACTTTTGATGACAAGTTATCCCTAGAAATGTTGAGAATTTGAATAAATCACAACCATAAATATATTTACAACCAATTGTGAAATATAATGCAAAAACCAAAAAATGGGACAAGAGTATAATCATTGGCATAATATAATAATAATATAAGCCTTTATTTCCAAAGTAGATTTTTACAAAAGTTACATATGAATTATTTTTAGAATTTTCCTTAATTTTTATTTAGATGCCCATTGTTGAGCAAAGGCCTCCTCCATCGTGCTCCATACACCCCGTTCAGCCGCAAATCTTGTCCATAAACAAATCTAGTGATTGGCCCTACCATGGTATAATCATTGGCAGGGCCAATAAACACAAAGCAAATCACTAGATTTGTTTATTTTTATTGACGATAGTGAATAGAAACTATAACTTATATAAAACAACACAAATATTACATTTTAAATACTAAATAAAAAGGGTATAATAGTTTAAAAGTACTAAATTCTTATAATTTGCTTTGTTTTTTTTACGTGTGTTCCAGCTATTATGCTGGAAAACTATCAATTACACTATATACTGCTGTCAACAAAAATATATATAAATATTTTTTTCTACATTCTACTCAAACGTATATCTTAATAAATCGATTTTAAGTTCAGGGGGCCAATAATTGGGGGGGCAAGATCACTACCGCTTACCCTACTCCCCTTAATGACCCCTTAGGTTGCATGGTCCGATTGACAAGTCCGATCAATCGGAATACGAATATTTTTTTTTCCTGTTGGCTCGATTGATCGGACTATAAGGACTTCTCAAATCCTGTCAGTCCTACTATCGGAGTAATGGGATTTTAAAAGTTCGTCTATTTCGATCGATCGAACCACGGGGTCGTTTTTTCTTCCTGTTGGATCGATTGATCGGACATAACCGTAGACTTGATATTTTGCTAAGTCAAGCTCACGATTGCTACGCGGTTGAAGTAGGGTAGGAAGGGGCATGTTGAGCAGGCGGCAGGAGCAAAACTACTCACGCTACATGGGAACACCTAATGGCGGAAAGTTAGGTCCAAGTAAGGGGAATCTATTTCACTAATATCACATAAATTTCTGTGACAAGTATTTACTAATGAACGTTGAATTCGGATATATAAGAATTCTGATTATGAGTTTGATTATTATGTATATGTGTAACTAAATTTATATGAGTAAATAGAAAAAAAAATTGATTAGTTTATCAGATAAATGTTATCTCTATCTTTGATCAATTTACCCCATACCTATGCTCAACTTACCTCACTATAGGGTTATGTTGAGCAATTCTGACTTTGATTAGTTTAGAGCAAATACTTGCTAAATAATGCACGATACAATAAAACATATCAGGGGATATTTATAGCCAGATAAATTTCCTAGCAATCAAAGCGAGTTTAATTTTTCTGGCGCAAACCATTAAGAAAATATTCCAAAACTGCTCAATGTGCCCCGCTCTACCTTACTCCCGATGCCATATTTGCAAAAAGCCATGATGTTATCGAAATACAACTTTTACCTGCCACCAAATTCCCGAGTGTGCCGCGAACATATGGATGCCGAAAACTGGGACTCTATCATTAACGCTAGTACTGCTGTCACGAGTTTCAACGAAATTCACACATCAGACATAGTACAAATACATAAGAGTGTTCTGCAGTTAGCACAAATCACTGTAGCGTCTGTCTTAGAGTAAAAATAAACGATTATCAAAGAATATGCCTATTATCATATCATATCAATATATAAAATTTACTAATTCTAATTCACACCGAAAACAGGCTAAATCCATGAGCGGTTTTTAGAGAATAAGGGCTCTTAAGATTATTTGTTAGATCTTTCCCTCGAAATCACTATTTCGTGGTAGTAAAATTCCGAGTCGAAAGGGAGAAAACACTTTTGAGATGTTGGTAGATTACAAAATTAACCATAAAACTTCCGGTCGGACAAACAGGAAAAATAAAAATTGTGTGATCGGATTATGAGGATTTTTCAAGCTCTCGTGGTTCGATCGATCGAACTAGACGAACTTTTAAAATCCCATTACTCCGATAGTAGGACTGACAGGATTTGAGAAGTCCTTATAGTCCGATCAATCGAGCCAACAGGAAAAAAAATTATTCGTATTCCGATTGATCGGGCTAGTCAATCGGACCATGCGACCTAAGGGTTAATGACATATACACTTTGAGCTCACCAAGTTGCTTCGTGCGGCAATTTCCGGAGAGACAAGCTCTGTGTCTATTGATGTTACTCCAGGATTAATTTGATTCTTGTTACAATTTGTCATATTTTTATTCACTTTATACATAGATAATATCTCCAATGAAAGCATTCTTTCTTTTTTGAGCATATACATTTTCATGTAAAAACTAAAGACCAGAAACAAAAAGGTCACTTTTGCTTTGTTTTTTTTTTCTTTTTATTGCTATGATTGATTTTTTGTAGGTCTATCATTTAACTGAGGGTCTCACGATGAATAAGAAAAAATGTGGGCAAAAAGGGGTTGTGGAACGCTGTCAGGAGCCATCATTAATCTGTCTTATGTGACACAACTGTTAGACAACAGTGACCCTACCCTGCCTCTCCTCGCATACCTAGGCACAAGCCTCAGCTAAACAGTAGACCTGTAACTAGGTTAACCTTACTTTACTAATTGGGAGAATGAATATTTGAATGAAATGAATCCTGTTAAAAACTCATTTCTCGAGCAAGATCAAAAACTATAGATCAAATTGATTTTAATAATATAAAATTTGTATCTAATTTTAGGAGGCTATGGACAGGGTGGAGGATGGGGTAGCCAGAATCCTTGGGACACCAACAACCAGGGTGGTTGGGGCAATCAGGGCTACGGAGACCAGGGTGGCTGGGGGCAGGCTGCCCAGAACTTTGGCGCGGGCTACCAGCAGAACTACTCGGGGGGGCCTATGAGGGCTAATTATAATAGTTCTCGCCCACAGCCTTACAATCAAGGTAAGTTTGAAGAAGATTCGAAATAGTCTGGTTTTATAAGTTATTTCCTTTAACACGTTTTAGCACAGTTATTGAAATTTAGTGTAATTTTATTGGGTAATTAGCGGTAGATAATTAAAGGTATTCATGTGTATGCACGTCTTCCGCATACTCAGATCTAGTCATTAATGTATGTTTGTGATGTGTTCTTTTGTGTTAAAATTTAATTTTGTTTTAAAAATAGTAGTCTACTCTCCATACCTTGCCACTTCCTCCTCCACTAACTGGAAAATCGTAGATTTATAAATATACTGTTTATGCCGGAAGTTTTTACATATTGTGCTAGAATTTTGGTTGTAAACTGTCGGTTTCCCTGTAGGCGGCGGCGGCGGCGGCTACGCCACGGGCGGCTACAACAGCATGGGCGGCGCGGCGGCGGGCGCGGGCGCGGGCGCGGGAGCGGGAGCGGGAGCGGGCGCGGGCGCGGGCAACCAGCGCCGCTTCTAGTCCTCTTGTGAGTATTCACCATGTAGCCCACTATTCGCCAAGGTTTTTGTCTCTATATATTGCAAAAAACAATCTGTAAACGATTACGGTCCGTGCCGTTTTGTCATCTTGGCAGCAGCTAGCAGCTCTCTATACATATTGTGTTGGAAATAAAGTTTTTAACAAAAATAGTAATGAGATTACAAATCTTTAAATTGACTTAAGTCCAAATTGCTGGGATAATTTACGTATAATAGAATAATATGAGTATGAAATGAATTTGTGAATATTATGATTGAGTGAGACAAAAGCTGACGAATATGTTCTGGGCACCAAGACTGAGCAATCTTTGTAGATTTTAGAAAGCTTTATTTTAGTGTAAGCAGTATTTTTTTTATAATATGACATTACACTAAACTCTAACGGACAGACTCACTAATCTCACTATACTTGACAAATCCTAGTAAAATCGAAGACACACTTTAATAATCATATTGATTTGCTTTTAGCAGTGCAAACTTAAGGAGATTTTGTCCAACTGACTGATGATGATATTTTTCAATGCGTAGGTATCAAGTTGCGCTTAGTTGAAGCTAGGCAGGCAGACGGTATGTTAGACACAGGAGGTAGGCCAGGCGCTAGCTAGTGAGGGACAAGCGGACTTTACCAAGTGACTACAGTTACATAGTCATTTAACATTTTTTTCTTCAACTAAGGTTGGTTCACAATAAGGTACTGTGTAGGCAATAGATTCATTTTTACTATTTTTAAGATTGTAATAGTCGTTTAGCACACTAATCTTTTATTCCTTTTATACTAGAATTGCAAAATACAATTTTCTCTGACATAGCAGATTTTTGGCATATGACAATTTGTATAGGACTTATTATCCTAAAATTCCATATTATTTAGATCAAATTAAATATTTAAAAAAAAACTAACTCACTATTACTAATAAGGGTAGAATTACACAAGACAATAGATATCGATACCTTCGATACCTTATTCTGTCTGTGATCGAAATTTGATATTATGAGGATATTGTATTTTGTATTTCCAATATTGAGGGAGTGAAAGTCAAATCACAGTTTTTACATTTTGACGTGTCACAATGTCTGTAATGCACGGAATTTAGAGAGGTGTCGCACCAACCGTCCGCGTAGTACGTTAAACACAAGCAGGCGATTTAGTTTTATTAATAAAACGTGAGTCAGAATGGCGGGTGTATGTAAAGAAATATAAGAAAGTAATATACCATAATTTAGAACCTAAGTATAAAACTCTCGTGAGACTCGAACATATTAAATAATATTTAAAACGGGTCACTCACGTAATTTAGTTAGCGGCTGTAACTGATTTTCGTAATAACTTTAATTACGCGGAGTTACTAATTATTTTAACAGAGGTGGTAAATAGTAGCAATTAGGTACTACATTTTCGTATATTACTTTCTTATATTTTTTTTAGATTCACCCGTCATTCTGACTCTCACAATAAAACACATGTAAACTACATGTAAAAGCTGTGGCTTAATGCATTATTACGTTCCTAGTTTGTAAGTGAGAATAAAACTATTTGAATTTGACTTTGTTAGTGTTTAATAAAACTTCGTGGGTTCTTTTTTTATTTAAAAATGTATATTCAGACTGCTAGGAATAGTTTTAAATTGACATTCCAAAGGAATTTAAACGGTTGTTGCGGTTGTAATTCGTTACAAATTAAACTGAGAATTTATGTGTCTATGAGATTTGGTAATATTAACATGTTTACAGTAAAGTTTCAGATTGCCATTAAAATTTTTAATTGATTGTTGCATGTGGATGTTACTATTTACATGAAATTAAAATGTGTAAAATTACAACATTGTTCACAAATTTCGACAAGTTAGTCAAATTCAGAAACATTTTATGAGTGATTATATGTTATTCACGCGATTAACCCCAATAGTTAACTTAAGTATAATATCTCTATTTATCTTTTGTTTATTTTTCTCAACTTTCACTACAATGTTAATGTAGATTCCTCTTAAATACTTCTGTGTGCAATATATTAAATAAAAACTGTTTTCCATGGACTCTTCTACACGCGGACGAGCATTCCTCGTGGAAAAGGCCATGGTAAGTTGACTTTTCTCAAATAAATATATTTCAACTATTTACTCTTTTTATTTCTCTACGTCATACACAATCCTAGGAAACCAAATTCTCCGTAAGGGCATGGGCTCAGTGAGCGTCCAGAGTCCATACACAACCTGAGCAGCGTCGACTGAGCCCACTCCCATACATTTATTTATAAGGCTTCATCGACCGCTGGCCGCTGAGTACTAGTATTGTAAAAAGCTCGAGTTCTAGGAGTCCTTTTCAACGTTCCGTAGCCAAACTGGCAAAAACCCTTATAGTTTCGTCCAGTCCGTCTGTCCGACCGTCCGTATGTGTTTTACTCAGTAACTATAAAACATATGGTAATGATATTACAGCTAGAGGTGTATTTTGTGTGCAGCTAATTAGCTTTGGCTATAAGTTGCGATAAAAAATTTGTTTAGGGGGCGCCCCATACATGTAAGTACTTAAATGTAATAATTTTTTTTTTGCCAAATATCTACTTGTGGCACATCATCGGATAGGTCTTTGGAAATAACTTAAATGTTTATTGAATAAAAATTTGATTGATCGAATATTTTTGGAAATAATCGCACTGAAAGCCTAAAAAAGTGTGTCCCTTTAACTTTTGAACGGGAGGTCCAAAAAATGTGAAAAAGATGAACTTACCACTAAAATTATTTCGATCAAATTTGGTCAAGCCGTTTTTGGGATTTTGCCAAACTATTTAATAAAAAAAGGATGTAAGTGCCTGCGGCACTTACGCCTTTTTGCTTGCAAAATGTTTTCATCGTGTGACGGTACGAAACCCTTAATTATGCGTGATCCGACATGGCCGTTTTTTTTTAGGACTCAAATAGCGAGACTATTTACTCATATTGATTTCAGAACTCGCGTAACAAAGCATAGTCTGCTCTACTAAGCGAGTTGCCAATAGGACTCGAGTCTCTTAATACGCGCTCGAGTCTTTTTTAGGGTTCCGTAGTTAACTAGGAACCCTTATAGTTTCGAGCTGTCTGTCTGTCTGTCCGTCCGCGGATTATCTCAGTGACTAAGTACTAGCAAGCTAATTTTCTACGAATATGTATATTGGTCACGCCAACAAAGTGGTAAAATAAAAAGTGGTTATAATTTCTTCCTCCCATACACGTAAAGTGGGGGGTGTTTTTTTTTTCGTTTCCACCCTAGAGTGTGGCATAGGTATCATTGGATTTTTAAAATAATGAGGGTTAACTAAGACCAGTTTTTGATAGTTAATATTTTCGGAAATAATGGCTCCAGAAGTTTAAAAAAATGTGTCCCCCCCTCTAACTTTTGAACTATAAGTTAAAAAAATATGAAAAAAATTACAAAAGTAGAACTTAATAAGAACTTTCTTGGAAAATTATTTTGAACTTGATTGGTTTGGTTGAATAGTTTTTGACAAATTGTACAAAATAATTTCGGAATTAAGTTTGTAATTTAACTGTATATGCAAACACTTCTTTTATCTTGAGTAGGTACTTAATTTATCATCCCGCACGTATCTTCCTTCTAATAAGAAAAAAATGATTCAAATCGATTCACGCGATCAAAAGTTACGTTACGACCCGAAAACCCAACATACAATACCCGTCTAGTTTGTGTAAATTAGTAACCCAATTGCCCGAGAGATGGCACTGTGTTTCCGGAGTTGATGGGGTCGGGACGGGTGTGATCGAAAGTATCATCGAATTGTTAATTATTATAAGCATATTGAGCATGGTATCTAGTATCTATTAAAACACTTTTTAAGGTTGCCTATTGTGACGGACAGTAAACTGCGGAACCCTACACTGAGCATGGCCCGACATGCTCTTGGCCGGTTTTTGTAAGTTGTAACGAGTCGTTCTCGAGCCCTATTATGTTGTTCGAGTCCACTGCTCTCAACGATGAGATTTACCGTTAATACGACGGTGTAGCTTTTATACATATGTATTTGTATATTTTGTACTATTTTCAATTGTTAGAAAGAGATGCATATACCGGGTGTGGCCTACAATAGGAGCAATAAATTTAATCGTAGGTTCCACTCCTCAATCTGAACAACTTTTATTCAACAACTTTTAAAAAATGTATAATTTGTAGGTACTTACTTTTTCATACAAATTAAATCGAATTTTCAATGTACGTTAGATAGATAGATAGAATAATTTATTAACTCAAGGTATTACAACGGTAGTTATAAAACAGTTTCCTGCAAAACTTAATACAAAGTTTAACTGCAGGGGTCATATTACATTAGCTTATAGTAAACTATTAATTATAGGTAGGTACATATTTAACGCTCTGAAGTAATTCTCATGTAAGTGTTTCCAAAAAGTATTTTTAAGCTGTTTTTCAAAATTAAATTTATCAGGCTCGTTTCTTATTTTCTCAGGTATTCTGTTGAGGCAGTATGGTAATCTTTTTTGAATGTTCTACCTCCAAAGTAGTTATTCACTCTAGGAACTTCATACTTGCCAGCAGACACGGATTTTGTACTATGCGAGTGGTCGATGGGTACGAGGGTATGCGATCGAGTGCTGTGGTTATTTACTGCCAGAAGGTATTTGTGCTTTAGGCTGATTGGTAAAATTTTGCATATTTTGAACAGTTTAGAATAATTGCCTTTGCATCTGTTTTTCGTTTTTTTATTGACTAGTAATTTTAGAAATCTGATTTGTAGTGTTTCAATTTTATCTATGTGGGATTTGAATGTAAGGCCGTAGCAATCCAGAGCATAGCTCAGGATAGAGTCTACCAAAGCAAAATACAGACATTTCAAAACATTACATGGTACTTTATAACTCAAATGATAGAACTTCCCTAAAAGAATCCTAAGTTTACTACTGACGTAGTTTACGTGTTGGACCCAGGAGAATCCAGTGTCAACTTTAACTCCAAGATATGTCACAAAATTAACTTGCTCGATAGGCTTGCACTGGCAATTATTTAAATCGTTAACATCAGTCTAATTGACGTCTCTTGTCACAGTACAAATAGGTCAAACTTTGCAGTACATATTGCGTCTTCTAAAAAACTTTAAAGTGAAATAAAAATCTAAATCCACGTTATTTTAAAAAGTCGCTGAACAAATGTTGTTCCGTATGAGGAGTACAACCTACGATTAAATTTATTGCTCCTATTGTAGGCCACACCCGGTATAAATTATACCAGCACTGCCCAGCAACTTCACAAAAACGGTATCTCGATGGCAGACTGATATTCATCATGAATATCATCATGTTCCTGGCGTTTTCACGACTTATTTCCTCGGCTCTAGAGCGTGGGCTTCGCTTGGTATACTAATCTTAACATTTTGGTGTATTTGGATTTTCCTTATTAGCATTAGTCAAGTTTCCTCATGATGTATTTACTAACTAAAAGACGATTGATAAATACCTACTTGTCAAATGAAATTTCGTACACAAGTTCCAAAAAATTCATTGTGAGCCGAGGTTTGAACTACTTAGAACTCTTTTTAACTCTCTCAGACTCGAGTCTCATTATAAATCTACGAACCGAGTCGAGTCTTGAAATTAGAACTCGAGTCCTTTACAATGTACATTACTGAGTACAGACCCTAAAGGCGCGTGTATTGGTGGGTGGATAAACTTGTTTCCCTTAACTTTAAACTCGGGTAAATTTATTTGACCCTCAGCAAATATCTACCTTATTAACTTTTGTTAATACCAAAATCGCATAATCTGACAGGTGGATTTACCTGAGTTTGAAGTTAACCGTCCCTGACTTGTTCTTGTGAATGGTTACCATGGTTAAGTTATCTGTACATAATTATGAAAAAAACAAAACAAAGCAGAACAAAAAAGTCAGAATGAGATTAGCGAACGTGCATTGATAATGATACAAACGTTAAATGTTTCGTACGAAAAAAGCATACTGAAGTAAGCATTAAGAGTCAAATTCATACACTTTAAAGAAAGTAGAACTAGGAACCTTTTCGGTGACGCTATTATTCTAACCGTATTGTCTAAAAGTGCTATATTTTTGTACACTGAAGCGTCCCGAATAAACGTTTTTCTTTCTTTCTTTCTTTAAAAAATTATAAGCTGTTTTTCACTTAACGAAACGTCACGTTCTAAACAAGACTATGAAAAAGAGTCGCAACTGCTGCACTTTTACAGCGTCATTTTTTTCGGCTGATTGGGTATCCAGTTCTTTTGTCCTATATCAATGTTATTAAAACATAATTTGGGCCGTTCTCCTTTTTTAGAGACAATGAGCTATCTCCGCGCTGAGAACTGATTTAGAATTTCATTATAGTTCTTTTTGGTAAAAGAATTATCTAATCAGTACTACCTACATTATTTAAATCAAAACACACCCCGAGTTGAGTGGTCAATCGGAAGGCTGTCTTCGTTGAAAACCTCTGGAAATAAAAATACATTATTGTCATGAAAAGAACTATCGAATAGTCTACTTCAAACACATACATATGTTTATTTTTTAGTAATTCCTACCGTTATTTGACACATGATCAAACATCCGAAAAATCGAATCGCGTTTCATTCTCGGTAAAAAAGGAGAACTGCCCATTTACATATTGGCTCCAAAAATGCATTTGTGGCAGTTACTTGCCTTTTCCATAATGGGTCGTATACAAATGTTGTAACATTACATGTTACAAACAAGACTAGTAGAAAACAGTCTCCATGGCTACTGAAAATTAGTTATTCCTTCCACATAGGAAATAAATAGATTAGCTTATTATTCTAATTTATTTTGGTTTCTGCAAACTTATTTTGTAGGACAGAACTGTGACAAATATTACTGAATTAATTAAGTAAATACATAGGTACTTTATAACGTAGCCGCGCCAGTGCCTGACGGGTTACCATGCAGTTATCATCATGCGCACTTTATATAAATTTATATAGGTACTTAGGCTAAATTTGATCAACGAAGATATTTCAATATTCGAATTTAAATCTTATCATTTGACATAAAGTGCCCATGTTGATAATGGTGCGGCGTCGGGCACTGGTGCGTCTACGTTAAGTACAACGGAAATGGACGCATTCAATGCGGAGTTATGGTATTTTTTTGGCATACCTATACCATACCATACCATACATAGTAAAGTCAGTGGATGAACTGTACAAGCAACAACACTAGTCAGTTAACAGTGTGCAGTGTTGGTAATTGTACCCCACTGAACACCTCTAGCGATGATACTGTGCTGTAAGGTCATGTGACCTTGATATCGAATCTAAATACACTTAAATACAGTATGTGCACTACTTGTGAAGGGGTTGCGTCGTTTGTTGCGGTAGACATGGGCAAGGCGGCGGGCAGTAGGGAGGCAAAACCGCGGGGAACATGCCCGACGCCGCTGCCAATTGTCTGTAACAATATAGGTACTTAGTAAATTAAAGGGTATCATCTTGGGTCGTCTCACTTGTTTTTCGTAAAGTTCTTATGGTGCCTCTACATGCTCGGGCTCTCGGCCGAATGTTTCGGCCGCGGGCGAATGCAACCTACTACACGCTCGTCCGAGAGCCTCGGGCGAGAAGCTCCTTTATTCCCGTTATCCCGATTAGTCCCGTTCTGTTTTCGTCACCCATTCTTCTTTGGGCTCGTTCAAAATCATGTGATACATTATGGGAGTGGGAAACATCACGAACGGGAAATTTTCGTCGTTACCTAGTTTTTTATATAGTTAGATGCTGATGATGACCGATGAAAGACGAAAAAGACTACCCACAAGAATGACGAAAGCAGAACGGGACGAATTTAAGAACTTGACGATAAGGAATTAACCCATATAGAGAAATTTGGATGTCCATTTAATGTGACTTCAACTTTTAAATGACTGCACTAATGGTAACATGGTAAATTACATATACGTGTATGGATGTCATTATCAAATGTATTTAGTCCCACATGTTTAGCCAACATACGGCATGCAAATAATACCTACTTATTTGTTTAAAATTACGTGTAGGTACCGGTACGGCCGGGGTTAAATTTAACGGCAATCCATACCACCTACCTGTATTGTTGATCTAGGTGAGCTTTTTCGATTCTTTTGTCTTTTGCTCTTCTATTTTGAAACCAGATCTTAACTTGAGTCTCACTCAAAGATAGTGCTGTTGCAAGTTCACATCTGAAACGTAAAACCGTAAATGTAAATATTTAACCCTTAACCTTTGGTATGCTTAGGAGCAGATGTGCTCCCTAATACTTGAACCTTAATTGAACTGTCAAGGTCAATTATTTAATAGCAAATATTTGACAGGCGCATTCGAAAGGTTAATCACTGACGTGTTTTTGCGGTAGCCGAATTTGAATGCCAACAACTTCACCTTATCGAACCGAATGAAATGTGTAGCGTCCCTACCGCAAGTATGTTCCGCTACCGCCTAATTCCTTACGTCCTGATTTTTCATGCTACGAATATGCTCTGACAATCTCGTAGACACGTTCCGCCCCGTTTCCCCCACATACGACCTACCCTATTCGTAAGGTATTTCATACACCCCCGGGTTGCCCAGAGGGTCCATATACGTATATGCGCGGGACCCCTGCATGTAATTATGGTTTAGGTCCTAAATAATCGAGTTGGTATATATTTCTACCTGTCGATTTATGTACTTTAAAATTTTGTACCTTTGCAAATTAATGAACAAAAAATGATTCTGTGCCAGCGGGGCCCTTTGTTAATTGTAAGTTTACAGACTAAATGAATAACTCCACTACACCCTAGATATAAATAGTTTTTGAGCAATACGCGTTCGAAGATTTTGTCCTTCTAGCAGGGCCCTTTGGAATTTAGTGAGTTACATGACCCCAGGTAATTTTAAAAAGCAGCCGGTTATTTCAACTTACTGAATCAATTATTACTAACTTGCTAGTGACAGGTTTTCAAGAAAAATAACTTACCTACTGAAACCGTGGTGCTAGTGCTATTTAGTTGATGAGTTCGTTTACAATGAGCTAATTCTGACTGCACTAACTTGGTAATAATTGATTCAGTAAGTAGAAATAACCGGCTATTTATTAAAATTACCTGGGGTCATGTAAGTCATTAAATAACAAAGGGCCCTGCTAGAAGGACAACATTTTCGAACGCTTACAGAGCTTTTTCGAGCTCAGCTTTTTCGAGCGTTGACAATCGCATCCTTTATACTAGTGACAATCGATTCAACAGGGAGAGAAGACGGGGTCACAGCATAATTCAAACTTTCCGCTAATGCGCTGTCCATATCCGCCGACAACTGTAACTTGGAAAAGTTGATTACACCACTTCCCGTTAACGGATTGCAAACAACCCCACCTTGCCTTTTGCTCTGTAGATTCATCAGGCGCTCAAATTTGTTTACATGCGTCTTGGTGGTAATTATTCAATTTCATATTCTCAGCCCTGTTGAATGTCATTGCGTCAACCTTATCCCACAAATCACCCCGTAAACAACGATCGAGACACTTCAAGGTGAAGTCCGATGAGCTCATTGTTTATCAACGCGATATTCCGGCGCTGTTCTCGGATTACGCTCACTAGGAATTATCGTTCGCTATTTTAAAGAAAAGTTCGGGGTTACGAACTTAACATGCACTTAACATGTTTAATACGCGCGAATTTCGGTATTACACCATGATCACGACACTGTATCACATAATTAAGGCCACACTCGAGTTTGTTACGAGTACGTTCTATTCTTAACGCCGCGTATTTTTATCACGCCTATTGTGATAAAAATACGAGAGTGTTAACCGTTGCAATTTAATATCAGTATGACTCACGAAAGTTTTTATTATAGGATTAACCCGAAGTTTGAAGTTAAGCGACACAATAGCTATACTTACCCATTTTTTCACATTACCTACAATCTACATGGATTAAGAAGTAGATAAAAGTAAGTACCTTCGTGCTCTAGCGACGTATTCACCCCTGGCGTACTCCAGTTCAAGCCTAAGGGTCTGGTGGGCGGAAAAGGTGGTTCGTTGCCGTCGAGGCCGACTTTCCTTCCGCCGTCGACGAGCCACTGCAAAAAAAAATCGTGATTTTAGGAAAACTACTTAAGAATTTCCAGCTTTACCTACTGCTACGAGGCCGCGAGGGCGATCCTAATGAAGCTCGGAAATCTCAAATACCTACGTAATCCGAAGAATGTGCCGTGCCTACTTACCTAAAGAAGTTAAAAAAAGATAAAATTAGGTGAGTGTAACTCAAACACCGAGATACGAGTAGGTACCGTACCTACCTGCGAAACCGTGCGAACTAACCACGCCACCACATTCCCATAGGTAGGGTACCTTATACTATCCTCCGACACTATCGCGTAGTTAATTAGCAGACACAAAAACTTTAACTCGACGTCGCAATCTCGTCCATATTAGTATCACATATAAAGTCTAGAATTAAAGTGTTAATCTGTGAACTTGAATCAGTTTTATTTTAAGCGAATGAGTAAGGATTCCTCATAGTTCCTGTCTCTGCCCTGAGAACGCCTTTGTACGAGCTCCGACATATTGCGGAAGGAAACCCCTTGGGGTTAATCACGATAATTTTAATCTGTGCTACCTATCAGATTTCTTTCCGTAATGTAAATATTCTAGGGGTACGTCATTATTCAGTTTACTTTGGGCTAGGAGTGGCGATGTTATTTTTTATTTTGTCCTCATACCATCGCTACAATTCCCAAAGTAACTATTACCGGAATCGTAAAAGAAAATCTGCACCAAAATATATTATTATCACACGCATACTCATTTTATACATCTTTAGTATCATTACTTTTACTGTGCTTTTATTTCACTAGTTCAATCGAGAGGCGCACGAGATGGGAACAATCTCACGCAACCACTAATGAGCCGTCAGTACAATAAAAGATTTTCTTTTCATTAACAATACAATAAAATATCTCCTGCCTATGTGGATACTGGGACGGGAGACGTAGGCGATTGTATAGATCTACGTAGACCGACTTACACTTACAATACAACTTTCATTTCAAATTCTTGTTGCTGGCATCAAGTCACTACCTAGTTCGAAACAGTACCTACCTAGTGGCATTGAGTGACTAAGATACGACTGCGACTCAACCAATTGGAACCCTGTGTGCGTAGCCAAGATGCCAATCGCTAACGAAACGCAACTGTCATTGTCACACTAATAAGGAAGAGTGATAAAGAGAGGTAGCTACGATACGTTATTAAGAGTGAACGATTGGCTTCTTGGCTACGCACGCTGGGCCTTGCTAGAACCATGTCGAAATACCTAACAAGCAGTAAGAGATTTCTTACAATCTGATTTATAGCGTCATTAATGTCATTATGAAATAGTCCTACAATGGCCTAGGGTTCCAATTGCAATGTAGATCAAAATACCAAAGTACAAGGTATGTACATCATAATTTATATCAATATTATGACAGGAAACGACCCTTATAATTACTTGAAGTGTAATCAATGATTGGTCCTCGAACCGGGAAGCGATGATCGAGTGATCACGGTAACATACACCGCGCCATATGCCGCGCGGCGGTGCTTCAATCTCATCCTGTCACTGATTTCCATACCAACTGCTTGACACATGTCTTTTTCTAACTTGCATTCGCAAGGATTGTTTTACTGAAATGTAAATAGCTCATCAGCATCACCACCACGTCAAACATATGTCCAAATCAGTGATACTTAACTGGCTTTCACGTCCCATTCCCATTCAAATTGGATAAATCAAGGCCTAATAATGCGAAATTAACAACAAACCTACTCGTAGTTACCTACTTAGCAGTTGTGTTTGTGTCGCAAAGGATGTGGGACACGTCAGCTGGGGCAACCCCTTTTAATAAAATTGGTGCACAATGAGAGCATAATCTCGATGTTGTCACATTTGATTGTCATTCGCTCAATAAACTTGTAAGTGGGGTGTCAATCGCAACCACGATTAGTATCGTGACGTGTTAAACACGTGCATCGATTTAAAGTGCACTGCTTCAGAATATTGTGTATGCTTCTCATCTTAGCATTTATCCCGAATGCCAATTGCAAGTGGCACCCCATTCCATGACGGATCCTCAACATCTTCTATTTTGTGAATATGGCATACTTACATTCCATACTTACCTCCACATGTCACCTAAACGTACCCGGTAAGTAAAGTCCCTCCCCCGTGATGGGGAGAGCTAGTTAGAGACAGGTCTAAGTTCCCTTAATAACAGAAAACTAGTCAAGAGCATGTCGGGCCATACTCGGTGTAGGGTTCCGTTGTTTACCGTCCGATATGCGTTCTTAAAACGGGTTTTAATAGATATCATGCTCTTAACAATAACTGATAAAAGTGATAAAACACCTAATTTTTTTTTTGCAAAAAATCAAAAATGGCCTAACTGACCAAGTTCCAGATAATTTTCCTCCAGTCTTTATAAATCTGTACTTCCATGATTTTTTTCATATTTTTTAGAATTGAGGTTCAAAAGTTAGATGGGGAGGGGTACATTCTTTTTTAACTTCCGGAGCGATATTTCCGAAAATATTCATTTTATCAAAAAATGATCCTAACATTTTATTGCGCTTGAAACGAAGAAAACTCTTTACATGTATGGAAGGTACTCGTACTCTAAAAATAAAGGCTTTCCGACTGTTTATCATCCCACTTTGTCGGCATAATTAATATGTACCTCTATATGCATAACAAATTACAGTTTATAGTACTATCGGTCACTGAGATGAACCGCAGACGGACGGACAGACAGACATGGCGAAACTATAAGGGTTCCTAGTTGACTACGGAACCCTAAATAGGTAAGTTTCCCATTGGTCCGGTCTATTTTAAGAGCTACAATTGAAACATGCTTCATAATTTGGAAGCCATAGGTTACTATTAATCGGATCAGCTAAATATTTTCATATTATGAGTTATGAGAGTAGAGTACCTACGTAACTACTCAAATCCGCCCTCTTCATAAACCACCTGATTATATCATCATCCCCTGTATGTTTGTTTTGTTCGGGATAAAAAACTGTGATTAATGAACAATGGCTAATGTTAACAATAGCCAACGAATTAGGGTTGCTACTACCCCTTAATTTTCATTACCACCCCTAATTACGAGTGAATTCGACCGCAGAGCCCCAACCATTTATTTGCGTTTTGGGTCAAGGAAAATGGACCTTTTGTCTATGTAATAAAAATTTCAATTTAAGCACAGATAAGTCGGCTTGCAGCCCCTGTGAGATCGAGGAGAACACACCTGACTTGCTTACATTTTATATTTGTTTTTTTAATCTGTGCAGATATTGATATTGCGGGACGCCTGGCCGGGCTCGTATTGAAATCTTGCGATATGAATCACCATTATTTATTTCCTTTTTATTTGTAAGTGATTGGACTATTTGTGGGGATAAAACCCAGTCTTTAATTGCTGCTTAATTGGAGAGTTCTTTCATTAGTAAATGTATCGAGTAGGGATTTACCTAATCTTAATTGATTTATAAGACGTGAGCCAGGATTAACCTTACGGTTTCAGTGAATGATAAGCTATTATTTCATACTAGATGTAACAAAATTAACGTTAAATGAAATTAATTAATCCTGCTCACGTCTTATGAATTATCCTGTAAATATGCACTTATGCAAAATTAGTGTCACATTAAGTAATTAAAATATTAAAGCTTCTCCAAGTATTAATTGATAACAGGTATTACTTAATAAGGTAGGCTAAGAACGAATCTCAGAACATTTGGCAGGGTGAAATGTTGATGAAATTTTGTAGGTACAATACAAGTAGTCAGGGGATATAGTCAGTCATAGAAAAGTTATAGAAGACCTCTTTTAATAAATAACTACCAAAGATGTTGGGATAAATTCAGATAGTTACAGCAGTATGTGGAGTGCGGGAGATTTCTATAGCACATGCGGTTTCAATGTTATGCCGTCCCTCTGACACGTGGGATAGAAACATTAGAAACCTTCCAGACTCCGAAAGCGGGTCCTATCGACGGAAACTGAGCCTGTATGTCCCCACTAGGTACCACAAGTATTTTCTGGTAGAAATAACGAACATACCGCACACCAGGGGAGTAACGGACCTAAAAACCTACTATTATAAACATTATAATCTCAATGATCTTTCTCATTTTTATTCCATTTTAATAAATTCATAATTCTAAGCATAATTCTACAGATCCGTGTTATTCAAAGCGTTACAAAAACATCAAAGCACCCCTTGATATCGCCGGACCAATAGCCGTAAAAATAAAATATTCACTACAAAATATTGTGAATATAATGGGGCGCCGTGGAGATAAGTCTTCGCGGTAATCCCCTGGACGTCCCAGAAACCTCAACTCTTTGACGATATTTAAAAGATGGTCAAGACGCAATATTCAAATAGTATATTCCTGTTGCTTATCTCGATTCGACTCAGAAGATTAGCCAATACGGGGTGAAGTAGGAGTAAATAAAAATTACGAGATGTTAGAGTTGGACTATGCTAAGTTTCCTAGATTTTGATAGTTCATACTGTGAAAATAATAAGTCATTTCATAGAGATTTGATGTTTAAAATAACACTTTCAAGTTTGACAGTTCATTTGTTTGGAAGAGATAACGTGGTTTTACTTTACGATTCAAAAGTATTAGAGTATTTTAGGAACGAAAAAAAAACTTTGAAGACCTCGATTCTTGTCCAGCGAGTCCTGTCCAGCGTCACAGATTGCAGCTAAAATAAAAATGTCTCTATCTGACGAATCCTCGCCTGGCATTCGTAAGCGTAGGAGAATAACCACTCTGTTACGTTTTATCAATATTTTTAAACAAATTTACAATGATAAAATCCAGTTTTAATCTTAAGTGGGATTGGTTATTTCATTAGGAAATGAGTAATTGACATTCCGCAACCTTTCCATACACTTGTTAATATTTTGCATCATTGCTAGCCGGAGGTAGTTTAATTATAATTTTCCTAACCGTTTGGCTTAGTTGAATTCCTGTATTTTTCGATTACGGCTGGCAATAGTACAGAGTGATATCGCGTCCGCGACCAATGTGCTTACCATGAGTTGCATTCTATTGCGACTGCGGCATTCGACAGTATGTCTGTCTCGCTCCTACCAGAGTAGTGGTAGGCGCGGGATCCGGCACCGGCGTCGTTGCTGCAGAAGTTTACGACGTCGGATCGTCTGACGAGATCAACGACAAATATACCGAGCTAATTGTACCCTCTACATTATCTCTAATATAAATTGCTTCAGAGTCCAGCCGCAATTGAAATGAGTGCGAACGTATAATTTCAATGGCCTCGTAGATCTTGCGTGGCATGAATTTTTTTGTCGTGCCAACAAATTCATATGCTCTGACAACGTAGACACATTCCGCCCTGTCTCCCCCACACACAGCTTGCTGTCTGTTCCTGGGCCTATACCACAAAAGTCGAATGATTGCGGATTTGTACCTCCATCTCTGTTACACTTGCATATTGGAGTGACAAAGAGGTTTTCCGTCAATGCCAATTTTCGGTGTTCGTGGTAGGCATGCTGGTCCTTCGGAGTTAGCAGTACCTATGTATTGTATACTGTACCTCCGGCAATATTGTTTTAATATTAAGTAATGTCAATGTGACTCACGATTCGTGAGTCACATTGACATTACCTCACGAAAGTATAAATTGCGGAAAAAGTAAGTAGTTACTTCTAAAAAACTCAAAAACCTAAAGCTACCTAGGTATAAGTATATCTTATCTGGGTAGTAAATATACATACACCGGTGCTTTTTTTGAATTGCGTTAATTTTAAGGGTACATTCCTTAGCTTCAAAGACACAAATTTATTTTTTAATTCGATATATCATTGCACTGCATTGTCATAGTTTTCACTGACTTGGTAAAGTTAATTGTAATGCCCACTTTACATGAGCGTGTGACGCAACACGATTTTGAAGAATTCATACCCTAAAGGATCTAATCGATCGACCCTGGCGAATGTTTCCACTATTTTATACCATAAAATTTCAAAATTTCAAAACTTTGAATTTTTTTTTATAAATATTTTAAATTTCATTCGCAGACGTCTCTGCTTAATACAAAAATAATTTAGTATGGGGTAGCGCATTGCTAGCGATGATTTCTAAAATGTCTTAGAACATCGATGCCGTACAAGTGTTTAACACTTTCGTTAAATGTTGCTACGCCTCTCCCTAAGGCGTATAACCAAATGAAAGAAATAGTGGAAACATTCGCCAGGATCTATCGGGCGTCGATAGCTCAATTGGCAGAGCGATCTGACTGGTGTTCAGAGGTCGTGGGTTCGAATCCCGCTCAGCGCGGGGAATTTTCCCATTCTTCTTTCAATCATAAAAACTTAAGTACCTAATTCCATTAATCCTTAATCTGACGCACACAAGTATTTTTGACTAGCGATTCTATTATGACGGGTGGATGTCCTGGACGCGAGTTCCTTTATTAAGGAATCAAATGTAGTAGAGGTACTAAACAGCATACAAGTTACTCCCCCATCCCTTATCTCAATTTGCCGCGCCGGAGTTACTCTCGAAATCCGCTCTTGCTTGACCTCTCCTACTACATATTACCTATCTTCTTACGCAGTGTCCACGTGGGCGATCATTATCGTGTACGTGGTTCTTACTACTAAATATTGGTAAATCAATGACTTAGCTATTAAATTTCTCTCTCAATTTGCCAGGAAGAAAGGACTTCTTCCTGGCAAAAATATATGTGCGAAAGTTAACCTGGATATATACCAAAGTAACCAACACATCTACATCAACTCGGACAGTCCAGCTGCTCTGCTGGCACAAGAGTCCCTAAAGGCTAACTCAAGACTAGTCCAGAATTGCAAAAATAATTTAAACACCCTGGCTAACACCAACAAAGTTACAGATGAACTTGCCAGAATAGGCGCAGACACACCCGTGGTTGGCCCGGAACCGTTCTGAAGAGTCACAAAACGAGAGGCTTACTTTCTGCTTAACAATCTATAAAAGATGAGGGCAATTGCATAGAAGTCCTTCAAAGGAAATACACACTCAAAAGCTCTAATTACAAGTGTTCAACAAAAAAAGCCTGTGCCTAGTCAGAATAGGGATGATGACTAGGTTGAAAAACTATTATTCTAATTAGTCTGTCAGAAAGATTATCAAAAATTATTAGACACGTATTTTTTCCTTTTTCAAGATAACTAAAATTGACGAATATGAAGAGCGTCAAAGTTCCGTGGTGGGGGCTGAGTGGTGACGTCACCTTAGAGTAAGAATCGTACTCGATTGTGACGTCACGCGAAACTTTCAAGCGCTGTATTTCCGTCGTTTTTCATTTGACGAACAAAAGAAAAAATACGTGTCGAATATTTTTTAATAATCTAACAGAGGGACTAATTAGTTTTGTTATCTAGCCTATTATGACGGGGCAATTGAGCACTGCAAATAACAACCAGGTTCTGCCAGATAGCAGAGGAAACTCCGATGCACATCCTCTGCTGTACGCACGAACTTCAACCCTATTAGGTACACAACATTACAGCCCAAAGAATCTGGAACTTTTTGGACTCAAAGGGAATCAGAAATAATCTATAAAAGGCTGCCACAACTGGTCGACGCGGCCAGTTGTAATAATAAATATCATTTACGAGGCCATTTTCTATTATTGATATTTTCCTTGGAAGCGATTCCGTTACATGTTGTGTGGTTTGCTGGGCTATGCCGTCAGAATCGCAATGCTTACATATAAAATCTTTTTTAATTAGCTCTGGCGATGTACACCCATCCACCTCTTTGGCACATAATTGGTGTACCCACATATGACAGGTGTCGCACTGGACCCAATTTGTAATACCAATAGTCCATGACCCTCGCCCACAATACAGGCAGATCACTATTGTTTCTTCTTTGGGAGCGGGAATATCTACAGGAGCACATAATTTTTTTTTAAATCGGCCTTCGAAGTGACTGAAAGGCCGTTTTCTTTTTTTGCTCCGCTGTTCCTCCTCCACTGTAGAGCTCGGCGTCTTTGTTTTGCACAGTCCTGATTTTTTACCGATAAGCATATGCTCCCTGTGGAGTGCTATGACCTCTGACCGCAGTAAACGAAGGAGTTGGGTACACCTCAAGTTTGCGCGCCCGCTCAATGTATTGTTTTTTAACTGTCCAAAATAATTTTCTACTGGCGAGTTACTCAGCCTTTTTGGTTTCAGAACATTTGTCCACATCGGGAGAAAAGTTAGGTATTTTTTTTAATTATTTGACACAATTTTGGACATCTGTAATCGTTTTTAATTTCCTCGCCATTATACCTTGGCGGGTCCATTTTCCCCAACTCCTCCTTAAAGTACACATAAAAAAGATTTCTTTCATAATTCGTTGTACCCATATCTTGTTCCAGCCCATCAATTTTAGTTGGCTTACTATCTGAGTTTAGCATTGATTCCAACTCTTCGTGGTCCTCAGGCTTTCCTTGGTTTACTATAGAAAACTTTTGGCATCGTCTAGGTCTTTGCTCACATATTCTGAGTTTAGTATAATAAATAAACAATTTACATATTCACTTATTTTTAAGAAAAAGCTTTGCCAGTATTTCTTTCACGAGACATTTGTTGGTTATACCTGAATTATCTATGTCTGTACATATGCACTTCATTAGGTGCGCAACGCATAAATATAAAGGCGTGACCTCGTAATCGCTTCCCTTTTCTGTCATGTATATAAAACAATAATTTAAATAATTTACGAGAGTTCTCTGATTAAACAACAGGCATGTGGCATTAATAATTGCTAGACTAAAGTCAGTCACCACTCCAGTAAAAGCAGGCCAGCAGTTTTCTTTGGAACTAAATGTTTTAAAATCATTCAGCATTTTAAAAATAGAGTTGGTGTCATGAGTTGCGGAAACCATATGGAATACAGGAAACAGTCTTTGCGTGTCCTTCAACTGTATGACACCTGTATATAATAATATTCTTTTAGCAGCGCCTTTGTTTCCTTTTACATCCCTGGCACCACTGCCCGTTGCGTCCAAATATAATATTAAATATAATATTATTTATTAATATAATATTGTGGAACCTTCTTGTTTAAGGCTTCTATTTGTTCGGAACTAAACATTTTTATATTGAGTGGGAAAGAAACTTCCTTTATAAAACTTATGTGGTCATCTTGGTAGTTTATTAAGTCCAGAATATCATTTTTGTCTCTATCGTTTTTCGCCATGGCCTCTGATCTTATTTTTCTCAAAGTGCTATCAGACTTTACACTCTGCAGGTTGTGTGTCATATCAAGTTTTATTTCATTTAATTTGAGCAGTTCTGCTTTTTTATAACTGAGCGGCTTATTTGAAAGTATTTTTTTTTGTACTAGCTTTCTCTCTACCTTACATGCATCGTTACATTTTCGCTATGGCAAAAATGTATACTCTCGCTATGTACTGTTAGTGTTCTGTATATATTTTGTTTTTTTTTACAATATCGACGATTGCATTGCGCTTTGATCATTATCCTTTTGTTTTTTAAATATTTAACATATTAAAAAATGATTTGACATGTGTTATTAATTTTAGTTTCTATCAGTTTTCTTAAAACAAAACCCCAAACAAAAAAAAAAGCTATTAAATTGTTCGAGGGTGGAACAGTGGCGAGGGTCTATAGAACGATTCCCACCGTATTGCCTATTATGAGGTAATTTATCACCTTGTCCTACAGGCATCTAAAAAGAAGGCAAACGAGTGTCTTGGTGACCTGTGGAGCGGCGAGTGGAGCGGTGAGCGGAGTGGCGAGTGTAGCGGCGGGCGGAACGGTAAGCGGAGCGGTGAACGTAGCGGCGAGCGGAGCGGCCAACGTCATTAAGGCTAATTAGTCTTCTTCTTTTAGCGTTTGTCCCGGCTTATGCCACGTCTTAGGGAGTCTGCTATTTGACGTAGGCGATAGTTTTACGGAAGCGACTGCCATCTGACCTTCCAACCCAGAGGGTAAACTAGGCTTTATTGGAATTAGTCCGGTCAATCATTGTGAGGCTACTATAGTACCTATACATTTTCTTTGCCCGCACCGGCGCTCCAGCGGTTACTTGGTTTACACAATAATTCAGTTTAATTGACAGATAACCATGTAGGTTGATACCCATACCTTCATTTTAGACCATGAGATAACGTCGAATCAAACAATATCCCTAAAACCTTATTCAGCACTCCGCACAAATTACAATTACGAATTCAACATAACGCAAACCTCCCTAATTTTCATTTGATAACGCTGTCGCTATTCAGTTTCACGGATTGTTATTTCGTAATAGTTATTAGAGTCGAACAATGGGCAGATTTTATAGCGAAGTAGCAGAACAGTGCGGACAATTTTCACGAGAGAGCGAACTCGAATGGCTGCCGTCGGGGCTATATGCGCGCATCGAGCCGTGGCGTCATAATCGCATCAACACGGCGCCAAGCGAGCTGTCACTCCTCCCACCCCCCACTCGACTCTGTCACTCCACAACACGTTTTTCAACCACGCGACAAACCATTATGATATACTATTTTCATAGCAATAAGAATCACTGTTGAAGGAAACGATTTTCATTCAAATAAGCCGCTTAACTGAATATTGTTTACGGAGGTATTGTCATCGGGGAATTCGCAGCACGTTCCCGGAGTCTGGCAACAAAGGAATAAGAGTACGTATTTATTTTTATGAGGGTATAATGATTGATGAATAGTTCAGTAAATAGCTACCTTTACGAAAGTATACTATAGCTACCTTTACCAATTGAGCTATCGACGCCCGATCGACCCTGGCGAATGTTTCCACTATTTCTTTATATCATAAAATTTCCAAATTTCTAAATTTTGTTCGCAGACGTCTCTGCTTAATACAAAATTTAAATAAATTTTGTTGAAAAGTGTCCATTTAAAAAAATATGACGATTTCAGTGGAACGTAAGGTAGTGGCAGACTCGCAAAGTTGCAACAAAAAAAAACTAAGTTTAAATAACGTGTCTTACTCGAGCGCGGAATTTTTTATTTTGTAGCAAACGCTGCGCGAGTTGTTAAGCAATATTTGACACGCTCTAGTCTAGCATTTCTGCGTAATGATTTTATTAACGTTAAAAAAGTCTGTAGACGCTTTCCCCACTTCTTCTTCTTCCCAGCGTTTTCCTGGCTTATGCCACGGCTCCGCCTTGACAACCAATCCCAAAATTGGCATAGGCGATAGTTTTACGATAGCGACGGCCGTCTGACCTTCCAACCCAGAGGGTAAACTGGGCCTTATTGGGGTTATTCCGGTTTTCTCACGATGTTTTCTTTCACTGAAACGCGATTGGTAAATGTCAAATGATATTTCGTACATAAATTTCGAAAAACTCATTATAATAGGTACGTGCCGTTTGAACCCGCGACCTTCGGATTGAAAGTCGCACGCTCTTACCCTTGGGCCACCAACGCTCTCAAACAAATTTGGCCTCGTGGCCTCTCCTACTGTAATATACGTCTCTTAACGAGGCTTGAGGAGTGTTTAAATATTATTAAATAAATATTATAGGACATTATAACTAATATTTAAAACGGCTTAAAATCGTATATTATAGGACATTGTTACACAAATTGACAAAGTCCCGCAGTAAGCTCAAGCTCAAGCAAGGCTTGTGTTACGGGTACTAAGACGACGATATATATAATATACAAATACATACATAGAAAACATCCATTACTCAGGAACAAGTATCTGTGTACATCACACAAATAAATGCCCTTACCGGGATTCGAACCCAGGACCATCGGCTTAGCAGGCAGGGTCACTACCGACTACGCCAACCGGTCGTGTTTGAAACAAAGGAGAAGAGAATTAACATTACACACGATGAAGATAAAGGACATTACGTAGTCGGTCCCAAAATTCTATCACAAATTAAAATAATGATAAAAACAAAAGTACGAATCAGTTTTTAACAAATTATATATCAATTTAAAGTACATTTAATAAAACATTCAAATAACTTAAAATTATTCAAAATGACCTCCCTTGTTAGGGTTCCGTAGCCAAAATGGCAAAAACGGAACCCTTATAGTTTCGTCCAGTCCGTCTGTCCGTCCGTCCGTCCGTATGTCACAGCGGTTTTTCTCAGTAACTATAAAGCATATGGTAACGATATTTCAGTTAAAGGTGTATTTTGTGTGCCGCTACTTAGTTTTGCATATAAATTGCGAAAAAAGTATGTTCTGTGGGAGCGCCCCATACATGTAACTAAATGTCAAAAAATATTTTTTTGCCTAATATCTATCTACACTAGGTACATTATTTGATAGGTCTTAACAAATAACTTAGAGGTTCCTTAACCCTTTGACCGCCGTTGTCACCTATACTAGACAACGATAGTACGATACACTAACGCCGTCGTCTTGTATACAAGACAAAGTTTCAACCGCTTACTAAATGGTAAAATAATAGACTTTAAAAATTATTTTGTACTCGTGTCAACTTGTTGACCCTTAGTTTTTTCATACATTTACTTTTTAAGCAGGTATATGAATCCATTGTTTCATAATAAAGGATTTAAAAAATATGCTTATAATTTCTACATTTTTCCGTGTCACTGTCGCCGTAGGCATGTATAAAAGACAGCTAGGGATGGGAAAGTTCAATCGATGTGCAAGTTTTTAAAATGAATATGTTTTCACGAATCTGGTTTTATTTAAGCGTTCAAACATTTGCCAATTATTGTCATTGTTGGTAACTACTCGTAGTAAGTAGGTATATGTCGAAAAAAAAGGCATAATAATGGATAAAGTTTAGGCAGCTTCTTCAGTAAATTGACCATTGCGGTTTATTTGGCGAATAAATTATTGACCGCAGTGACAGCGGAGGTCTACATTTTAACTCGATATATATATATATATATGTATATATATATATAACCGATATACCTACAGTATGTATCACAACGAAGAGCAAACCTTAAAACTGGTTGACGGGGAACTCGAGTACAATGTAATGACGTGCATTTCACGTGCCTAAATACATGTTTTATGGCATAAAATTACTAAATGAATTACTCGAAGACCATATTTTTGCAGTCAGTTAATGGTTTTTGTAACATCCTATAGGGTTTGTTTACGTTTTTGATTTTTGACAGTGCATGCGTATTGCGTACTGTTGATATGTAGCTAGGGGCAACTAATCAACATTAACGTTGTTATGTCAATGCACATGCGCTTTGAGTTCTGTTTATAAGTAACCTAGGTAATTATTTTAATAATGGCTGTAATCATAGGCAACGCGCAAGCGCTTTGATAACTATTTGTTTGTAACTAGGTAAAAATCCAAACTTCAACAAGGTTTGACGCCTGTCTGTCAAATAATACAGGGGAGGTGCAAAACAATAATAATAAATGTATATTTTTATACCTCACGTAAAACCTGTCGTATTTTTGATGAATTAGGTAAGTACCATGCTCATATTTATGATCTAAACATTAACGGGTTTCTTTTTTTGCCTTTCGTTCTGATACATACTGTATATATATATTATTAAATCCACCTGTTAGTTTTCTTTGAAAACCCTCCGGTAAGTAAGTATGTAAAGTTATCGAAACACGATGCGCGTCCCTAATCTTATGGTTTATAAAGTTTACGTACCGACAAGCGCTTATGCCGTTGACTCAGACGCTATTATTACTTAACTCGCGCGTAAACAGTATTTGTCAGTCGGAACTAAAGACGAGCCATGCGCGCCGTTGACATGTATAGAAGACTACTCGTACAGACTAGTGCGGTGATATTACTTCATGATTCGATAATGTTTAGTTGTTGTTTTTCATGATAAAGTCCTTTATTTTCAACATTTTCTTGTATAGTAAATCTGTTTAGTTTAGAAATTTTGAGAGAAATCTAAGTTTGGAAATAAAAAAAGCCAAATTGAGAAGAATTCCACCTTTAATTATGAATATCGATATCACTATTTGCAATCCCTAAACTTTTTATTAGTTGTTTACTTAAAATTTGCTCTGGCGTGTGAGTGAGCGTCTTGGCGGACAGGGTCCGGCGGCCAAAAGGTTAAATAAAAATTTGATTAATCCTATATTTTCAGAGATAATCGCCCTAAAAGTCTGAAAAGTGTGTCCCCCCCTCTAACTTTTGAACGGGAGGTGCGAAAAATGTGAAAAAATTCAGGAAGATAGGATATAAGACGAACTTACCACGAAAATTATTTTGAAGAAATTTGGTCAAGCCGTTTTTGAGTTTTTGCCAAAAAACTTGTTACGGAGTTGTATCTAGTCAATCTTTTCTGTTATTATAATTTGTGACTTATTTCATCGGTATAAGGTGCACTTTGTTTTGCGTGTGACATGAAAATGACGATAGTGACGTGGGTTGCATATATAAGACTACTAAATTGGAGCATTTATCCAATAGCCTCGGCGGCTCCGTATTACAGCGCTTGACTTACGATCGGAATGACGAAGGTTGAAATCCTGGCGGTGTAGACTATTTATACAACTTCTTCATTATTTTTGAATTTTTTCTGTGTTTTTTTTTTCAAACTATTAAAACATTTATTTTCGAGAGCCCGACTTCAGGCAGGTGCAGAATCCCGCTGGAACACAATATTATGTCCTGAAAAAATGTTGGGCAGATCTTTGACAAGCTCATCCAAAACCGTCTCTTGGTACCGTCTTTTGCACTGATTTTGACCCCTTTTTCGCAAAAATGAACCTCAGTTGGCCCGTAATAAGATACTCCCAACCAAACCATCACTGATGATGGATGATGCCCATGTTGCACCGGCGGAACTCTTTTACTTGCTTCTTCAGAGCTCCTATTACCCTATTATTCTGTTTATTATACTTTTCTTTAAAATCGAAATCTTTTTCGTCGATTTTTCGTGTTTTGCTTTAACAACTCCCGGGATCTTTTTAGCCTTAATGCTTTCAGACGGGCATTAAGTAAGTGCCCATTCTTTTTTTGTATGCTCGTATACTAAGTTCTTAATTTAAAACCTTTTTGATGGTTTTTCTACTGATAGCCATCTGCAAAGCCATCAACTTCTGTTTTCGGACAGGATTTCTTGCTATACGCGCCTTGATCGCTTTTCAACCGACTTCAATATTTCTAAAGGAGGAGGTTCTCAATTCGTCTGAATTTTTTTTTTTATTTTTTTTTTTAATGGATGTTCACTCATAACTCCGTCATTACTGAACCGATTTGAATTTTTTTTTTGTTTTCTGAAAGTAGACGGTTCCTGGTTGGTCCCGTTTTTTTCAAAATCCATTTCTGATGATGGGATCCATGAGGAACTGAGGGAACTCCTCAAATTTGAAAGGCACATGCATGCTGATTTGGGTGATTTCTTAAGAAACTCGAGCATTTCTTTACGAAAATCATCAATTTGGTGGAGTGGATCTGATAATGAAGACCAGGGATGGCAAAGTGGAACTGCTTCGTAATTCTCAGGACTATGATCCGATTTTAAAAAATATTTTTTTGTCTGTATATAGATGGTTTCAGGATTGTCCCGTTTTTTTCAAAATCAATTTCTGATGATGGGATCTATGAGGAACTGAGGGAACTCCTCAAATTTGAAAGGCACATGCATGATGATTTGGGTAGTTTCTTAAGACACTCGAGCATTTCTTTACGAACATCATCAATTTGGTGGAGTGGACCTGATGATGAAGACCAGGGATGTCAAAGTGGAACTGCTTGGTAATTCCCAGGACTATCGCCCGATTTAAAAAAATATTTTTTTTTTCTGAAAATAGATGGTTCCAGATTTGTTCCGTTTTTTTCAAAATCAATTTCTGATGATGGGATCCATGAGGAACTGAGGGAACTCCTCAAATTTGAAAGGCACATGCATGATGATTTGGCTAGTTTCTTAAGACACTCGAGCATTTCTTTACGAACATCATCAATTTGGTGGAGTGGACCTGATGATGAAGACCAGGGATGGCAAAGTGGAACTGCTTGTTAATTCCCAGCTCTATCATCCGATTTGAGACATTCATCTTTTCTTTGTAAAGAAATACCTTCAAGATAGTCCTATTTGATTATAGTTCTATTTTGATGATGGGCTTCATGAGGGATTGAGAGAACTCCTCAAATTTTAACGGCACATGCATTCTGATTTGAGGGTTTCCTTAAGTAACCAAAACAGTGTTTTGGCGGAGCCAAAATTTTGATGAACTGGATCTGATGATGAAGACCAGGGATCGCAAAGTGGAACTGGTTAATAAACCTAGCTCTACTTATTATCCTAGTTGTGTCATTCATCTTTTTGATTTGATTTATATTCTGATGATGGAATTCTAGAAGAATTCAGAGAACTCCTCAAATTTGAACGGCAGGTTAATTGTGATTAGAGGGTGTTCATAATTAGTTTAGGCATTTTCTTACTGTGGCCATCATTTTGCTGGAGTGGACCTGATGTTGATAATCAGGGATGGCATAATGAATATGCTCGTTAATTTACAGTCTGTCATTCAATTTAACACATTGTTATTTTGTTTGTTTAAAGGTCTACAAGGGAGTTCCGTTTGATTATACTTCAAATGTAATGATGGAAGCCCTAAGACATTAAGAAAGCTCCTCAATTTTCAATCGTACACGTGCGGTGTATTGGATATTTGTGAAGTAAACTGGCTAACTCAAACAAATTCTTAATTTCACTTTTACCGGGAACCAAATGAAGTCGGTTTTTTTTTCTTAAAAATTATATCACTGCTGGTATTCTTACCGAGCGTGGCCGGCCAGTTCTTTTCTTGTCCTCAACACTGCAGACTTCGTTGTACCTATCAATAGTACGGTACACAAATCTAAGCGTTATATTTAAATTTTTGAGCAACTTGAAAATGGTATGTTAGCTTTCGTATATTTAATAAATAATATATGCAGTGACATTGTACTTAGTGTCTGTTAAAATATATTTTCCAGCTTGTTGATAAAATTGTACTTCTAGCACAGTGTACCAACATAATGTTAATACAGTAATGTCAATGTGACAGTTAATGTTAACCCGCCAAAAGAATACTTTTGGCGCGTAACACTGAGTTATGCTATCTGTGGTGTCGATATTTTTTCACTCATCTGTCAAACGATTGTAGCGACAAGGTGTACTTTTTGTATGTTAAAAAACAACCAGAATAAAACCTGAAAGAAGAAGTTCGTGTTTCCTTTTGAAAGCTGACCAGTCATCCTGAGGAATGGGCCCAAAGGGTGGGCCAACAAATCAGAACCGGGACGAGTCAGGACAGCTTGTTCCTGATACTGACGCCCCGCAAAGTGCCGCTCGCCGGGAAAATGAGATTTGTATTGAATAGGAGATGATAAGGTCAGAGAATTCCACTTATTTTTTTGTTTCTTCGTGCTATGGCAATTGGGACAGTGACTACTTACTAACAAAGCTGAGTTGGAGAGGGTGATTTTGTTCAAGAAAGACTAACCTATTTGAACAACTTTTGGTCCACATACTTGCAAACTAACGTTTACTGACAAACAAATTAAAGAGTGCTGTGTGCTTCGTATCGTAAATACATTAATATGAGCATGATATGCGACTTTGTTGTTATTGTGTGTGTGCATTTTTTTTGTGTGGGTGATTGCGGTTAAGGATATAACTACATAAGCAGCTGATATTATAATAACAAATACTGCCAAGTGATTAGTGGCATACTTTTGCCTGCTTGAGTGTGCTTTGTTGGTGAAGAGAATATGTGTTAAAGACATTTAAAAAAAAAAACAAAAAAGAAAAGCGACTAGTTATAATTAAATATAAGTTATTTTAAAGGTTATTAATTGTTTATTTTTGATCTTCACTTTCACTCTGAATTATTGCATTTGACAATAATTGTTATCTTCTATCTTTCATTGTGTGACTTATTGATAAATAAATAAAAAAAATGGGAAGGTCACGTAGTCGTAGTAGAAGGCGTGAAAAAAAAAACAAGAGGAAGACAAGTGTCAGTTCTGATACATCATCAAGAAGTAAATCTTATGACAGGGTGCACAAACGTAAGAGGAAAAGTAGAAGGCATGCTAAGGATCATTCAAATCGTGCACATAGTTGTTGCCAAAGATACGAAAGGGCAAGTTTAGGGGCACAACATAGTCGGACTCTGACACCACCTGTACAATTCCCTTTAGGGTCAAATAATTTTCCAGTATCGCATAGTGTGGTGCCAGAGTTTGATCCCAGTGACAATAGTCAAACTATTCTTACGTGGCTAACCAAAGTTAATGAATGCGCTCAGATATATCAATGGGACGATCGCCATATTTGTCACTATGCCATACCAAAACTAAGCGGCTTAGCAAAGAAATGGTATCAAGGATTGCCATCAGTTCTGTTTACATGGGCTGAATGGACCAAAAAATTAAAAGAAGCTTTTCTTACTAATGAGAATTATGGGGATCTTTTAACAAGTATGTTGAAATTTCGTTGTAGGGTTGGACAGCCCTTAGAAAATTATTATTATGATAAAATGGCATTAGTCAATAAGTGCCAGATATCAGGTCAAAAGGCTGTTGGATGTATAATCCATGGGATTGATGACAAATTTATTCGGATGGGTGCCGGTGCATGTATGTTTGAAAACCCAGAACAGTTGCTAAATTATTTGCGGACAGTTTCTCAAAGTGATGTGAACAATCCAATTATACGTAGTAAGCATTTACCGTTTAACAAGGTTACTCAAGGTCAAAATAAAAACAGTGATCCAAACACACAGCCCCTGCGCTGTTTCAATTGCAACGACATAGGGCACATTAGCATAAAGTGTACTAAACCTTTAAAGAAATGTACCTTTTGTTTTAAGTTAGGGCACGAAACGAAAGATTGCCGTCGAAATTCAGGGACAGGCAACACTAAAGATGGGCAACAGTATAACAAAAATGAAGAGCAAAATAAGACAATACTTTGCATCAATACTGAAAGTACTACCAATGTAAATGACAATGAAAAATTTTATAAAAATATTTTTGTCAACGGAGTCCAATACCCAGCCTATGTTGATTTTGGTGCTCGAAGCACACTAATGAGAGAAACTGATGCTCGAAATTTGTTTGTAGACTGGGAGTGCTGTGATTTTCCATTATTATCAGGATTCGGGAATTCTTTAGTCAAGCCTTTAGGTCAAAAAGTAGGGACGGTGGAAGTCGATGAAGCTAGAGCCGAGGTTAATATTTTAATTGTACCTGATCAGTATCTTGAAACACCTGTACTAGTTGGACAGTCTTTTACCGAAAAACCTCATCTTTTAACTTATAAAACAAATGAAGAGCTGACATTTTTCCATAAACCAGATGTTATTGGTCAAAATGATAAGTACAAACTATGTTTTCTGGATAATGTCACTATATCGCCACACTCTACTTTCCCAATTGATGTTAAAGTCGAGGGAGATTACTCAGGTGGATTGTTTATACAATATAGTCATAGGAAGACAATGGATGATACTGAATACGTGGTGCTTCCGGGAATTTATAAATTCGAACATGGAAAAGGATACGTAATGATAACTAACTTATCCAATAATAGCGTAAATTTGAAAGTCAATGAGTTATTCACCCGTGGTTATCAATATAAAGAAACTTGCAATGAAAATGTGGAATCATGCAAAATAAATAAAATCACGGAATATCAACCTTTACCATTAGATGAAGTGAAAATTGGGATTAAGATGGATGACAATGATAAGGATGCTTTTTATGATCTGCTTGAAAGGTACAGAGATTGTTTTGCATTGAACCTCAAGGAATTAGGAAAAACTGACTTATCAAAAATGCATATAACCTTGAGTGATGACATACCTATAGTACATAATCCTTACAGGATGTCACAACATGAACGTGAACTATTGTCAAAAATAATAGATGATCTTTTGTCGCATGACATTATAAGAGAAAGCACGTCGTCCTATTCAAGCCCTGTGATATTGGTAAATAAGAAAAATGGTGAGAAACGTTTATGTATAGACTACAGAGCTCTGAACAGAAAAACTCTAAAAGACAAATACCCGTTGCCGCGTATTGAAGATCAGTTGGACAGTTTGGGAGGCAATAGTTATTTTAGTAGTCTTGACTTGGCGTCAGGGTACTACCAAGTCCCAATGGACGAGGAAAGTAGGCATCTTACGGCTTTCGTTACCCCTGATGGCTTATACGAGTTTAACCGCATGCCGTTTGGGCTCGCGAATGCTCCGAGTGTGTTTCAGAGGACTATTAACGCGATGCTGAGAGGTTTTGGTCGAAATTTGGCATTAGCCTATATGGATGACTTGTTAGTGGCATCCAAAACGATAAAAGAAGGTTTAGATAAATTAGAAAAAGTTTTTCAATTGATACGATCTGCTAAGCTCACACTAAATTTGAATAAATGCCACTTCTTTCAAACTCACATTGATTATTTAGGTTATGAGATTAGCTCAGAGGGAGTACGACCGGGTTTAGGAAAAATCAAAGCCGTACAAGACTTCCCAGTCCCGTCCAACGTACATGAAGTCCGCCAATTTGTTGGGCTCACGAGCTATTTCAGGCGCTTTATTAAAAACTTTTCAGTCATAGCCAGACCACTGACCTCTCTTACAAAAAAAGACATGGTGTGGAACTTTGGCGAATCACAAATGAACGCCTTTAATGAACTTAAGCAGAGATTGACGAGCCGACCAGTATTAGCGTTGTATGATCCGAATGCTGATCTAGAAATTCACACAGATGCTAGTAAGTTAGGTATAGGAGCTATACTTATGCAACGTCATCCTACAGCGGGGTTGCAACCCATATCATATTATAGTCGACAGACCACTCCTGATGAGAGTAAATTACATTCTTACGAATTAGAAACGCTGGCCGTAGTCTGTGCTTTGGATCGATTTAGGGTGTATGTACTTGGAAAACCCTTTAAAGTAGTCACAGACTGTATTGCTATACGCAGTACAATGACAAAACGTGACTTAATACCTAGAGTAGCACGCTGGTACATTCTTATGCAAGAATATGACTTAGTCGTGGAGCACAGAGAGGGGACTAAAATGCTTCACGTGGACGCTTTGTCACGAAACCCAATTGAGGACGAATCACATGAAATTACTGAGGTGGTGGGAATTTTGTCAATTAACGATGATGCATGGCTTCAAACAGTTCAACAACAGGACTCTGAATTGCAACGTATAATGAACATACTAAGTGATCCTGACACCAAAGAAATTGTTGAGGTTCATAAAAACTTTACGATAAAAAACGGACGCCTCTATAGATTAATTAACAAGAACGGGGAAGTAAATCTCAAATGGGTGATTCCAAAAACGGTCAGGTGGCAAATAGTTCGTATGAACCATGATGATTTAGGACATGTTGGGTTTGATAAAACATATGAAAAGGTCAGTCACGTGTACTGGTTTCCAAAGATGAGACGCTTCATTAAAAAATACTGTAGAGCTTGTTTAAATTGTGCTCATAACAAGATACCAGCTGGACCCAAGGAAGGTTATCTTCATCCGATTCCCAAAGTGAGCAAACCATTCGATACATTACATGCAGATCATTGTGGTCCATTTCCCATGAGTAAATCCAAGAACTGTTATATCCTTTGTATTATAGATGCATTCACAAAGTTTATTTACATCAAAGCCGTGAAAGATGTTAAGACTAGTACCACCATAAAGGTATTTAATGAATACTTTTACTTGTATGCTGTGCCACGACGTATTATCACAGATCGAGGTACTAGTTTTACCAGTAAGGAGTTCGCCGAGTTTCTGAAACAAAGAGGAGTGACGGAGCACATATTAAATGCAGTTGCCAGCCCTCGTGCGAACGGACAAATAGAGAGATACAATCGTACGATTGTCGATGCATTAACAGCTGTTAATCATGAAAAACCGGATAATATGTGGGATCTAGCTGTACCTCAAGTTCAGTGGGCAATAAATAATACGGTTAATAAGACAACAGGTCGGACACCATCTGAAGTGTTGTTTAGTTTGAGACCTACTGGATGTTCTGATGGTGTAATGAATACGGTAGTAGCAGAGCTGGAACAGCCTCAAGATGTTGATAAGATAAGATCAGAAGTTGCCCAAAATATAGAAAACAGCCAAAAAAAAAACAAAAAGAGCGATTTGATAGATCCCGAAAAAAGCCTGAGATATACAAAGTAGGTGATCTAGTACGTGTGGAAAGGGAGGCCCGTAGTGAACCAGGACAAAGTAGGAAATTGATTCAAAAATGTGCTGGGCCTTATAGGATCACTAAAGTATTAAGTAACGACCGGTACGAAGTGGAGGATACTCCAATAACTCGTAAATCAGGCGTTAAAGTTTACAAAGGGACCTACGCAGTAGATAAGTTACACCCATGGCTAGTTTTTAGTAACGATGTCATTTCTAGTGATTCAGAGTGAAGGTAACTTTGTGTGCTAAGTGATTATAACAAAAAAATAGTGTTAAAGAATGTTAATTAAAAGAGAGTATATTAAAATTTTTGTATAATGAATGGTGTTTACAACACACTTTCATACCTTAATATTATTTGTGATTGATAAATAGTGATAATCATTTAGATTGATAGTAACATATGTAAGAGACAAATTAAACATGAAAGATACTTTTGTTAGTCAGAGAATTCTATGATGTTACTTAAATGTGAGAGTATAATATAGTGATTTTGTAAAAATACTTGATTTATCAAGTATATGTATAAAATAAATAAAAGTGAGAAAAAGATTTTAGTGATACTACTGAAAATTTACAGTTACAAATATTTGTGATAGAGAGATGCATATTCTTAGTGAAAAATGTACTTAGTACATACAATCTGATTACAAGTGAGTCAAGTGAGTCGATGCCATGTAAAAACATGGATTGATGTAGTTCATAAGTAACAGTGAGTCAATGCTATGTGAAAGAATGCATTGATGTAGTTCATAAGTAACAGTGAGTCAATGCCATGGGAAAGCATGCATTGATGTAGTTCATAAGTAACAGTGAGTCAATGCCATGTAAAAGCATGCATTGATGTAGTTCATAAGTAACAGTGAGTCAATGCCATGTGAAAGCATGCATTGATGTAGTTCATAAGTAACAGTGAGTCAATGACATGTGAAAGCATGCATTGATGTAGTTCATAAGTGTTTTTTTTGTATTGACGCAAGGAATATTTAAATTTTTGTATTAGTTTGTTTCGAAACGAAGTTGAATAAATTTTGTTTATGTTTCTGTACTTACGACATATATTGTTTTTGTATCTGCTTAACTCTTTAAAACGCAGAGGCGCGTTTTACGTCAGGATTAGCCGAGTGTTAGCTTTCGTATATTTAATAAATAATATATGCAGTGACATTGTACTTAGTGTCTGTTAAAATATATTTTCCAGCTTGTTGATAAAATTGTACTTCTAGCACAGTGTACCAACATAATGTTAATACAGTAATGTCAATGTGACAGTTAATGTTAACCCGCCAAAAGAATACTTTTGGCGCGTAACACTGAGTTATGCTATCTGTGGTGTCGATATTTTTTCACTCATCTGTCAAACGATTGTAGCGACAAGGTGTACTTTTTGTATGTTAAAAAACAACCAGAATAAAACCTGAAAGAAGAAGTTCGTGTTTCCTTTTGAAAGCTGACCAGTCATCCTGAGGAATGGGCCCAAAGGGTGGGCCAACAGGTACTTGGCGAGTAGGTACCCCCAGTACCCACAGCGGTGCAGCGCTAAAACAGCTATTCGGTTTTCTTTCAATGTCCACTCCATTGTGATGAAACGCCGCAAATGTTACCGGGTTTAATGTACGGTCGACATTTGTCGGGCATGCCGCTGTCCCGGAGAATCACTCAGGCATATTATTTCCGGTTGTTCTCATCTTGCTAACGGCGAGTACTTGCACAGACATAATCTCGTAGCCAGGATTATTCACCAGCAACTGGCTCTTAAATACGATTTAAGAGCCTACAAGTACGCACCTGCGCCAGTTCTCGAAAATGGTTGTGCCACGCTCTATTGGGATCGATCTATCATCATGGATAGCGATTGCAAATCCGTGAACATTTTTTCAAATCCGGATTTTCGTATTTTGGTTTGACCGAAATCCGAAGTTCGGATTTAATCCGGATTTTAAGAAAGGAATATGTGGCATAAAGGCAAAGTGAAACAAACAATGAAATTAAGTGGTTTTTATTAAAAATAAAAAAAAACAGAATGCATACACTGCTACGCCAATAACAAAATCTATAAAAAATAATAAAAACAAAATACGTACACTGCTACACTAAGTACGCTATTTAATAACAAAATCATCTATTGGTTGGTAAACATGATCGCAAAATACAAATTTAATATTTTGTTTCCACGTTTTGATAAAAAATCAAGAGATTCGTCACATAACCTCGTCCTCATACGGTTACAGAACACCCCAGCTGCCGAAAACGCCCTTTCTGACTCCACACTTGTTGGTGGTATTGATAATAGCTGGTTGTATACGGAGGATAAAATCCGTTGACCACGAAGTCGTTGTTTGATTTTTGGAAAAGTAAAGAAATCATTAGGGCTTAAGTCTTGACTGTAAGGCGGGTGTTCCAAATTTTTAACGCTTTTCTCTTTTAAAAAACCGGCCAAGTGCGAGTCGGGCTCGCGCACAAAGGGTTCCGTAGCAGCAAATATAATAAACTTATTATGTCAATTTATATATCTCAAAAACTATAAGAGATACTTTGATCAAACCAAAAATCGTTGAAAGAGTTAATTAGCATGCATCACCTCTATTTTTTTTAGAATTTTATACCCCGTAGTTATAAAAATAGAGGGGGGGGGACATACTTTTTACGACTTTGAGAGCTGATATCTCAAAAACCGTTCACTTTAAGAAAAATGTTTTTTAGAAAACTTTATATCATTTTAAAAGACCTTTCCATTGATACCCCACACGGGTATGTACATCGAAAAAAAAAATTTCATCCCTCAGTTACATGTATGGGGGGCCCCACCCCCAATTCTTTTTTTTACTATTTAGTGTCATAATTTTGTAGCGGTTCATACAACACATATTCCCATCAAATTTCATCACTGTAGTACTTATAGTTTCCGAGTAAATCGGCTGTGACAGACGGACAGACGGACAGACGGACAGACGGACAGACGGACATGACGAAACTATAAGGGTTCCGTTTTTGCCATTTTGGCTACGGAACCCTAAAAACGCAACTTTTTTAAGAAAAAAAAACCGACTTCATTTGGTTCCCGGTAAAAGTGAAATTAAGAATTTGTTTGAGTTAGCCAGTTTACTTCACAAATATCCAATACACCGCACGTGTACGATTGAAAATTGAGGAGCTTTCTTAATGTCTTAGGGCTTCCATCATTACATTTGAAGTATAATCAAACGGAACTCCCTTGTAGACCTTTAAACAAACAAAATAACAATGTGTTAAATTGAATGACAGACTGTAAATTAACGAGCATATTCATTATGCCATCCCTGATTATCAACATCAGGTCCACTCCAGCAAAATGATGGCCACAGTAAGAAAATGCCTAAACTAATTATGAACACCCTCTAATCACAATTAACCTGCCGTTCAAATTTGAGGAGTTCTCTGAATTCTTCTAGAATTCCATCATCAGAATATAAATCAAATCAAAAAGATGAATGACACAACTAGGATAATAAGTAGAGCTAGGTTTATTAACCAGTTCCACTTTGCGATCCCTGGTCTTCATCATCAGATCCAGTTCATCAAAATTTTGGCTCCGCCAAAACACTGTTTTGGTTACTTAAGGAAACCCTCAAATCAGAATGCATGTGCCGTTAAAATTTGAGGAGTTCTCTCAATCCCTCATGAAGCCCATCATCAAAATAGAACTATAATCAAATAGGACTATCTTGAAGGTATTTCTTTACAAAGAAAAGATGAATGTCTCAAATCGGATGATAGAGCTGGGAATTAACAAGCAGTTCCACTTTGCCATCCCTGGTCTTCATCATCAGGTCCACTCCACCAAATTGATGATGTTCGTAAAGAAATGCTCGAGTGTCTTAAGAAACTAGCCAAATCATCATGCATGTGCCTTTCAAATTTGAGGAGTTCCCTCAGTTCCTCATGGATCCCATCATCAGAAATTGATTTTGAAAAAAACGGAACAAATCTGGAACCATCTATTTTCAGAAAAAAAAAATATTTTTTTAAATCGGGCGATAGTCCTGGGAATTACCAAGCAGTTCCACTTTGACATCCCTGGTCTTCATCATCAGGTCCACTCCACCAAATTGATGATGTTCGTAAAGAAATGCTCGAGTGTCTTAAGAAACTACCCAAATCATCATGCATGTGCCTTTCAAATTTGAGGAGTTCCCTCAGTTCCTCATAGATCCCATCATCAGAAATTGATTTTGAAAAAAACGGGACAATCCTGAAACCATCTATATACAGACAAAAAAATATTTTTTAAAATCGGATCATAGTCCTGAGAATTACGAAGCAGTTCCACTTTGCCATCCCTGGTCTTCATTATCAGATCCACTCCACCAAATTGATGATTTTCGTAAAGAAATGCTCGAGTTTCTTAAGAAATCACCCAAATCAGCATGCATGTGCCTTTCAAATTTGAGGAGTTCCCTCAGTTCCTCATGGATCCCATCATCAGAAATGGATTTTGAAAAAAACGGGACCAACCAGGAACCGTCTACTTTCAGAAAACAAAAAAAAAATTCAAATCGGTTCAGTAATGACGGAGTTATGAGTGAACATCCATTAAAAAAAAAAATAAAAAAAAAAATTCAGACGAATTGAGAACCTCCTCCTTTAGAAATATTGAAGTCGGTTGATTTATCACTGCTGGTATTCTTACCGAGCGTGGCCGGCCAGTTCTTTTCTTGTCCTCAACACTGCAGACTTCGTTGTACCTATCAATAGTACGGTACACAAATCTAAGCGTTATATTTAAATTTTTGAGCAACTTGAAAATGGTATGTTAGCTTTCGTATATTTAATAAATAATATATGCAGTGACATTGTACTTAGTGTCTGTTAAAATATATTTTCCAGCTTGTTGATAAAATTGTACTTCTAGCACAGTGTACCAACATAATGTTAATACAGTAATGTCAATGTGACAGTTAATGTTAACCCGCCAAAAGAATACTTTTGGCGCGTAACACTGAGTTATGCTATCTGTGGTGTCGATATTTTTTCACTCATCTGTCAAACGATTGTAGCGACAAGGTGTACTTTTTGTATGTTAAAAAACAACCAGAATAAAACCTGAAAGAAGAAGTTCGTGTTTCCTTTTGAAAGCTGACCAGTCATCCTGAGGAATGGGCCCAAAGGGTGGGCCAACAAATCAGAACCGGGACGAGTCAGGACAGCTTGTTCCTGATACTGACGCCCCGCAAAGTGCCGCTCGCCGGGAAAATGAGATTTGTATTGAATAGGAGATGATAAGGTCAGAGAATTCCACTTATTTTTTTGTTTCTTCGTGCTATGGCAATTGGGACAGTGACTACTTACTAACAAAGCTGAGTTGGAGAGGGTGATTTTGTTCAAGAAAGACTAACCTATTTGAACAACTTTTGGTCCACATACTTGCAAACTAACGTTTACTGACAAACAAATTAAAGAGTGCTGTGTGCTTCGTATCGTAAATACATTAATATGAGCATGATATGCGACTTTGTTGTTATTGTGTGTGTGCATTTTTTTTGTGTGGGTGATTGCGGTTAAGGATATAACTACATAAGCAGCTGATATTATAATAACAAATACTGCCAAGTGATTAGTGGCATACTTTTGCCTGCTTGAGTGTGCTTTGTTGGTGAAGAGAATATGTGTTAAAGACATTTAAAAAAAAAAACAAAAAAGAAAAGCGACTAGTTATAATTAAATATAAGTTATTTTAAAGGTTATTAATTGTTTATTTTTGATCTTCACTTTCACTCTGAATTATTGCATTTGACAATAATTGTTATCTTCTATCTTTCATTGTGTGACTTATTGATAAATAAATAAAAAAAATGGGAAGGTCACGTAGTCGTAGTAGAAGGCGTGAAAAAAAAAACAAGAGGAAGACAAGTGTCAGTTCTGATACATCATCAAGAAGTAAATCTTATGACAGGGTGCACAAACGTAAGAGGAAAAGTAGAAGGCATGCTAAGGATCATTCAAATCGTGCACATAGTTGTTGCCAAAGATACGAAAGGGCAAGTTTAGGGGCACAACATAGTCGGACTCTGACACCACCTGTACAATTCCCTTTAGGGTCAAATAATTTTCCAGTATCGCATAGTGTGGTGCCAGAGTTTGATCCCAGTGACAATAGTCAAACTATTCTTACGTGGCTAACCAAAGTTAATGAATGCGCTCAGATATATCAATGGGACGATCGCCATATTTGTCACTATGCCATACCAAAACTAAGCGGCTTAGCAAAGAAATGGTATCAAGGATTGCCATCAGTTCTGTTTACATGGGCTGAATGGACCAAAAAATTAAAAGAAGCTTTTCTTACTAATGAGAATTATGGGGATCTTTTAACAAGTATGTTGAAATTTCGTTGTAGGGTTGGACAGCCCTTAGAAAATTATTATTATGATAAAATGGCATTAGTCAATAAGTGCCAGATATCAGGTCAAAAGGCTGTTGGATGTATAATCCATGGGATTGATGACAAATTTATTCGGATGGGTGCCGGTGCATGTATGTTTGAAAACCCAGAACAGTTGCTAAATTATTTGCGGACAGTTTCTCAAAGTGATGTGAACAATCCAATTATACGTAGTAAGCATTTACCGTTTAACAAGGTTACTCAAGGTCAAAATAAAAACAGTGATCCAAACACACAGCCCCTGCGCTGTTTCAATTGCAACGACATAGGGCACATTAGCATAAAGTGTACTAAACCTTTAAAGAAATGTACCTTTTGTTTTAAGTTAGGGCACGAAACGAAAGATTGCCGTCGAAATTCAGGGACAGGCAACACTAAAGATGGGCAACAGTATAACAAAAATGAAGAGCAAAATAAGACAATACTTTGCATCAATACTGAAAGTACTACCAATGTAAATGACAATGAAAAATTTTATAAAAATATTTTTGTCAACGGAGTCCAATACCCAGCCTATGTTGATTTTGGTGCTCGAAGCACACTAATGAGAGAAACTGATGCTCGAAATTTGTTTGTAGACTGGGAGTGCTGTGATTTTCCATTATTATCAGGATTCGGGAATTCTTTAGTCAAGCCTTTAGGTCAAAAAGTAGGGACGGTGGAAGTCGATGAAGCTAGAGCCGAGGTTAATATTTTAATTGTACCTGATCAGTATCTTGAAACACCTGTACTAGTTGGACAGTCTTTTACCGAAAAACCTCATCTTTTAACTTATAAAACAAATGAAGAGCTGACATTTTTCCATAAACCAGATGTTATTGGTCAAAATGATAAGTACAAACTATGTTTTCTGGATAATGTCACTATATCGCCACACTCTACTTTCCCAATTGATGTTAAAGTCGAGGGAGATTACTCAGGTGGATTGTTTATACAATATAGTCATAGGAAGACAATGGATGATACTGAATACGTGGTGCTTCCGGGAATTTATAAATTCGAACATGGAAAAGGATACGTAATGATAACTAACTTATCCAATAATAGCGTAAATTTGAAAGTCAATGAGTTATTCACCCGTGGTTATCAATATAAAGAAACTTGCAATGAAAATGTGGAATCATGCAAAATAAATAAAATCACGGAATATCAACCTTTACCATTAGATGAAGTGAAAATTGGGATTAAGATGGATGACAATGATAAGGATGCTTTTTATGATCTGCTTGAAAGGTACAGAGATTGTTTTGCATTGAACCTCAAGGAATTAGGAAAAACTGACTTATCAAAAATGCATATAACCTTGAGTGATGACATACCTATAGTACATAATCCTTACAGGATGTCACAACATGAACGTGAACTATTGTCAAAAATAATAGATGATCTTTTGTCGCATGACATTATAAGAGAAAGCACGTCGTCCTATTCAAGCCCTGTGATATTGGTAAATAAGAAAAATGGTGAGAAACGTTTATGTATAGACTACAGAGCTCTGAACAGAAAAACTCTAAAAGACAAATACCCGTTGCCGCGTATTGAAGATCAGTTGGACAGTTTGGGAGGCAATAGTTATTTTAGTAGTCTTGACTTGGCGTCAGGGTACTACCAAGTCCCAATGGACGAGGAAAGTAGGCATCTTACGGCTTTCGTTACCCCTGATGGCTTATACGAGTTTAACCGCATGCCGTTTGGGCTCGCGAATGCTCCGAGTGTGTTTCAGAGGACTATTAACGCGATGCTGAGAGGTTTTGGTCGAAATTTGGCATTAGCCTATATGGATGACTTGTTAGTGGCATCCAAAACGATAAAAGAAGGTTTAGATAAATTAGAAAAAGTTTTTCAATTGATACGATCTGCTAAGCTCACACTAAATTTGAATAAATGCCACTTCTTTCAAACTCACATTGATTATTTAGGTTATGAGATTAGCTCAGAGGGAGTACGACCGGGTTTAGGAAAAATCAAAGCCGTACAAGACTTCCCAGTCCCGTCCAACGTACATGAAGTCCGCCAATTTGTTGGGCTCACGAGCTATTTCAGGCGCTTTATTAAAAACTTTTCAGTCATAGCCAGACCACTGACCTCTCTTACAAAAAAAGACATGGTGTGGAACTTTGGCGAATCACAAATGAACGCCTTTAATGAACTTAAGCAGAGATTGACGAGCCGACCAGTATTAGCGTTGTATGATCCGAATGCTGATCTAGAAATTCACACAGATGCTAGTAAGTTAGGTATAGGAGCTATACTTATGCAACGTCATCCTACAGCGGGGTTGCAACCCATATCATATTATAGTCGACAGACCACTCCTGATGAGAGTAAATTACATTCTTACGAATTAGAAACGCTGGCCGTAGTCTGTGCTTTGGATCGATTTAGGGTGTATGTACTTGGAAAACCCTTTAAAGTAGTCACAGACTGTATTGCTATACGCAGTACAATGACAAAACGTGACTTAATACCTAGAGTAGCACGCTGGTACATTCTTATGCAAGAATATGACTTAGTCGTGGAGCACAGAGAGGGGACTAAAATGCTTCACGTGGACGCTTTGTCACGAAACCCAATTGAGGACGAATCACATGAAATTACTGAGGTGGTGGGAATTTTGTCAATTAACGATGATGCATGGCTTCAAACAGTTCAACAACAGGACTCTGAATTGCAACGTATAATGAACATACTAAGTGATCCTGACACCAAAGAAATTGTTGAGGTTCATAAAAACTTTACGATAAAAAACGGACGCCTCTATAGATTAATTAACAAGAACGGGGAAGTAAATCTCAAATGGGTGATTCCAAAAACGGTCAGGTGGCAAATAGTTCGTATGAACCATGATGATTTAGGACATGTTGGGTTTGATAAAACATATGAAAAGGTCAGTCACGTGTACTGGTTTCCAAAGATGAGACGCTTCATTAAAAAATACTGTAGAGCTTGTTTAAATTGTGCTCATAACAAGATACCAGCTGGACCCAAGGAAGGTTATCTTCATCCGATTCCCAAAGTGAGCAAACCATTCGATACATTACATGCAGATCATTGTGGTCCATTTCCCATGAGTAAATCCAAGAACTGTTATATCCTTTGTATTATAGATGCATTCACAAAGTTTATTTACATCAAAGCCGTGAAAGATGTTAAGACTAGTACCACCATAAAGGTATTTAATGAATACTTTTACTTGTATGCTGTGCCACGACGTATTATCACAGATCGAGGTACTAGTTTTACCAGTAAGGAGTTCGCCGAGTTTCTGAAACAAAGAGGAGTGACGGAGCACATATTAAATGCAGTTGCCAGCCCTCGTGCGAACGGACAAATAGAGAGATACAATCGTACGATTGTCGATGCATTAACAGCTGTTAATCATGAAAAACCGGATAATATGTGGGATCTAGCTGTACCTCAAGTTCAGTGGGCAATAAATAATACGGTTAATAAGACAACAGGTCGGACACCATCTGAAGTGTTGTTTAGTTTGAGACCTACTGGATGTTCTGATGGTGTAATGAATACGGTAGTAGCAGAGCTGGAACAGCCTCAAGATGTTGATAAGATAAGATCAGAAGTTGCCCAAAATATAGAAAACAGCCAAAAAAAAAACAAAAAGAGCGATTTGATAGATCCCGAAAAAAGCCTGAGATATACAAAGTAGGTGATCTAGTACGTGTGGAAAGGGAGGCCCGTAGTGAACCAGGACAAAGTAGGAAATTGATTCAAAAATGTGCTGGGCCTTATAGGATCACTAAAGTATTAAGTAACGACCGGTACGAAGTGGAGGATACTCCAATAACTCGTAAATCAGGCGTTAAAGTTTACAAAGGGACCTACGCAGTAGATAAGTTACACCCATGGCTAGTTTTTAGTAACGATGTCATTTCTAGTGATTCAGAGTGAAGGTAACTTTGTGTGCTAAGTGATTATAACAAAAAAATAGTGTTAAAGAATGTTAATTAAAAGAGAGTATATTAAAATTTTTGTATAATGAATGGTGTTTACAACACACTTTCATACCTTAATATTATTTGTGATTGATAAATAGTGATAATCATTTAGATTGATAGTAACATATGTAAGAGACAAATTAAACATGAAAGATACTTTTGTTAGTCAGAGAATTCTATGATGTTACTTAAATGTGAGAGTATAATATAGTGATTTTGTAAAAATACTTGATTTATCAAGTATATGTATAAAATAAATAAAAGTGAGAAAAAGATTTTAGTGATACTACTGAAAATTTACAGTTACAAATATTTGTGATAGAGAGATGCATATTCTTAGTGAAAAATGTACTTAGTACATACAATCTGATTACAAGTGAGTCAAGTGAGTCGATGCCATGTAAAAACATGGATTGATGTAGTTCATAAGTAACAGTGAGTCAATGCTATGTGAAAGAATGCATTGATGTAGTTCATAAGTAACAGTGAGTCAATGCCATGGGAAAGCATGCATTGATGTAGTTCATAAGTAACAGTGAGTCAATGCCATGTAAAAGCATGCATTGATGTAGTTCATAAGTAACAGTGAGTCAATGCCATGTGAAAGCATGCATTGATGTAGTTCATAAGTAACAGTGAGTCAATGACATGTGAAAGCATGCATTGATGTAGTTCATAAGTGTTTTTTTTGTATTGACGCAAGGAATATTTAAATTTTTGTATTAGTTTGTTTCGAAACGAAGTTGAATAAATTTTGTTTATGTTTCTGTACTTACGACATATATTGTTTTTGTATCTGCTTAACTCTTTAAAACGCAGAGGCGCGTTTTACGTCAGGATTAGCCGAGTGTTAGCTTTCGTATATTTAATAAATAATATATGCAGTGACATTGTACTTAGTGTCTGTTAAAATATATTTTCCAGCTTGTTGATAAAATTGTACTTCTAGCACAGTGTACCAACATAATGTTAATACAGTAATGTCAATGTGACAGTTAATGTTAACCCGCCAAAAGAATACTTTTGGCGCGTAACACTGAGTTATGCTATCTGTGGTGTCGATATTTTTTCACTCATCTGTCAAACGATTGTAGCGACAAGGTGTACTTTTTGTATGTTAAAAAACAACCAGAATAAAACCTGAAAGAAGAAGTTCGTGTTTCCTTTTGAAAGCTGACCAGTCATCCTGAGGAATGGGCCCAAAGGGTGGGCCAACAGGTACTTGGCGAGTAGGTACCCCCAGTACCCACAGCGGTGCAGCGCTAAAACAGCTATTCGGTTTTCTTTCAATGTCCACTCCATTGTGATGAAACGCCGCAAATGTTACCGGGTTTAATGTACGGTCGACATTTGTCGGGCATGCCGCTGTCCCGGAGAATCACTCAGGCATATTATTTCCGGTTGTTCTCATCTTGCTAACGGCGAGTACTTGCACAGACATAATCTCGTAGCCAGGATTATTCACCAGCAACTGGCTCTTAAATACGATTTAAGAGCCTACAAGTACGCACCTGCGCCAGTTCTCGAAAATGGTTGTGCCACGCTCTATTGGGATCGATCTATCATCATGGATAGCGATTGCAAATCCGTGAACATTTTTTCAAATCCGGATTTTCGTATTTTGGTTTGACCGAAATCCGAAGTTCGGATTTAATCCGGATTTTAAGAAAGGAATATGTGGCATAAAGGCAAAGTGAAACAAACAATGAAATTAAGTGGTTTTTATTAAAAATAAAAAAAAAACAGAATGCATACACTGCTACGCCAATAACAAAATCTATAAAAAATAATAAAAACAAAATACGTACACTGCTACACTAAGTACGCTATTTAATAACAAAATCATCTATTGGTTGGTAAACATGATCGCAAAATACAAATTTAATATTTTGTTTCCACGTTTTGATAAAAAATCAAGAGATTCGTCACATAACCTCGTCCTCATACGGTTACAGAACACCCCAGCTGCCGAAAACGCCCTTTCTGACTCCACACTTGTTGGTGGTATTGATAATAGCTGGTTGTATACGGAGGATAAAATCCGTTGACCACGAAGTCGTTGTTTGATTTTTGGAAAAGTAAAGAAATCATTAGGGCTTAAGTCTTGACTGTAAGGCGGGTGTTCCAAATTTTTAACGCTTTTCTCTTTTAAAAACGCAACTGTCTGCTGGGCGGTGTGCGAGCTCGCATTATCGTGGTGCAGTACTATATGACGCCATGGGTTATTTTTTCGGAGCTCGCCGATAACTTCTGGCAAACAGACAGTGGTATACCAATTAGCATTAACTGTTTAACGATCTGCTAGCACGATGGTGCCACTGTGGTCACTTTTCGCTACAAACGTGGCGACCATTTTTTTTCGAAGTTCTCCGTGAGCGCGTATTACTTTGGTCGGTTTTAGCTCGTCTTGGAACACCCAAACAATCGACTGCTGTTTAGAATCCGGATCGTAAGCATATATCCAAGATTCGTCACCACTGACAATGTCATAAACGTGTTTAGAGTTTTCTCGGTTAAATTGCCGCAGCGTTTTGCGACACCATCTAACCCGAGCCGTTTTTTGGTCTTCACTAAGTAAATGTGGTATCCAACGTGAGATCAATTTTTTTACGCCTAAGTGATAATGCAAATCTTTTTGAACACTAGTCCCTAAAATGCCTAATGAAGCTTCTATCTCACATTATGTTGCATGGCGATCTTCGATGATCAGTTGCCGTACTGCATCAATGTTCTCCTGGGTTACGGCTATTTTCGGTCGACCTTCACGATGCCTATCACGAAGACTAGAGCAACCACGTTCCAAATTCCAAATACCAACATTCCACAGTCCGGAGGCATGGTGCTTCATTATAAAAACTGTAGTCAACTCTTCAAAGCAATGAAGACGAGTTAAACCCCTTTTAAAGTTGTAAAAAATTAACGCACGTAAATTTTCCTTCGAAATTTCCATTTTCACAACTAACTTGTATACTTGGAATCGACGCTATTCTAAAACGGTTCGCCCGATCTCGAGTCATTCTTTTGTTTTCGAATTCTAAATTCAAATATTTTATGATGATATTAGTTTTTTTTAATAATCACGGGAGGTTTGCAAACGACAGAACTTAAAAGGCACCCCTCGTAGCTCTCCCGCGTTACCGCTTCATGTGCACCGCTTTTTATTTCGCATTAGCATTAATTTTGAGCAAATTAGTACTGGTGGGAAAAAATCCGAAAAACCGGTTTTTTCTTTTCAAAATCCGGATTTTAAAACGGATTTTCAACGCTCCGAAATCCGGATTTTTGAACTTCGGATAATCCGGATTGCAATCACTAATCATGGACAGGACTATTGTAGCCAATAAGCCTGACATCGTGCTGGTTGATCGATTGCAGCGTCGGGCTGTGCTCGCCGACGTCACCATCCCCCATGACGAGAATCTCGTGAAAGCCGAGAAGGACAAGTCCAGTAAGTACCTAGACTTGGCTTACGAGATAACCGCCATGTGGGATATTGACTCGACGATCATTGTCCCGATAGTCGTTTCAGCGAATGGTCTCATAGCGAAGATCCTTGACCAACATCTTGAGAGATTCTCGCTAGGTGGATGGATCAAGGGTCAGATGCCGAAGGCGGTAATCCAGGACACGGCGCGTATAGTCCGGCGGTTCCTTTCTCTGCGTTCCTAACCACCGGCAACCTGGGCCCTGCTCCGTTGCCGGCGGCACTCTAGGTTAGGTTTTTTATAATGTGTTTATGTTTTATATGTTGTTTTATATTTTACTTTTATAGACATGTTGTAAAAGCCTAACTTAGGAAATAAAATGCATAAAGGGAATAATAATTATAAAAATAATTTTAAAAAACATTTACTCAAATTGAGAACTTCCTCCTTTTTAAATTATGAAGTCGGTTGAAAATTGGAAATGAACTCTTTTCAACAAGTCATTTAGTCCACTATAGACTTGTACTATTATTTATTCTGTGACTATAGGCATAGACTTAGTATTTATAGACCGGGTCTATCAAGTTTGAAGTTGCCCCCGCAACCATATTTGTTACACGACCAACTGGTTGGAAGACGCAACGGCACGATTTTTAAACTAAAATTTTCATTGTTGTGAACCAAAAAATTACAAAACTTTTAATACTTAATAGAAGGAGACAACCTCCATTTTTAGTTATTTAATGCACAAATTGCACAATATAATATGTATTGCATTAAATATAATTTTTTTTCTTAAAAATCCATTTGTGGCAACCAGGTAAAAAATTCTTACTAATGCATACAGGTACATGGCATCCTTGACGTATGCCATATGCCGCATGAATATGGCATACGTCAAGGATAATTAAAATATCCTTAAAATACAGATACATTCCCGGCATTTGTCTAAGAAGATATATATATACCCAAGTAACAATTTAGCGATAAAACTAGTGCTATAAAAGCTGACTATTATTTCGATTAAACACTGATAGCGATAGTGCGGCCTAAAATTTAGCGATATAGCACGCTATAACTCCCTTATAGTCGGAATTAGGCACCGACGTTAGTGCTTGAAGTTCTACAGTGGTTCATTTTATGTGCAATAGTGATAAACTAGTGATATAATAGTGCTACAATAGGGATTATTCTTGCCGGAAGTGATAATAAAGGGTTAAAGTAGCAGTATTTTTACTTATAGTTCTAATAACCTTCTAATATGTTATCTTGTATCACTTAAAGTGTTACAAGAACGCTGCAGTAGTGAAAACAATAGCTTTGCGTCGCAATGTAATCTTTTATAGATCATTTGTAGTTTTAAATGTCAAAATATTTTAATACAATTTCAATAATCGGTCACATAGGGGAGACTGGCCGCAACATTTCCACAAGGATTTCTGAGCATATACGCAGTATGAAAAATCGGGATACTCGGGGTTCTGCCGTAACGGATCATTCGATGGATTCGGGTGCGCACTATATTAGATTCGATAAGGTAACCGTGCTGGCGAAGGAAAAGTTTTTCATTCCGCGGAAAATACGGGAGGCTATCGAGATCAGTCGTCACCCAAATTTCAATCGCGATGGTGGGTGGTCAGTACCCCCTGCTTGGAAAACGGTTTTGTGTGCTGCGCCGGTGCTTAGTGTGGACGATACCTTAGAGTGTGACGTAGTAAGTGTCGTGTGCAATAGTGCAGTTGACAATAGAAGTGAAAGAGACGGTAGTATCTCGCCTATACCGGTGCCGCATGCGCCTGCGCCGACCGCCCCCCACGCCGGTCTGCCGGCGTGCTCAACGGGCTGTCGCGCGCAGTGTGCGCAGGGCAATCGCGGCAAGCGCTTCTCACTCATGATTATGGGGCGCGGACCGTCCCGAAACATGTCGAGCTGTTTTCGACTTTATAGACGTGAGTAACCCGGTCTAAGTATATTAATCGGTCAGTGTTGTGTGACGCTTAGTGTGCAATTCAGATTGTTTATAATGGCGACTGTTTTGGAATTATTACCTGTTGAGTACACAAAGTTTCACGACACGTATTAGAGAATTCAACTGAAATTCTATTGCGGTTATTACTTTTCTGTCATTATATATGGTATTTTACATCTCAATTTTCAAGCGCCTTGTAAATATACATATTTTCATAAATTTTGTATGCTAAAAATACTGTAGCCTAGTTTATTTTTTGTAAGTAAGTTAATTATAATCTTTAGTTTTGTGAATGGTTATGCTAAACATACTAGATATTGTAATATCAGAACAAAATGACCTTAACAATTACTCTATTACTAGATATTTCAAGCAGTTTTGTGTTTAATAAGTAAACAAAATGGCGTGTCACGTTCTAAACACATAGCTAACTCCAAAAGTGATAATTTTACCTTATGTAGAACTGACAAGTTTAAAACAGAGTTTTAAAACAATTTGTTAGCACACTTGTTTGTACAAACGCGCCGGTTAGAGCTGTAAAGAGCTATAATTTATTAACTACGCCAAACGCACGGTGTGTTTACAAAAAGCAAGGTTTAGAATGATTATTAACACTTATGTCGTAGTTTAGAGCTTTTGGGCCTATTAAGGCTCTATTTGATGTGGTATTCAACTTTTAACAACAAGTATTCACGATATACCATTAAAGGTTATAGAGAGAGGTATCTTATACCTGAAATACTTAAAAATAACTATAGGCTGTAATAATGTTCGCACAAACACTCTTGAAGAGCTACGGTTCCATACTGCTGTTATAGCACTTCAAGCACTAAAAAACTACGTGATTTAACAGGGAAAATTATGTCAGTTGTATCACTATATTACTAAGAGCTATAAGAATTACTGTTGCCACTCTTAAATAGCTTACGAGTATTTTTATAGCTGTTGTAACACTGTAGGCGGCATTAAGCACCAAAAAGTAAACATAACACGATTATAGAGCTATAGCGCGAGTAAGTTATAATGGGCACCCCAAAAGAACCTTCAGCGTTAAAATCTACTTAAAGTGGTAACCATAATATATAAAGAGGCAGTTAATACCACCTTATTACAGCCTTTAGCTGCATTATGCAATCATATGTCTATTATATCACCTTACTAGCGCCAGTGTATTAATAAGACCGTTTATTTCCATAGTATCACCTAAAACTATTATTATGGGTCTTATAAAACTACTATGTCACTCAGGACTCTAAATGAGTTGCTGTTATGGCTAATGTGTTTGTTGGGTAGATAGATGCTATGATGGCGAAAAGAGGAGTAGAAGCAATCGTTCAATATTGTTATGAATGTGCAAATGGGTTGAGAACTTTGCACTCACACTAAGATTTATACCTTCGTTCTTGAACTGTACATAGAGTTTATGGCTAGGCCGCGGAATTCTTAGAATTTTTTAGCCATACAAAGAGGATTATGAGCTTGAAATTTGTTAAAACGGCATCTTTGATCTTATAATAAGCGCACAAATAAACGCACCTAAGAAAGCTATACATTTCAGCCAGGGGCAGTTTCACTATAGGGTACGGCTAGACCCTTTGGGAAATGCATTTCCAGGTTTCCAGCCTATCTAGAATTAAGACAACAATGGATAAAAGAAAATTTGTATCGCATATTGTGAAGAACAGCTATAAGGGTTCCTAGTTGCGATAATGATTATTAGTGACAAAAGCATTCAATAAAGACTTCACCACACTAGTAGTAATGACATTCTTTCTACTCTACTCTATGGTAGGGATTGCGTAGTGGAAGCGGTACCATTCTAGAATCCATGGCCAAGAAGAGTAACCCTACTCGTCTACTTTGCTATATGGTATGCGTCTTGAGAAGGTGAAAGGTGACATTATAATTACTCAGTTTGTGCGTCAAACCATTCTATCTACTTATATATTTTATCTGTGACCATTAGGTATCTTAAACTGACGTGTACGAGTATTTTTGACTACATTTTTTTTTGACAAGATGAACCTATATTACCTATATAAGGACTCATATTCGGTGTAGATACTTAACAAGGGTCTATAGCGTACAGAATTGCATGGGCAATTTATGAATAAATTCATTCATAAACTGCCCATGCAATTCTGAACGCGTGTGTACATTAAGGTCGTATCCCCCCTTGTGTTAGACTGCCGCGCCGGAGTTACTACCAAATTCCCTCCTTGCCTCCCCTACTATAAATAGGGCAGAAATGTACCTATAACTTCACCTCAGTTTGATGGCACACCAATGACTGCAGTGATCGTTAGTAGCAATTTCGGTGCAGGGTAGTAGTAATAAAGGAACTTCTACAAGAAAATCTAGGGGGATGATTAATTAAGGTACATATTACTGTTATTAACTCTAATTAACTATCCCAGTTAGAATAGGTAGGGCATACATAGGGCTTTTAAAACAAAAATGCTGCACCAAAATTGCTGCAAAATGAATCTACGATCACTACTAATGTGATATGAAAATTGTTTTTCACAAACACTTTATAACGGATTTATCGTGTATTAACACCACGACCCTACGTTTTGAGCCCTTTACATCACATGTTCAGAATGCATTTGTCCCTGTCAATCAAAAAGGTTAGGTACTCCTGCAAACTAAACCCGGTGAGAATTGACACACATACATACTTCGATGCTTCTTTAACTGCAAAATAATCCACAAGAAAAGGATCAAGCATGACACAGGACTGAAAGACCTTAGTGTGGACTTTGTTTGAAAAAATTGAAAACGGATAAAAAGCGGCAAAATGGGTGCAGTTTTCTTGTCGCTTCTTTCTCCCCATCAGTCAGTTAAGTATGCCGCATCAACCAGATATGGCCCATTGTGGCAGTAAAAGTTTGGTAACGTCCAAGTGACTTCACTAAATTTGCCCATAGGACGCGGTGGTCGCTTTATCTCGAATATGGATGGATGTGGTGCCCCTATAATTATTTGCCACCCTCATTGTTTATTATAAACTTAAATAAAAAATAATTGTTCTTGAAGTGAGACCAGAGTACGAGTTTCCTGCCGGATCCATTAATTTCCCAACCTAGATTTTACTGGTACTTACAAAAAGCAGCTAATCCAGCGCCGAAAGCTAGCTGCTGATGCGGCAGCAGCAACGGCCGCGGGCACAGCGGCAGTGGCGACGGCCACACCGGGCTTGCAGTTCCCCCGTCGCTGCCCACCTCCACGTCCGACCCGGACTCGCTCCCATGGTTGCCAATCGCGCCTTGGTCCTTCGGCTCCTCCAGGTGCCCATAGATGCGCGCGAAAAATTCCCGCGGAGATGACGGACGTGGAGTCCGAATTGTAGTCTCAGGCTCTTTAGTCGGTTCTTTGATTTCGTTTGACATTTTGAACAAGCACTTTTTCCACTTTTAAGGGTAAATAAATTTATATGTTTAGTATTTTTTTTTGTATTTACTATTACATTTCAAATGAGTTTCAAACTTTTTGTCAGTAGTAAAAAGTTTTCTGCCACAAACCCTTTATTTCCACAGTCCCTAACTACATTGTGTATGTGAGTATTTTCGTTTATCGATGCGCTTTAAAATTAATAATAAAGGTAACGATACTTTTCCGATGATAAAGCACCTCTCGACACGTGATATACGGACACATCGGACACGTGGATTGACCGGGGACATCCCGTGGCAGGTGTAATTCCCCGCCATCCCTAGGGAACGCAAGCCCCGCCCATGTCACCCTATCTCGCTCTCAGTTGCCAGAATACGTGCAAGGGGTGAGACAGACCAATCGGCTGAACTTTTAAGTCGTGCTCCGCCCTAAAAGAAGGATGGAACGAGCTTTTTTATTTTTTCACTATGGAAACTTTCTTTTTAATTTTGTGTTAATCAAAATGACATACCTACCATTTACAAAGTTGAAATTAACGATAAATAGTGTTAACAATAAAAATAAATGATAAAACGTCTTGCAGTTAATATAATGCAAAACTTTGCTCCAGCTTTTCTTGTGTTATGTGTGTTATTATGTCTGTCTTTCAGTTGCACGTTTCCTCTCCACAGAATTCGCTCGAATGACTTGACTGAACTATTGAATCGTAAGTTCAACTAAGATCGAGTTATTGTAGTTTAGGTAACTACTTATACTATTATACACTTTTCACAAGGATACAGAAATAATCATAATATCTGTTGGTATGCTAATAAATATATCTTAGGCAAGAACAAGGAACGAGTGACCTGCGATGTGCCGTGACTTTTTTCTTCTCCTGCTACGAACAATATAGCTTGTCACACATACTATTTTTTTAAACCTATAGTTAGGTAATATTAAAGTTAACTAACCTTTACCGTTATACATAATTAAACATGTTGTCGACCTTGATTAAAGCTTCGTTGCGGCAAACTTATTATCAGTTTCTTCGCTGTGAAAAGTGTTCTATGATTTTAGATTGTAGGCAGTTGATAGGCATATCAATTTGTTTACCAATAATACTGTTTACTACAGATTCTCGAAAATATGTTGGTGGCGCCCGAGCTAAGAAAATGACATTCGGCGATCAAGTTATCACATCTCAGGACTTCCTAGAACCCGATAACACAGAGGCAGCTAAACGCAAACTGAGCGGTGACGACCTCCGCCACTACGAACAATTAGTCATCATGAAAAAGTACCCTTATTTAGACCTAAAAGAGTTCGAAGTTAAGTTCGGATCGTCAGCCAAGAACGCGAAGTACCGTGAAACAGAAATTGCCGATGGTCGCGAATGCAAGCTTACTGACGATGAGCCCCGTGTGGAGATATTCAGCAGAGGCATTTCGGGCTTTGCCATACCTAAAAGTCCTAAAATGGCAGAAAAGGCGGCACAAGAAGAGACGCGCATTGAAAACAAGAATGTGAGGGGAAACTCGCGAGTATGGAGTAATTTGAAAAATTTTGCGAGAAATGATTTACACTGAAGAGCAATAACATGTGTAATTTTCTGTTTATATTTATGTTAAATTAATTAAACGAATAACAATGCATGGTACATTTTATTTTTTCCGCTTTATCACTAATCCATACGATAATCATAAAGGAGAATACCACATTAATTAGTGCTAGCGTGTGCTACGCGCTACGAGCGTAGCCGATAACATGGGGAAATGCGTAGGTATGATGTAGCGAAAAGCGCCAACGCCAACGAACGGATTTCGACATAAAAATGGAACCGAAATTGACATGAACTTTTATTAATACTTACACTTTAATACAATTTTATATAATCACTTTATTGATTTTATTATCATTTTGATCACGATTATATAATAAAATGTAAGTAGTGACATAAATAACTGCAGATAATATACTACGTTATATTAATATTTTTTCTAATCTTAATTTCTTCGCTGCGTTTGTAGCAAAAGGTTAGATTTGCCCGTATCTAGCCCATTACCACGAACGCTGCGCAAAGTAGGCAATGGCAATTTGCCTAGTACTATACGCATAGAGTAAATATAATATAGTCTGTGTTATAGGTATATAGGTACATATACAGGACGTCCCAAGAACATGGGACATGAAGGGAAAGTACCTTAAATATCGTAGATAGGATAAAGAAAGAAGCTAGAGCTATTTTTAAAAGTTAGTAATACTGCATATTCTAAAAAGGAATTGATTCGACTGAAAATCGAACCGACTTAAATGTGAAAAAAAAACATTCCTACTTTTTATGATGCCAATCGAAAGAATGGGCAGAAATAATAATTCTTCTTGAGTAACATAGTATTTTAAAAGAAAGAAACAACATGAAATTAACAATTTTAATCAAATTAAAAACATACATAAGACTGCCGAAGTCATTTTTAGGGTTCCGAGGTCAACTAGGAACCCTTATAGTTTCGCCAAGTATGTCTGTCTGTGCGCGGATAATCTCAGTGACTGTAAGTACTAGAAAGCTGTAATTTTGTACGAATATGTATATCGGTCACGCCAACAGAGTGGTAAAATAAAAAGTGGTTATATATTTTTTGGGGTACCTCTCGCGACGTAAAGTGGGGGGTGATTTTCTTTTTCGTTTCAACCCTAGAGTGTGACATATCATTGGATAGGTATTTGAAAAATAATGAGGGTTTTCTAAAAACAGTTTTTGATAAAAAATACTTTAGGGAAATAATCACTCCAGAAGTTAAAAAAAACCCTCTAACTTTTGAACTATGTGTTCAAAAAATATGAAAATAATTACAAAATTACAAAAGTAGAACTTATAATGAGAACTTTATTGGAAAATTATTTTGAACTTGATTGGCTAAACGGTTTTTGAAAAATTGTACAAAATAATTTCTGAATTAAGTTTGTAATTTAACCGTATATGCAAACATTTTTTTTATCCTGAGTACCTACTTAATTAATCATCTCGCACGTTTTTTTCCTTCTAATAAAAAAATAATGATTCAAATCGATTCACGCGATCAAAAGTTACCCCCGAAAACACAACATACATAACCCGTCTAGTTTGTATAAATTAGTAACCCAATTCCCCGAGAGATGGCGCTGTACCGTGGTCTACTTCGTGCTTGTTAAGATTATTCCGGAGTTGATGGGGTCGGGACGGTTGTGATCGAAAGTATCATCGAATTGTTCATTAATATAAGCATATTGATCATGGTATCTATTAAAACACTTTTTAAGGTTGCCTATTGTGACGGACGGTAAACTAAGGAACCCTACACTGAGCATGGCCCGACATGCTCTTGGCCGGTTTTCTTTAAATATTTTGAATGCAGTAATACTAACTTTTAATAAAAATAACATCGTCTTCTTTCAGCAAAATATCCTATCTACAATATTTAAGGTAATTTCGCTTCATGTCCCATAGTCATGGGATGTCCTGTATATATATAGGTACTTTAGAGACCTAGATAACGTATAATACTTAATTAACTACTTATTGTTTTATCGGCTTAGCTCAATTAATAACTATACTATATATTATGATCCTACCTGTGATTCAATCTTTATTATCACTTTTTTCATAATTTCATATTCTTAATTTAAAAGTGCTTACTTAAAATACGGTTAAGGTACGTACTACAATTTCTATCAACATTTAAAATCTAGTAAAATCATAATTATGACGCTCAGTACATAAACTATAAACAGGCAATCAATAATAATAAATGCTATAATTATGTTATGGGTATCCGTGCGTCGTCGCGCTCAGGCCACACACATATTGTAACTTTAGCGAATGGCTAGGCAGTCGGTCGGAACCACGATAGGTACAGTACCGGTACATTTAATGAAGAATGACAATCGCTATAGGTACTGTCGGATCGCATACAACACAGGCGCTTCCACACGGTCGACAATATTATCGAACGTTGTTGTCGATCATGTAGAAGTGTTTGTTTCGTCGTTCCAGATCGAGTATCCAACCGTTCCATTAGAGCGAGCGTGAAGCACAGGATCTATCGCAAAACGTATGTAAACAAAGATTTGCCTGTCTGTCCTACTTGCCTAAAAAATTACGAAATTACTAGTGTGACAGATAGGCAAAACCTCGTTCGCGGTTTGAAAACTTATTCGCAAAGTAAATATCGGTTAGATAATGTTACAACAATGTAAGAGAACATGTAAACCGTCATGAAAACTACCGTAAGTATTGGGAAATAGAACGTCGGACTGTAACTGTCACTTTCAGATTTACAAACTTGGTGCTCACTACAAGTTAACTTTGCATATCGGTGTCGATGTCTGTCGCCGCTGAAGTGTTGTTCAAGTTGTTTTCCAGAGTTTGTATGGATGTGGCATATTGAGCAGTAAAATCTTTTTGAAGTATTAAAAATCTGATGCCGCGCTTCATCCATTTCTGATGCTGTGTTTTGCAAGTTATCTCTTGGTTCTATTTCGTAGAAATTTGTCGATGAGCGTACACCTTCTGTAGGCGGGCGGTTCAAATGTGTGTTTTTAGAAAATTAATGTACCTGTGGTGTAGGTAGGTCGAAATCACTGGAATAGATCGAATTTAAAAAAGAGTTAAATTGTTGTCTTTTAATTTTAAATGTTTCTTGATATTAAGTTATCTTCCGAAAATGCAACTAATTGATTATAATAGAGTGATAAAATGCTAGGAATAAAACGAACAAGAACAAGCAGAATGGACTCCGGTCATATTCAAAAGAAAAAAAAACAATCTGTCAGTTCAATTTTTTTTTACAATTTTTTTAAAGCACGAATCAAATCATTCATTAAATTTAATAAATATTTTGATTCATGTTTTTGTGTTTTTTAAGTAGTCACACTACTATATATATAAATTGTAAATTGAAAGAGATGTCATATACCTACTAAAGAAAAAGTGACCAAGGTCCCCGGTGAGCAGGGCTGGGAACCTTGGTCACTTTTTCTTTAGTATATGACATCTCTTTCAATTTATAATCTGTCAGTTGTCAAACATGACAACACGTCAGCGTCAAATGTCACAAAAGTACGTTCAAAAATCGCAATTTTACAGTTATAAGAGGACTTAAAGGTAAGCAAAGCCAAACTCGAACTTCTAACAAATATTAACTGTTAATGATTCAGCACTGATTGTTATTAAATTTATGTGTGTCGTTTTATTTAGATCGATCTTGGGCATACCTTTGTTTATTTGGATTGATCCTGCAGTTTGTAACAGACAAAACAGCGCACGAGGGTTATATAAGAACGTACCCTTAGACACTCACTTTGTATTACTACTTGAGTAACTTGAGTTGATTACATACAGCCATACATCACAAAGTTCTTAGATGGACTAATAAAACTTTTCAGAAATATTTATAGAGATTTAATTGTGTCAATTGCCGTCCAATCAAGTCAATATAGATATAACAACTGACACTACTATTGTTGGCCCAGTTGATAAAGTTTACTATTGTTCCAAAGTTTATTATTTCACTTGTGATAGAATTTCTCAGCTTTAGATCGCAACTAATACTTTTAAATAATGTAAGTATAAATTATATTGGTTGTCTTAAGTTGTGAGCTAATTTCGAGAAACGTATTACTTACGTTATTCAATTATAACCTTATTTGACTATTATTCAATAATAGAAACTGAAAATTGACTGTAATTTGTTATTTTTTCAGAAAACAATGGAATTGCAATATAAAGTACAGAATTACGATTGGGGTAAACTTGGTAAAGATAGTACAGTTGCTAAACTATTGTCAAGTGCCAACCCGAATGTCACAATAGACACAGAGAAACCTTATGCCGAATTGTGGATGGGAACTCATCCTAACGGTCCTTCTCTCATCTTGGAAAGAAATGTGTTGTTGTCAGAGTATATCAAAGACAACCTGGATGCAATTGGGCCAGCAGTCAAGAGGAGATTTGGTGTAGCCGTACCCTTTCTGTTCAAAGTCTTGTCAATTCGCAAAGCCTTGTCTGTACAGGCTCACCCAAACAAGGTAGGAATAATATATGAAATGCAACATCATTTCCAAAGCCATAAAATTATTGATATTAAATATTTGAAATACCACAGAAAAACTATTTTGAATATTCCTTACTTTTAAGTTTTATTACTGATTATGGTCACAATCCTAAACAACAAAGTGCAATTTCATACTATGACATTGGCATAGACACTATTACAATAGCTGTTATCAGTGGAACGAGGGATTAGCATTACAATTGGATTAAGCATAGCTTGTGGAAATCTTGGTTGTATTTTTGCCTGATGTTATGATTATGATGCTATGATTTAATCTATTTTTGTATAGAATGACAATATTATGTAACTAGGGAATGCAATAACTGGGCGTTTTTCATTAAATTACTGAAACATGATTTCTGGAACCGGTTAGCCGGTAAATTATTGATATTTTATTTACTAATATACATTCCAGTAAAAACTGATTTTTGTTTTAAATTACCAGTAATTTACCGTCTGTAAAATCAGCCAAATTACCAATAATTATTAAATAACCCGTTATCCGGTTAACCGGTTAGCATTCCCTATATATAACATACATTTGTAGACAGTAAATTTGGAAGTCAAAACTGAGAAGCTCTATTTGTATGCCCTAAAAACCAGGAAAGAAATAGGCCGTAATATTTTTTAACATGCATGTTTACAACAAAATCAATTTTAAATGTGTTATCAATGCATGTATTGGTTAAAAAATTTCAACTCTTATTAATTTTGTAGGAGCAATCAGAGGAGCTCCACAGGACCTTCCCAGACCTCTACAAGGACCCCAACCACAAACCTGAGCTGGCCATAGCACTGACGCCATTTGAGGCTCTCTGTGGGTTTCGCCCTTTAGAGGAAATTCAAAATCATCTTAGAAGTGAGTTATACAACGTATCCCAAAACTCAACGCCGGCACCACAGGACGGAGCTGCTTATGATTAGTCGAGAAAAAAAAAAGAAAAAAAAACATCTCAATTATTTTAGAATTTACAGAAAATAAAGAAATTCATCGAAAATCGACATCTTTAATGGTATTTTTAACTAACGTTTTTTTTTGTTTTTGGAAACTCAAGTAGCCCTGCTATCTAACACAGCCCTTAAAAATACCATAATACATGTAGTTTTTACATAAAAATAATCAAAATTCATTTGGTCCCTACAATTTTGAAAGATTTTTTGTTTCGGTCCACTTTCAATCATCATGGTGTAAATAATTGTATTGACACCACTATGGCAATTATTTTCAAAATTTGACGCAACTAACCAAGATTCCAAAATAATATAATTCTTTAGAAAACGTAGTCACAACAAAAAACAACGAATTTTTAAACAAGAATCGACATTGATGCAATTTTTACCATGTACCTATGTATTTTTGCAGGCCTACCGGAACTGACTAGGATACTGTCAGATGAGAGTGTCAACGCTTTCTTAGCACACAAAGAATGTGGGGAAAGTGGCATTCCACTGAAACAAGTGTTCAGCTCCTTGATGACGTGTGACAAGGCTGCGGTGGCTGCCAGTTTGCAGAGCTTGCTAGACAGGTTGAAGAAGGAAGGTAGGTGTTATTTTTTAGCGTTTATCCAGCTTTTACCATGGCAAAGGGAGCCTAGGGTTTGCTTAACAACTTGAACCCAAGGTTTGAAGGTGGCATCCTATTTAAAAAAAAATCCGTTTATGTAATTTCAATACTGTTTGAAAGGACTGTCAACCTTGAGTGGGTCACAAGTCCTTGACTACAACACAATACACAACACTTGACTGACAAGTACTTGACTGTATATATTATATAGCCAATTAGCCATAGTATAGTAATTCTAATAAAACAATGCTACCTAGTGTTTAAACACGTTCAAATAAGGTACCTGCGCCATTTAAGGCCCATTTTTTGCATAAATTCAATAAATAAAAAATAAAACATAAATTCTGAAATCAAACTTAATTAAGAGGCCATCAATACGGTTTGTACGGAAAAGCAACAAAAGCTGTTTTTTGACGTTGAAATACAAAGAAACTGTGAGCTGTTTGTTAAAGTTGTTAACTATGTTTGATAGCTTATTTCCTAGTGTTTAACTTGTAAGCTTCTAATTTGAGTAAAACTCAATGTTTTAACTTTTACTATACAATTATTGGCAGTTGTTTTCTGAAAAGCGCACGGAGACAGAAGTTTGACTTCGATTATTGTTAACATGATACATGAAAACACATATTTTTCTAGGTTGATATAATATTGCAACATGGTTTTATTTAACTTATAGGCCTCATATTTCCAATAATTTACACAGATACCTATCTAGTTCGACTTTGAATATGCACATTTTTCGATAAAAATACACTGCAAACGCAGGGATTTTCGCAGTAATTTTGACAAAATATTGGGATGATTTGTATACAACATTAAAGTTTATTCTTTTAAGAACATGCTGAAATCGAAAAAATCCCTTTTTGTTTAAATTCCGTATTTTTTTTTAAATATTCAAATGGTGTATAAAATCCAATCCGCGCTAGCCTAGTCCTCAGTACCGCGCGCGCGCTCGTAGAGGTAGGACCTGTGTTGTTCTCTGTGGACTGTACAATTTGCTTGTTTTGTTGCACGAGTACGTGCTGGAAGCGTTTGGAAAAGTGAATAAACCGCGACCAACTACTGAGATAAGCATTTTACATTTTTGACTATATTATAGACCTGTTTGAAATAAAAATTTGAAATGATTTTATCGAATGTGATTGTACCGCAACCAACCCTTCTAGATACTTTCAGTAATACAGAGTGTTTATTAAGACGGACAGTATGGAGAAATTTTAGGTGTATTAGGGTGACGGTACCCATTATGAACACTTTAAGCTGACAGACAGGAGTGATGGACACTATATTCTTAATTCAAATGTCATATGATTGTCAATTGGTTGACACAAAATAAATGCATGAAACTTATTTCCTCATAATAAAAGTGACTGTACGTTACTGGTTCCTTGTCCATTACTGGTGCCACCGCCCTAGTCAGGGATAATCATATTGCTATATGAGCAAAATCCGGAATAAAACCGGCCAAAAGCGTGTCGGACCAAGCATAATTGAGGGTTTTGTAGCGTTATACGACATAAATATTGTGCAAGCAAAAAGGGATAAGTGTCTTCAAAATATCAAGGGACTTAACTGTATGTTAGCAATTAATAGTTTTTGGCAAAAACGGCTAGACAACCTTACCACGAAACTTATTTTGAACAAATTCGTTCAAAATAAGTTTCGTGGTAAGGTTGTCTTATATCTTAACTTCCTAAAGCTTTCACATTTTTAGGGTTCCGTACTTCAAAAGGAAAAAACGGAACCCTTATAGGATCACTTTGTTATCCGTCCGTCCGTCCGTCCGTCCGCCCGTCTGTCTGTCCAGACCCTTTATCTCGGGAACGAGTAAAGGTTGCAAGTTAAAATTAATACCATAATATACACAGGTCTGCGGTCCCTTGAAGCTGCAAAAAAACCAAACTTCTACATCAACGCAATCCAAATCTGAAACTGCCGTACACTGAGAGTTCCATGCCACTTTTGTGCGGAGCCCTCGGTGGGCAAGTCCGACTCGATCTTGGCCGGTTTTTTGGACCTCCCGATACTGGATCAACCAATTTTTTGTACAAGAGACCTTTAACTTATTTCTAAGGACCTATCAGATGATGTGCCACAAGTAGATATTTGACAAAAAATTGGAACTCAAAAAACGGCATTTTTATTTTTTGTTGTACAAAAATCACTTTTTGCTAAATTAGAATTTTTTATATTTATTCTACTCAGAATCGCAGCTCTTTCAATCCTAGTAGGAGAAAAAAAGTGTCCTAAATTTTCCATACATTTTTCAAACTTTCTAATGTGCTACCGCCATACTGAATCTATGAAATGATGGTGGCGAAATGGAAAACAAATCTTGGAACACTTTTTTTCTCCTACTGCGATTGAAAGAGCTCGCGATTCTGAATAGAAAACAATTAAAACTTTTCATATTTTCAAAAAATGATTTTTTTACAACAAATAATAAAAACGCCCAAAATATGCCTCCGGATTTCAGTTAAAATTACAAAACGTTTAAATAAAATTATTTAATTACACGTCCCTTTTTTCATCTTATCGGCTTTGTAACCTTCAATATAATATCACCACCCCAAAATAGAATTCAGATTGAGTTTAAATTTTGAAAACAAAAACTTTTTAGTAGTTAGGTATGCTTAGAAATGTACCAATATATGTATGAATATGAAAACAATGAATTGGATCCGGAGGCAGAAAACAAAATCCTATTCCAAAATAACTTCGGATACTATTTAGAGACATTTGACGTTTGAATAAAACTATTTTTAATCTTATGATAAACACAAAACAAATATACAAATTACTCGTACATTTTCTAACACCACGTACGCCAAGTAATAGTTGATGTTCTGGCGCAAGTATCAATAATGTTTGGTCCGCGCGTCAAGCGTCGCGACGCCATTAGCCTCGCGACGGTGCTTACAATCAATGAATGCTCGCTCCCGTTCGCACTAACCGCACCTGCTATGCCGTTCGAAGAGCATGGCGATAATAAGTTTGTATACCTGATTGTAGTGTGTGTCCGCACACAGATGCGCGTTCGGAGCGCAACTGGCGGTAATAATATTGAAATGCGAGCGGGCGGATTTTGTGATAGCACTCTTAAGGCATTCCTTATTTATTTGTGAACAGGGTCAACATATAATTCAGTACGAAAATACAGATTTCTTAAGGAAAACGATCATTTTTAATAACCTTGAAAGTGGGCCTCTTTAGGAATATATGCGCTTATCATGGCCCTATTTTTAACACTAAAATTATAAGAGGTATCGAAACAAAAGTATGTTTAATTATAAACCTTAACCTATTATATTAGTTTCTGAGGTAAGCAGTCTCTTGCAGTAAATATTTTGGTCATAATTAAACCGTGGGCCATCTTAGGCTTAACAAAACTTAATCTACCAATAAACCATAAAAACTCTTCATAAAATACTAAAACAACACTTTTCTTCTGCTTATTCTAACATCAGTTGAAACTTAAACATGGAATATTTTTCTAAAATATAAACAATTTTTTTTAATATTTTTTATGGGCCTTATTAGGAGTATCAAAAATAGTTCCGTAAATTATTAAGTACTTAGGTACAAAAATACAGTCTTAACTGCAATCGGGGCACTGGAATTCATCCACGTAGTTTTTAGTGAGGCCCACACATTCCTCGCTGTCACACTATCGCACTGTCTCATATCTGCTACTCATTCAAGTTTACACCCGGTTCAAGTTCACCGGGCCCTCTTGGGAGAACGTCAGGTGGCCTTAATAGGTGTTTTTCTCAGCAGCGAGCATTCTTTCTATAAAATGAAAATGAACAAAAAATACAAACAACACTTACCTTTATGGGTTCGCCCTTGAACCACAAACAAACTTATTGTTTAAAAGAAACACTAAATCTCCTTGATTTTCTAAAGAAATACTATAACTTAAGTGACTGATAGGTTATAACACGCGACGAGCCTGTTGCAACTTGGCTGACAAAGTGAAGACTCCAGTAAAAATGGTCGAGACTACAGTTTGATATGAACTAGAACTTATGTCTATGGTACTAATCGAACATTGGCGTGCAAATTCAGGTTCACTCGAACGCTCTAAGTATGAAATTTTGAAAGTGGGCCATGTTAAGGAATGGGCCATCTATGGTGCAAGTACCTTAGACGGTAAAACTCGTAAAACTTTTAACAGTAAAGATTATAGTAAAGAAATAGTATAAGATAATAGTCCAACAACAATGTTAACTCTTTTAACCTTACTGTGTAGTTATGCGTTTTCACATTGTATTATATTTAATTTAAATAATATATATATATATTACACACAAAGATAACTACAAAGAGAGCATACAAATGTAACTAAACATGTTTACTTTATTAACTTCCATTTAACCATTCATTTCAGAATCATCTCAATCGTCTCTCCTTTACCCGCTGCTGCGGCGACTGCACACCGACTTCCCGGGCGACGTCGGGTGCTATGCGCCGTACTTTATGAACTACCTGGAACTGAGGCCCGGCCAGGCCATATTCCTAAATGCTAACTTGCCACATGCGTACCTCAGTGGAGGTAAGCTCACTCCTGTATCCGCTGCTGCGGCGCCTACATGCTGACTTCTCTGGTAACATCCTGTGCCACGTGCTGTCACCGTGAAGTACTTGGAACTGAGGTCCGGCCAGGCCATATTCCCATATAAATTATTGTACATTTTTTTTGTCTGATAAACTCTTTCTTTTTTTTAGATCTTGACGCAAAAAAAACTTTTTCAGATTGTGTGGAGTGCATGGCGTGCTCCGACAACGTCATACGCGCCGGCTTAACGCCCAAGCTGATTGACGTGCCGCGCCTGCTGGACATGCTGGACTACAGCAGCTACATGCGTGAGCACCTGCTCTTCAGCCCGCAGCTGGAGGACGGTCACAGCTGCATATGGAGGCCGCCGGTGCCGGACTTTGCCGTCGTTAAGATTAGGGTGAGTTAAACTAAGGCTCTAGCTGATCGACGTGCCGCGCCTGCTTGACATGCTGGACTACAGCAGCTACACGCGCGAGCATCTGTTCTTCAGCCCGCAGCTGGAGGACGGTCACAGCTGCATATGGAGGCCGCCGGGGCCGGACTTTGCCGTCGTTAAGATTAGGGTGAGTTAAACTAACACTCCAGCTGATCGACGCGCGCCTGCTTGACATGCTGGACTACAGCAGCTACACGCGTGAGCACCTGCTCTTCAGCTCGCAGCTGAAGGACGGCTACAGCTAGGGCGTGCTCTCGGTACTAGTTTTCTATTACCCGAGCGGGGAATTCCGGTTCTAGCCAAACTCAGTACCGGGAGCATCGTTTAGCTACAGCTGCATATGGAGGCTTAGATTAAGATTAGGGTGAGTTCAACTAACGTCTCAAATGGTCGACATGCCGCGCCTGCCTGATATGCTGGAATGCAGCAGCGCAAAACTATTAAAGCAAAAATTAAAAAAAAAGTCAAGTTAGCCTCCATGTTTGTTTCTTTCCAGGTGGAGAGCGGAGACAGCTACAACACCGCGATCCGCGCGAGCCCGAGCCTGCTGATAGTAACCTCTGGCTTCGGCTCCGCCTGTGACACGGAGCCGCTGCGCGCGCGGCCCGGCCTAGTGTTGTTCCTCAAGGCCAGTCGGCAGCTCACGCTCACGCCTGACGATGGCGGTCACCTGGAGTTGTACCAGGCTATATGCAACGTGTAACAGATACTAAACGACGGTCACCAGCCCGAGCCTGCTATAGTAATAGTGTGGTGCTATTCATAAAAGCAGATCAAACACAGTTTAGCTATGATTGTTTGTCCTTATCTGTCATTTTGACATTTGCGTTCGTTAGAATGGGAGAAAACAACATGTAACTAAAACGTTTGCTAACTTTTTTATTAGGAAAGGGGTAAGAGTTTCCCAATATAACATATGATTATGGTTGTTATGCATCGTAAGGTAGTGTTACTGCATATGATAGGTTTGGAAATCGGACGATATTCCCTTCTTATGGATACGGCCATACCCCTACGTAAAATACACAATATCTACCATAGTTTAGTAGTTAAATATGTTTCCTATATTATGTTTATCGCATTATTATTAATAATCAACTAGCTCAATACAGTAATGTTATTAGAGTAATAGTTAATTATATTTTTATAGTACCTACCTTCATATAGTGCTACATTATTGCACTAGTGTGACACTGAGCGCTTATGTGGGCCGTTCTCCGTTTTTACCGACAATGAAACATGATTTTCTCAATTTTTCGGATTTTTGATCACGCGTAAAATGATAACGGTAGAAATTATTAAAAAATACACATATGTGATAGATCTTTTCATGTCGGTAAGGTATTTTTGTTTTCGGTGGTTTTCTAGAAATTACCGTGACTGAGTGGCCCTTTTCAGCGAAGACAGCGTTCCGATTGACCACTCTGTCACGGTGTTTTGAGTTAAATAATGTAAGTAGGTAAGTTTACAGTCACTAACCAGGGAAATAATAAGTATACTGTACAATTAGGTAATTCAAATTTCTTGGCATTTACTTCCTACCATAAAAATAATAATGAAATTCTAATTCAGACAGTATTCAGCGCGGAGACAGCTCATTGGCGCTAAAAAAGGAGAACGGGCCACGTGGGTACGTCATAAATTCAAAGGACCATAATGTTTGTAGGTACTGTACAACGTATTACACACGTGCGAATTGGTAACTCGCAACTCGTGTCGTTTTAAAACACTCCCTTTGGTCTTGTTACAATTTATAGCCACTCATTGCGAGTTTCCCTCCTTTTCGCACCTGTACCGTAATGTAGGTATTATAAATCAATTTATTTTTTGTTTAATTTTAGTAGGTACTTATTGCAAACTATCTCATGTGGTATGGACCACAATCGTCCTAGATTTTAACGAAATCTTTAGGTACCTAACTGTGTTACGAACTTTAAAGTAAAGTGTTTGTTGAAACATGCTTGATACCAATGAAAAATAAGACATCACAATAGATTATTGTATGTTGTACATGACTGTTAAATATTCGAATATTATTTTGTATCTCAATATACGTTGAAATATATTATCTTTTGTTTTTATTATCTTTATTTAAGTATACAATTTTACCTCGTAATTCTCGAAAAACTTAGTTTTAATCTTTATTTTCACAGAGGGATTACAACCTTGTGGCCTAAATCAGAAATTCGAACTTTCCACTCAACCATTAACAGTGTGCCAGGGCCCGTAATTGTCATGCCGATGACAGACAAATGACGTCAAGCTTCATAGATCATGTTTTAGGTTTTACGTTTGAAAGAATAATGCTGTCATTGAATAGTGTCAAAACTATTACGTAATACGTTCAACGTTAGAATCGAACGTCGATAACTCATTTTGTATTAAAACGTCCTGTATGCATGATTATATACCTACGTCATTATGACGAAACCCGCATGAAAATTACGGGCCCTGCAGTTTGCACTTGTGCTAAACCCCAGGAGTTCATACACGGATGCTCGCTGCCTATTAGGTATGTATATCATACTCAATTAGCTGTATTACGCCCGTGGTTGTAATGGATTTTCATACATTTTACCGCCCGCCCGGAGCTCGGCGCTCGCCGCTGGTAGCTGCCGCTCACCGCGTAGTACAGTGAACTGAGCTACTACTACTACACTAATGCTAATCATTATTGGTTATTTATGTTCCTAGTAAGTTTATTTATTTCCTCGCAAATGTGGTGAAAACATTGTATGTACATTACGGGCGCGGGCGGTACAATCATTACGAACTCGTGTTAATATAGCCCTCGTCATCAACTCGGGCTTAAATTCACACTCGTTCGTAATTTCTTATTTACCGCCCTTAATACACAATGTACTAATTAGGTATGTATTGAGTCTAACGTATTTTTTTATTTGCAGGTAGCTGCATTCAATAATACATTTCACTTAATTAAATGACAAATAGGAACTCGTCTCGTATTACAAATACGAGCGACGGTGGCAAATGGCTCTGAACATCTCTTGTGTAAATACGGCGTACGAGCGGAACTGATCGAATTAGCTCAGAATTAAATACATTTAGCTCAGTAATTTCTTATTTCAGCTCGCTTGATGATATCGGAAATTAAGTAGAACCAATGGGTCGTTGAGTAACCTATTAGGTATCTACTTTTAAATTTTATTCCATTATTTTTTACGTATGTTAATGACAAACTAAACATTCTTTTAAAACAAATCGCTCTTACAGCTGAGCTACCGGGTCGACTCGATTTGACGCGATTCCTGACCGGGTTCCATCTGAATCGTCAGTTTGCAATCCATCCATGCAACTTTTTCTATGTATAAAACGCGATTGTGCTGGGTTTTTTTTTTACTTCTCTTTAAGTACTAACTTCGTATTTTAAGTCGTGGCTAGGCGACACAAAATCGCTTTTTATGCGATTGCTACAGGGCATAAAGTAACATCGCAGACAGCCGGAGGTCGCCGCGGCCTCGCAGCCCGCGCTCTCGGCCGCCTGCGAGCGGCGCCCAGCAGGGAGAAGGAAATTACAAGCGCGCGAGAATAGGTGTTTCATTTTCAATTAATTAAAGTGAAAAAAAACCTTATATTTACAATCGAAGTGAAAAGCAGAGTGTATACCTCATGCATAAATAACCATTTTATCCTCGACTACTATATTAGTAATAAATAGCCTCGTTTAAAATGGGTTACTTTATGCCCTAGATATACAATTTACAATTTTATATTTTGTCCGGTGTCGGCACGGCAAATGTGAATGGCAGTCCCAATTTAAAAAAAGTATCTACCTAGAAGAATTCCGGAAGTGGCAATCCAAAGCAATTTCTTCACATATGAGCGCAATGCAGATTGGTTTCTAATTAAGGTTGATTGAGGAATGGAATTCTTGTCAAACCTGTCCTTTAGAAGGAAAATAAATTGACACGGCAGACGTAAAGAGCATTCATTGACGCGCCAGCCGCCCCGTACGATGTCCTTATTCCTTATTAAACCTAGTTTAGTTTAGTTTGATCTAGTTTTACCATCTCTCACTTCCATCGTTGGATATGGCGAAATACAACGGGCCTAAAAAAGCGTCTAGGTACTACATATCGCAATTCGCAACACGCCACAAATCATTCCAAATTCACTCTACATTTCCTTAATTAAGGTAAATGTACCATACTACGGGATATTAAAATTAAGGCATTTTCAACATTGGCTGAGGATTTAAAAAAAAATCGGCCAAGTGCGAGTCCAACTCGCGCACTGGGGGTTCCGTACAAACTTTGAGTTGCAACTGCACCTAGAAGTAGAATATTTGACGTCAGTCCCAGATATCGACAGATTGGGTCACTCGTTTGCACGGCATAAAGTTAGTAAGTATGCGAGTTTATTATTCCTTGCTATTTTTTTATTACGTAAACCTTTTTTGTTTTTTTTTTATTTAGAAGTTGGCACTTACAGCATATCATATATAATTAAAAGTAAAAAAAATGTACTTAAAGCGGTTAAATCACACCTGTAGTTCAGAAAAGTACTTTTTATAAAAAAGAATAATATTAATGAAGATAGCGTCAATATTTTTTTCCCTGGAATATTTGTAATAATATTAACGTTGTGTAAAAATTTCAGATTTATTCCTTTGTAAACTTCGGAGATAAGGGGGAGGGGGGCGAATGCTATTTTTTTACATTTTCGTTTATAAATCAAAAAATAATGATTCTTGTAAAAAAAATTAAAAAAAAATGTTTTAGCATGTGCAAATCAAGCTCTTTCAAATGATACCTCACATGACCCAGTAATAATAAAAAAAAACTTGTCCTCTCTTTTATCGGGCATTTTCCATTAAAAATAAATTAAAAAGTTTAATAAATGCTCTTTCAATGTATCTGCGTTAACCTTATTTATAAATGTTCCAAATTAAGTAGTTCTCTAGATATTTAACGATGTGACAGACAGACAGACTGAGTCGCATCGTAAGGATCCCCTTTTTACCATTTTGGTACGGATCCCTAAAAAGGACGAAGGTGACCAAAGTGGAAACAATTATATTTTGGAGATAGGTACAAAGGTAACAAGGTAAAAACTTTAATTCGTCCCTTATTCCGTGCTAAAATTTAGCTCTGGACGTCTGGTTTAATTCCGGGATATCTACACATTCCTAACCTAGGTACTGAAATAAAACTAAACCAATCAAAATAATTGAATTTATTAGGTAAATTTAATCTCGAAAAATGTATATTTGTTGCTATTTTATTCATTTATTACTACCTACCTACTTAGTAAAAAACTGTTCGTTGCATCGCTAAACCCTACACAGAAGGAGGGACGAAAATGGCGAAACTATGAGGGTTCTTCGTAGTGTTTGACCGAAGTTTGCCGCCGAAACTTACAATATCGTACTTTCGGGTCGCGTTCGACTGACGTCGTGTGAGCTCGGCACGTATATGACATCACTATGACAATTTAAATCCGTAAAAACTGAAATTGGTCCACGGAGATATTTCATTATTCATATATCTGAAAAAACGGCTCAGTGACATTTTATTCAACGTTTTAATCACATTTATCAAAGATTCAGGCCGAAACAATAATCAAAACCGAACCTTCTGTTTCGGTTTCGGCAAAAAAAAAACCTGTTTCGGTCGGACACTAGTTCTTAGTTAATGACAGAACCCTAGAAACGCAATGGATTTGTTTATATATTTGACTCTTGTTCCGATATCCCAGAATAAGAGACATAAGTACCTATAGTCTGACAGGCCAGCGAGCTTAGTAACAGTAGGACAAAAAACTATATCCATCCCTTTTTCAGGATGTTAATACTAGCGTAAGAAAAAGACAGTGTGATGCTCTCTATCCTACTGTTACTGCGCTCGCTGGCTTGTCAGACGACATTACCTATAGGTACTTTATTGGGGGGGTCGAGAAAAAACGGCCTTAATTAAATACCTACTCGTATTTAAAACAAAATTTCTAAAGATAATAATAATTGAAGGTAATATACAGTTATAAGCAAACATCAACATAAATTACTTTTGTGCTCAGTTTTATAAATAAAACTAATGATATACCTACTCCCTTATTTCTTACATAAATATGACCTAACGGGTAATCATTTTTGACTTCATTATATGACTCATACATATACCGTAATAACCTCACAATAATCTGTAGTTATTTAGTAAATGTAGGTATTCACATAAAAATGTATGAATATATTTAAACCCAGATAAAAATAAAATACTATTAATAACCCTTTGGACTGAGTTTTTCTTATTCTGTGATACCTACTCAGGTTCCTCGCGTCAGATTTGTGAACCTAATTACGGGACTGTCTATCTTCCATAGTTTTTAAATTAACATGAAATAGCGATAAAATCTTCTGTTCTGCAAGTCCAACAAATATGAAAAAAATCATCAAAATAGAGTTTTCAAGGAAAATAGTTTTGAACTTCAGTTCACGTCTGTGCACGTTACTTCCAATTACAATTATACATTCCACTAACAATAGTTATTTAAATTAGAATAAGATTTACTAACATAATATGGATCAATTTCCGAAAAATAAACAATTTCATTTCATTTTCATTTCATTTCATTTCATTTAGCCATTTTAGATTTTTGCAAAAAAATGTATATTCTCGGTTAAACGGGCGTAAAAAGTCTTATTGACCTGAAAGACACTCCTGAAGGCCTAGTATAAAAAATTTACGACATTAACTTCTCGACCGCGTTAGCGTATCGAGGGGTCAAAATATGTAAGTTGCCGGATGATTTAAATAAACGGCAAACATAATTTGAACTCTTGATACGCTAACGCGGTCGAGAAGTTAATGTCGTACAATTTTTATACTAGGCCTTCTGTTTTTATTGGTATGAGCATGGTATCTATTAAAATCTTTTTTAAGTTTGCCTATTATGATGGACGGTAAACTACGGACCGTACACTGAGCATAGCCCGACATGCTCTTGGCCGGTTATTAGTATTTTTTAACTATACTTAATGAAGTGTTTATTGTATTAAATTATGATTTCACTGATACTTTCCTTTTTTTACTACAAAAACAAAAATGCCACGGCATAATATGCTGTCCCGGAACAGTGTACTTTTACCTTAATATCATAAATTACATTTATTATCGCGCGATTTCGCTAAATGTGGACTGATTGATACATTTCAATAGCTCACATTCATTTAGAGCCATACATTTAGTGCTGAATTCGATAGCAATTTAATTGTGTTTATTTGAACGGGTTATTGGAATGACTATCCACTTATCTCAGGCCTTATAAGGCTGTGCAAGTGTGCAGCGCCGTGGTTGTCTGCATATCAACACATGTGTGTTGCGACATTTCTGACCGATCGTACCCGTTGACGAAAACTACATACTTATACTTATACCTTTACTCCTTTAGCCTATTCATACTCAAATCAAATCATTTATTTGCTTGAATACAGTCAAAGGGATGTTAACAAATTTACATAGTGGTTCAGTGTATTCAGCCTACAAATGGGCATGCAAATCATAATAAAAGGTGAAACATAATATATATATATATATACCTACAGTTGGAAATTAATTCTTACAATGATGACTACCTAGATATCCTAAACTATAACTAGACAAACATTTATTGATTCAGATAAGTAAATAATTTAGCTTCAAAACCTGTGTTACCTACATAATAAAACTTGATTTGAGCCTACCTATCTACAATTAAAGTAAAATCTAATTAAATTAAAACAAAATGAAAGTGATTATCTAAATAGCAACGTGGGAAAACTCCCAACGATAAACTGATGATCGTTAAGACCGCAGAAAACCGTTGGAGAAGCAATCGCGTTTTATTTTAATGTCTGATTGTATCACATTAAAATATTAATCTTTGAGGGCCTAGCCCCGCTGCTGCGGTGCGTTGCGCTGCGTCGTAAATTGCTATAGAAAATCACTGCGACGTATGGCAAATTTACCGGCAACGCAGCAGTGAGGGGCGCCTCGCTAAATCTGCGTCAATAAAAAAATAATAAGAATTGAGAAACTCTTTTTTTAATTTTTAAGTCGGTTAAAAAGGGTAAAAAATGGACGAAAAAACACGTAATTGTTGTGTATGCCTACTCACTTATAATAAACGAACAAGACTGTAGTGTCTGAAGTAATATTAAATGAGTACCTTTTTATTATGCAGCCGTCCGTTTTTTTCGTACATGAGCCAGTCAAGTGTAAAAATATGGTGGTGCACATCTTACTCAAAAATATGTCCCATAGCACCTTATGCCGGTGTAATAAGAGCGTAGTACCATATTTATGAGTCGATTATGTCGAACCATATTTTTGCACTTGACCGTACTTACCTACATTAGACAATAGACCTTACTTTTACGCTCAATAAATATATTTTTTGTTGGTATGGCCTCCATCAAATTCTTGATGATTCCGCCAATGTCGAGATTGTCGAGTTTGGATAAGACACTGCCAATATATTTTCTTAATTTCCCGTTGATCTAAAACAAACAGTCTACAACAAACACAATCTAACTAATACTTACTACTTTTACGCTCTATCCTGAATAACTGCTGCATCCATCTTAAGATACTGGCAGGGGCATCCACCGCTCGACGTACCTACCCGTCAAAGGGCCAAGCAAAACAAATAAAGATCAGTAAATGAAAATGGTATTTTGTAACTGCGAAGGTGCATACATAGTACTCGCAACGTAGACGTAACGTAACAACTGTGGGAAAAAATATGAAGCGCGAACGATTCCACATTATTTCGTAGCTTATCTTCGCGGTAAATTTGCATTCGGTTGTTAATTAATAGGACAGTTTCGTAACGGTTTTTTTCCTCGAAACGCTTTTATTTTACTAGAGCGCATTATTTAAAAATATACCTCATCTTTTAAGGCATAACGTCTATATTTGAAAATAAAACGAAGGGAAGATAAGAGTTATTGAAAATAAACGGTCGATGAGATCTTACTAAATTCGCGCAGTTACTTTTCGGGCGATGTAACGGTTTTAGAGGTTGCAGACATCTTTAGTTTGTAACCACAATAATGTAATTGTTGCTGAATATTTAACAAGAAAGGGAAATGAGTGATGCGAATCTAGCTAAGTAGATAATCTACTTTGATTGAACTATTTCGAAATTACTTAGCTGTTTAATTTTCTGAACTATTTTCGTAATAGTAGGCATTTAAGTATCTACTTTATTGACAATATTTGTTAGCTAGTGTTGGCATTAATTTACCATAAGTACTGTACCGACTTTAGTTTCAGTACGATATTAGGTAGGTACCTAGTTCACAAATTATAGAAGTACCTACGTCCAAAACAGATATCAAGTAGGTAAATGTTTGCAGAGTGCAGACCAAGTCACTTGGCATAAGACGGCCCGCGATATTTTTCGCTGTCGAGAAAGTCGCCCTTTTATTGTCCAATCCGAGTACTTAATACAATAGACTAAATTAGTACTTAGAATTGTAGCAATGTATAATACTTACATAACATACGTAGCGACTTAAAAAAGTACTTGAGACTAATAACTGTATAGTTGTATACCCACTATCCTCAGCATGTGGTCCGATATCAGATTGTTTCGAGGAATCAAAATTGCAATTCGTGTATCAGGCTGCGTTGACACACTCTTTTACCACATACATAAACCTGACTTACCATTTGAGTCTTATCAATAGAACTCGCTTACGTACCTGTACGACGTCGTATCTTTACCAAGTTGCCATTAGAATTTAGAACTGTATTTTAAATGTATTGAAGTTTATGATACATTAGATATGTTTCTAAATGTGAGAGAGTATGATGCTTAATCAGTACTTGATTGTAGATTCCGATGGGAGATATTGATTTGGGGAGTAATTTATAAAGATTAACAGCCGACATGTCCAGCTATGACCAGTTTATATATTTTTGAGAGGTTTCGTTCAGTTGTTATAGATTGAGGGGTCATGATTTACTGGGCTTATATTCATATACCTACAACATAATACATTTTTCTAAATAAATACAGCGAAGTCTCGTTTTGTATATTTTAATTCAACTGCTAGGCTTGTTACTCCATCGCGATAAGGTTCCTAGGAACGTGACAAATGGTCGCCTGCGGCTATGCTCTTGACATGTCAAATGGTCAAATATAACCCGATATTGCTCAGTGATAAATTGCATTACATTACACATTTACATTGTTGGTATTGCTATTGCTTACTAATATGCGGAGAAAGTCGAGTGGTTCTGGAGTGCGGATTTCAAACCAGAGGTTTATATTAGACGTAGATAAAATTTCCTAGCCAACAGCTAGACCGTCTCCCTCCGTAGGGCCTGTGGGATGGGGGCCCACACGCTACGGCTCTACAAGACTGGGAGGAGTGTTTAGCGTCATCTGGCTCTTCTCCTCATTGGCGCGGGTGCCCGGCAAGAGTCGGGCGACCAGGGGGCTTTGCGGTAGAATGCGCAGCGCAAGTGATCCCGTGACGCTCCCATAACGGTGATGCGGGTGACGCCGGTGTGTTTTTAGTGGGTAGCTCCTCTCCCTGTTGCTGGGAGGAGAGTCCCACATAACCCCCCTCCCAATGGCCTTCCCCGGGCCGGGGGGTATGCGTAATGCATTTTCACACCGTAAAAAAAAAAGAGGTGGCCCTAAGTCAACAATTAAGCATACTTTTCTGTAGCCGATGAAAGATATAAGTACCTAAGGATGACAATGATAAAGATCATACGAGTAACTAAGTAGAAAGGTATTGGTGCGTCTATAATCTAGGAGTAGGTAGTTCTATGCATTAACTCGTTAATCCCTTAATCGTTAATAAACGAAGTTTTCATTAACGGATTAATGTTTAACTTAACTGTAGAATATGTTAACGGAATCATTAACTACCTTTAAATTTCACCAAGTCCATTAATCGTTAATCCAGTTCCTAAATATTTACGAAACAGATACCGCACATACCGGCGCCACTGCGCAAAAACTCGTTTTAACAAGTACGCTTGGACTGGTGATGATTAAACTGCGAGGAATTATGACAGGTACATAATAATCATAATATAATTCTTTTGATCGTTTCATTACTTAGCGCCGCCAGTGCTTAGAGCGACAACTTGACAAGTTTATGAGAAGTATAGAAATACCTAAAATAGTAATTATAACGTAAATTTGTTTTTTTTCCTTGTAATAGTTTGCGTACGTACAGTTTGGCACGTGATAGTTTGGGAATGTGCAATGTGTTGCATATGTACCTAAAGAAGTGTCCTACACAAATTAAAACATTATCATATAATCGGATACTAGTTCCACACCGGCCGAAACCAGTAGCCACATTTGAGTAGCATTGATATTGTATCCAGATCAGGAGATCAGTTTTGCCTATACTTAGTTATTAATTTACTAACGAACATAACTGTAACAACAGTTTTATTAGTTGTAGATCACTAACTCAAAGATATAAAACATGCAATTTTTACCACGTGTTAACGGATTAACGATTAAAGTTAACTTCCGTTAAGTCTTCCGAAAAGTAACGCATTAACGATTAACGAAGTTAACTTTTTTTGTAACGGATTGCCGATTAACGAAGTTAACTATTTGATTAACGGTGTCCAGCTATGGTTCTATGGACGACAGTTCCAGTGTGCACGCGAGTTTAACATCACCGCCTAGGCAGATACCATACCTACATACTACCTACCTACATGGTAGACATTTGTTGACCCAAAGAAAGTTAGAAGAAGGAGCGTCCGCTGATGTAGGTAAATCATATTGGCATAAACATAAATGAAACCGTTCTGTAATATAGGTACGTAGATTACTACTATGCAATTAGGCACCACCTGCGAAAGCTGTTTCCCATTTACGTTATACCCTGCACGATTCGATATGCCAATATCAATATATCCAGTCCGTGGTAATCGAATGTATCGTGCTCTGATTAAGAGTGTGTAACACCAGGCACATGCAGGCGATACAGGCTCAAGTGCCGCGCCCAGTTGATCTATGATATTTCTATGCAACTATATGAGTAAGTATAACACCTAAATACGACACCAGAAGTGTGTTTGTGTGTTGAACTAATCTAATAGTGTCGAAATCGAAAATCGTGATCCGCTTTAAGCCTGGATCCCAAAAAACAACACTTCATCCGGTGCCGACTCTGATAAGATTGCGACGACGTCTTCATCATCCTATGGTTGCTTTTTACTACTACGACTTTATGAAGCTGGGGTCCTCCATTGGGTAGGAATAGACGCATCATCATCATCGCAAGAATAGACGCAGGCTCTAGTGTTTTTGTGAAAACTAGCACAGATGGGAACATAGGCCTTGTTGGGTCCAGTTTCCTCACGACATTTTATTTTCCCGAAAAGCCATTTTTCCCGAATATTGAAGGATATTTCGTAAATCTTTGGTAGGAGCCAAAGGTTCAGCCCATACCTTAAAGTCTGCAAGTCGCACACCTTACCGCTAAGCGTCCGATACCACGACCTTTGTTAAAACGACGAGGTTTAAGATGTGCCATAATACTTACTTTAACATAGTATAGTAGCTACCTTAAGTAGTTATAGTAGGTACCTACTAGGTTCACCGGTCTCATGAATTCAATTATTTCTTGTGAGCAAACTAGCAAAATTAGGCTAGTTATATGTTTTTTTTTTTTTTTTTTTTTTTATACTACGACGGTGACAAACAAGCATACGGCCCGCCTGATGGTAAGCGGCCACCGTAGCCTATGGACGCCTGCAACACCAGGGGTGTTACATGCGCGTTGCCGACCCTTTAAAAAAAAAAAAGGAGGATTCGCTATTCGATATGAAATGAGAATAGCTCATGTGACCTAACTTAATTGGATAATGTGTCCTAGAATGTATATTGAACACCTATTAAACATAAGCGTTATAAATAAAATAAAATTAGGACTGTGATTGGCGTGAAAACGCCTTTAAATGGATTAATTGCTCTAAATAAAACCTTTAAAAGGTCTTTTATAAGCCTCGTTAGGTGTCATTGGTGTCAGTTGGTGAGTGTTAACTATTTGTGCCTAGTAGATAGATAGTCGGTCTAGATATAATTCCTAGAACAGACCGAACCGACATAACCTATCCGTATAGGAAAACATAATTTGGCCATTTGACAGTATCTAGTCCACGTATACTTAGGTAGGTACATACGTAAGGCATACCTTCGCACCTTACGTTTTATGTGACAATTTGAAAATGTAAAGAATTCTAGTACACATCCTTAAGGTTGCGTGGCAAAGTATATAGCATCTACTAGGCATTAGTCGCCGAAAACGACTGCTACGCTATGGTCAACGTTGTCAGAGACGCCCCTGTCGTTTCTTTCGCGGCAAATATTACTGTTCTGTTCTCTGACACAACCCTTAGGCCTCTCTAGCCCAGTTGGTAGTGACCCTGCCTACGAATCTGGATGTCCCGGGTTCGAATCCTGCTAAGGGCATTTATTTATATGTTTATTACAAATATATGATCCTGATTTATGGACGTTTTCTATGTATACATGCGTGTATTTATCTATATAAGTATGTATATCGTCGTCTACTACAAGCTTTGCTTAGTTTGGGACTAGTTCGATCAGTCTGAGATTGTCCCCAAATATTTATTTATTTATCCTAAGATCAAAATTCTGTCTCGTACATGTTTTGACCTTTTAACAATGATTTAACGCAATTTGGTTTCAGTAAACAGCAATGTCTGAGTAAATCTCAAAACACGAAGTTTATAATGCCTCGCACAGCTAATATCTAATGGTACCATCTCGTGTTACGAATGTGATTTAGTCCTACACGAGTACGCGCAATTCAATTCTCAGGTTATCTATCTCACATACGATCGGTTGTCTCTGGTTTAGTAAAAACAGCGTGTAGCTAATAGAGTCAGTATATGCTAAGTTTCCTAACATCGACACATTTTCTGTTTAATGGATTATACCAAATCGTCAATAATCGCTAGATTCAACAAGCAATGCTCCTTAGCCTCGTCTCTACAAACTTCAATAGACAAATGTCAAAGAGTGGTTCCTAGACCTCACAAAATATGTATAGTGGAACCAAGTGGAACAACAGAAAAGTATACATTTTAAGGAAATTAATAAAATTGCACTAATCGCAACGGAAAACGCGGCAAAATACGTATATCCATCTCGATAACATATGATGTTTATATGACCTCAGGTGTAATATTCTCATTTATATATGATCCTATAATTTGATAGATATGACATCATCACCTATGACGAATATAGGTATGATAATTAATATGAGCCTAACACTCGTTCTACACGTTTTAATATTTAAGTTTTTTTTTCTACCGGACGGACCTAGTTCTCATATTATTCAAGAATATAAGGATGTCATAAAATATGTCTTAAATTGTATAAACCTGTCCAAAGATTGCGCGTGTTCATTTTATTACTAATATAGATATTACTTCATGGGAAGTAAACAACATTACGCACCGGTAACTGTGTAATGCGCATTTTCATCGCCATTGGCAGGCTGAGAGGCCTATTCGAGTTTTTAAGAGTAACTAGACTTGACACACGAGATATTTATATTCTAGTAGGTATATAAATTAAGTTAAGATTTTTAAAATATGTATACGCGAATGGGACGAAAGTTTTTACTATTACTTTTGTTTTAAGCTCTACTCGTATTCTTTCAATTTACATGACGATCGAACGCTGACCACAGAACGAACGCTAAACGATATCCCACCCTTTTTTCGGGGTGGTAATACAAGCGTAAGAAAAAGACAGTATGATGCTCTCTAATGTACTGTTACTGCGTTCTTTCGGTGGTCACACTTTAGGATAGGTAACTTTGGTTCTAATCAACACTTCTGGTTGCATCACCGGTATAAACTGATTAGATTTGTGATCTTCGGTTCGAGACCCGAAGTTTAATTAGGTAATCAATTGATTATCAATTAGTCATGACTATCATTAAAAGTAGGTAACACTTAGCAACTTCCACTTATATAACCAAGTAGGTACCTAGTATCAGAGATGTGCAAGATACTCTAGAAAAGTACCTATCTGAAATGCAAAATACAAGGTTTAGATATTAAATACAATATACTTTTGGAAATTTTATTAGAAATACAAGTTATTTTAAGATTTTCTGCATACTTCTTTTAAGATATGGAAAGAAAACACTTATTTATTTGTTTTAAAGTGACTAATTAAAGCTTAAAAGTAGTAAAACCTTGGCTTTATATTTATAGTCGATACTTGGATATATAGTTCGATTAGAATCGATTATTTAAAAATAAACGACCAAGTGCGAATCGGACGCACCGAGGGTTCCGTATAAACTTTTACTTGCAACAGCTTACTAGAAGTACAAGATAATAAATAAATTTCGGAAAAGTATTTCTAATACAAAATAAGATACCTACGTATCTTGTATCTGTATATTAGATACTTTTATCTTAGGTCACTCACATCTCTGCCAACGTAGTATACCTATTTGGACGAGTTGGAAGACTTTTTCGGTCGAACCTGAGGAAAGATGCAAAGTTTTTGCATAACTTTGAATAGCTATATTTGTGAAGCTGACAAAAAGATCCCAAAGCCACAAGAATATCTTTATCCTCGCATTCACAAATCGACTAGTTTCGAACGTGGATCTTTTTCATATGAACAGTGTGCTTCTTATCATGAGTTTTATTCGATTGCGACTGCGGCATTCGAAATGTCAGATTAGTGGTAGGAGAGAGACGGACATACTTTGGTTTCTGGATAAATAACCTCGAGAACCACGGTTTCCTTGAAACGTTAGGCTATTTATACAGCTTTGTTAACAAGCTTTAGGTTTAGGTCAAACGTTGTGCGCGCATGTTCTTACTTGCGCAATGCGTCTGGACAAACGGGCAGGGCGTGATGTATGGTGACAGAAGTCGAGTATTTGTCAATAACCAACTACAAGTACAAAGTATGATTAATTGATTGGTGTATTGAAAAACTATGGGTCCAATCTCAAGCTTCAAACGCGGTGAATGACTGAATATGTATACTTAATAGTGTTGACAAAGATCAGTTCAGGTTCTATTGACAATAGGAAATCAATAAAACAGGGTGGAGGTAACATAACATTTCCTTTAACTTAGGGGGAGATTCTTCAATCTTCAGGTTAGATCGAGTTTTTCTGTTGTTCTGACCGAGAATTTCTGTAAGAAACTAGTGTTTTTTTTTTACGAATTCGACAATAAGCGATATATCAAGCGCCTTCTATTGACATACAAAGCAACGTACCGAATCGGAAATCAAAAAAATCACGGCGTATAACTGCTCGACGCTGCACTAGTATTTGACATAGGTACTTAATGTCAAAGTGACAAGGTTTAAATTCGAATATAGAATAACCTTCGTTGTCCAAATTTAGCCTACATAACTTTGACATAAAGTGCACCGTCGAATACATTCGTAGTTTCGTACTAGTGTATAACGAAACAAGTGTAGGCACACAATGTAGGGCCGTCAACACCGCTGTTTATTGGAAGTCAACAATCACACAATAAGCACATGAATTTTCACCTGGACAATAAGTAATATACAGTAGAGGTAATGTAATGGGGCAATTTGCCGAGTTTTTTTTTATGTAGGTAAATTTAATGTTTTTCTGACTCAAAATAAATAGCTCATTTAATCTAGGCGAAAAAACTACGAGAAAAAAGGTCTCATAATTTTCAAACGTTTTACGTAAGTACTCTCCATTTTGTAACTGCTGTACAAAGTGTTTAAAAAATGGTAACGAAATGGAAAAAAGAAATTGGGACTCTTTTTTTCTCCTAGTAAGATCGAAACAGCTCGTGTTTCAGAGTACGAAAAACATTAAATGCCTGTTTTAGAATAAAAGTTTTTGGATCTCTTTTCGCGAAAATGCCCTATACATACCCACACAATCAACTATGACTAAGGAAACTATGATTTACAGAGCCTACACCATAACATTCTTGCAAGGTTACCTCAAAGTTAATGGTGATCTTATCCCTTCAAACATTATCAATACGAGCATCAACACGATCGACCCTGGAGCAATACCAGTCTGACAGCTCGCGAGCAACATATGTACTGATTAATCCTATTGACTTCTCGATAGACTTTTCAATGAAATTAAGTCTAATTAGAAGTACCTAGGATTAACTCGATAAACGGCATGGAGGGAATCGAACATGGGGGACCGTAGAGCCATCCAAAGGGGGAACGCAGCCAGATTGCGTACGGGCACGCTTCCGCAAGGGTCGGATCATCTAAGTCATTGAGTTATTAATACTTCGTAATTACTCAAAGACCTAAGTAGTAAGTTTTTTTACCATTTTATAATAATTGCCACTATTTCACATTAAATTAATAATACGGGCAATTTTTTATTTTTTGACGAAGCCTGTTGCGGATTTTATCTTTTATTTGTATATTTAAGACGAAGCCTGTTGCGGATTTTCATGTGTAACACTTTGAATAAGAATAATAAGAATAAGAATAAGAATCATTTATTCGTGACGAACACACACAACACATAATAAAAGAACAAAAACAGGAAAACAGAATTGTTGTGTGCATCACGAAATGGACCCAACTCAGCATAATGCTAGTTTTGAAGCCAGCGCTGGTCTTCCGTAGGGCCCATTCGATGATGCCACGAAAAGTAACACATAAAAAAGGACTAAAAAATAACATAACAGTATAAATTATTAAAATTACCAACATTTAAAACATCACAAAACCAAAACAAAAATTACAAAGAAAAAATACTACTCGTGAACGCGACGCATCTGTCAAGCTTGCTTAGGCTAACTGTGCTTTTTGCACAAGCAACTTTTCAATATATAGATAAGTAAATAAAGAGTGATACATATAATAAACATATCACCCGTAAAAAAAAATACGGGCACCCGCGATTTTAAATTTCAATCGTCAAAAAATAGAGTAATACATACATTATTGCAGAGTACAGGAAATTGCATTTCAGGGACGAGTGCCACTGCCAGCCACGCTTGGTCCGAATAAATAAGACGAACCTAAGAAATGCTATACTCGTACCTACAGTGCTTTTCTATGAAGATATAGAGATTTTTTTATCTACTGCGTAATTTGTCAGAATGTAATTTTTTTATTTTTTATAGGTACTATCATATTCAAAAGTGGATGGATATTAATGAATTCGTTCATACATTGTCCATGCACTTTTGAATGCCACTGCACTGTACTTACATTGCTCAATGAGTGTCAGTATAATACACATGGTTAGTCATTAGTGACGTGTACTTATCTTATTAGGGTTCCGTACCAAAATAGTAAAAAAGGAACCCTTATGGTGCGACTCCGTCTGTCTGTCTGTCTGTCTGTCACATCATTAAATATCTCGAGAACTACTTAAGCTGCCGCTTTGAAATTTGGAGTAATCACTACATAGTATAAAACAAAGTCGCTTTCTCTGTCCCTATATCCCTATGTATGCTTAAATCTTTAAAACTACGCAAAGGATTTTGATGCGGTTTTTTCTAATAGATAGAGTGATTTAAGAGGAAGGTTTATATGTATAATAATAACCCGTGCGGGTCGCTAGTTATACACAAAGATAATCCAGACACATTGAAAGAGATTTTAAACAAAATTTTTTAAAACGAAAATGTTAATAAATTACAGGAAAAATATAATTGTGATCTTCACTTCATTAATTTTTTCTAAATTAAAAAAATCCCTTTCTGAACTATATATCTAATTTTACTAACTTAGGTTGTTTTTTTTTCTTTAAATTTATACTGTATTATGCTGTAAGTACCATCTTATAAATAAAGTCTAAAAAACTGGTTTACGTGATAAAAAAAATATCAAGGAAAAACAAACTCTCATACTAACTACGTGCAAACTAGTGACCCAATCTGATACATCCGGCTGACGTGAAATTTTTACTTCTAGGTGAAGTTGCAAAGTTGCAAAATTAACTTTGTACGGAACCCTTGGTGCGCGAGTCCGACTCGCACTTGGCCGGTTTTTAACTTTTTAATTGTTTTTGATCGTCTTTCATAAGCATTGTGAATCTTTTTGATAACCCCAATTATGTTTCTATTACATTAAATTATTTAGGTATGTATATCTATGTAAATGCACTGATCACTTACTAATGCTCTGTGTTAAGTTACAGCCTTCAAAGTAACAGAGTAACTTTGATTAATTGATTCTCTAGATTTAAGTAAAGATATAACACTTTAGGCGAAAATCATGTAACTTTGTAACTGGCTAGTAAGCGTTATCTCATTACCCACGCACGCAATGAACATTAAACGTAATGATACCACTTAATAAAGCACCAATTTAAGGTGTAAGGTTCCATTCATTTTATATTTAATTTACATCGACATTATAATTTCTTATTTACTACGTGATCTTAACATTAGGGTTTGTCAATTGAATATGCAGATGCTTTTGTGACAACTCGAGGTTAATTGATTTCGTACATCTTTATTTAAATTGAAATTACACTCTTCAAAAGCCTAGCAAATGTCCTTGTCACGTGAGCATTAGCATAGGTACCTACACTAAATAGTACATTACCTGCTGCAGAGGCCGTGGCGTGAAGTGAGGGATTGCAGCCATTGCAGGACGAGATTGTGGTAGACGGATTACACAAGTCCTGCAATCTCTCTTCCGGCCGAGGCTTGTATAGTGCTTTTCTCAAACATTGCGAGGAAATATTAAAATTAAAATAACTACTAGGTAAATACTAAATAGTTAATAAGGATTTTTTTTTTATTTGCCACCTTTTTATTTTTTAAAGATGCCATTTGAATGAGCTATTCAAGTACTTACCATGTTTAACCGCACATAAATATACATAGAACCATAGAATTAGTTTTTTTACGTCGGAAGTATCTTGTGGTCGTTGGCTGTATGTAATTTTTCCTTTGTCAGGTTAGTGTTAGTACGCAAATTAAAAAAGTTAGAGCAGCGGACAATAATGTTTCGTTCATACTTACGCCATACATTACTTCACGGCCGCCGGCCAAGAAGTAAATGGGGGGAGGAGCCATAAACAAGAAACTTCATGTCTTCATTTCGTGACTTAAATGCATACATTTCCGATCATGTTTGAGAAAAAATAATTTTTTAAACTAAGTATCACCTAAAACATTGAGTAGAGTACCTAGGTACTCTGCAACAAAGCATATATGCGCGATGAGTTATGAGCGCTCCGCGAAAATGGCGGTTTGCGCATTTAGGTAGTATAATATATCTCGCCCACTAATCCCAAATATACTACACTGCACTGCCTTGCACATTCAAGGTCAGGGGATCATTTCTCAAACGGTATTAAGGTACTGTTACACATACTCATAACTAGCATGCTAATTAGCAACTCCCCCCTAATCCTCTTATTAATAAGCATGCTTATTAGTATGCTAATAAGCAAGACGCATGCTAGTATTGATCATGTGTAACAGTACCTTTAGACTCAAGCCCGCGAACTGTCAAATCGTATGGAATTCCAAGACAAGACACTGATGTGATGATCTTAGTCTAATATCTTTCGAGAAATAGGCCTCAGCGCTCATAACTCATTGAGCTACAGATTTTTCATCTTCTAATATGTAGTGATGAAGTTGATTTGCTAGGAAACCTATGTAACGTGGATAAGCAGATCTTATAGGTACCGACTGATTTCATATCTTGATTTTTCAATCTGCATAGTCATTTGTTTTGCCGGACATGAATAACAAAATTAATTATAATCGACAAATTAGTCCTATTCAAAGAATGTCGGTAGTGTGTACGCATTCAATAGTTACATAGTACGGCAGGATCATTAATGTTAGTGGCTACTTTAGCCAATTAGCCGGCGTTGTGTGCTGGCCTTGTCCGGACCCACAGATCAGGGTTACCATGTTCGGAATTTCGATTAAACGTGAACTATTCCAACTGTTACTTTACACATTCCGTGATCACAATTTTGCGAAAACAGATTCCAATGGCGGCACCATGGCGGCACACTTCTATCACGGTTGTAATCGTGTTCTACATTGACAGGCATGATTCCCGTTTCATCCAGCACGTTCGCGAAATTGTCTGCGAATTTGATTTGTAATGGTGTCTCTAGGCGGTCGTGCGGCGCTTGCGCAATGCACTAGATCCGCCCACCCCGCTGCGCGTGGGCAACACATGTGGCGTGCATATCTGATATACAGACAATACGTATCTCAAAAAGCTGCACCTAATTGAATTAGGTTCGAATGTCCTTTTATGCGACATTTGATCATTAAGGACTCTGTCAGGTCATTTTGTAACGTCGAGCTTTGATTTATGATGGTATTGTATGCTCCACTTGGAAGAATTGTTTAGAATTTTAGTATATTATATACTCGTACCTATAGAACTAAAGCCATCGCGACACTGGACAACCCGGTGGGAATTTCTATCGTTTTATTGGAGACGATATAAACAGCTGTTGTTTTTTTTTATGCTATAGGTGGCAAACGAGCAAACGAATCGCCTGATGGTAAGCGATTAACGTCGTCCATGGACACCCGCAACACCAGAGGTGTCGCAAGTGCGTTCCCGGCCTTTAAGGTGGGAGTACGCTCTTTTCTTGAAGGTTTGAAGGTCGTATCGGTCCGGAAACACCGCTGGCGACAGTTCATTCCACAGTTTAGCTGTGCGAGGCAGGAAGTTTCGGGAAAAGCGCACAGTTGAGGACTGCCAACCATCTAAATGGTGAGAGTGGAAATATTGTTGTTTATAAAATATATATATATAACGGGACAATCTTACACAAATCGACCTAATCCCACAGTAAGCTCAATAAGGCTTGTGTTATGGGTACTAGACGACGACATATACCTATAATAGATAAATACATAGAAAACATCCATAACTTAAATGTTACGGTGTGTACCCTTTCTATCCGCTCATGTACCCGACGCTATTTGTGCTAGGAATGGTAGGGTACAATAAGCTGGAGGTGAGGAGAGAGCTGGCCCTTGCTAGCTACATATTCAAGCTTCTGCGCGGTAAGGTCAACAACCCAGGGGTGCTGGCCACGGTGGGCCTGTGCGTGCCCGCGCGCTACGTGTGGCGCCGGCACCGGCCGCCGCTGCTGGCCGAGCCGCGCGCGCGCACCGGCCTTCTGCGCGGTGCGCCGTGGACAAGGGCTCTGCGTACGCTCAATCAAGTCGCTACCCGGATTGACGTATTCCATTGTTCTGAGAATGAGTTTACTAAGATTACGTTGTTTGTGTTGTGTTATTGTACGTCTTAGAATTAGGAATTGTCTGCTTATATATTATATAAGATTTTTGCTGCACTATCGCATTGGGAAACTGTCATGATAGCTGTATTGTTGTTAATAATAAATAAATAAATAAATAAATAATAACTCGGGAACAAATATTCGTAATAAACACACAAATAAATGTCCTGACCAGGATTCGAACCCGTCCCGGGTTCGTCCTGCTTCGTAGGGGTTACTACCAACTAGGTTAGGAGACCGTTTGAAATTAGTCATAGTCGAAAATGAACTGTTAAGATATTTTAAGATGCAGCGTATTGCAATGCTATGCACTTTTAAAAATTTACTAAAATGTTTACTTAACTTAACATGCCAACGGTTTATGACTTTAACGAGGAGTTTTGTTACTGCTGAATTTACTATTAAAGATAAGCACTTTAAATAGGTACCTAATGTTAAATTCGTAGTAATGTAGGTAGGTACAGGGATTTGCACTAGTTACAGTCAGTTACACAGTATAATTATTCATCACACCAGCAGCTGTGATGAATGGTGACCAGCTCTTAAATGGTAATGTGGTGCATACAGGGAGTAATATTAGCGAATTAAATAACATTTCCATGCCAAAATTAGACCTTACCGATATTTTTTGTTTCTAAGGAAACCCAGGCATGCGAACTAATTTTAAAAAGTGTTTGTAGCTAATTAAAATTGTACCAGCAAGGTTAGCATGGTTGCCATTTTATCGCTTATCACGCTATGCGTCACTTTCGCACATACATACTTGTTAGAACGTGACAGCAACGTCGGTAAACGATAAAAACCCGACCATCATAGACTAGCAGGTGTTATAAGTAGGTATCTACTTATGACACCTGGTACAATTTTAATGTGTAAATTTTGAATTACATATTCAAAATTTAATTAGTCAAGAACGTATTTTTGTATGTAAGGACTTTGTATAAGTAACTTTTTGTTGACAGGGAGAATTCTGTGCTTATGTCCCTCGTTTTAGATAGGTACAGACTACTTGTACCTACTTATAAAAGTACCTAAATATCACGATGTAATCGTATTAATCCAGTTGACTAATATAGGTACCCCTTGGATCAATTTATGATACGGAAACATTGGGCCATTATAAAACACGATTAAGTATGGTTATTTGGTTCATCACTAGCTCAAGGCTACCTTTTGCTATTCGCTTCATTTCGATTAAAATAATGATTCGGTTGCGTCAAGCCTAGTACCTACATCTGCCGCATCAGATTGCGATCGATTGCATCAAAGTAAATCAAGTGAGCGATTGAATGTGAATGCTAGAACGTATGTCTCCTTGCAAGAATACCTTCGTAATTAGTATTTAAATATACATAGCTACGTAAATATTCTGCACGAAGTTACAAAATAAATATATAGTATACCTATTTGTAACAAAATATATCGCACACTATGCATCGGTAATTATCATTAGTTATAATAATATGATCCTTAGAGTAGGTTCCTAAGGTAGACTAGCCTTAGGAATATAGGTTTATACCTTATACTAGTGACTCTGTGAGCTGTGTAGACCTCGCGATATGGTAGTGGTATTGTCATAGTCCTAAGAGCCGTTGGCGGGTCTATGGCGTTTAGGACCTTTGTACCAAATACCGCCATTTTAAAAAATTCAAAAAACTGAATCGACATAAAAATTTAACTAACGAACTTCCTTACAAAATTTCACAAGAATTGGTTGATAAAGGCGACCTGTAGAGGAGAAGAAATGGGCAGACACACGAAAGCATTTTTGCCCAAGCTAAAACGGAGTCGCTTCGCTCACTCATCAAATCATCACGTTAGAGCCTATATATAGGTAAAAGTAGGGCTGTGCTTTTATGCACGTTAGTCCCTTTGATTTTTACCGCATCTGAAGGTCCCTAATTACTAGTAATTTATACAGATTTGCCTGGAACCCAAAAATTTCAACATTTCCGCTAGGTAGTTGATATCAGTGACAGATATGTCCTCCCAACAAATTTGCGAGTCATACCTGGAGGGTAAACTGTTCGTATATGGGTAGGTATTTTTCTCGAATCAGAATAATTCTTTGAATAGGCTCAATAAATAGTCGATGATTGTGAAGTTAATTTGATGATGTAATTAGGGCAAAAATTACAGTTTTATTGTTGTCATGCCGCAATTCAACAGTGGTCGGCCATGGAAAATGGAGTGTGCAAACTCGTCACGTTCGTTTTACTAAACTGAGGGCCGTGAACACCGTAAATTCATAATTTTCGGGCTGCATCTCTTTCGCTTGAATATATTCAATATATATTTATTTATATTTATAACCCTACATTTTCGTTGCTTTGATTTTCGCGATTGGTGAAATTATTAGTATTTTATGGCTCGAGTCCTGCAAGCGAAGGCGTTTACATTAGATAAGTTATGGTAGGAGCAAGGCATTTATAATAAATAATTGTGAATCTAGATTTTTTTACCGTTCTCCACACTCGCCAATATGTAAAGAATTTGGATTTAAAGGTATCTCCAATATTATGTTAGTACGCGCCACTTGCCAGGATTAGCCATCTAACTCGGAGTTAACTCTTAGTTCTAACTCCTCGTTAATTGTCTAACTCCTGTTGGACCAACTGGCCCCAAGTGATCAGTTGGTGGCAGGTACGAGTAGCAGGTTGGTAGCCATTGGGTGAACACAGTTTAGTCCCCTACAAACCACACACATAAAATCGGCGTCAATCCAAATTCCTGACAATGTAAACAAACCGCCATATTGATATAATTTAAACTTTTGTGAGACATACTGATATTAAATTGCAACGGTTAACACTCACGTATTTTTATCACAATAGATGTCTGCCCGACGCAGACGAAACATGTCACGCCTATTGTGATAAAAATACGTGAGTGTTAACCGTTGCAATTTAATATCGCCATATTGATCGTAATAATAATAACCTAACTTTTATGATTTTAATGAAGTCTCCAAGATTTAGTTATTTATCTTACGTTTTGTATGTTACAATAATACGACCATATCAGTACTATCAGTAGTGAACGTCTTCAGTGGTATTTGATAAGGTATTGTGAAAATACAAGGAGAAACAGTGACAAAATATGTGATACCTTTTGTTTACATCGTTTGTAAGTTCTATTGACGGCGATTTTATATGTATATATTATTTTATATGTATTTATATGATGACATACATTTCATAGTCTGCCGTCCTAGGTAAAAATAATATGGATTAATATAGTCGAGCAGTCGTTTCGGACAAGATTTGACGCCATAAGACGTTCTGAACGACCGGAAATGGTTTTCCGACTGGTCATTAGTGTAAGTACAAGTACCCTAAGTCCTCAGTTGCAGCCCTGCGTTGCAAGATGTGAGACGTCATGCAGTCGGAACGTTATCTCTTCATAGTCGCTCGTAATGATAAAAATAAACTAAATACTTCCAAAATTTTATACAGGGTATATTTGTTATTAAGATTAAACAACGTTGAACTACTTGAGTGATATTGCAAATCGAAATGAAACCAGTAATGAGAAATATGAGATCAATTCACCTCTCAAATTGTACGACTAGACTCGCAAATATAAAACACATGGTAATATCTACTTAGTACTTTCCTTTGAAGGTTTCTTTTTCAATGGCAAAATAAACGTTTAAGAGGCTAAGTAATTTGCGGTCACACAAGTGCGATAAGCTCTTCAAGGGCATTTCGCAGCTTGTTGCGTGCGCGCAGACGGGATGTGCGCAGTGAGAAGTAGATCACTTAGATCACTATGTGAACGCAGCGGAGAGAACGCAGTAGGCTGACTTCGGGTAAACCTTTGTATGTCATAGTGTATTTATACTTACTAGACTTTAGAATTGTGTCATAGACTGTTTGTAAAATCTAAAAGCTTTACAGGGGTAAGTAAGTAGCTATTAAACGCATTTTTTATAAACAATGCATGAGGTAAGAAAAACAATTAAGAAGAAAGATTTAAGTAAACAAAAAAAAAACAACTGCAGTTTGACTCCGCAAGGACGGCATACAATTTTATTGTTGCTAACCAACTTTAAATAGTTACATTTCCTGAAAGAATATTGACAAATAAAAATGACATAAGCAACCTTATACATTCTCAAATTCCTGTTCAATGACATCTCAGTCTTTATATCATTTGTTTTTTTCAGGGTGTCTTACAATTCACAAAGCATGAATAATGATTTTTTGCTTGTATTTACTGTAAATACTGTTAGGGTTAAGTACCTCTAAAATATGGACGTACTAATAAATATGGGCCTACTGTTTAAATGTTCTTCATGCGCGATAGTAATAGCTACAGCTTACTTTACTCCGAAGGTCGCGTTTAATTTAAAGGAGGGGTAGACGTCTGTAGCTCTTAAAACTTACTGAATGAATCTCCTCGTCTGAGCATTCTGAACCGACATACCTGTAATCACCGGTTAACCATATTTTTAAAGCACGCAAGTTCAAGTTATACTACGGAAGAGCTAACCGAAACAAATTAATTGTTTTGTGAATAGGTGAGCGCAAGCATACAATGATGTGGCCTTAATTAAAAAAAAAAACATTACAATTACAGTATTGGTTTTTTGGACACGAAAGGATTGCTTTGACATATATGAATCCTTTAGAGTAACTAATTAGTCCTGTTAATGTCCGTCATCTTTTGTCTTGGTTTTAAATAGATGATATTTAATTGGCCAGCTTCATTATCTTTTTGTTTATGTAATTATACTCAAGGCCTAGTATAAAATTTTTACGACATTAACTCCTCGACCGCGTTAGCGTATCGGGAGTTCAAATTATGTTTGCCGTTTATTTAAATCATCCGGCAACTTTCATATTTTGACCCCTCGATACGCTAACGGGGTCGAGGAGTTAATGTCGTACAACTTTTATACTAGGCCTTCTGTTAATTTTAAGTATAGGCATTGTGGCGACAGTAAAAATGAGTGGCGAACTTACATGAATTCCAGTAGCTCTGTCCAAGGCGGAGCCTCGTGGCTGGTCTGGTGTCTGGTAATGCAGTCCTTCACACAAATCTGGCATCCACACTTATTCCATAGGGTAAAGAACTCGCGATAGTTTTATTCGTGTCACTATATAGCTGCAGCGACGAACACAGCCAGAAACTTAATTTTAGGGCACGAGCGCGGCGCGGTGCATGCCTTTGGTTTCAACGGTGGTAGAAGAGTTTTTTTTACACCAGAGGGCGCTTTTGCGTAGCGCACCGGACAGGCGTTGGGAATCAACGTAAAGTTGCCAACTCAAAATACTGGTCCAAAATATGAATAGAAGGGATCTTTATTAGTTCCAAATTGTGTTGTCTTGTATGTAAGAAATAATTCCTACTCACCTATTACGAAAAAAAGTAAGAACTACAATTAATTAAATCTAATCTGTTCCCACGACGGAACATGCCGCTCACCTTAAAAGCACGTAGTGTCTTTTAAAAGAACGTACGAAAGTGTAACAAACATATCTAAATAGTTGAAACTAGAAAACGTAATAAACCTAACTTAAAGCTAACATTAAGAATCGTAACGATTTCATACTTATTCTAAAGGTAGGGGACAGATTTTGACCACGGGTCGTTTATATAATGTATCCCCACTTTTTAAAGTAACGACACGTACGATTTGATCCGCGCCCGGATGTAAAGAGTGAATACGCGCGAGTTTCCATTGTAACGGCGGCAAGTGGTCATCGCATACCACAACAACAATACCTTCACGGAGGGCGGGACCGCGATCTTGAAGCCACTTTGTACTTTGCTGTATGTGATGCAAGTACTCCCTACTCCATCGAGACCAGAAGTGCTGGACAGTTTGCTGTATCCAGCGCCAATGAGAAAGACGATTAGGATTTTCGTCGGTCAAAGAAACGTCCGGTAGGGCCGTTAAAGATTCTCCGATTAAGAAATGGGCCGGTGTGAGTGGAAGGGGATCGGAAGAATCGGAACTTAATACGCAGAGGGGACGCGAATTCAGAACAGCTTCAATTTGGCAAGCCAAAGTATGCATTTGATCATATGTTAATGTCCGAGTACCTACTACGCGGTGTAAATGTGTTTTAAAACTTTTAACGGCAGCTTCAAATAGTCCACCGAAGTGACTAGCATAGGGTGGCTGAAAATGCCAAGTTAATCCTTGTTTCAAAGTTTGTTGGTTGAGAGCACTTGTTACGGAATCGTTGCGCAAGAACGCGTACAAGTCTTTCAAATAATTGTCACAACCGACAAAGTTACGGCCACAGTCTGTATATATATCCGTGCAATATCCTCTACGGGACGTGAAACGTCGTAACGCGGCTAAAAAACCTTCTGTTGAGAGTTCGGAAACGATTTCCAGATGTACGGCCTTAACGCTCATACATACAAACACGGCAATATAACATTTAATTATTTTTGCGTTGCGCACCTTATTTGCGCGAACATAAAAAGGTCCACAAAAATCACAAGACGTTTTTATGAAGGCCCGAGCGGGACGCAAGCGAACCGCTGGGAGCATACCCAGTCGAGGTTGTAAGCGGGTCGGGCGCGCGCGAAAACACGGAATGCACCGGTGGATGCGCAAGCGAACGATATCGCGACCCGAGATAATCCAGTACCGCTGTAGGAGTCTATATTGTACGCACTGCGGACCGGCATGCAACTCATTAATATGAGCATCGTCAATAATAAGATTTGTCAAAGGATGTCGTTTAGGTAAAATTAATTGATGTTTTGACTCGAAAGGTAAAAATGATTTGTGAATACGTCCGCCGACGCGTAAAAATCCTTCCTTATCTAAAATGGGCGTGAGGCGCCGCAAACGTAAAGAAGGTAACTTATTCAAAGAAATATTTTTAATATCTTGTTCGAAAACGCTTTGTTGTGTTATCAGTATTAGACGATTTAACGCGGATTGATATTCTGGTACGGTAACATAGTCAGGGTACGTTTGTTTATGTTTTCTACATTTATTATAGAATCGGAAAATTAACGCCGTGATGCGAACTAATTTGCCTAGCGACGAATATCGCGTAATAAAGGTATCCTCGTCATCCGGACTACAGAGCGACGTGGACACACAAACACACTGATTACCTACTGACTCTGTGTTGTTGCGTTTTTCCTCCATTGTATTTACTATCGGGTTTTGTATAGGCCAGGAGTTCTGACTTAGTTGGAGCCATGGAGGGCCATGGTACCACAAGTCATTTCGTACCAGCGCGGCGGGCAGCAGACCGCGTGACGCCGGGTCGGCGCTGTTATCGGCCGACGGGACGTGACGCCAACAACTCGCCGGGACGCGGTACAAAATCTCGCTGACGCGGTTCGAGACGAAGGTTTTCCACTCGTGCGGAGATGACTGAAGCCATGCTAGCACGACGGAACTGTCAGACCAGGCGTAGACATTTTCAGGTCGAATGCGATCCCCGTAGAGGTGCATTACCTTTTCGATCAACTTTGACAGTACCAAACATCCCATCAATTCCAACCGTGGTATAGTAAGACAAACACGTAACGGCGCTACGCGAGTTTTTGCCATAACCAAATAAGTTTGAACCGTACCGTGTTTATCGATAAGACGTAAATAAACGCAGCCTGCATACGCAATTTGGCTCGCGTCGGCAAATCCGTGTATTTGAATTGACTCAATGTCGTCAGTGTCAAAAATATGACGCGGAAACGTCACCTGAGATAAGAGCGGTAGCTCGTTGACAAAACTAGCCCATGAATTGACTATATCAATAGGGGGTTCCGAATCCCAAGAAACCTTGGCTATCCATAATAGTTGAATCAAGTGTTTGGCAAACAATGTTACCGGAGACAATAACCCGAGCGGGTCGTAAATTTTTGTAATTTCAGAGAGAATAGCCCTCTTAGTACAGGCCGTAGAAGTACGTCGTACTGTAAAACTGAATGAGTCAGATCCTGGATTCCATTGAAGTCCGAGGACCTTGACACCTTTGTCACACTCCATTTCCGCAAACTGAACATTTTCGCGCCGCTCACCATGAGAATCCGCCGGTCGCGTAGCAGCGAGAATCGCGGGCGAGTTACTTTGCCATTTGCGTAACTCGAAACCGGCCGTACCGCAAATACCTATCAGCTCCTGCTGCAGGGCGAGGGCTTCAGCTGTGGTATGGGCACCGGTGACAACATCGTCAACAAAAACGTCATTTACAAGTACTGGCGATGCAAGCGTAAAACGTTCGGCTTCGTCTTGAGCTAACTGCTTAATTGTTCGTAACGCGAGATACGGTGAACTACTCACACCGAATGTGACAGTTCGAAGCTTATAATCACGCAGAGGTTCCTCAGGAGACTTTCGCCAAAGGATACGCTGAAAATCTCTATCACTCTCCCGTATGAGAATGTTACGATACATCTGTTTGATGTCGGAACAGAATGCAATATTATGCATTCGAAACTTGAGAAGAACATCGACGATGTCTAAGTGTAACTTAGGACCCGTCAATAGAATATCGTTTAACGAGTAGCCACTCGTCGTACGACATCCAGCGTCATAAACTACACGAGTGCGTGTAGTTTCACTTGAATTTTTGACCACGGAGTGGTGCGGAATCCAGTAACTCGCGCCAGTGGGGGGGTTATCGTTCGCGAGCTCCATGTGTTTGAGATCTAAGTACTCTTGGAGGCACGCGTGGTAATCCGCCTTCAACTGGGGGTTACGTTCTAGACGGTATTCCAGCTTGTGGAATCGTGCTAGAGCAATTTGCCGAGACTCGCCTAGGGGCGGTGCATCGGGCTTGAACGGCAGAGCGACCACGTATCGCCCTGTCTCATCGCGCGTATGCGTCTTTTGAAAAAAGGATTCGCATAGCTTTTCTTCGGGAGTGTAACTCCGCAACTCTGGAACTGACTCCAGCTCCCAAAATTTTTGTAAATTTTGGTCATCAAATGCGGTAAAACACGCATGAAGTGGAGTCGAAACGTAAGAGGTAAAATTTACTTTACCGCCTAACAAATAACCGAACACACTTTGAATTGCAGTGGGCGATCCCGGTTCGCCCCTAATAATTTCAATAAATCCGTCGCCTAAAATATCCATAAGAATATCTTGACCGAGTATCATATCAACCGGCTGAGGGTTGTTAAAGTCAGGGTCCGCCAATGCTAGCCCTTGTAAGTGCGGCCAATCGGCGAGAGGCGCTAGCGGCACACTCGGCATTTGACGTGTTAACTTCGATAAAATTGTGGCTTCTATCGGAAAACTCGGTTCTTTCTTGCCCTTAGGCGCAATCGAGCAAACAAATACACCCTTAGATTCAAGCGGTATATCGCCAATACCTACTAACGGTTCGCTAACCTGCCTACGAGGTAGATTAAAACGTTGCATACACGCTTCGGTGATACATGCCGCTTGCGATCCGCCGTCTAGCATACAGCGAATTGTAGCCATTTTATTATCTCCGTAATACATATCGACTAAGGCTGTCGACAATAAAACAGTGCGCGGTTGGTTACCTAAACCTAAAGTTTTTTCGTTAACATTGTTAACGGTAGACGGGTTACGGAGATCCGAGTTTGTGTCGCGCTGTTCCGAAGGAGCGAGCGAGACAGCAACTAATTCCGCAGCTTCACTTATAACCGGCAACGAATTATTTGTTTGTAAATGAATTAATGTATGGTGCTTCTTATTGCACTTCCGGCATTTAAAATTGGATTTGCAACTTCTAAGGTCGTGTCCGGGGCACAGGCAATTGTAACATACGTTATTTGTTTGCACAAATGCAAATCTATCCTGTACGTTTAAATCTAAAAACTCTAAACATTTATTGAGACTGTGAAGCCCTTTGCATTTCAAACAAGATCGGACCTTATTAATATTGTCATAAGGTCGACTTTGGGTTGTACTCGAAGTTGTCGCGAAAACCTGTCTAGGCGTACTTTTATTATTCAAACTTGTATTGGTTTTACTACCAAAAAAATGGTTTTTTGAGGACTGTGAGTTTAAATTGTTTGAAACGGTAATCATCTGATCTGCCGAAAGTTCGCGTTCTAAGAACGTAATTAATGTTTGAACTTTAGGTATATCGCCCGGGTTGATTAAAGATCGCTCATATTCTTTTCGCGTATTCACAGGGATTTTACGTAACAATAGGTTCAACAATATGAAGTCCCATTCCTTAACCGGAAAATTCATAACTTCGAGCGCCTTAATATTTTCGTGATAAACATTCAATAAATTCCTCACGGCAACAACTGATCGCCCCGAACAGGTTTCAATGTCAAGTAATCTATCCAGATGTTGTGACGCAATGATGCGTTTGTTATCATAACGGGATTTTAAAATATCGAGCGCCACTGAATAATTATCTTCTGTTATGGGAATCGATTTAATTAAATTATGGGGCTCGTTTTTAACAGAAAGAAGTAAATACCTAAACTTCTCCGCGGCTGTATAAGCATTGTTGTTGTGGATCAGCGATTGAAATAAATCGTAAAAGGCAGGCCAACCAGTAGGTTCGCCGTGATACTCTGGGAGCGATAGTTTCGGCAAATTCCGCCGATCGTACAAAACGGTGTCGTGGGGGGTAAGCGCGCGGCTCGAGCGCCGCCTTTCTACGTCTACCTGCTTTAGGTTATTTAAATGCGTAACTATCGCGTAATACAAATCATTGAAATCGTTACGAATCTTAATATTCGCTTCTTTATTGAAACTTTGAGATTTGATCAAGGCCTTTTCGATTTTGGTTTGAATTTTGGTAAACTTTCGCTGATGCACAGTTAAGTCGGTGGTACGAGAACGAAATTGTTCGACATTTGTCGCTGCGAATTGTAAAGTTCTTTTTAATTCGTCGAGAATTAAATCGCGTTCAAAAATATCTTGCGTAATACACGACGTATCGACTTCGACATTGTCGTCATTAGGATTTGGTGCCATTTTGCGAGACAAAGATGGCGGAAATGACAATGAGAAAACGAACTACGAACGCGTAAGATTTGTATTCGGGCACGTAATGCCGCAAACAAGAACAACACAACCTGGTAAATAAACATCCGAGGTCGTAAGGACCAAAAAATTATGTGGCGACAGTAAAAATGAGTGGCGAACTTACATGAATTCCAGTAGCTCTGTCCAAGGCGGAGCCTCGTGGCTGGTCTGGTGTCTGGTAATGCAGTCCTTCACACAAATCTGGCATCCACACTTATTCCATAGGGTAAAGAACTCGCGATAGTTTTATTCGTGTCACTATATAGCTGCAGCGACGAACACAGCCAGAAACTTAATTTTAGGGCACGAGCGCGGCGCGGTGCATGCCTTTGGTTTCAACGGTGGTAGAAGAGTTTTTTTTACACCAGAGGGCGCTTTTGCGTAGCGCACCGGACAGGCGTTGGGAATCAACGTAAAGTTGCCAACTCAAAATACTGGTCCAAAATATGAATAGAAGGGATCTTTATTAGTTCCAAATTGTGTTGTCTTGTATGTAAGAAATAATTCCTACTCACCTATTACGAAAAAAAGTAAGAACTACAATTAATTAAATCTAATCTGTTCCCACGACGGAACAGGCATATATACCCGGTTCCATATCTACTTCACATCCCATATGTGGTTACATATGGGATGTGAAGTAGATATGGAACCGGGTATATATGCCCGTGGTTACGTGACCATATCTTATTATTTTAATAGTAGATTAATAGTTAGGGAGCCCACCATGCTAATATTTAAGTTTCTTTTACACCGTGATACATCATCCTAAAGATAAGATTACAAGAAAAATAAGTTTGTATTGTCATCAACATGGAGAACGGCTACAAGCTCTCAAATTTGTAAAATAGTACATTTCGATGCTAGTGCGGAAAGTATGTCATTACTTGATGAAAAATGAAATGACATATCCGCACGTGAATCGAACGACGTTTTTCAATACAGATGCGAAAAAAATTAAAATACATAAGAACGAATTGAAAGTGTTTTTATTATTTCCGTGACACGATTGTAATACAGTTGATATATTAAGAACATCTTCAAAATGTTTATCTTATCTTCTTTACTTTCTCATTTTCAATCTCATAATAATTATTTCTCATAAACAAAATAATAAATCGCATGTGACAAATCGTATCGTCATGTCTTATAAGCCTTTCGAACATGTTTACTTGATAGAAAAACGCCTCTACTTTGACTGACGTTTCGTTTGAATATCAATTTCTTTAATATTATTGCGTTAATAGTAGGTATTTAGTTTTATTACGGCTCGGTAAAGTTAACGAACAATAATACTCTTCGGTAAGCAGTCATGAATTGGAACACAACTAAATTTAAAAAGATTGGAAAAGTAAAAAGCACTAGTTCGCAAAAACAAACTTTGCGCACGCACAACAGCCAAAAAAAGGGCACCTTTTGAACAACTGTATTAAAAAAATGGTTACATGGACTCGTGCTAGTTATATATTGGCAATGTATGTACTTGTCTAACCTTTCACGATTTTCACACATTATAAATTTACTACAACGGGGCTTAGCCGCGATAAATATTGAAAAAATTTACCTCCGACGTTGCAGTAAATTTATAATGTACGAGTATGTTAATCTGTCAATGAAAATGGTCCACCATCGAAGTAGCCGTTATTTTCCTACACGGGTAGCATAATATTGATCATGTCCCCGAAAGTTCACATCCAAATGAAGTTCACTACTTAGAAGCACGTTCGAATAAGTCTCCTTTACGCCATTCACTTGTCAAATGTACATGTTTGTACGAGTACTTATAATCAGAACCTGTACAACATTCATATTCAAGGGATAATAAAACCCTTGTTATAAATTAAAATTATTACTGATACACCTTTCCGTGTTTGTATTCTTATTAGCAATATTTTCAACTTTCGTTACAGATATTAAAGAAATCACAACCCAAATTGCATGGTATTTTTTTTTTATTCGTGGTATTCTTTACCCAACACATATGTCAATGACAAACTTGTTTATTCGAATTGACTCACATAAGCGTGTTTGAAAAGATTTATAAATAATGGCAAGTCAAACTGTAATTGGTCTAGATTTCCAAACGCCGAGGAAGGAATTCTGATCAATATTGACCAGTCTTTAGGGTTCCGCTAACTTCCATAGTCAACTAGGAATCCTTATAGTTTCGCTTTTGCCATGTCTATATGTTCCTGTCCGTCCGTCCGTTTTGGGCTTATACCTACCTCAGTGACCGTTATTACTAGAAAGCTGTAATTTTGTATGAATATACATATTAATCATGCCGACAAAGTGGTAAAATAATAAGTCGAAAAGCTATTATTTTTAGGATACACGTAGAGTGAGAGTGATATTTTTTTTCGTTTCAAGGCTAAATTGAGAGGTATCGTTGGATAAGTATTTGAAAAAGAATAGGGGGTTATAATTTTTTTTTTGATAAAGTGAATATTTTCGGGAATTATCGCTCCGGAAGTTAAAAAAAATATGCCCCCCCCTCTAACTTTTCAAATACAAGTCCAAAAATATAGAAAAATTAATGAACCGCTTTACGGAAACTTTAAAGGAAAATTATGTTGAACTTGGTCAGTTAGGCCATTTTTATTTTTTTGCAAAACGTATTTAATTTCCACGGGTAAAGGGGCGTAAGTCGTAAAAGCTGCGATATAGGTACTCCTATTGATTGTTATGAGCACGGTATATATTAAAACCCTTTTTAAGTTCGCCTACTGTGATGGACGGTAAACTACGGAACCCTACACTGAGTATGGCCCGACATGCTCTTGGCCGGTTTTTTTTACCATTACCAAACGGGTCAACTGCGGCAAATTCAGAGCTTACTTCTAACACCTCTTGACTTGCAAATGTACGCCATAAAAAATGCAACCTTATGCCTATACCATGAAAGATCGAGTTTGAAAGTCAATGTGAAGTCTTGATACGAGGTTGACAAAATAAACAGTGAAAATTGAAGAGTTTTTGCGGTCGGTCACGATAAAACGAACGTCGATTAGGTGAAACCAATGGTGCAATTTCTAAATTATCTTAATGTAAGAAATCCTAGTTTAGTGCTTATTACCTCAGCGGGTTGTCTATTTATTTAAATCTGTGTAATGTTTAAACTGTTTATTTTGTAAGATTTCCAAAATATAGGTAACAACATTCTAGTACCTATATAGTGAAATATATTTACCTTTTCATGATTCTGAGAATGCGAGGTGGTCAGATCATTTTTCATGGGCATATACCTACTTAGTACTTAGTAGATACTTAGCAGACCCCTTTTGTAAGTAGTAAGTAATCTACATACATTCTACTCGACCTATTATCAAAATCAAAATATATTTTATTCATTTACAATCATTATTATTAGCACTTGTGCAAATCGTCTAAGGACCCCTTATACCACCCAGGGTAGGGACGATTTACACTTAGATTAGTGATTAGTGCGAGTTCGTACATGTGGCACTTACAAAAGTGCCTGTGCTAGTCGGCCCTTAGCCGTAGGGCATGCTCCTGTTGCTGGTTTTGTATGAAGAAACCGGAAAGTTCCCGGTTCCAGGCATACAAAATCGGAATCGGAAGCATGTCCTAGTTAGCTGCTAATCCGGGGTTAAGCTTTCATAAAGTATGAGATGTTTACCGATTCACTCCGGGTTGGCTGGCTAATTCTGGAATGTGCAAGTGGCCCATTAAAGCGCACAAAGTTTAAACCTGACTCAGAGTATAGACACGCGACACAAATATACCCACATACTAACATTTTACCACTCCCAAAAACATTAAAAAAGTCTTAACTTTTCCCATAAGCTTTGCCGTAGTCCTATAAACAGTTTAGCAACTTCCGATCTCTGCCGTTAAATAAGATACGTATCTAAATGTTGTCGACGTATTTACGCTCGAGGATGTAGATACGTCAGAGCCAATAACCGCCAATCTAGTTGTTGCACATAACATATCAAAACTAGGAGTAAGTGCCCTGACAGTTATTCATAATAGTTTGGCGAACGCGAGCGAACGTACTTGAGCAAACCAGTGTAATTTGACATCAAAACCTGTACCTATTTAAAATCGGAAATGGGAGACTGTATCCGTAAATCTTTACTTTCCATCGCTCATATATGTGGGCATATTTTTATTTTGTTGTCGTTTTTTTTTTCGCGTCAGATTTGAATGAAATTTGGTGGGTAGGTAGAGTTCCTTATCCTCTTCAAGATAGACCTAATTTCAAAGTATGTCCCACAATTTTTTCCACTGAGTTACGAAATCGTATGGAATTTTCGTAACTCAGTGGAAAATTTCATACAATTTTTTTGTCGCACATTGAGATTTTGTATCTATCTAGCGTAGAATAAGGAACTCTACCGACCCACCAAATTTCATTCAAATCTGACGAGAAAAAAAAACGACAACAAAATAAAAATATGCCCATGTACGATACGAACTTTTTGACGAAATTTCGATTTTTCATATTCACGATAAGGTCATGCAACTTTCTGGTCATGAGTGCGAATATAGGTACCTAGTTCATCGTTGTTCGTTACCATAAAGGAACTTAAATAGAAGATCGTGCTTGATGTGGACAAAATGTGGTCTTTCGTATGCTCCAATTTAAACATGCATCTACTGCATTTTTTGCTTTTTCATTTGGTATGTGTAAAAAACTTAAAAGTACGACATTGCAAATCCATCTTGCTGAGATGTGGGCCCTTACCATAACGTCTTAACGCGATTCAGTTGAGGACCTAAACTTAGACGCTGCTATACAACTGAGCACATTTATGAACCTAAATTGAATCGCGTTAAGACGTCATGGTAAGGGTCCAGCTGGGAGAAAGGTGCAGACAGAAGAAAAAATTTACTTCACACGCTGTGCATGACCTTATATGTACATACCTTCATATAATTTATTTTTAATCATATATAGCTACTTTTACGTGAGATGAAGAAAATTTTGAGAGCTCAACACACGCGTTGTCTATAAAGCTCTTGGAATGAAACCCTTGTTCACGTTTCTGGCGTTATTCACCTAAATTGTGCCGCTCTGCAGGACAGGTTTAAATTATTGCCCATTCAATGTGCCTAGTGTTTGTGAACACATATGTTCCACTTTCGATTGAATTTATCTGCTCTCCTCTAAAAGGTGGGTGGCTTGGTGAGAGATAAGAAATCGAAACTACATTTTTTTTTACACAACATTACTATTCTTCTAAATATTACAGGAAAAATATAAAATTGATCCAAACTTAATATTTTTTTTTAATAAAAAAAACCTTTCTGAACTGAATTTGTAATATAACCAACTTAGGTAGTTTTTTTTTCTTTAAATTTACTTATATGAAATTTATTCTGTAAATACCGTCTTATAAAGTATAAAATAAAGTATAAAAAATTGCTTTAAGTGATAAAAATAATATCAAGGAATAACAAACTCTCATACTAACTCCGTGCAAACTAGTGGCCCAATCCGTCGATACATGTGGCTGACGTCAAATTCCTACTTCTAGGTGAAGTTGCAACATAAAGTTTGTACGGAACCCTCGGTGCGCGAGTCCGACTCGCACTTGGCCGGTTTTTTTAAAGCAGTGCACGCTTACCATTTAGATGTGGTAAGAAAAAAACTTAAGTCTCATACTTGGATATATTGGATATGAATGTCACACGTATTCGCAAAATGGAGACATAGTTAAATATCAGTGCAAGGTGCTCGCCATACTAACTTGTGTGAGGTATATAAATCCTAAATTGGGTCGCATGCATTTCGCGTGACACTGTTATTAATTCCACGGTTTATGTTGGCTTTCAAACTGGCTATATAATAATCACACATGCATTATAATTTATTCGTCAGATGTAGGTATATAATTTTGTAGTCAATTTGATTATGCGATAAGAGTTAGGAACCCACAGCTAACAAGTTTTAAGCTAACCTTATAGGGCCACCAGTTGTGACATTTCCATGCAAAAGGTACCCCAATATCAGCTGTCAATATGATTATGATAAAGGTCTACGTTATATGATAATAAGTCACTTTTTACTTGAAAACAACTTGATTATGTATGCATTTGGTTGTCGTCTCTAGATAGCTTTAATAAAGCAAAGTCTCATCAATACCATCACAAATTGGAGAATTAAGTTACGAATAACACAAAACCCATAAGCACCGTTAACTGCATAATCAGAAGCATAAACAAACGACTGACGTAACGGTACCAAAATCCAGAGTTTCTGGTTTTGTCCCACGCGACAAACGATGCAAGGGTCATACCTAGTTACAAAAAATGTCGTAACAATATAATATCAATTCAATAGTGTTGCCAGTTCTGTAGTATTCTATTAAGAATCGACTCAACTGATGTCTGATGTCTGTCTGATGACTCGACTGACTGAAAATAAACATAAATTAAATTTTTGAACTGACTCTTTAAGGATGACTCACACTAGCACGGGATGGGGCGGGACGGGACGGGGCGGGACGGGAGGGGGCGGGACGGGACGACGGGTCAATTTCTATAGAAAGAATCACGTGATAGCTCGGAGCCCTCGGATGTCACGTGACGCTTTCTATTAGAAATTGACAGATTTTCCCGTTCTCCCCGTCCCGTCCCGTTCTCGTGTGAGTCATCCTTAAAGCTATGGGATGATAGTTATTTTACTCTGTAGGTGTGAATACCACAGGTATGGTGCCGATTATTTAATCCTAGCTTTATTTTGAAATTGTCAATCACGCACGCAATCGATCAATCCAATGCAAGCAATTAATACGTTTTCGATAACCGTTTGGATATCTTTGTGCGTACCATGAGTTGTTTTCGATTGCGACTGCGCTCCTACCACTACCTACTCTGGCAGGAGCGAGACGGACATACTATCGAATGCCGCAGTCGCAATCGAATGCAACTCATGGTAAGCACACTGAAGCGAACGCTCAATAATAATACTCCAAAGTCATCACGGTAGGCAGTGTGTAACTGACATTTTGGGAGCTTCCGTTAATTTAAGAGGGCGCACAGCGTCAGCGGGAATTAGTAAGACTACACGATGTCAACGATGATAGCATGGATGGGACTAATAGAGCAATGGAAAAGTTTTTTAAAACTATCGCGGTTTTTTGACATTTTAACTCCTAAACACGGGTTTCAACTGTCAAAAACGAGGAATCCAGTTTTAAGAATAATTAAATACGCCTCTAAGCCCATTTGTGTGAGTGATGGCGAAGATACTGCGAGTGTGTTTTGTCGAGGTGACTTTCGAGTGAGTTCCAATAGTGGTGAACATAAACGAACAAGAAAGAGGGTAGATCGTGATGGCTATCCTTAAGTATCAACCTACCTGCAGACTTCAGTTTTCTCGTGAACATGGCGGTTGTAACATCGCCGAAATATCGGGAGCTCAAATGGAAAGATTTATTAGAAAATGGAAAGGTTTACTAGAAAACACAATCCCGCCATGAGACACTGCGCCCTCTTAAACTAGCCACATGTATCTAGAAAATAAGGGAATAAAGTTGGCAGTTAGTAGGAAAAACCTGTCGGTGACTAACATATTGATTTAACATAGGTACTTATGATTAAAACGAAATATCTTAAAGTAATGCAGTTGGCACACGCGCGTATGCTTATGATGAATTTTTTACCTCGGTATGATATCAATTACTATGCGTAAAACCGGTAAATTATCAGAAATTTGCTATATTTTACTAAGAAATGTGATTAAAGTATACCGAAGTACAGTTATGTCGCTGGCGCAAGATTGGAGTAATTCGACTGAAGTATGCTATTGAGTGCAAATTCGGGCACTAAATGTTAGGAATTCAGGCTTCGACGCTGGCCCATTAAGTGCAAATGTGCATTGCGACACTGCCATGGCTGTCATGTCATTCATCGTCAGACGAGTATTTGAGGTAAATACTTACTTACTCTTTAAAATAAATATATATGAAGATTTTAGTTTATTAAAAAATTGCCACCTTTGAATTTACAATAACAATGATGTTCTTATTTAGTATAAGTACTTTACCTACAGGTTTAAAATTACCCAACTATTAACACTACTACTCGTCACACTATCCGCTAACAAAATTCTGCGAAAACTTTTGTGTCTTGCTATAAGTTTTTTTGAATGATTAAAAAAAAATGCTTGATATTGTGTGGACGGTTAAACAAAATTTTTTTTTTGTCCCTAATCGCTCATGCGTGGAAAGGTGTTTAAAAGTTGAAAATACTCGTAGGTCAACAATGAAAACAAAATAGTGTACCTACTCACTTATACGATTGTGTAATTGGCATACCTATTCATATATCTTATATTACTCGTTATATTACTTACTTGTCCAGTTAAAATCCAACCGAATAAACTTGGTCAAAGTCACTTTTGCTCAATATCCGCCGGAAAACACCATTTTTCTTTTTAATAAATTATTAGTACGGCTCTGAATTTTAGCATATAGCCGCTTCCGGAAGAATGCATATGTATAATAGAGAGGGGGAGGGGGGAAGAAACACATCGTCAAAGGATGAGGAAAACATTGGGGGTCGTAAAAACTGAAATTGCTAATTAATTGAATATTTCGATGATATCAATGTTTTCGTGAAGTATTATTTGAGAAACATAAGGTAGTCTTAAATTATACTTAAATTAAAAATGAAAATTGGGAGGAAAAAAGGAACCAAAACCACTTAAACTGTTTTCCTTTTCTATCTTTTAGCACCCGTAACGCGCATGGCAAGTTTCATGCTTTCTTACGCATGGGACAGCGTGTTATTATAAGAACTCATAGTAAACGTAAATAAATATCTAACAGAAGGCCTAGTATAAAATTGTACGACATTAACTTCTCGATCGCGTTAGCGTATCGAGAGTTCAAATTATGTTTGCCGTTTATTTAAATCATGCGGCAACTTTCATAATTTAAACCCTCGATACGCTAACTAACGCGATCGAGAAGTAAATGTCGTACAATTTTATACTAGGCCTTCAGTCTACTTGTTAACAAAGTGTCACTTGCGGCATTTACTTAATGTCGATTTACTGAATTCTCACAGGATGTGAATAATGTCAACATGTGAACTAGAGTCTGGGGGTCGAACTAGAGGTTACATTGCATCATATATTATAATGTTATATATAACTGTAAAATGTCGTTGAAATTAAACACTTTAGAACGGATTAATCGCGTTTATTAACACCATGACCTTACGTTTCGAGCCCTTTACAGCACTCATTTTCACAGGGTTAAGGAGATGACTGGGTGAATGCGAATTCTCTTAATAGTCAAACGATTGACGGGGCTCAAAACGTAGGGTCATGGTGTTTACTAAAGGCGATTAATCTGTTCTAAAGTGTTTAATTTCAATGAACAACAAACGCGGAAACAGGTTTTCTGTTTGTCGTCTTTATGTTAAAAGTCGATTTACTTTTAAAATATCAAAAATGCTCAAAATTACCATCAGCATGGCATCACAATATTTATGACCCTATTTCCAAAAAGCACGTACCTAAACACGCACGTACATACCTACCTATGCCAGCTATTCCCCTCTGAGTGCTCACTTGAATCTCAATTGAAGCAAAACTTCAACTTATTTAGATTCGTTAAGGTCTCTCTTTACTATGAGAGGATTTAACATACACACGTACCTACTTTGTTAAGTAAGCAGATAAAGAGGGCTTGATCCACCGCCGCTTGAATCATCTTGCATAACATTTGTTGACGCAATCCGACATAATCTTGCCAAAATCTGTAGCGGAAAATGAGTGCAAAACAATGTGAAATAGTAGATATTTTACCCGCTATTACATTCAAATTGGGCTTATTTGATTGAAATTCTTTCCTTCCTTTTTATTCGGACATGTACGTTACGGTCAGCAACTTTCAATTAGACAATTTTAGTCATAATCTTCATAAAAAACACAAAACTATTTGCAAAAAGACCTTAACCTAAAACCATACACTTAGCTTAACAATCTAACTAACTAGTTTAACCAAAATCTACAATTGGCAGACTTTTTGTTTCTACTAATTATTACCTGACTTGTTTGTATCGAGGTTTATTCAAACGGAGTCTGTACGTATGGCATTGAAATCAAATACATTTTGCACAGTGTCTCAGACTAGCAACTAGCAATGGCATGCGTATGAGCATAGTGATTAAGAACTACTAATATAATCAATACTTTATGGCACTTCACTAAGTGTTATATTCGTACGGCTACCTAGGTAATCAAGTCACCTTTGGTTCGGTATACTTAAACGAATCTTTGCCAATCTTAGACACTTTAATTGGTTCGACAGATAAACCTAATTAAAAACATTAGCAGTGCTTTGCGAAATTGTCGCTAGATGCTGTACCTACTTTTGCTGTCGGTCAACCGTAAACCTTTATTTGTTTTATTGACAGCAATAAATAATTGGTTCATGATAAGTGGATTAATGATACTAGTTTCAGGCGGACATGTAGCTTAAGTACAACAGAGCTTATGAATGTTTACGACATGATATGCAACAATATTATAGACCAAGTACATGTTGGAGTCGCGCCTCGAGCGAGGGTACCGTACAAACACAGATTTTTTAATTTTTATATTTTAAACAGATTTTAATTTAGCCGTATTTTTATTTTTATATTTTAAACAGAAACGTCTGCGAACTATACCAAATTTCTTAGAGAGAAATGGGAAGTGGAAAAATTCATGGCCTCGGACGAGACTCGAACTGGCGACTCTGGGATACACGCCCATCGCTCTAAATGGATCGCTGCGCTGGCAGACCGATGGATGTGTATCCCAGTGTCGCGCGTTCGAGTATCGCCCGAAGCTATGAGTTTTTTCCTTTTTTTGAAATAGCCGTACAATACCTACAATACAATAACTCTTTATTGCACACCTAATAAAATCAGACATTACAACAGAAAATAATATTTGAAAAAAAAAACACAAAAAAACGCAAAGAGGTAAACAACAGGCAGTCTTATCGCTAATAAGCAATCTCTTCCAGGCAATCTTAGGATATGTGTTACATTACATTATTGATTTGGCGCCACTTTATTTTTCTTTGGACGATTGTTTAAATTGACTGACTGACTATACGACGATTGTTGGTACAGTCAACCAATTGGAACTCTAGGCCACTGTAGGACTATGTCATAGTGACGCTATAAATCAGATTGTAAGAAATCTCTTACTGCTTGTCATTTTGACATGGTTCTAGAGTGGCCTAGGGTTCCAATTGGTCAGCTGTACCTACTCGTAAATCATCGGTGACGGTACTCCTGTGTCATTTAATTAAATTAAAGTGAATGTCATTGGACTTTCAGGACTATGTAAACAAACGGCGTCACTTTGATTTATCACTGTTACTCCTTAAAGTTTCACACCACCTCATCAAAAGTCATTGAAAACATACACTATTAAAATAGCCTTTCTCGTAAAAAACAAATAATGTAGGAAAAATTACTTAATCTTGGAAATTTTATTGAAAATTCAATACGATTTAAAAGTGACGTTATTTCGACAAAATGCAATGACGTTTTTGTTTCTTTTATATTCTACGTTTGTCTATGACGTTTAGGGATGTGACTAAACTTAGTGACATTGTAATGCCGGTACTCACGGTATCTACCTGATATAGGCATAGTGTACACTACACGGTAAGTAAATGAGTAAAGGATCTTAGCGTAAGGTATAATATACTTAAAATTAAATAAATACCTAAATTCAGATGCGGATGCATGCAGATGCATAGGAGAAGAGCATAAAATGAAAAATTTAGACAGCATCATCGATAGGGTATACCAATGATGTAACGCCACCTTTTATAATTAAGACTAGTGACTCTAGTAAAACTTCAAGCACCGATTTTTCAGAAGATTGAACCGATTAAAAATATGAAGATGAGATGTGTTTTACTTTTGGTATTTTAGTAATCAATTTATTTTGACTTAAAATAGCACTTCCCCATCGCTAGTAAATTCATCATTCAAAGACAATTTCTATATGGCGGTTTGTTTACACAGTCCTGAAAGTCCAATGACATTCTCTTTACGGCCGAATATGGACGATTATATGTAGTAATTTTCATTTGTATTAACGTCGTTTTAAAATAAATTATAATTTACATACATGATTTAGAACACGATACTATTAGAGACTTTATTTAAACGGATCACCAGCATTTTTCACACAACCTGTAATTAATGTTCATATCATGTATATATATTGTATATTTGGGCATCTAAATCATTAACTTTTAAGCACTGTTCGCTCTTAAAATTAAGAACATGTTGTAGATAATTTTATTTAAATTGGTTGATTACTTGAACTGGCGCCAATTATCTTACTTATTTAAACTATGTTATGTATCTTATATACATAATTAAATGAATGAAAAAATGCAGTTCTGTGCTGAAATATTTAATATGTCCATGTTAAATTAATTTACCGACAAATTTAGCATGTCTACGTTATTACAAGCCATAAAGATAACCATTAAAATACTTAACGCAGTTAATACAGCCATACACATCATGTAACAGCTTTTACTAGGTCGTATGTTGATTCACGACCTGACATTACAAATGCATGCTTATTAGGGGATATATAAGGTTTACATTCAGTTGTTACACATGTGTAAGGAATTCATTCATTGTGCTATTGTGTAGTTGTTATGCAAAACCAACTGCCAAAATTGTCGCTACGTATTTGATTGCTAATTATGGCTATTAAACAAGTATGTTAGTTTCCGAAATTGTCTGTTAATTTGTTTTGGTAATCGATGGAAGTGTGTCAAAGTCAGCGGGTTGCGGGTTCGTGTCCTGGTGTTGTTTGCCTCAAAACTAGAGCAACGCCTAGAGCGATAAAACCAGTGAGAAAGAAGTTAATAAGGAGTCCCCGTATGAAATAGGCTTCATCATTAACTACAGATGTATTAATACAAGTCTGTACAAAGCAGCGGCAGCTACTTTTTGGATAGGTTACATACATTACCATACCATATCATACCATACAATAGCTGTACCTAGATTTATATTAATATACCTATATCAAATAAGCAAAAACTGTATGTTTATACATATACTTAAATAAAAACCAACGTGCTTTTTTAAAATTGCTTAAATTTTAAAGGTGCATTCCTTAGTTTCAATTAAGTTAATTTCTCAAAGACACTGGTATTTTGATTAGCTCCATGTTTAAGATAATCACAAATTTAATTTTATCTGACAAGGTATTTGCAAGTGTGTAAATGGAGTATGCAGTAGGGTGAGAAAATGCATCTACATAATGAAAAAGCTTCGCTGTTGCACCTCACACCATGTGCTACGCATTGTTTACTATGCGCTCTGCCAAACAATTCTACAATATGATATCATAGTTTGGGGCAGTGCCGCAAAAAGCATACTGTTACTGGAAAGGGCGCAGCGCGCTGCTGTTATCAAAGTCATGTTGCGAAAACCGCTCCTTTCCTCTACGGACGCTCTGTACAGGAAGGAATTCAAAACTTTTAAGCGTAAGACGGCTATATGTGTTGAAAGCAGTTACTCGAGCTCATATTATGATTATTAGTAAGTTGCCTAATTATATTCAATTTCTGAGCAATCGCAATTTCACGGTTCGCAATTTCAGATCAACTTTTGCCATGCGTTCACCTGATTGTATGCCCCTTCGCATCTATAAAATTAATTACTTGGTATTCAGTGCTGCCCACTCGGTAAAACTACGAAATTGGTAAGAGAATGGCTAGTGCCCCTAACATATCACGATACGGAGGTTCTTCTTCTAATCAGTTAAATGTTCCTTCACGTTCGTGAACACACACACACACACACACACATACACAAAATGGATCGCTCGTTAACCTAACCAATTTCATGTAATGAGTAGATAAATAATGTTTAAATTTTAATTCTAATTAATTTAAGAAAAAAATAGGATTTAAGAGGATCCACGCCAGAGATGATACAGTCGTTCTTCTTCGTAAACCTACGAAATTTTCTAATATTCTGATGTTTTTTATTGTTAATTTTATTCTTATTACTTGTACCTGATGTAAATAGTTTTGTGCTCTTTTTTATAGATTATAATTTCGATTGTAATTTAATTTTTGACATGTATCTTTATACTTACTCTTTATAACACTGAAGGTCATAAAATTCTTACGAGTGTAACTCAGTAAACACAATGCCTCAAGCTATCTGCATATTCATAAACCACCAAGTTAAATTAGAATGTAACACTTATGAATTATTTTTCCTTAAGCCCATGCGAGCAACATAGATTGATTAGCATTTTTGGCAGCCTTATTGACCTGCTTGATTAATGTTAGGGAGCAAACTGTCCCTAATTGCGACAGCAACAAGTCACAAAAACAAAAGAACATCAAGTGTTGTCATAACCTCCTGCCATTTTAACCACAACAGAGACGTGTTAAGCTCGACATTGGCGCGGTCTTAACTTTCGTCTTAAACCTTTTCGGCTTTGTATAGGAGAGCTGATAAGACAAATCGACGTTTAACAGTCTAATAAGAGATCGACCTCGTACTACATTGGTCAGGTCGTGTGTGAGCTATTTGAATTAAAATTACACAGTATACACAGCTCGAGTTAAGGCAGCTTACAGCACAGCGTCAGAGATAGGTTACCTTACTTTACGGAGCATTTATGAAGTGTCTTACTAAAGAACGGTTGAGTCTTCTTTCTAGCGTTTTCCCGGCTTATGCCACGGCCCAGGACGTATGGGATCCGCTTTGGTAATTTTTGACAAACACAGGTTCATGAGAGTCTGTGAATGTATGAAAAAGAAACTTTAAAAAGAGATGCAATAGAAAAGCTAGAACGCGACATAAAAGCGAAAACGTTTTTCCTGTTACATATATATTGTTATATACATTCAAGTAATATATAAGTAAAGATCAGCCTTATCAATCGAACCACATCGTTTTGTATACTTTCCTCTTCATCATTTCAGAAACCGAAATTTTAGATTTTCCGTTTCGCGGTAGGCTCGATGATCATCATATACGTATACTTGGCAGTTAGCGTATAACAATATCTTATCCGGTTTTATTGCATACTACTACATACTGCATAGTACTAGAATCACGATATATCTGTTACACTAAAAACAGCTATTATAAAATATATCCAAAAATTCTAATCCCCATACAAAGTAGGTACCTAAGTACTAGAATGCCACTTAGACGAAGCATTGTTTGATAATCAACTATGAATCTTTACACTACTTAATTCGCGGATCGTGATCGTGTTCGCGCCTCCGGTGATGCCCTAATACAGTGATTCCTTTCACAAGAATATTATTCACTGCCATGACTTCATAAGCGTAGATCAATAAAGGCTGAAAAAAATACTTTTGTTTTGTAAGATTTGCTTAGGTGTGATGTAATTTTGTCAGTCAGTCAGTACCTACTTAATGTGACTTCATAAGGATTTTTTTAATTGGACAGGAATATGTAGGTGCATTTTCAATCCTACCCTGAGTATATTTTTTATCTGTGCCTGTTTCGATAAATAATACAGTAGCGATTATAGCAATAGCTCGAAAGTGTCAAATTTAACTATCGTGAATTTGTGAGACATTAATATTATAATAATTACAGATAACAGTCGCGTATATTTAGTCACGACATGTTAAGGATATCTTAGGATTCCATTTTCAAGCGTTGAGTACCGTGCGCGACGTCGCAGGCGAGCGTACCTACTGCGCCGCATCTTGCCGCGCGCACCGCCCTCGATCACAAAACCAGTTGAGAATTATCCTATCTCGGAACCCCGGGATCGTTCGATCGAATACCTTTACCTACCAAGATATTTGTGAAAAGATGCGTCGAACATAACTTTCGATGTACCTACTAAAGACACATAAGTATGATGTCACATTAATTTCTCCTATGACCTAACTCAGTTGATCTTCTTTTGTCAACGCCCGTGCAGCCAGGGCCGCCATTGCAACATGTTAGTTATGCATTACACCAACCGACTCGACTGTCAAATTAGACAACAACTTATCTCTACACGGCTCGGTGACAGGGCATACCTATACATAATAATTAGCTTGCTCTGGCTTGCCCCAGACTGCCTTATATGCTTAATAACTGTTTACGACTGGAATTTGCCCGTGACTTTATCTGCGTAAGTTGTCAAATTTTCTATCCGATTTTCGTCCTTTTGGTGTTGTAATTAATTAATATACACCCTACTCTACCTAGTAGGGTGTATATTTTCTTAGATCATAACTATCCGCATTTTTAGGAAGGAAAACGCTAGAACGAACAGGAAACTATACATAGAGGTAAATAACTCGCTTTGGATCACATGCCAGCCATATACGTTAGGGCAATCCGTCAGATATCCAAAGTTATGTCCGCCGGGCTTCCACCAGACAAATTTTATACATTTATTGGAAGATCCGGTAGATTTGCCCGAACGTATATGGCCGGCAATAATTTTAAATTGATGGAAGTAAATACAAAAATATGTAGGTATCTAAATATAAATTAAGATTTCCCTTAAAATCCGAATCAAATCCTTTAATCAATCTGAGTGAAATACACAATACAAGTTTTGAAGAAAATATATTTAGCCGCAAATGATTGATTCAAACGTTACGCGGCGTGAGACACTATTGTTATCTCGGCGAACTGTTACAAAATACTCTGTAATGCATAATGCACATAATTATGCGGACAAAAAGTGTCATTGTTTGGCATTCGGAGAGAACATTCAGCGACGTAATCGGTTTAACAAGTAAATGTACAATGCTCGTTACATTTTGAAAAACAAAAATTCCCTTGTAAGTATACATGTTTTCATTTTAAACTTTTGAAAACATGCACACTGTAAAATCTGCTGTTTTCGTACCGGTCCGTAGCGACGGTGCCGTTCCGGCACGGCAATCGGTCAGAAGTAAAGCACATAATTATGAAAAATTTTACAAAGCCTTTTAACTTACTGAAAATAGTTCCTCCAGATTAGAGAACGGATAACACTATTAATAATAGGTATTAGGTAAATACTGCATATTTATTAGTTTTCCATACTTTTTGAACCAAATGTAAAATAACGTTTTTAAAACAACTATCTATTATCATTTTCAGGTTAGAAAGACGACATCATAAAATAAAACAAAATCAAAAATATTTAGAGTCGTTGAAATATCTCGAAAATTCTGCTAACAGTTTGGTATATTTATAAACGTTTTAAATTCTTCGATTGCAAATTTATTGTGTTTCCATCATTTTTTTAACTATTTATCTTCTCTACACCCACTGTTGAGCATAGGCCTCTCCAATTTGCTCCCACATTGCCCGATTCGTCGTTTTTCTTATCCAGAGAGGGCCAGCAATGTTATCTATTTAGTTTGACATGAATTTGCGTTTGTTAGAAAGGGTTAAAATATGATTGAACTAATATAGTTTTTATGAATACCGCGGTTAGTATTAAAATTAAAATTGGCGGTAATAATTACAAAAGTATTGGATTGTAGGACGGTTTCAACAGTATTCGCTGGCGCAACGTATTGTTTCATCTCGATCGGGAGCGATTAGCCACAGCCATTTCGGCACCGCGTCGAAGCGATGTCTTCTTTCCAAAACCTGACCATCCGCAATTTTTTTTAAAATACTTATGCTAATTTAGTTCTTTATTTTTAGAATAAGATATTATCTCGTCTCGTCGGTAACTAAAATAAGTAAATAAATAAATATTATGAGACAATCTTACACAAATCGACCTAGTCCCACAGTAAGCTCAGTAAGGCTTGAGTTGTGGGTACTAGACGACGATATATATAATAACAACAAAACTTAAATACATAGAAAACATCCATAACTCAGGAACAAATATTTGTGATAAACACACAAATAAATACCCTGACCAGGATTCGAGCCCGGGACCTTCTACTTCGAAGGCAGAGTCACTACCGACTAGGCTAGGGGACCGTTAAAATAAAATAAGTTTGTGTATGTTTATTCTGATACAATGGTTCTAAATTATTTATTTTATTTATTTAACTTTATTGCACAGTAAATAATGTACAAAAGGCGAGCTTAATGCCAGAAGGCGTTCTCTAAATCGTTAAACGACCGACAAAGATTCGTAAGTATCTAACTATTCCATTTTAATTTAATTTAGTTAACTTTTATTCATTTAAACATTTGATTTTAATTTACCTATAAAACATAAAATACAATCATAAAAAAACACACCTAAATATAATAAAAAAACGATACAACAGCCCGGCACAATTGAATAAATTAAATTATAAAATAAAACAATGTCGACATGTCAATTACCAATGCGGTCAAATAACCCACCCCGAATCATTCCAGGCGCAAAAGTACCCAACACGCTCGCTGCGTTTCCGCGACGGATAGCCTTTGCACCAGGAATGACCCAGACAGAGCGGGGATCATGTCCCCTCTCCCGCAAACGACCACCGAGCTGCTTAAAGAAGGTCATTGCCTCTGAGCACCAACACCCAGTTGTCTCCACTGCCAGAGGAACAAACATGTATCCCCTCAAACACACATACTTTCCGCGCTTCCTAAATGCAGCCAACTCAGCAACGGCCCCGGTCAGTACGGTAGCACGTGCTATCAAAGCAACATACCTATGTTAAAAACATTTTTTTTGTTGGAAGCGTTTTTAATTGAGTAATAGGGAATATTCACTATTTTTTTAAATCCTGTTGGATGATAGCTTTTATCATAAAAATACTGTAAAATAAATTTCAGCGCATAATAACTAAAATTTAGTAGATAAATCTTCTTTCAAAAACTCCAAATAAAAACGGGCGTTTGAAACGCCCGCCATTCCGACAAGCTGAGCCGTGACGTCATTTCTCATCTAAGGCCGGCACACAGTCTGAATCAGGGCCTATACCACGAAAATCGAACGATTGCGAATTTATACCTCCGTCTCTGTCACACTTGCATATTAGAGTGACAAAGAGGTTTCCCGTCAATGCCAATTTTCGATGTTCGTGGTAGGCATGCAGATTACGATGCATAATTACAATAAAAAAAAATTCAGTCGAATTGAGAACCTCCTCCTTTTGTGAAATATTGAAGTCGGTTGATTATATTGTGAATTAATAATGCATAAAATTACGTACAATTTAGATATTGCTCACACGTATCCTGATTTTTTCAGATAAAATAAATTTCTCAGATCAATTGATGTGAATTAAGATTATGATTTATGAACGTGTTTGATCGGCCCAACATAACCTAAAAAATGTTTATTATTTAATTAGTCTTGTATTGTTCAGCCGATTGTGTTTACATTTACAATGGAAAACGACATACAAGTCATAAAACCGCTTTAAAGATGGGATATGTATTGGATTGTGCCAAAATGCAAAAATATGAGTAACGAGAAACACTAGATATCTTATGAAGGAAATTCCATACGAGAACATATATACAATTTGACACAGACGATTCACGATTCGCATGCTTTTTTTTTAATGATCTGGATACTAGTGCTTCTGTGCCGGCTGTACACCAAACATTTGAGAAACCGAGACGCGAGATTACATACAGCGGCTCTCTGTTCATTCGCGTTCTTGGCTTGGTGTACAGACACCACTATCCAATGACGTCACACTCGACGTCACAGCGTTTTAACCGTTTGTAATTTCACACATTTTTTTGCACTTTTCAATAATTATTTTCACAGCAAAAAAAAATTAAATTAAGAAATTTTGATAGGGATATAATGCTGAACCAACATAGTTACTGAGAAAAAAATATAAGCCTTATCTATTTCAAGTGCATATAGCCTATTACAGTTACATACATAATATTGTCTTCTGTTACCGCGATTGTTATTCATTGAAATTAAACACTTTAGAACGGATTAATCGCGTTTATTAACACCATGATCCTACGATTCGAGCCCTTTACAGCACTCGTTTTCACAGGGTTAAGATGATGATCATGGATCATGGTCATGTAGGATCATGGTGTTCATAAACGCGATTAATCCGTTCTAAAGTGTTTAATTCCAACAGTTACAATAAACAATAATACCATTTCTCACAGTGACATTGAAAATATGAAGCAATTGACTGACAAAATAGGCACAGTTTTACACAAAAAGTGTTTTCGAGTCATTCAATCGTTTCATTTCACAATTATGAACCCACAATACTTCAGTGCTTAGTGACCGATAAGCGTTTTAATAAGCAGCCGTGTGTCGAAACTATAGCTTTACAGTTTTTATTTCGAGAACATCGCATACAGTAAATTAGATTGCTATTCAGACTAACAATGACTGGTATATTATCGATTACTACATAAAATAAGGCCAATAACAATCTCATTAAATCACGATGTGAAACAGAAAACGAAAAATGTAGAAAATGTTCGTTACACTGATAGTAGAAATAAGAGTTTAAAATATTAAGTGCCTAAATAATTACTAATACAAACCCAAGACACTGCATGAATGATAACTCACGGTACCCCGGGACGGGCCGGCCCGTGCCCGTGCCCGATCTGTCAGTATCTATAGAAAGGATCACGTGACCTCCGAGGGCTCCGAGTTCTCACAATACATAACAACTTTCTTTAGAAATGGACACATCGGGCACGGCCCGGGCCATCCCGGCCCGGTCTACCGTGAATCATCCTTTACTTGCAAAGTCACGTTCGAATTAGAAGCAAAAAAACACAATGAATTTAGCTCTCTAACTTTTATGATTACCTAGTCTTAAAAACATTATGCAATTCTTAGTAGCTGTTTTCATTCAGCAAACTTTTTCCTCAATGACCATGACGCGACGGGACGATCTGCCAATTTCTATCCTAATGTGAACCATCCTTAATCCTGACTAATGAATATCATCTTCTTACGTCTTTATATACTTACTGTGGCACTACAACCCTTTGTGGGTATTGGCCTCTTATACAGTGTGTTTTCACTTGTTCCGGTCCCTTGCTTCTCTGCTTCAAATTCCATAAATTTGATTCCGGATTACAATGATCCTGCTCCCACAACCAAAATGTTTGGTACATCCAAGGTATTTACGCATCTCAGCTAAATGAAATATAATAAGATTACTGATAGATAAAGGATGCACACCCATATAGTGACATTGCAAGATTCACGATTCTTACGTAAACTACATAACGTTGTGTTGGTTGTGTAATATGTTTACCCCACTTGTACGAGACTATTATGGTAGCAATAAAATATAATTTAAAATGTTAAACGCTCTTCTTCTTTTCTCTCTTACAACACTTTGATGATAAGAATCTGATAATGTCATCACAATTATTTAAATAATTGGTGGGCACATGTCAATTATTATCATGCCAATTTAAATGAAACGTACCTAAATGTTTGGCGAATAACAATTTTCTTGACATATGAAAGGCGACATGACTCTTTCAACATAATATAAGGGAAAGATTGAAGGCAAGCGAGGAAGGGAAAGACCAAGGAAAAGCCTAATCAAACAAATAAAAATTGTGGGGCAATCGTACACAAATCGACCTAGTCCCACGGTAAGCTCAGTAAGGCCTGTGTTGTGGGTACTAGACGAAGATATATATAATAGCGTGAGCTATACATTTCTAGTTATCGCTATTTTATTTTATTCTGCTTATTAGTATTTATTGTTATAGCGGCAATATAAATTGTACATAATCTGTGAACATTTCGACTGTCTAACTATCACGGTTGTTGAGATACATCCGGTGACAGACGGACGGACGGACAGACGGACGGCGGAGCCTTATTAATAGGGTCCCGTTTTACCCTTTGGGTACGGAACCCTATAAAAGAGCACCTAAAATGCAATTGTCTAACCCTTACTTGTAACTTTAGAATAGGTGGGGTAGGCATAGTTGCCTCGCTTTAATTAAATTTGATTATAGGAGATATTAGATTAAGGTTTACGAGAAGCGATTTATTAGGTTGTATGATTAGATTACCACACCGCGCCCAAGGAGAGGTGCTCACGAGTACTTGTTTGAATTTCGACACATCAACTGATCGGTTATTGGTGTGGAGTTCCACTTGACCCTGCGAACCTCGTAACTAGAACATGGCTATGTTTTCTATTTAGGTAAACTAACATTAAGTATTATTGTTCGTGATGTGTTCTTTATTCATGTTTGTTCACTATATATATTCAAATGGACATTGATGAATTTAAGATAACTTACATAAGTATACAGGGTGTTATGTTAATAAGGGATAACATGTGAATACTAACAGACACATGCCCATCAAATGAAGCTATCTTAGTATGTTTTTACTACTCTTATCAACTTAAAGAAAATGTGTCATTTTACTATACATACTTACAATAGTTTCGATTGATAGATCTTAATGCATGAATTTAATTTATAGATGAGTACCTATTGCAAGTGCTCGGATGTTTAACATTGGATCTTATAAGACAAAAAGGCTATCAGCCGCTGTTACTGCATACACCTATTTAATACGATTGGTGTCTTGATAGCACATAACAGCTCCCATTGCTATATGGTCGTCATGTCACGTCAGCTGTCATTACACAAATTGCATTCTAGCAACAGGATTAATCTGACACCAAACTAAAAGCTAATTAGTCGTATATCTGACGATATGCATAATTTGCATAATATCACCCATACACGAGCCTCCTCGGGGCTGTATGTTACATCACTTTCGGATCCCACTCCCTTCGTGACGAAACGACCTTCATTCATGACACTGCTACTAGGTGAACTTGTCCGAATTAATAACCATTAAATTATTCATATGATCATACATAACGATGGTGTTTAAACGACGCAAATTGTGAAGACAACTTTCTGTTTACACACGACGTTGCCATAAATCATTTTTCGTCATTAAATACCTAAGGCTGGTGTACCCACGCGTTCAAAAGTGCATGGGCAATTTATGAATGAATTCATTCATAAACTGCTTATGCAATTTTGAACGCGATAGTACATAGTTAGATACTACGTACGTATAGGTAGGTACTATACTCGATTCTATGTAACTACTGGCTGCTATGTAATCTCACTGTATTTATGTTTAGGAGCAACAATATTTATATATGAATGCTTAAACGATAAAAGGTTAGTTTTGTACTTAATTCTTTGTAAAGTTATGCATGTCTGTAAAAATTGAGGCAACAAAGCTGGACCCTTTTAAATATGACGCAAGTACAAGAAGCATTTAGAGGTTAAATGTAGCTAGTAACTGCTCTTCAGAGAAAGTTAAAAACAAGGTCATAAACAAGATGATGCTTATTATTGCTTTGCAACTTGTCGAGTTCTTCTCATGCTCTTTGAATTGCGTAATTCGCAGATTATATTTCGTTGCGAATCTTTGCCGTGAAACGAGATCGACGATAAAACGATGGCGTTAGATTTAATCAACTTTTAAATTGATTTGTTGAATAATTTAGCACAGTGTAAGAAAAATTGCCTTTTGATACTAATCGTAGGCCGTCCTAATGCATAGGCATTTATTAAAAAGGAAAAATCAAAAGAAGTGTACAATTAAGTAGCAGTGACACCGAAATAAACGAACTATTTACTTTACAAGATATGTGGTCACAACGCCACAATGTATCACATCACAGTTCACACACACAATATATGCATGGTAACAATGTATGTGTACATGCATACCTGTCAACGATTTATTAACGCTATGATATAAATTTCCTTCCAGATGCTCTGTGGAGCATCTAATAAGACGATTCAGTAGGTTTGTTTGTTTTAATCTCGTCACTTAATTGTAACTGGCTACAGCATCAATTTTAGACAATCTATGGTGCAATGTCCTGGAAACATCGCATTTGATGACTAAACATAACGTCTAAGGTGCATTACAAAACATCAACATCTGAGCTGTCGAAATGTATGAAACAGAAAAAATAATCGCGATCTTGAAGTAACGCGCATAGTAAAACTTGTTCAGTATGGCCTACCTAGCCCTTGCATAATATGGCTAAGGGTTGAAAAACACCCTGTATAATTCAACGCTCGTGGTAGGTATGCATTAACACTTCTAAGAAGTATATTGCGTATTAACGAGACTAGAAACCAGCTTAGTTGTTAAAATTTTTGGTAATTATAGGGTTCTGTACCAAAATGGTAAAATAGGAACCTTTATACGGCCTCCTAGCCTAGTTGGTAGTGACGCCGCCTTCGAAGCAGGAGGTCCCGGGTTCGAATCCTGATCAGGGCATTTATTTGTGTGTTTATCACGAATATTTGTTCCTGAGTTATGGATGTTTTCTATGTATTTAAGTATTTATATGTATCTATCTATTATATATATCGTCGTCTAGTACCCACAACACAAGCCCTTGGGCTTACCGTGGGACTAGGTCGATTTGTGTAAGATTGTCCCGCAAATATTTATTTATTTATTTATTATTTATTTATAGTGTGACTCTGTCTGTCAGTCTGTCATGTCATTAAATATTTTGAGAATTACTGAGACTACCGATTTGAGAAATATTTATAAACAAGTTTAATCCATACACATCGAGAAAGGATTTATCGTGTATTTTAATTTATCTTCAATGAAAAATGCACGATAAAGGAGAGGGGGCAAAACCTAAAAGTTTAGTTACTTGGTCATGTGGGGTATCATTTGAAAGGGCTTGATTTACACATTGAATTTTTAATATTTTTTTACTGACAAGATTTTTTGATTAATTTGTAATATGTACTAAAAAATACCATTTTTTTAACTATAAAAATTTGAGTATTATAAATTTATAACATTAATAAGTTATGTGGTGTACAAATGTTGCGTTAAATAAGTCAGTGAACCGAGTGGTTAGTTAGTGGCCGAAAGATCGTAAAAAAATGCTTTTGTCGACATTTGTATGACGACATATATAGGGTAATTTTGACCAAAAAAATGTCGAAAGTAGAATACAAATGTCAAAAATAAACTATTATTTATTTCCATAGTTTGCATTATTTCAAGAGTATAAAACAATTGCAAATAATGAGAGTACATCAAAAATTCAAGTAGCAAAGCAAATATTTTCAAATTTGTATGTCCTGGTCGATATTTGTATGGCACCATTTTTTAAATCGAATATCTGACTAAGTAAATGCATCAGAATTGTGACTTGTATATACTATATTTTTTCTTATTAAAGGCTTTCCAAACCATGTACTCATAAATCGAATCGAATCCATACAAATGTCGAAAAACCACTTGTTTCAAAAATTGACCCAGCTATTTGTGACATGTGACTCGTTGGCGGGTTAGATATGAGTTTAATAAAACTTGGATTTTAATCGCAGACGTCTAAGTTAAAAAAATACAGATATATAATCGTTTAATGAAGACTTTAAGACCAACCTTTGCAATTAATTTTTATCAAGCCGATTTCATTAAATTAAAAATCTGCTTTGAAATTTGATGAATATAAAAAATGCAGTATTAAAATTAATAGTTATTCTTAAGAAACATGAATTAGCTGTTGTTAGCCCCTTAACAAAGTGTTGCATCTCACATCAGAGGTGCCGAATAACTGCTCTCCGCTCTCCGCTCGCTGCATCCATTGCGTCACGGCGGACATTGCATCGCCGCTTGCGCAATCGGATAAAGCAACTAATTTGCGATTATCGATCCTTTTTGCTTTCGCCTAAGGTTGCGATTTTGCTGAAGGTCACATTCTTCATCAGGTTCATTTCTCTAAGAAACTACTAAGGACTAGGTACTAAAACTACTAGGTACTAAAATAGTGCAACATTTACTTTCACCTGCTAATGAAGCTTTAGTGTTAATAGTCGACTTATATCGCTCATAGTATACAGTCTGTAAGTCTAATACGGGCGATAAATTTAACCAAACATAGAATTCATTAGTGTTATCAATAATTAAAACATATTTTTGAGTTACACTTAATTATGACACCATGATTATTTTTTTAATAAAATTTTCAGCAGCAATGTACTATAAAATATTAGACGCTGACAGTTGTCAACGAATGTTTAACGCGAGTGTGTTTGCATTACATTGCGGGCCGAATTATTTTGTATGGATAAAGTTTTAATTGCAATTCCATTTAAAAGTTACCTACCTAATTACATTTCTTATGTCCTATACTAACCACCGTTAAGAGGTTCGCCCGTATTAGATTTACACACTGTAGATCACTTGCGTGAGTTTGAATAAAAAATCCTGCCAAGTGCGAGTCAGACTCGCCCACCGAGGGTTCTGTGTAAATGATCCCCCCCCCCCTATTTATGACCTTCGGTACTTAAAGTTACTGGTGGCAAAGTTACGGTTTTTTTTTGTCCTGTACTTGTGCTAGAAGCTATTGCTTTTTTAATTTCGTGATTTCAGATCAACGGGAAGTACCCTACATTTTGAATACCATTGCAAATTTATGGGAAATGTGACATTAACGGCCGTATATTTTGATTGCGTTGACGTAGAGGTTTGGTTTTTTCACAGCTTCAAGGGACCGCAGACTTGTGTATGTGGTATTAATTTCAACTTGCTACCTCTGGTCTTGACAGTCTGCGCTCGACTCGCTTGCAGTAGTTGCAGTCCGTCTCGGGCCTTGACAGACAGACGAACGGACGGACAGACGGACAGCTAAGTGATCCTATAAGGGATCCGTTTTTCCTTTTGAGGTACGGAACCCTAAAAAGAAGTAGATTCTCAATTCGAGTGTACGTTTAATATGTAGAGTGCGACTAAGCTAAGTTTGCAAAGATTCTGTTAGCACAGACTGTGAAATAATAATACCTGAGACTCAGAATAAATAAAGGATCAAGGTTATAAGCCTAACCTGAGAATCAATATAAATAAAGGATACAATAATTTCACAGAATGTTAATGTTTTAACACATGCGCATTCTCTTCATCAAAATCGATGCTAACTTGGCTCGAACTGACTCTACGCGATTACTCCGTCAATTATGGATCAGTTTGGATCATATTTTGAAATATTTTTTCAAATAATTGATTTGAGAGTAAACCATTTTTGTGTAGAGATAAAAGATAGGAGTTCTGGGCTGATGATGGATTTCTTGAGGAAACCGCTCTCAGATTAGCCACATAACGCGGTGTTAAGCGATTTTTTGTATGGAAATTGACAGCTTAACTCCGGGTTAACGGCTAACCCTGGGTGGTGCAAGTAGGCCATATGCATTGACTTTTCGAAACCACCTATTTTCCCATTGATGTTCCCATAACCTTAACAGGTTTACTAAGTTTATTAATGGAGACGGTCATTTAGTAGTTCACGGGTGGAGGTCAGAGAATGCTGAGCGAAGGATTCAAGCTGTAAAGTTCTGAATTTATTGCTTCAATTAAGAATTATTATCTGAAAACAATAATCAAATAAAATCCTTAATATTTAATTAAAATATCTTATTTTAAATTATATTTATTTAACAGATTACATACTAAGAATGAATGAAAGTTTATTGGTAAATGCTTCATGCGTGCACAAATGAATTAATGTCTATCCCTACGAATTTCTGCAATTTTTGGATACTTATATTTCAATAACCAAATAAGCTATTTATGAAATTTGGGGATCTTGGTAGTCTTGGGGGTCTAAATGGATGGGCTACATTTCGTGTGGCTATATTTTTGAGTAACAAAGGGGTCAAAATCAAAAGTGCCTCCCGAAGGTTCGTGTAAATATACACACTGCAGCTGCATCGCCTGAACTTGGCTGGACACCGCGTGTCTAGATCTGAATATGCACATTTCCTTGAGGGACACATTCTCGTATTCTGTCATCCTCATCTTATATGTATAAGCATCTATTAACACGAAAGTATAACACACGTAACAAAGCTTACCGCAACAACGCTCTTCTTTCAGCATCAGTGAAGGTCGTTCATAAACGTCACAATCGGAAGCAACGGAGGGTTGGCTCGCTGGGGGTCGCGACTTTCACGAGCCTCCCACGAGCCTTCCACTCGCGGCGCGGGCTCCACTCGCTCAGTGCTCGCACCGGCGCTCCGCTCGAAGCACGAATCGCGACAATTGTTCTTTTTTAATTAGTTTGGTGAACTGGAGTGATCTATGCCCGATAAGATAGTGTTGTGCTCAATATAATGTGGCAAGTGTGGGACACGAGAATGATATTAAGGTACTTTTTGAATTTTTATTTATTGATTACAGGTTTTGCTATGTACCTAATTATAAATTTATATAATTTTATTTAAAAATGTGTATTATTTAAATTGTAATCGTATTTTTATTTGCATATTTTAAAAGTTAATATATACCTAAGTACCTACTGATGAAAAAAATATATATTTTGAAAATTGGTAAAACATTGGAATAATGAAATTATAAGCCATAGATAAAAGTAATAAAAGTAGTAGAATAATCTGAAAGTGGAAAATGAAAGTCTCACCCTCTCGTTGAAGTCTTCGTAAGTACAACAAGGTTACGCGTAGAGTCTACGCGCGCGGCTACGGACCGTAGCGCGTAGCGACTCTTATTTACATGAAAAACATTCCAAATTGCTAATTAAAACAATAATTAAATGCTTTAATTTCAAACGTAACTACTTATTAATGAGTCTGACATAAGTTGCATGTAATAAAAAACGGTACTTACATTATTATTTTATTCAGATTCGTAAAACTTTGTTGTAATTATGTTTCTAGTACCGTAAATAATAATTAAGTAGGTTTATAAATATAAATGCAGTAATGTAGTTATTATATTAAAAAAACAGCAACGCAGTCATTATATTTTGTATAATAGTGTAAAAGTTATGCATCAAAAACTATTTTTAGAATTCACTAGAAAGTTGCACAACGGTTGAATAAATAAGTCCATTTATTTCCGGAATATGTTAATGTTATTGTTTTGGTGCGCATATTTTAAATGTTATGGTTATTTTTACCTACTTCAGAGACAACAGCTACTATAACAGCAAGAATTAATAAGAATAGAAATAATAAGGTTACATATTATATGCCGTATAAGATAGTGCCCGCGACAACAAAAAAAAGACAATTACAAGATCATTTTGGTTAAGTAATATAAAGTACTATTGAATACACCTTGTTCTAATTGTTTTAAGTGGCGAAAACTGAGCCAATCTAATTTTTGTCCCATCCCATGCAAATACATGTCTTTAATTTACATAGAATTTGTAAAAAAACCCTAGATATCGACTACATTTCTATATATTTTTTTCATCAAATATATTGTGCATATTTCTTTAACCCTTGAATAAGCGAGAGCTTTATGGAAAATTTATGAATGCATTAATTCATAAACGCCCATGCAATTTTGAACGCGGTAGTACAGATAAATATACAAAGTTTATGAAGTAGTATATAAATACTCAAACAGAATCCGACTAAGTTTGCATCGGTTTTGATAGCACAGACTGTGAAAGTGTTAAGTTAACGTAATCATTTCATAGAAGTTTGAAGTTAAAATAACACTTTCGCAGTCTCTAATATCAAAATCGATGCAAACATAGCATGGTCAGTCTCGTGAATATTATTAAAGTGCGCTTTAGTGTACTGTAGTACGTTAAAAATTTAGATATTTCACAATAAAGCATTTATTTCGTAAATTCAATTGCTGCAAATTGTAGGTACGCAATGCGCAAAGGATGCAATCTGTATGCTTCGGCGAGCATTCGTTCTTAGTATACTAGTAATCAGTTGAAGATTTATGACTTAAAATGAGGCTTTATAAGTTTATAGCTTATAGCAGACGTACCCCTCGTACTTATTACTTTTAAAGAGAACATTATTTTGTTTAAAAATAAACTCTGAAAAATGTCAAACAAAATATAATTAACCGAGTAAATAATAACTTTATTTGTAAGTTTCATTGTTCCATTTTAAAATTCCTTGTAACACAAAGAGCGCTCTTTTGAAGAAGTAATATAAGTCCAATTTTGAAGAGGAAACAAATTCAATAAGGACTTCATTTTTTTATGTTCAGTACGAATCTATATTATAATTTTTACTATCTATATTTTTATTTTATTTTATATTAACCATTTGCCATAATAAGCAAAATATTCAAGTACTTACAAAGAAAATTCCATAACTTTTTTCATATGAATAGCTTCACTTAATCTACACGTTTGCTCATCACAGGTTGCAAGAACGCATTTGACGCAATTGAAACAAAACAATTTGAAACAATTTATTAGACTGGACTAGAGATTCGGGTCAAACACAAAACGATGTTCGGAATCTTATCGGTGGACTTTTCAAAAGTTAAGGGCTATAAATATTGACTTTCTTATTGAACCATTAAAAAGTACTCCTTTTCCATTGAATTGTATGATAAAAATCATGACTACTGTAGTTAACAGTTGGCCGATGTGTTAACCACAGTTTAGCTGAACATGCACTTTTTCTTTCCTGTGGTCAATAGTAAACAGTGGACAAGTAGTAATGATTTATATCATACAATGCAATAGAAAGGGAGAATCCCTTAATGTAGATAAGGCTCAAATAAGAAAATCAAGCTTTATAGCCCTTCACTTTAATAGGCCACCGGAAAGAATCCGAACATAGTTTTATGTTTGACCCATTTAGCATAATACATGAGTGATTAACTGATTAATATATTGACAAAGAGACGTAAAATCATGTCGAAATACAGGAACTGTTCTCTGCCATAGTGCACGTAACAGATGAAATGCAATGAATAACGCTCTTTGCTAATAGCGAGAGCATGACGATTACTATTTATGATTGATTAATATTTGACCCGTTCTGTTGCGTTCGACTAAGCTCCTACTTAATTAATACGAGTATAACGGCGCACATGCTTTATTAGACTACATTACTCATATTTTCCCCACATGTTTATTCAGTATCGTAACCTTATTTTAAAAAATTGAGGTATTTTTTTGTGTGGACGGTTGGCCTATTGGGACGTCCTTCACCACAGATCACCAGCGCTCTTGTTACACCTTAGAGTGTAGTATGTAGAACGGGCTAATATAGTAAGCTCTACATTTTAAAGTGCACTACGCCAACGCAACCTAAATGTTATGTATGTTTATCTACACACATACCTATCATTAGTGCTCTAAAATGCGTTCAGAAACCATAGACAATAACCAGCATTACCAACCAGCAGGAATCAATGCAACTGTATTTTTAATACTACCTCCTAAAAACAGTATGAGTTATGAGTTTAAATTTGGAACAGTGTCTTGAATTTGACAGCTGTTCCAAATATATGGGTGTCTATTTGGTCTATTCTAAATTCGAAACGCCGCCATTCCGAACTCTCATTTGTTTGTGGGGGTTTTTACTGTTTACAAGTGGAGTGAAAAATTGTAAAAAAATTGTTTCTGTATGTGTTCAATTTTTTATGGATGCATAGGGATGATTTTCAAATAATTATTTCTTAACGGAGCTTCAAAATTTGAAAAATACAAGTTCCTAAATTCAATATTTTATTTTGAACAGTTTAAGGTCTAATCGTATCATATGGACTGCCTAAAGGATGACTCACGCTAGACTGTGTCTATTTCTATGGAAAACGTCACGTGATATCCGACTTTTCAGAGCCAATCACTTGACGCTGCCTATAGAAATTGACAAATCGGTCACGGCCCAGTCCGTCCCGGCCCGATATAGTGTGAGTCATCCTTTAGGCAGTGCATAACGCGATTAGAAGATAGGTAAAAACATCACATTGTAGCCTAAAAGCCCTATATCTTAATCCCTGACAAAAATAGTCATTGTATTAATAAAACGGTTGGGATTGGGAAATTATTTACACTCAAAATCCATGTTTTGTATGAATCGTAATATCCATAACAAACTCAAGGTTACTAGTTTAAGGTTAATTACGAAATTCGTTTTTTAAATGTTTGAATAAGAAGCAACCGTCCGCGAACGTTCTATGTAGAAATCAAATTACGCGTGTTTTTCGTTTAAACGTATGTTAATAGCTTAAAATTGAATATAACATTTAACTTGCAAATCTTTAAAAATATGTTTAGCTACCTATTTATTATTTGTAGTATTAGTAATCGATATTAAAATAAACTCTTTAATAACTAATTTAATTTAATTTTCAATTTATACTCTTTAATACAACTTAAGGATTTTTTTTTAACAACATTATTTATTATTATTATTTATTTATTGAACAAATATTCATTAACATTACAGTTATCACCATTTCGCTAATAAATTAAATATAAATTAACATTAAAGTTCTATTATGAATATTTGTATCTAGAAAATATTGAAAGACATATAAATATCAAAACCTATTCTAATAAGTAGCATAAGCACATCTATGTTGTTTATTTTGAGAGAGCGAGATATTAGGGACCAATTACATACACAAATCAGATAAGTTACATGTGTTTCAATCCGATTATGTATTCTTCTACACAACAGAGGTCAGGTCACGCCCATTTTAACACCCACGTTACTATTTAACCTACATCACACAGCTCAACTTTCGCCCAATCATATTAGCCCATTTTCTCATCGCAATGGTCCAGCAAGCGCGGATTAAGTGTAATACAATTTTACAATGAAGACAGCCGTGACGCAACGCAACGCAGGCGCATCTCGACTGTTGACCGCTTGCGCAAGCGACCGAATCATGTGCGGTTCAACCTAACCGCCACAGAACATAAACTTATAGCTCTTGTTTTCATACCTTCTCTGTACTATTCGCTCTTTGAATGATTATGGCGCCGGGTTGGTGATAGAGAACATATCGTTCGATAGTTTCTTTATCTACGCGCATATCATTAGTGATCTAAAATGCGTTCGGAAACCATAGGCCATGACCAGCATTACCAACCAGCGAGCGAGAACTAACGGAACTGTAATTTTAACATTACCTCCTGAAAACAGTAGGTTATGAGTTTAAATTTGGAACAGCTCTCAAATTCAAGTGGTGTCATACTCATATTCTAGTATTTATAAATATTAAAACAGTTATCGATACTACACGCCAATTCGGTATGTTTTTAATATAAATCGCACGACATTTGATCTCAAGCGACACAAGAATAGGGAGTTCATTCGAAAGACAGAGATTCGAAACGCTGCCATTCCGAATTGTAATAAGTCATTTGTTTCTGTAGTTGTTCAATTAATTTTTATTGCATTATTTTAATATCTATAATCCATAGATATTTTATAGCACTTATAACAATGGAGGTCATTTTCCTACGGTTCCTGAGCCCATCTTAGAGTACCCCACACTCGTGTTGTAATGCCCTTAATTATGTAAAGCCGCATAAACTTCTATTTTCATTTCGTTTTTTTTTTGTTGGCATGCAATGTCTTCTCCCAAGTCGGAGAAACCAAATCTAAACTAATATCTATCAGTACCACTCTTGTTCTGGGCTTCTTGTGCCTTAATGCGCATATGGTATTAGGCTTTACCTGTCTCAAATTCGGTAAATAATTTATTACAAGAATTAAACAGTTTCATAAAAATAGGGAGGTTATTAAGAGTCTAAGCGGTATACTTTAAACAATTTTGCACAATTTTTGATACTATATTGGAGCAACTAACAAGGATTCTGTTAGTTTTTTAACATATTCCGGAAGATTATTTACTTAAATTAATATGGAATGTATGAACTACTGTTTTTGTTTTTGTTTTTCTTTATTTAATAATGTACCTAAATCTGAGAATGTTTCGCGATTTTGCTAGAAGAGGTAAATACTTGAGGATTTCTGATAATCAAAATGATATAAAACCGGTATGTAAATTATACCTATGTGTTGGAAATTTTGTCGTCTCTGGAATAAATGGAATACTATTTTCCACTTTCATATATTTTTTTCGATTAAATGAACATTTAGCTAATAAATAATAACATCCAAAATCGTATTTTTAAAGTATGTAACTTACGAGTATAACTATTTAAAAAGTTATAACCTATCTATTAACAGTAGTCTCGTTTATAAACGAAATGCCATTGATATCAACCAGACCTTCTGTAGAAGTTAATCTGTGATGATCAACGATCCTAAGCTTGCCCACTTAACGGTTCACAACATCACAACAAGTCCGCGTAAGGTGCGGTCGCGGAATCTGCCATTCAAGCTTCCCAACATTGCATAAGAAAGAAAGTGGCAGATGATCCTTCTAGTGAAAAGATAAAACTACTTTAAGTACGTAGGTAAACTGGTATACATATAATATGTATAAATATTTAAAGCAGCTTATCCCGGTCACATAATTGTGAACTTAATATTACGAAGCACTAAAACAAAAACTGAATGTAATTTCAAAACTAAATCAAACGATTATTACGAAAGGGAAACTAGCTAAATCATATTCCATTTATTGGAAAGGTATACTGCAATCGTTGTGAATGTATCATCGTTTATAGGCTGTCTACCCTGGGGCCACGAATTTATTCTTAATTAACATCTGAAATGTAAATGTTTGATGGTTATAAATTAATTGAGCAATGTTCCATATGATCGTTACTGTTAGGTATTTCATACATTCCATTTTAATTGAAATCATCTTCCTTAATATGTTAAAAAACTAAAAGAATGCTTATTAGTGGCTCCAATACAGCATCAAAAAGTTGAGCAAAATAGTACAAAACGTATACCGGACTCTTAATATTTTATGTACCTAAGTTTCGTAATATATTACCAATATGTTTTTCGCTTTATATTCGTCGCCTGGGCGGTAATATCTATTTTAGCCTATTAAAAGACCTTTGTAGGTCAACTGTAGTAGGTAATTGGAGAAAATTCAAACATAATGTTGATGTTTTTTTTTCTTTACGATTCAGTTCTGCTCCTTTCCCGGATACCAAACCATTTATGCTTTTTAAAGTTGAAATGAGAAACTTGGCCATTAGTTATGAACTTATGATAATGATGGTTAAAATTGCTTTTTATCGATGTCGATAAAATAAATTTTAATTAATCGTGCAAGTGATTACATTTTTGTTGTTGTGTGCGTGAACTCAATTTTGGTGGAACTACCTAACCTAACAATGACTAATCACAAATCATTTAAGACGTCAGCAGGAATTTAGTGGTATAGTGTGATTGTTGAATTGAGCCCTTTGTCAACATGGTTCTTAGGGTCAGGACGGACGGCGGCGGATCATCAAGATCACGTAATAGATCATCGGTCACTGGGCCGAATGTTATGTTACTAAATTTGAAATTAATTTCGACTACGAATTGCCCCGGAGCGAGAAGTGATGACTCGTTGTTGGGTGAATCGCGGACACAAGTTACCTATTAAAAGTAAATAAGTGAAAACGAAGTTACATTTTTACATACGAAGGTAGCATTAACGTTGTGTGTTGTCTTGTGATAAAATCTGCAATTTGTCTAAGTGTTCAATGAACACCGTAGACAAATAACATTTTTTTTTAAACGCGTATACATCAATAAGAAGCTTGAGGTGGCATTATCTACAACTATTTTCGTTAAGTGTCTTAAACTTCAGCGATAAAGTAATATCCCACTGCTCGATTCGGCCGACTCTTTTTTTTAGTTGACACCTTTGTTGTTATCAGGTCGTGTTGTGACGTTATGAGATATATTAAGCAACTCCTGCCTAGATTTTGTCCGCAACTCTTATCATCCCTTTTTAGTCTAAGATTGTTGTAATTAGGTGCTTTACCTACATTAGTTAATGCAAAGTATCAATAAAGCTAAATATAGTCTATGTGTAAAGACAGAAACGGCTATTTACCTTTTAGGTAAACTGCTTCGTTAGGCTCCGTTCGGCCGCCGACAACTTGATTAATAACAAAATGACTTATACTTCACTCCATATTTACTAAGCAATATAATGTACAACCAATTTATCAGAACACACTAGGTACTTTCAATTTACATTGTTAATTTATATGAATGGTTATGCTCATAATTTTAATTCAATAATTGGGCTCGATTTGTGTTAAGTAATGTTTTTGGACAGTGATAATTTACATTACAATAACATTCATATAATTAACTATTTATACAAAAAATATATATACATAAAACATTAACTTACAAAATTTATTACCTAAGTTTTGATCAGTGCATAGAATATATAGAAACAAAAACAATTCAACATGCTTTTATTCTGATGAAATTTAATTGGTGTTTTATGAAATAAACTTGATCCCAACATATCGTAAAATGCGACTTTTTAGGGCTTAAACGGTAATAAAGCTTTACGACTGTCCACTACGTGATGAGAATTTTATTGGAGGGATTCCAATCACAGACCCATAGGTATTTCGGGTATTTGAAGTGTATAAACAGCTATTATATAAAGCTTCCACTTTAGGCTCTCTCCAAAAGATACGAATAAAGAGTTTGAAAATTAGTTAACTCGAAAAGCTTACAAGATAATTTCTCGACATTAAAAGTAAATTTCCATACACATTACGCTTACATTGCAACTACTTATCACTATTTGCAAGCTCGATAGTGTTCCTACACACTCAACAAAGATAAGTGGCCGTCACTAAACCTAATGGGTGCCAGCATGATTGGTACCTACGAGCTTAGGTAAAAGCTCAGAGCTTACGTAACCGGCGCATGAGCAGCCCAACGCACTCACAAGCTGCTCTACTTACTTAGTTAAGAACACACACATGAAGTGAAGTGATTTTGAAACCTATACCTAGTATACCTGCCCATAAATTGGTCTAGATTCTAGACGCGTGCGGGACAAAAAGTTGCTCGCATTTACTGACCCACCGTATAGTTAGCTAGCGATAATAGCCTCTATTTCAATGCAGAAAGAACTTGAACTCATTACGGATTAAACCTGAAGGTGTACTTGATTTGAGCCATTAGCAATAAATGTCTTATTTTGACATTTCGGCCGGTGCCAGGTGTCAGTGTAACATTACAAGAGTTGCATTAATTGGGATAAAAAACGGTTCATGTCGTTGTCAACTGTCGTTGCTGAATGGTCCATTTTATTTATTTTATGCGTATAATATATCAAGCGTAATTCTACGTGGAATTTAAAATAGTTACATTACAATACAATTGCTACATTACGGTCGGCCATATTTACAATTTAGTAATTGGTATTGGCTAACAAATTTACATCTAAAATATTTAAGTAGATACGAGTATGTGTAGCTATGTTTGTTTCATTGAATACGAAAATTCACAGTGTTAAACCGTGCTCATCACATTTTTCACAGCAGTTCAATGTGATATCAACACCTCACGCACGATTCATTTAAGTTTGTGAATGACTATGCCCATCGAGTCAAATGACAGACATTACTACTTTAATAGATATTGGCACTATGCGTATGCGCACGATTCTTGATGGCCGCTAGCTAGGCAGCTCATGTGATATTGATCCTTGAGAGAACTTATCCTTCATTTTTTTATAGTTACAAACTACAGTACCTACTTATAACTAATATTTCAGTTATAAATAGTTATAAGTAGGCAGTCTAACATAAAGGGAGATCCCTTTATGTTAGACTGCCGCGCCGGAGTTACTACTAAAATCCTCTCTTCACCTCCCCTACTATTGACAATCGCTTATAGACAACGTCAAATAATAATTTCGTAATGATTCGGTCGCATCTGTCATTCCATTCCGATTCACTTTGTACTTCTTTGGCGTTTTCTGCAAGGCCTCTAGATGTTACTCGTACGTCGTAATATTAGTAGATAGGCACAGATATTGGTGTTTACTGCACATGATTGTCATCTTAGCTACAGCCCTTGGGTAATTAAAAGTAGTACCTATATTTTTTCTCATATGATTTATCCTTTTGTTTCAGGGCGCTAGTTTTAACAATATGGTGCGCACATGCGTGGGCGCTGACGCCGCTGTCGGCCGCGGCGGACGACAACGACTGCGCGCTGTACCTGTCCGGGCCCGGCCGCACCTCCGCCTTCGACTACAGCCTCAACCTGCTGCGCGGCAACTTGTCAGTACCCATTTTACCAAAAAAACTAATAAAATACATTCTCTTTTTACATCATCAGTAAAATTTAGATTTAGGAAGTAATGTTGGAAGCGAAAATAATAACCTAAAAGCTCTGTTAGCAATCTAAACGGTTATTTGAGTAATAATAATAATAAAATAAATAAATATTATAGGACATGCTTACACAAATTTACTAAGTCCCGCAGTAAGCTCAAGAAGGCTTGTGGGACGGGTACTTAGATAACGATATAATTATATAATATAGAAATACATAGAAAACATCCATGACTTAGGAACAAATATCTGTGTTCATCACACAAATAAATGCCCTTACCAGGATTCGAACCCAGAACCATCGGCTTAGCAGGCAGGGTCACTACCAACTACGCCAACCGGTCGTCAAAAAGGTCATTTCATAAGTCTTTCCAACGTTTTCCAATGTCCGAAATTACATTACATTACACCTTACTATAGGTAAAATATAAAAATTACAGACAGAAAAATCTTAATTTGTGAAAATAATAAATCAAGACTTCCTTTAATGCAATTCAACTTTCAAGTTCTTCAGTATCGTATTACTATATTTTAGTCTAATTGGTGTATTATGTAATTGTTAGTTTTGCAATTTAATAATGTATTATTGTGAAGCTACAATCTTAGTGCATTCATTTCATGTTCCATAGTTAGTATTCGAGTAACATAAAAACGCAACTTTAACAAATACAATACTTTCGTGAGCAGCATCTTGATAATGTTGAAAATTGCATAAGTGCACCACAATATCGCTGACATTGTTGATAACAGAGAACTAGTAGTATCAAAAAGATATCAAGTTAGCGTAATCTAAAAATAAAAAGGGCATTCTGAACATTGACGACTTTCCTTTGTTTATTTATTCATGTTCAAATCAAACAATACGGCTTACTTTTTAGATCGCTTATCGGATCACGATCTATCAAAATACGTATTGACTAAGCAACCAGTTGTCAATATAACAATAGTGTACATTCAAATCTCATGTTACAAGAGTGTTAATGTAAGTAGTAGTGTAACTGGTTTGAGTAGCTCGACCACGGTGTTGACAAGACGAGACATATCTTTCTTGTCCACAGTTATTAACATCATACTCAATCAAGTTGTATAGTAAGCTTCGAATTAACCAGCAAAGACAAACTGAAACACTGCTTAACGCTTGCATATGAAACAGTATTACATGAACAAATTATTCACTAAACAGATCAGTTTACTTCTTTAGACTAGTTGTAATCTCACCGTACGCTCCAATTAAAAACGACTCACAACTCACAAACCGACTGTGTTGTTCTATTGTCTCAAATTATAGTCAATAAGAACACGTAAGATATTGTTAGTATTACTATAAATATATCCAATGGAATATCGGCCAATTATTTAACTCCATAAATAAGTAACATATTTTGTAATCCCTTTCGAGAACAGTGGAATAGATTTGTGTGGGCCGCTGGACTACGCTTACCGTTGGGTGCAATGTCACCTGCGCCGGAGCGGGTTCTTTCTCCGTGTTGCGTCACGCCGATGCGCGCGCACTTGACACACTTCGCCGGCACCGTTTGCTTCCAAAGCTTTACTTTGCACCAGATAGACTGGTGACTGATATTTATGGCGTTTAAAAAAACTAGGTTTTTATTAAATTTAATTAGATGGTACGGTTCTACCTACTATCTGTTGAAATTTCATTTTACAACGCCTTAAGTAGTTGCCTTTTAATATTAATATAATTAATTATTTTACAAAATAAAGGTTTTCATTACTGATACCTAGGTGAACTTATCTTAAACTTTTAGGAGTTTGCAAATATATGCAAAAGACTACTAGGTACGGTTAAGTGTAATAACAGCCAAAGCAAATTGTAATTGTGTGAAACTAAAGCAGTTACATGCATACTAAATGTAAAGAATGTCTTTGTTTCAACTCATCTCAATTCATTTCAAACAATCACAAACAGTATCAAAAGCTCGGCACTCGTTTGTTGTCTTTGTCTTACGACTTTGTGACGTAACTTTGATAAAAATGCTCAGGCTTTGCGCCACCAGCTTATCTGATCTTAGGTAGCATATTCCGTGCCCCGTTAGACCGATTACTTGAAGGCCTATTCGTATTTTAAATATTTTAACGTAATGTGCTGTTTATGTGATACGAACTTGACACGAAAGTTCATCTCGCGCGCACTAACAAGCTCAATTGAGTCCTGAGAACTTGACAATCATAGTTACTCGTATTATCAAATCGAAATTTCAACTGTTCTCAAGCATATTACTATTATAATAATTTAACGATTTAACTCACTGTATATTTAAGGTGGTTCGACTAGGTACCAGGTTAAACAAAGCTCAAAATTTAAATAAAAATTACGTTAATTTATGAAAGTCTTTCCATTAAATTAGCGAAAACGAATATATATACGAAACAAGATAGATGCGCATGCGATGTAGTAATAGCGTGTAATGACTTCATAAATGTGGATAGTTATTTGTATTATAGTCGCCTTAATGCGGATAGCCCGAATCGAATGTATACGTGAGTTGAACCATTAAAATATTTTAATATCAAATCAAGTAAAGCTTTTAGTCTTCGAACAGGCCTCCTGACCTGCGAATGTTGTAATGCAAGTAGTACGAGTATATCAACAATTGCTTTCATCTCGGTCTCACGCATCATATTAGGCAACTCGAACGCTCACTTTCAAAATCCTTTCGCCGACGATTAGGTTAACTGTTTAGAATATTACGGGCTAGGTTAGTTAGGTAACGTAGTGTTTTCAGACTTGCGCATCGCCGGAAGAGTCTTATTTTAGTTTTAAAGTGCATACTGATTGACTTGGGTAACTACGTAAAATAACTACATTGCAAAGCGTCTTCTCATTAATGACAGACGTAGTTACTCCGTTTCCTTTGCAAGTCGGTGTCATAAAAAGACTCCGCAAACAAGACAAGTCACGACGTTAACAGGGTAAAGGTGAAGAGGTTCATAGAAGTTCACGTTATGATTACGACTGTTGGCACATTGGCGTTAAGTGTCATTGTTTTATACAAATAATAAGTTGTGTTGATGATAGTTGTACTTTGTAAGATATACCTACAAAGACGTCAGTAATTATATATAATATCTGGAAACCTTTTAACATTTTATCAATATATTATTTAGAACTCTATGGTTAATCTAAGTAGTGTAATAAATAATTTAATAGATTTTATCATTTATCATTTTAGATTCTGCCTAGTAAATGTAAAAAACAAGATAAATAAATAAAATATCAGCCTTAAGGCCGTTCCTGCTCCCAATGACCTTCGACCTGTATCTCTTAATTTTCGAATAGTTTTTGTGGCTTATTACACTAACCCCAACGGCTTTAAAAAAATTAGCTAATCATATTTACTTAAATATTTACCGTGTTTGAGATATACGGCATCAAACTTTGGCAATTTTAGTCCAAAATAACAGTTTTTTGTACATAACTTTTGTACCAATAAGTTTAAATTTAAAACCTCTCTTAGGATCTTATAAACTTCAAATGGGAACAGTTACATGTAGATTTCACATATATAACAGCATAAACTTCTTTAGAATATCGAAAAATGTGCTTTTTTAAACCATGATTGAAAAAATAATTACAAATGAACTATACATTTTTTTCAAAATCTGTCTCTTGAAAGTCAAGATAAGAGTTTGATGAATCGATGACAAATTGTTTAGTAATTGTACTTATAGTATTCGTAGCGGAATATCGAGTCAAACCTCGTAAAAAAACGTGGAATTCCGCGTGGAGCCCCTTAAACTGAACTATACCTGCGTACCTGACTTACACTCTATTTGAAAGCTCTAGAAACGACCAATACAAAAAGGGTCAACTAGCTGCGCAACAATGAGCGCATGGTTTGTTTGTTGGACAAGCTTCTTGGAGTTAACAGCTTCTTGTAAATCACATCACACATCCACAGTACAAGTACTTCTTGCAGTATGATAACTCCACGACATATTTCGTCTAGACACAGGTACACAAAACGAAATGGCACAAAATTAAGTGTAGTAAATCCCGAAAACCAAAGACTCGAAAATTTACAGAACAGCTGCACCTTATCGTAAATTCTCATAGTATCGTAAATTAAATGTCTAACATCAAATACTCAAAATTACGAAAATATGCATGGTGATAAATGGATGAAGCTTCCGTAAAAAGTCAATAAGCTGTCAATATGGCACCATAATGTTTACCATAGCGGGTCACATACTTCTTGAATAGGTGTAACGGTCTCCGAGCCATTAACGTGCTGACCTTCTTGTGGCGTTTGACCAGCAAACACTAGAAACAGCAGTCGTTGTGACTCTAGGGTTAATGGCATATATCAACAATGTATTATTTGTTGTGCGGAGTAAATAGTAAAAGCGGGCTGTCTAAATTAGAGCTAGGAATTGTGCTGAGTAACTACGTTACGGCTCACGGTAATTTATCTATAATTACCTATTTACCGTGAACAGGGGTAACTTTGATTCTTGGGATAACATTGATGAGTGATATTTGAGCTGTAGGAACTTGGTTTTTGAATACAAGTTAGAGTTTTGTGGTATGCTTGGCAACCTTTACAGAAATAGATCATAAACGCATTAAAAAAATAGCGTATATATTAAAGTCGATGAACAATGTTATCCCATGAATCAAAGTGAGCCCAGTTTACTATGTAGCATGTTAAACAATAGTCTTAACCCAAAAGGTGAGAGCATAAATTGCTGGTAGACTAGTTCCCAATATCTATCAAACAACGGTCAGAATCGCGAGATGTAGGTGCCTAGCACTTATTCTGTGAGGTAGCTCAAGACAGAGGAATAAGGCGCCGTCTGGTGGCTCTCTGCACCTGTCACCAAAGTGTCATAAAAATAAATCGTTTGACACCTTGATCACTAAATTCATCGGTTCAATCATTTTGACGCTGCAGCGGAACACTAACCCGTACATAGACTGCTAAAATCATAACTCTTCTCATACTCGGGCAAAAACATTTATAGTTGGATTAGTAGGGTACTTTAAATTAGAGCTTGATATCCAATATGGATTTAATACGGATATTATACAGCTTTGTTCCAGATAACGTAACGAGCGTATTACGGGCTGTTTGTTACGGAGCGGAGACGCCTTTTCCCACGCTGGTACGGAAACTCCGTAATTCCGTAAAAATTATGCCTGATTTCACACCTCTTTACAAATAAATAGGTAGGTATAGTCGTCGGCTAAAGAGGCATGACGCGCTAATCTTTCGATTGGCATTTTTTTGATTAACTATCCTTACATTAAGCGGCCTAAGATAGTCGCGTTTGTATCGTCTATGACCGTGGATATAACAACCTTAACAAATGACATCCTAAGTGAACACGAAGGTGACGCTCGATAGACGATGAAATTCGTACAGTACTAAGTTGAGTTACAAGTAAGAACCTTTTCGTTTACGCGTTGGCGTTACAAAAAGGTTCAGTTATCAATCAGATTATCAGCCGGATTTGTAAAAAAATAATAAAGTAAAAGAATATAAGTTAAAAAGTGAAAGAAAACTTAGCTTGGTAAAATGTGTTTTTAGTATGGAATTTGACAAATAACTCCGGGTTAGTTGGCTAACCCTGATTGGGCCCTTAAAGACTACTAAAAGAGCGTAAGTTTAGTCGTATAAAATCTATTAAGAAAATAAAACAAATTAACGGGATTGAGCGCCGACCAGATCAGACTTCATCTTCACTGCAACTTCCATGGAGTAGTCAGTGCTTAAAACATGTAAGTTGTACTCGTAGCTAATACCGAGACCATTTGTGTTCGTTCTAACACATGAGATCTTACCTAACAAATCATAAGAAGATCGCTATCACACAGCTAAAAAGCTGTTCATGTTACTAGTTACACACAAGTTACATTGTCAATTACCGTAAGTCTTAAATCCCAGGGATTAAATTGCCCGTGTGATTGACATATTCTGAAACCTCAGTGTTTTTGATACTTCCCTGTCAGTTACACTGGTGACCTAGATATACCTGTAAATCTTACGCAATGGCAGTAGTTGAGATGTTTGGGAGGATATTTACTTGTCATCGATATCACGACTATCAAATTAATAAGATACTCGTTACACTTAAAGTTAGCTCGAATATTGCGTTGCGAAGTCAAAAGTAAGCTGAGATAGGTATCTATCTCACTTGGTGTGGGTTAGTTACACTCCAAAATAAAAATAGTATATTAAATAGGTAATACTCAAAATGATGATTTAAAAGAAGTAAAAAACCATAAAGGATATTTTGCTAAGCAATTAAAGTCTCACTAATGATCAGTGCCTTTATGTCGATCTGCCAAAGAAAATGTCTTAAACTTGCATGTGCATACATGTAATTTACTTTACTCTTTTGACTTGTCAAATATCAGCAACTGGGACAAGTAAAGAGTTAGAAGCCCTTCCACCGATATATGCGGTCTACCAATATGTGTCGACCTACTCCATGTTGAGGCCAGGGACCGGAACCGGTTACCATAACCCGGGTTTTTCATAAGGTTATTTTAAAGGTTGTTTTCAAAACACCTCCAATTCGGTTAACTCATGATACGGAAACCTTAATCATTCGGAAACCTTATCGGTCCAGTTAACCCCAATTAACCTCTAACCAGTAACTAACCCCAATGAATTCTGTTAGTGTTTTATTCTGTTTTGAACAGTTCAAACGAAAGTAATCTTTATACGCCCAGGAATTAGACTTAATATTGAATGACCATGGCTAGGAGTTAGGACGTTGTCGCTCGCTGTGGAACCAGGTTTGTTTTGCTCTTAGTGTGGCATCGTTTCTTTATTTCCTTACTATAACCTAAATTTTAGGCCTAACATTTTTATTATCATACATAGAAATGAAAGCGGCGTGAGCGTTTGTTTCTACTATGCTCAAGTTTATTTATTTTTCTTGTAGTTAATCAGTCAAATATAGGTAGAGTCATAAATAATCATCATACATGGGTAACTTAGCGCAATTATTCTGATATTATTTAAAAACAAAACATAACTATTAGTCTCAGATTACGAAGCGATAAAATTCAGCAAATAGTGCTATTTTGTGAGTACATCTTGTGACGGCTGTCGGTAAAGTTAAAACTTTTTAAAATCTCGACATTGTTATCCTTTGTAAAACCAACAGCTAATTACCTGCACGAAATAGTACCATAAAGAACAAGAGATATTTTATTAATAACAACAGTATTCCTTTGGCAATAAAGTTCAAATTGTTATAGCATGCACTCAACGTATAACCTTTTGAAATTAAGAACCGAGGCGTGGTCAACCAGGTGTCTGTTTATTTTTCATAATTAAAAGTTGATTTGATTATTGTAGCTTGTGTTAAATTTTGCAACTTACGTAGGTAGATATTAAAAAAAGTGGGAACAGATTTCTTATCGATTTGAGGATATTGTGCAAGCTTCAGTCGCTACGCTACCAAGTACCGGCAACGTTAGCTACACTGTATTCTATTCCCGATATTTCTTACAATCGACAACTGGCCTACTTTTTGGATTTTTAATGCATTTGGATTCTTGAATTTTTAATCCATGCTTAGTTCATACACTACTCAACTACAGCAAAAATAATATAATAAATACCACCCTCTAACTAAGACTTGCAAAACACGCTACCGGAGGCCTATTGCATAATCAGTTGTAGCTTGTAATATTAGCGGAAGTCTCTTTTCAATCCCTTTTATTAGAAAGAGAGTTCCGCTAATATTTTAAGTTACAAAATAAATTATACAATTGTCCCCAGGTGGTCAGATCATATTTCATTTCTAAAAGGTTTTATGTGAAATGCGTCCTATTCCAATTTGACCCTTATTCTTAAGACAATAAATTTGTAATTTATATTACAGGTTTTTGTATTACTGCATTTCATTTTCTGCAGGTAATTAGCGATTGGGTTTAACAAAAGACACTACAATGCTATTCATAGCAGATAAGTTTTAAGTGGAAATCGTGATTTCAAACTGTTTACATTATAAAACGGTGAATAGTTTTTGTCTTTCCTTAATTTCTCATATATGCGTCAAGAGTGATAATGCGACAATAAAAGTCTTGTTTATTACCAATCTTAATACGATTTTGCCGGCAATTGCTTTCTTTTCTTACCTGGGTGCGTAGCCAAGATGCCAACCGCTCACGCTCACTCGCTAATGAAATGCAACTGTCATTGTCACGCTAATAAGAAAGAGAGATAGAGAGAGGTAGCTACGATACATTATTAAGCGTGAGCGATTGGCATCTTGGCTACGCACGCTGACGTCTGACGTGTTTTCACTTGAGACCGCTATTTGCTACCATTGGCAAAACAAAAGTATGTATTTGAGTTAATTGTAAGCAAGTGCAGCAAGCGGTGCTCCAAATGATTATGACATACTTTGATATTGGATACTTATTATTATATTATTTTTTCGTATCTCGTATTATCGTAGTAATGAGCAAAATTTGTATAATCGTACGAGTTTGAGATTAGGGCTCCCGATTACAAGAGTACACGCTGACACGTGGCTCCGTGTACACGAGTCGTGTCTTAATTACACGTGGCCTAATGGCATGTTCCAAACAGAGCAGAAAACCGGTATCGTGTGTGACAAGACGCTTCTGTAATGTGTTTAAATTAATTTGAAAATGTACCGACAATAAATGAGTAATTAAACATCTATAATTTATTTTATTACATTACAATATCGCATCTCGAGATACTCTGGGTATAACTTTTTTAAGTAGGTATATTCACGGAAATACTACTAAAATTACAGTCTTTCTCCGGGACCACGGGGGCAATGTCGCCCTTGAAACGTCGGAGGTTTGTTTTCAAAGTTTATACACGATTAAGCCCCGTTTTCGTAAATTTATAATACTAAAATTATAATAACAATATCTAATTATATACAAAATCTAACAATGAAAAAGAGTTTTCTACTGATTTTATTTCCTTTAAGAACTCTCATATGTAACAGGAAGAATAATTATAATATAATTTGATGGCCATAGAGTTAGAATTTTTTTTTAAGCTATTGCATAGCTTCTATCGCGGGCCTTGAGCGCGGGGACTGAATCCAGAAATTCCGTAATAGGCGAATACGCGAAGAGTATAATGACCCCTAAACATAACATAACTCACAAGTCGATTTTTTTTGAATTACCTATTAGAGTACACTTTAGACTAATCGAGAAAAATATTGTCTAACTGTTTTAGATAAAGCTTTGGGTAAAATATAGGTATTTGTTACCGACGCGTGTAAAATCAAGGAAAGATTATGCAAGTCATATTTTCTATCTTTATATTATTGGATTAAACTATTTGAATGTCACCTGTCATTTTATAACAAATTTGTCGAAAGCTTTCTTGAAGCGAGAAAAACCTACATATTTTCTCCAAAAAAATACTTAAGTACATCCAAGTACCTGAAATGTGTTAAAAAATTATGTAGATAACGAATAGGTTCCATGTCTAACGTATTCATCAATAGTTTCAATTTATATGAAGAATTCAACTTTTAAGGTCTTCTGTTAACTTCAATAAAAATCTAGAAATTTTCAAGTTGGTACATTTTGTTCATTAGTATTATAGAAATGCATACACCGAAATTATAAGAAATACATCAATAGCTCTAAATTTTATGATCTTATCAGTTCGCATCATAATTCGAACTCGAAGAGATTTGAGCGGGATAGTCTATCGCGCTACGGCCCGTGCTGTGCGACCAATCACATCACGATTACGCAACGCGTTTCTTACATTTCGTTTGTGCTACGTATTAAATTATGATCTGTAATGTAAATATTAATTTGTTAATTTTAAATTGTAATCCATATTGGTACCTAAAGCAAAATTGTTTTCTTCTTTAAATAAAATATTAAATGCACGCGTAGTATAAAATTATTTATTCAAATACTGTTTAATCACTATTTCTAAAGAAACCTCATTTAGACCGATATTAGACAGACGATGTGTCCTTTCAAAGGGTACGCAGTGAAAGACTTAGATTTTTTTTTAAACATAGGAGTCGTAAAAGACTTCGATTTTATTTTGACAAAAAGTGACATATTCATAAGTAAATTTAAAAAACTTAGTTTTTGTACCAGAAGTAACTACTTGGTCAATTTTCGATGGTTGTTGTGCTATAATGACACTTACTTTATACGGAGGAATTGTGTAGAACACGCTAAAATAAGCATGTTTTGTACGGACAGTTTTTATCTAAAATCAAAAATGGCAGACTTATTTGACCCCAAAGATGAACAATTTTAGATCTTACTAAAATTTTCGATGGTTGTTGTGCTATGATGACACCTACTTTTTATGTTAGTATCGTTTAGAGCACGCTAAAATAAGCATGTTTTGTATGGACAGCTTTTTTCTAAAATAAAAAATGGCCGACTTATTTGACCCCAAAGATGAACAATTTTAGATAAGTAAAATTTTTGATGCTTGTTGTGCTATGATGACACCTACTTTTTATGTTAGTATCGTATAGAACACGCTAAAATAAGCATGTTTTGTATGGACAGTTTTTTCTAAAATAAAAAATGGCCGACTTATTTGACCCCAAAGATGAACAATTTTAGATCTTAGTAAAATTTTCGATGGTTGTTGTGCTATGATGACACCTACTTTTTATGTTAGTATCGTATAGAACACGCTAAAATAAGCATGTTTTGTATGGACGGTTTTTTTCTAAAATAAAAAATGGCCGACTTATTTGACCCCCAAGATGAACAATTTTAGATCTTAGTTATGTTAAATTTTCGATGGTTGTTGTGCTATAATGACACCTACTTTTTATGTTAGTATCGTATATAACACGCTAAAATAAGCATGTTTTGTATGGACAGTTTTTTTCTAAAATAAAAAAATGGCCAACTTATTTGACCCCAAAGATGAACAATTTTAGATCTTACTAAAATTTTCGATGGTTGTTGTGCTATGATGACACCTACTTTTTATGTTAGTATCGTTTAGAGCACGCTAAAATAAGCATGTTTTGTATGGACAGCTTTTTTCTAAAATAAAAAATGGCCGACTTGTTTGACCCCAAAGATGAACAATTTTAGATAAGTAAAATTTTCGATGGTTGTTGTGCTATGATGACACGTACTTTTTATGTTAGTATCGTATAGAACACGCTAAAATAACCATGTTTTGTATGGACAGTTTTTTTCTAAAATAAAAAATGGCCGACTTATTTGACCCCAAAGATGAACAATTTTAGATCTTAGTAAAATTTTCGATGGTTGTTGTGCTATGATGACACCTACTTTTTATGTTAGTATCGTATAGAACACGCTAAAATAAGCATGTTTTGTATGGACAGTTTTTTTCTAAAATAAAAAATGGCCGACTTATTTAACCCCAAAGATGAACAATTTTAGATCTTAGTTAAATTTTCGATGGTTGTTGTGCTATAATGACACCTACTTTTTATGTTAGTATCGTATATAACACGCTAAAATAAGCATGTTTTGTATGGACAGTTTTTTTCTAAAATAAAAAAATGTCCAACTTATTTGACACCAAAGATGAACAATTTTAGATCTTAGTAAAATTTTGCGATGGTTGTTGTGCTATGATGACACCTATTTTTTATGTTAGTATCGTGTAGAACACGCTAAAATAAGCATGTTTTGTATGAAAATTTTTTTCTAAAATCAAAAATGGCTGACTTATTTGACCTGAAAGATAAACAATTTTAATTCAAAGATTCAAAGTATTTATTTGCATCGAACACAGTATAGTGGGTCTTACAGTTAGAATGGTTAAGTCCAGTGCATTCAACCTGCATGCAGGCGTGCAAATATTTCGAATAGCGTGCAGTATTTACAGTACTATATACAAATATATTAACCTTTTATGTCTTAATAATTATATCTAAAATTATAAAAAATATGTCAAGATAGATAAAAATGCATGAAACAATGTGTAAATTATGAACAAAACCCAAAAATAAAAATAAAAAACAAAAAACAATTGTGGTAGGTAATGAATGCAAATGTCAATAAAAATTCAATATTAATAATAATTAAAATAAATATGTCATCTATATTCTAAATATTCTTTAACACTGTAGAAGCAATGGTCTAAAAGCCAAGAAGTCAATTTATTCTTAAATCTATTGCCTTGCAGGAATTTTATGTCAACAGGTAATTTATTATAAATAATTATACACATATTAAAAGCATTCTTATCATAAATCATTTTATGAGCACGTGGCTTGTATAATAAATCCATAATGTTTTGTCGGGTCTGTCTGTTATTCATAATTGCACCTCGCGTTTTGAATGAAGTTTGGTGGTTGTTTACAAAAATGCATATATCCCTTATGTACAAACACGGTAATGGCAAAATATGCCATTGTTTAAATAGGGGGACACATGGTGTTTGGTGGTTTAGGTCTTGCACCCGGCAGGAGCAGCTCCCGCCTTAGTCTACGATGGTTTTTTTTATCCGTCCAAATAAGATAACTTCACAGCTGGCTGTTGGTTGTCACTTTAGACAGCGAGCGAGCAAATCCTCCGGGGCAGAACCGACACGGATTTGGTTAGGTTAGAAGACTAAGGCGAGAGCTTCGCTTCCCTTATTAAAAATAAATAACCTGGAAGTCTAAGGCGGGAGCGAAGCTCTGCCCGGGAAGGTCTTGCTCGCTCGCTGTCAAAATCATACCATCAAAAATATTACCAAGACATAAAATTGCTCATCTTTTGGGTCAAATCAGTCGGTCATTTTTTATTTTAGAAAGAAACTGTCCTTACAAAACATGCTTATTTTAGCGTGTTCTACAAGATTCTACCATAAAATGTAGGTGTCATCATAGCACGATACCCATCGTTTTTTTTTGTAATAGCCTGTTTTTGTGTCCCACTGCTGGGCAAAGGCCTCCCCTCTCCTTATCCAATCCTCCCTGTGCTGGGCAAGATCCCACCAATACCGCTGAAACGCATCCAAGTCGTCCCGCCATCTCTTTCTCGGTCTGCCTCTGCCACGACTATACCGGGGGTGCCAGCTAGAAAATTTGACTGTCGTAAAATATCTTCTATCTTTCGAGTCAAATAGGGTAGACTGGGGACGATAAAAACAATTTGCCTTTAACCGTCTGTGACCGTCATATTTTTATGAGTTGAAAGATGTCCGCACAAAAACTTCATGGTTAGTTATCTGGTTCCTAAATAAAATATATTTGGATGGTCTATAATGCATAGTTTTTGACAATGACGTAATAAAGAAAATAGGGCAATGTGGTTCAATTGACCCCACATGACTGTCAATTGAAACACTATGTGAGGTCAATTGAAACACTCAAATATCTTCGGCACAATTAAAGTACTTATATTTGTTTTTATCTTTTTCATAACTTCCTCTGCATACAATGAGCTCATCAGAAGTTCGCAAGCATTACATAAACATTTCTCAATTTATGAGCATCTGAAAAAAAACGATAAAAATACTTGAACAAAAAAATATAGCTCTTTTAGTCTCCTTTGTCGCTGCTACATTATACAGTTACCTTAAACAAAGTAATTTTAATGCAATTATAAGATATAACTTTAAAGAATCGCAGAAATAAGCATAATTATGTTTCATACAAAAGTGCTTGTTTCACCTATAACAATGTTTCAATCATAACCATTCCCACACAATTCGAGACAACGAGTGATGCAGACATCGGGATGTAATATTCAGTAATAGACGCCATAAAGTATTATATTATATTTCTAGCTTAAAATAATCAGTTTAAATTGTTTTATTATGTATACTTACTTAAACATGTATACCAAATAAAAAAAAATGTTCCGTAACTCTGATTTGAATTTTAGTAGTAGGCGACCTCGTTAATCAGTTGTTGCTAATAGTACATCATATCATATCATTACGAGTATATCATATCATATTATTAGTATATCATTGTGCATCTAGGGCGGTAAGAAGGGCATTACTTACGAGTAATAATGCCGAGTTAGTAATGCCCTTACTGCCCGTGGTACACACAATGTTTTTCATCACATTTGCGAGGAAAAAAATAAACTCTCTACAGGTAAAGAAACAATAATGATAAGCGGTAGTGTAGTTGCACAGTCCACAGTACTCCGGAGTGACTACATGCTGCGAGCGCGTGGGGGGCAGGTCCTCCGCGAGCTCCGGGCGGGCGGTAAAGTAGTATGAGAATCCTTTAAAACCATGGGAATAATACAGCTCTTTAAGTGTAAGTATGCTTGCATATAATATCACCATTTACGAGCAGATGTGATGAAAAATGTATTAATATGCTTGACATATGTGTTATTATATGTCAAAAATATCAAATCAACATATAAAACATTCTGTAACAAGTGTTGCTATATGGCGATATACCAAAATAAAATAACATATTATGTTTTTTATGTGACATAAAACAAAGTAGTTGTGCTCACCGCATCAAAATCAGTTTAGCCGAACGCGAGATAATCGTGTACAAAACAATCATAAATACAAACATACGGGTCAAACTGAGAACCTCCTTTTTATGAAGTCACATATTCTCAAAAAATCAGTATAAAAAACATCGAATATCTATAATTAACAACTAGGTCAAAAACTACACAAGTGAATAATATTGTCTTCTCTTACCGCGATTTTATTCATTGAAATTAAACACTGAAGAGAAGAGAAGAACGGATTAATCGCGTTTATTAACACCACGATCCGACGTTACGAGTACAAGTGAATTTGAAAAATGAAAGAACAAACTTGTGCATCGAATACTGAATCTTATATTATATTATATTCTTATATATTTTTTTTTTCGATATTTGTTCCTGAGTCATGGATGTTTTCTATGTATTTATGTATTTGTATATTATACGAGTATATATCGTTGTCTGAGTACCCGTAACACAAGCCTTATTGAGCTTACTGCGGGACTTAGTCAATTTGTGTAAGAATGTCCTGTAATATTTATTTATTTATTATTTATTTATTTATTTATATTTCGAAGTTGGTTACTTTTGGGGACGATTAAAACGCGAGGACGATTGAAACGTTTCAATTTGTTTCTGTCGTCCACACACCACATTTTTCAGTTCAAAGTCAAATATTATATATAAAAAGACTCGAACGCTGATCAACGGCTGTTAAAAACATTCGTTTATTCTTAAATATAACACCTACATAATTTAATTCGTCAAAATACAAGAGTGAACGAAGTTATAAGAAAATATACGAAAACACAAATACTTATTTTACACCGCGTAAACCTGTTTTGGCTCGTGGATACTCCCGTAACGCACCGGCGCTCGAGTGGTACTGGCCAAGTATTCAAACATGGCTGGTCATGTTTTCAGAGTGATGCGTCAGACGCGTAGGTATTATAGTTTTCGAAAAATTTGAATAGTTTCAATTGTCCCCTTTCTACCCTAAATCGGCCATTTTTGATTTTAGAATAAAAACTTCAAACAAAACATGCTTATTTAAGCGTGTTCTACACGATACTAACATAAAAAGTAGGTGTTATCATAGCAAACCAACCATCGAAAATTTAACTAAGATCTAAAATTGTTCATCTTTGGGGTCAAATAAGTCGGCCATTTTTTATTTTAGAAAAAAAACTGTCCATACAAAACATGCTTATTTTAGCGTGCTCTACGCGATACTAACATAAAAAGTAGGTGTCATCATAGCACAACAACCATCGAAAATTTTACTAAGATCTAAAACTGTTCATCTTTGGGGTCAAATAAGTCGGCCATTTTTTATTTTAGAAAAAAACTGTCCATACAAAACATGCTTATTTTAGCGTGCTCTACACGATACTAACATAAAAAGTAGGTGTTATCATAGCACACCAACCATCGAAAATTTAACTAAGATCTAAAATTGTTCATCTTTGGGGTCAAATAAGACGGCCATTTTTTATTTTAGAAAAAAACTGTTCATACAAAACATGCTTATTTTAGCGTGCTCTACACGATACTAACATAAAGAGTAGGTGTCATCATAGCACAACAACCATCGAAAATTTTACTATAATCTAAAACTGTTCATCTCTGGGGTCAAATAAAACGGCCATTTTTTATTTTAGAAAAAAACTGTCCATACAAAACATGCTTATTTTAGCGTGTTCTACACGATTACTAACATAAAAAAGTAGGTGTTATCATAGCACACCAACCATCGAAAATTTTACTTATCTAAAATTGTTCATCTTTGGGGTCAAACAAGTCGGCCATTTTTTATTTTAGAAAAAAGCTGTCCATACAAAACATGCTTATTTTAGCGTGCTCTACACGATACTAACATAAAAAAGTAGGTGTTATCATAGCACACCAACCATCGAAAATTTAACTAAGATCTAAAATTGTTCATCTTTGGGGTCAAATAAGTCGGCCATTTTTTATTTTAGAAAAAAACGGTCCATACAAAACATGCTTATTTTAGCGTGTTCTATACGATACTAACATAAAAAGTAGGTGTCATCATAGCACAACAACCATCGAAAATTTGACTAAGTCCAGCGCACTAATTCTGGTAAAAAAACTAAGTTTTTGTTAAATTTACCTATGTATGAATATCGCACTTTTCGTCACAAAATTTTGAGTCTTTTACAACTCCATGTTTTTTGCACTTTCGGCAAAAAAACTTCTAAGTCTTTTTCACTGACATCGACCCAGACGTGCTAGTCAATTAGTGCCAACCCGTCGTACCTACTTGCGTATTTTTTGCATGCAAATAGTCTTCCCACCCTCCCACCGCAAAAAATAAATACGCAAACAGATATACAAGCCACCACCAATAATATAAACCTCGACTCGTGTTTAATTGTACAATCGAGTTCATAAATATATGATCATTTTCAATGCTTCAAAAATATTAGGACCCTGACAATAACGTGTAACCGCCTTATTCATAAAAACTTAACAGACCCATATTATCACATATTATCACACGACATTGACATTTTGATATAACTATCTTGCGTAAACACTCAGTTGTAGTCATATTATCGACATCATTGTTATGTTATTTGTTGTTATTGACAGACAAGTGAGACAAGTGCAAATACAACGACCTACCGATAGTACGTCCGATTCACCGATTCTGCATGCCTACCACGAACTTCGAAAATTGGCATTGACGGGAAAACCTCTTTGTCACTCCAGTATGCAAGTGTGACAGAGATGAAGATACAAATCCGCAATCGTTCGATTTTCGTGGTAGCAGCCCAGGCAAAGGCGCCTGGCGCGCCGGCTGTGATGTGATTGGTCAAACCGCCCCCGTTCCGCGCGAAACACACGCGATATTAATTCCCGCGCGTAGCTTCGAGCATTTGAATTACGCCTAGAATTGATAAGATAATAAAAGTTGAATCTTTCGATGAAATCCTTAGAGTTTCCGTATACATACTATTTAAATGATTTTGAACTAATGACCTTGACTTGAAAATTATGAGATTTTTTTTATGGCTAGGAGAATTTTTTTTAAATTCTAGTGCCTACATAAATTTAAGCTATTGATGAATGTGTTAGAAATGGGCTCTAATAGTTATCTTTAATAATTTTAAATGCATTTCAGTTACCATAAAGCACTTGCGTAATGTTTTCGAAGAGTAATATTTTTTTTTAAGTTTTCATATTATATTGAAATAAGCTCTGGTCAAATATGTTATTAAATGATAGGCGACGTTCAAATAGTTAAATACGATTATCTGAAGAAAACATTTTCCTCTTGTATATTTTTTCCTTAGATTTAAAAGGTTGGTAACGAATTTTTTTTTAATTCCTAAAGCAATATCAAAATCTGTTATCTTTTTTTTTTACGCTTTGTTCTAAGAGTATTCTAACCGTCGACAAATAATATCGCTCTTGGGAGTTGTAAAATTTTATTTCCTTTACGTACCGTACTATAACGAAAAAAAACCTGACGCTCCCCACTCCGACCTCCGACGGACCGAAACCGACTTTATTCACTTTGTTACAAAGTTCTTTATCGGGGAAAGGATATATCTCCAAACGAATGTCGCTAAGTGTCATATTCTATACAAAATATTGAGGACAGTAGCTTTTATTACCAGAGATACGGCGATGTCAAACGTCAAAATAAACACTATTATTTTAGTCCCGCCAAAATCAAATATGTTAGTCGCAAACTTATGTTTCTCATTTCAGTTATCATAAACCTATAGTTTCAATGATAAATATTCCTGAATAACCAACAGCTACTGTAAGATAATAAAACCCACATGTATTGTAAAATAATGTTGACAACTTTTCTATCAAAAACATTGAATTTGAAAATGAATAATGATCCACAAGAGTCTACAACAAAATATGGGACCACCATTGACGCGGTATTTTCTAGGTATTTAGAGGATATTAAGTCGCAAACTTATGTTTCTTATTTCAGTTATCATAAACCTATAGTTTTAATGATAAATATTCCTGAATAACCAACAGCTACTGTAAGATAATAAAACCCACATGTATTGTAAAATAATAAAAACATTTTAAACAATATTAACTTTTTATTTATTAAATAATAGAAAAATTTGTTTTCTTATCGGTCACCACGCTCAAAAAGTGTAACTTGAATTAATATCAAAGAAAAAGAAATACTGCATGAATAAAATAAATAAATAATTATAATTGCATAAGTTGATACAAAATGATATGCAATAGCTTTACCGCGGCAGTCCCCGAGTGCCACACGTATTTTTTGAAATAGTTTTAATGTCTGATGTGTCGGTATTTAGATCGTATTTATATCGTTTTTCCCTTCCTTTCATTTTAAACAATTCTATATTATGTTTTACGAATATACACATAACAAATACATATAAGGATGGCAAGGGTAGTATACTTTTTTAAATAATGGCTTGCAACTATCTAGGTAATATGCTCCACACAAAGATCTTACTCGTAAACACTTTCTTTGGGCTAAGAAAACCTTATCAGCATCTGATGAGTTGCCCCATATTATTATTCCGTAACAGATTTGCGACGATACATAACCGTTATAGGCTGCCGTTGCTGCCGCCTCAGAGACGGTTGCTCGCAGACGATACAAAATATAATTAAATCGATGTAGCTTATTACAAAGGGTATTAATATGGGCTTTCCAATTACAAAACTTATCATTCTTAATTCCTAGAAAAACTGCACTTTCCGTTTCATTAAGTTGTACTTACGCCATTAAAATCGGCAGATAATCTAATTGGTTTTGCTATTATAAGTTTGAAATTAAACCAGTTGTGTTTTGGTTAAGTTAACTTTGAGATTATTATTTTCTAACCAATTTGTTACATTTGTTAATGTAGGTACATGTAATAATATTTCATAGAGAACCATCTGTATTTTCTTTAATTACTATGGTTGTGTCATCTGCAAATAGTATAGTGTCATTTTGTGTGGCGCCAGGTAAATCGGTGATGTAAAGTAAAAACAAATACGGCCCTAGTATACTACCCGATGGCACGCCGCATGTGTTAATGATGAACGGCGAATTATACGTTTTGTTAAGGTTTTTAACTATTTTTGTAACTTCTACACATTGTCGCTGCCCATTGAGATAGCTTTTTAGCCAACAGTACGCTTGCCCTCTTATACCGTATTTAACTATTTATATTACTTTAATAGCAATGTTTCATGGCACCCTAGATCCATAAAGCCATCCAGGATCTAGATTTCTGCTCATTCTATGCATTCGTGTACATACACACAGAAAACATAGAAAAGCGGAAGTGTTTACCGTGACACCAATTAGTAGGTATAGGTATCGGGATACAAAGTATCAACTCAAAATATGTGTAATAATAATTTGACTGGATTACGTAAATTGTAAGAATATTAATGTAAAATACCAGACCAAGATAATATAACGCATCGCGGCTTAGACATTGCCGAGATTCATTGTTTATGTGGAACCGATAAGGGCAATAACAATAAGCCTGCACTCGGTCGGTATTCATCTTTGTGCACTTAAATGTCATTGTCTCATGAGAGTAATTAGTAAAAACAATGCAAGTAAAGTTTTTGAAGCAGGAATTTCTAGAGCTGCTTTCAATATTATCATTTTAAATTGCCATAATTTTTATAACGATACCCTTACCAACAACTCATACCTATCCGTAGTCTGCACGTGCAAGGCCATTTTTTTGTTTTATAAACGAGCCTTTGTTAATATGAGCACGTCGGCTCCAAAAGCTAATCCTAATAATTACCTACCTACTAGATGTGGAAACTTAAGTGGCGAGTTGGCTATATGTTCAAAGTTTAGTGACACCTCTCTACCCCCAGCCCTCATACTGGTGTTGCTCTCGAGCTCTCTTAGATGTCGCTTTTTGTGGGGGCCCATCTTATGTGGGCGAGTCACCGTTTGCCGTAAATTAAATTTATTACCATTTTGTTAGGCAGACGTCTGATTTTATTCTCTATAATACAGTATTTAGTCAACCACCTTCACCTAATAGACCAGTATATTTTAGTTTCCATTAAATCTCAATAGTCTATACACCCTGGCGGTGCTGCCTCTGCATCCCATAACTCGGGCAGGTGCATCATTCGCTCGGTGTACCCCTTACATTTCATTAAATTGTCGAAAGGGTCTCAGCGTGTTGGCTTCGGCTCCGCGTACGCCTCCCAAAGGTCCGGAACACAATTGTTCCGTGATGGGAAGACCTACCTATTATGAAGATTTAAGACAAAAGTGTGATATTATTTTTTACTATCGTTGTAGAATTGTTTTTGCTGAATATTTTGTATTTTGATTGTTGTTCACATTGATCATAATATGTACTACGAGTATGTCTAATTTTTTGTTTGTATCCCTACTTTTTATTTTAATTATCATGCACTGTTACTTTACACGCCAAGGGGCCTTACCATGACGTCTTAACGTGATTCAGTTTAGGGCCTAAACTGAGTCGCTGCCATACAACTCAATACAGGTTCCTTACCTGAACCTGAACCTTAACTGAATTGCGTTAAAGGGCATTTTCAGAAAAAAGTGCATCCTTTTAATGAAAATGGGTCCTCAATTATCCATAAAAAAAAATTTTTGTCAGGTTTGTAACGGCCGATACGAAATGTATGAAAAAAAATGCGTTACAAAGCTGACAAAAAAAACGGGACACTATTTTTCTTGTTTCCAATAGTACTCGTGATTCTGGTTACAAAAAACCCAAAACTTCCTATATTCAAAAAGAAATGAAAATGGTACCCTATTTTTGAAAATGCCCTAAAACGTTATGGTAACGGATAAGGATGGGTTAGGTCCGCGTGTATTTAAGATCTGTTTCTACGAGTACCACGGATACTCGGATCTAAATTACACGCGAGCCCGACTTGTAAACTTGGCTACCTAAGTTGTTTAATTATCATTGCACGTGCGGTATTAGACGATTTATTCCTATTCGTTCCTACTACAATGGTTTTGAATGTTTTGATTAAATAACTTAACAAAATATCACCTACCGACGTTAGTCGTAAGACTCGTAAGAGATATTCACTAAATTCGTTGAACAAGTTAAATCCGTCAAAATAAACACTACGAATAACTTTAAATCACAACATGCAAGCAAACGTAATGATGTTGCAGTTTCATTAATTGCAATTTTGTTTAGTACTACACTTTTAATTTTCGAAAGCTTAAGAAATTCACGTAATTAATAGAAGTATTTTTATTTATTATAACGTGAATTGAAGTTGTAAGGTATGATGACATTTTATTTGATGAAATAAGCTAGTTCAATCTAACGGGTTGTTGTGTATTTGAAGAAAAATAAGAAATTATTAACACGTGCCGTCGCGTTGCCGTCTTCGCTTTAATTTGAAAGTGTAAGACGTAGAAACCGCTTGTTATTATTAATACAACTCTAGCGTAACGGCTTATAGTTCAAAATTGATTGAAGTGAGAACTATGAAACAAACCTGGGTTATTCTACCTGTTGGACCCAAAAAACAGTGCAAGATACAAAATGTCCTAAGTACGAGGTTTTTATATGTCCTTTACGACATTTCTATCGTTCACTGTTGACACGGAATTGTCTTTGCCGATGCCAGCCTCTACTGTTATTAGATATTGAATCTAATTTACTTACACGTAAAGAGTATACTCGTTTGTTATAATAAGGTTAACAGTAACCTAAAGAAAACCCCAAACAAAAACCCTATCGGGATTGGGTTTTGCAGTTAACCGGGTTATGGTTACTGTTACAGCAACATTTCGCTTACCGTTTGTATTTGGTTACTGAATGTTGCTGTTACAGTATCATTGTGTAACAGATATGATTAGGTAACCAACTCGATAGGCTTAAGCCTAAAGAGGGGTTTTCCGGTCCCTGGTTGAGGCTCGTTATTGTGGTCGGGAAACTTAACCACCGAACGCATTGTTTACATTTGCATAGTAACCCGGCTGCAGAAACTTAAAGTATCATCCCGTTGGCATTTCCATTAGTGTTACTATTACTATTGCGACGACAACAAGTGCAATGAGACTTACCAATTATCTTTATATGTTTGGTGACGGAACTGCATTATCGTCGATTAACTATTGCCATTGGCGTCACACGTCACACATTTATTTTAGGAATGTTGACATTTTTCATAATTATGTAGCAGTTTATAATATCGTTAGATTTCGAATATCACCTGCGATGATAATATGAGATGATAGATCGTCGTACATACATTTCAAATAGGTACCTATCTACCACAATGATGGACTGCATCGTCTGTATCTCGGCATTAAGGTGACCCACTTATCTACTCAGATAGGTATCTATACAAATGTATTACTTTTGTTTTCAAGGTTTTACAGTACATATGGTGCTACATTACCGCACTAGTGAGATTGCACATAACGTATGTCAAAAATGCAAAGGGCCGTATGTACTGTAAAACCTCGTACGATACATGTGGGAATAGGTAATTTACAACTCGTGTCGGTTTAATTAATCAATTCTATGGCCACTCATTGAGAACTTTCTCCTATTCGCACTTGTATCATAATGTACTATTGTTACAGTGGCTACGAGGGTCAACACACGTGCATAACGTATGAAGCTGTCAACCAAGCCTACTTAGACGCAAGGAAACGAATTTGTAAGTAATTATTTTTATATTACACAAATTGACACAAACTTAGCCTGCATAATGCCATACTGCTACGCATGTCATGCAGATGTTTAAGGCTGACAATAACGTCTTTATCGGTAGTCAGGAAAACCGAAATCGAAAATTAAATGTCTTTATCTCTATTGCTCTTGCTAACTTTGTAATAAGGCACATGAAATACATGAATATTGACGCTCAAAGTTTGCATGTTGCAAATGTTTATGTTTTGCTTGATGTATTAAATTAAATTAATCTTATTTTTAAGCAGAAAGATCTAGAAACGATACCAAATTCTAGAAAGAAAAAAAAAGAAATATTACGAGGAATGGAGAAATTCGCGGCCACGGGGTAAGTCGCTTATTGTGCGTGTATCCCAGAGTCGCGAGTTCGAGTCTCGCCCGAGGTCATGAGATTTTCCACTGTTGACTTAGACTTTCGTTCTAAGTAACTTATACAATTATTTTGTCTCCAGTGGTGGCACAGCCTAAAGGTGACTGGAAGCCGGAGGACTACGCCAGTGTGGGCGAGCTCATTCTTGACATTTCCATCAACTTGGCGAGAACGTAAGTTAACTTTTACTTTCCCGTTTAATAGTAAGCATACCTGGCACAGTTTAGGCTATCTAAAATCTAGACTAGATTATAATTAGACTAATTTTTTAGGTAATCTTTCGCGTAATTGTACAATTATGCAAAGCATGAATTAAATTTTTAACTATAAAACTCTCGTGAAACTCAAACATATTACATGAATTAAAATTCATCATCATGTTTTTAAGTAGTCACACTACTATAGAGGGTGTAACAAAAGTACCGAACGATACTCCAACAGCTGATAAGGTCAATGACCCTGAGTACGATGTAATTGTAAGTGAAAAAATTTCGAAATTCGAGAAAAAATCAATATGTATGGAACAGCTGATCGAAAATGCACTAAGTATATAAAGTTTTCTAAATTCGCTCTATTTTAAGATAATGATAACTCTTATGAAAACTCGTGCGACGGTGCCACAATGTGACTTGGATCTACTGACAAATATCAATTTTGCGGAGCAAAATTGCAAGATTTATCTGTAAATTAAGAAAAAAACTTTTACTTAACGTTATTTGTTTTCGCCTTTATGTAAAAAGAAATGTCTTATAAAGTGCAAAAAGCAAAAAAAAAGTTTGGCGAAGTTTACTAAAACTTACAATTTTTTTTTTAACCTTTATGACCTCAGGAATGTGTGGTTATAACCTATCGTGTTACTCGTGTACACCGTGTATATTGGTAATCGTTGCTACATCTTCCTTATTGATCAATAATCGCCTATAGAAGCCTAAATCTAACTACGATACAATTTCACCTGTAATTACGGTATTGCAAAAAGCTTGCTTGTGTTAGTTAATACGACGATACGGGTCAGAGTTGAAATGACGTAAGGTCGTGACTTACCTAACGCAGTCATGTGATTTGGATTGTTTTGATATGCTCGTCTTAACGGCTTGGAAAGCTCACTTAAGTTATTCAACCAGTATTCATAAATAGTATTCAAGTCGCATTCTGATATTCCGTTTGCGTTTAGAAATATTTCCGCATAATTGGTAACAAAATAATTTCCAAGAGCCACTTGCGCCAAACAAGGTTAGCCAACACTGGCGCTAAAGTATTTTCATAAATTATGTACCTATACTTTAGAGCCTTCATAAAATTTATAACGTTTACTGTTATTTTTTTGAGAAGAAATATATCGAGTCTTAAGTTTTACATTCTAAATAGAAACGAAAATGTACTCACTACCCAGGAGTAGGTACCTATATTAAAGGTTACGTGGCATATAAAACGAGCTCTTTTCGCAGAGCACTAGTGGTGTACGGAATATCTGATGTGTTCAGGACAAAGGACCATTGTATTTGTTGAAACCGCAGCAATTTTTTTCTCTGGTCATATTAATTAGTGCAATCATCTTGTTAAGAATGTTAAGATCAGCGACAATTAAAATTAAAGATCAAGTAGACGGATAGACCAGCGTTACGGAACTGCAAATGACCTTACATAAACGATTGCTCTCTTTATTCTCGTGTGGATCAATTGAAAAAGAGCAATAAAACCGGATTCGAAGGCCAATCCTTCTGTCGGCAAGCTTCTTTATCCTGGACAGCCCATTCACTGCCGGCACCGGTCACGAGGCAAAATAGATGTTTGCAAAAATGTCATTGAAATTTGAAGACACGTTACATTTAAGAGTCTAGTGATGAATTAATTCATTACGTCACTTTTAAAATTGGTGTAATTAACATTTTTAATTTTACGTATTTCGATATTTATATATCCCGACGGTCGAAATTGTTATTTGGCAAAGAAACGTCCAGCCCGGCCTGTCCTGCCTGCCAATGATCGGCCATATTGACCGTATTAACACAGAATACAAATTAGTACAAGGTATTAACTTAAGTTTGCAAGGATTCACTGTTAGAGAGAGAGAGCAGGATTCAAATTAAGGGGAACACATGGAGAGCGTAGTAGATATGGAGAGGCATAAAGAGCTAGCCCATACAGGTTAATAAAGAGCTCTGGTAACCTTACTTGCCATCCAAAACACAACACTAACCTTAAATAGATAACAGTTATTTTATATTTATTATTGTGACCTTGCGATAATTAAGTAGTAAAAGCTAACAATTGACATACATGTATTTTGATTCTTATCGCCATAGTTTTCTTCTAATGCATATTGTCAATCATGATTGGCACTTGAATAACAACAGAGAACTTTAAATGCAGCGAATGCTGAAAGTTACAGCTTGACCCGGACCTATGCCCGGTGCTATTTTCACTACTTACCAAGCGCATTACTTCAGAAAACCAATATGAACATAGTCTTCGTATACGAACACTTTTGAGCTACGAGTCTCAAAATCATACACTAGTTTGTATGAGGCGGTGATATGATAATGCCATGGGAATGACAGCCTGACCACATGTCAAACCATACGTAAAAGCGAACACACGCGCACACTTTGAATGATAAAGCCACAAGACGTGAGTCGGAATTAGTTTGCCAATACCCTCGGGGTCCATTCAGACCGACCTCTTTCAAGTCATGTAACAATACAACTGCAACATAATTGTCGGAGGTCAGAATTTGTATTCAAAGAATGACTACGTGTGTTTTGCTGTTAATTTAAATTACCTACTCTTCGCAACGTTTCGCTAAAAGCTACGTCGACTATTCAGCATCATCGTAGTCATACCTTGTGTTGAAATTTCTTAAATTTCTGTCATTGATACTGTCGGGCTGACCTTATGATCGAGACATAAGATAGCCCCAGAAAAACATTAATGCAACTTCAGAGACTTTCGCCTTGATAGATAGCCTCGATGAGTATAATTTAACTATACTCTGGTCAGCCGATTTTCAGTAAAAAACTCCGCGAAATTAAAATAATTCTACGTGTCATCAGCCCTTACAAACTTTAAATTTTGCGCGATTTTCTACTGCCAGCGCTGGCTGGCAAGGGCATATACCACGAAAATCGAACGATTGTGGATTTGTATCTCCATCTCTGTCTCACTTGCATATGGGAGTGACGTTCGTGGTAGGCGTGCAGGGTATATAATTCAGGTGATCTTCTTCGCTCTATGAAGCCAAGCCGAAAAGTTTATTGTATTTTTTTGTGATAAACGTGTAACGACAACGACGATCTCAGTCCAGTGTTAGATAAACTGATAGCTAACATACCTTTTAGATTTAATAATGGACTATTGTCCACCACATATTGAGACCTAAATGTCGCTATGTAGGTGTAGAGTCTTGCTTGATGTAAGTGTCATTGTAACATGTTTGCAAATTGGCCTTTGAAGTGAGCGGGAGGTATAAATGTCATCGCGATCGCCACTGCGCCGGAGTTGGCCGGAAGTTAAGACTTCAGCTGTAATGATGCTGTAATTAACCTTTTATAATACCAAATGCATTAAAATAGACACATTAATCACCGTTAGCTGACTTTTTGATGGACGAGTTTGGTGCACTAATTAGAATTGGGTGATCCGTTTAGCTACCTTGGTGCCTACACAACTTTGTGCTTTAAATTTTAATATCCTGCATTTGAATTGTCCTGCCTTTTAAAAGTGGTTATAAATTAATATTTTTAAGTATATATGTACGTAAAATTGGACTGATTAAATCAGGATCATTTGTTACCTAAGGATAACTTAAGTAAGAAACTGTACTATAACCTACAAAATCACCTTTCAATTTATTGCACTGCATAATAGTAATATCATGTCCAATATGTAAGCTATTGACTTACCAAGCGTCGTAGCCAAATGACAATAGTAAATACCAAAATATAAAGTGTATCGGAATCACATGCGAAAGAAAATTCAGTGAAGCCCATTTTCATAAAATTTAAAATCGCTTTATCGGCCCTAGTTAGCTTTCACCAGCTAACTTTATCTACATAAGGTTTAGTTACTATTTTTTTCTATCAAACTCATCAGCAGTATAAATAACCCGAAAGATTTTAACCATGTATTTTAGACGTTAAAAGAAGCAAAAAACTCGAAATGACTTTTGTCATTTTTGGATTTTTTTTTAATAATTTTATACATGGCCTGTAATAAGCTATAACCAAATAAAGAGTTTAAAGTTTTTTTTAAATTAGTTTTTGAGGTAAGTAGAGGTTTTTTGTGAAGCTTTTTCTATTTTTTTTATAACGGTCAATAAGTATGTCAAATCTAAAACTCATAGTGGTAATACTGCGGTCAAAACTGTGTTTTAGCACGAGTTATGATGAAAAACAGTTTTAAGAGAAAGATGTAATTATCTCTGAAACTAAGCTAAATCCATAATTTTAAATGTCATTTTAGTCTCCAAATACGGTCAGGAATACACCGTTAAAATCTTTCGGGCCCACGGTGTATTTATATATTGTTTTATGTTAAAAACCCAGAGGTATAGCTTCAACGCTCACTATATCAAACACTGTCAGGTGGCTTCGCCATCGGCAATCTACTAAATTATTAAGGACGAGCGTTAAAACACACGACGACGTGTAGAGATTGATGGCCAAAGTTTAAACCTTGCACATAAGAACCGTAATCTAGATTTCACGTGTACGTCGTTCGAACGTCTTCGAAGGGCACGCGTGTCACGACCTCAAGGTACGAGGTACTTTGCCTCACCTCAAAAATGAGGAATGCGGCATACCCTAATTCATTTGAATTTACTGGTTCCTTGATCGCCGGAAATCCTAGTTATTGCATGATGTTTTTGTTCAGGTGTTACATAGGTATTTATTATTTATTGATTTATGATTAGGTAGTAGGTATTCATAATTAGGAATATACTTTTTGTCCTTGCTGTCTTTTGCACTAAACCTTTGCCCTCTAGGTTGGAAGGTCAGAAGCCAGTTCTTAAAACTAATTCTGACAATAAATTAAGATCTGATAATGAAGTAGCAGCTGACGACATATATATATAGCATGTTTAAAATACTATATATATATATATTATCGCGTTCAAAATTGCATAGGCAGTTAATGAATGAATTGATTCATAGATTGCCCATGCACTTTTCAACGCGTGTGCACCAAAAACAAAGATTACGTAATTTTTCCGAAAAAGTGAACTTTAAAGAAATCATCGAAAAACACTCAAAATATAGGTACATATCTTTAAATAATTAGACCATTGCATCGTTGCTAGACAAGGTCACTAGGTACATCGAAACAACAGTAATTGATATTAGTTGTACTTAAGTCTACAATTACCGTTGCGTATCATCTCGAAGGTTACTACTAATACTAATACTATACGATTATGACTTTTGCATCCGCGTGACTGACGTTTCTAGGGCACGCCAAACGTATCCATTGTTGGTAAAACCTGTCACACGGCTTCTGTGCAGACGGATTGTTCTACTTTAATTTCCAAAGACGTAATGAGTCATTTGAATCAGTCTGTAGACAGCTGATATGTCACAGTCACTGGCTTATTCAATAACTTATATTGTATTACGTTTTAAAGCCACATACATGTGCATAAAGAGAGAACAAATTGCAAAGAGCATTGCTAAAAAATTAAGTTTAACTTATTTAAAAAATGGGTTAAATTGAATTTTAAAAATCTTAAGTTATTGCTTTGCACGAGCTGCATCACAAATCGTAAGTTTGTAAGTCGTGGTTTCCTGTCATAATTACTTATGCCAATAAAAATAAGTTCGAATTGGCCTCCGAGTGAAATCTAAGAGATTTTCACGGTGTGAGATCATGAGACAAAGATGTCGCATATTTATTTATTTCTTAATAGGCACATAATTTAGTAAAAAAACATTTAGTACTTAAAGAGCGGTTAAAAATAATCTTTTTGTACTCGCCTACTTTAATCTGTCAATTACGAGTACATAGACAAAACTATAAACTCATACTTTTCGATATTAGACAGTCCAACACGGCCTAAACACGGTACTCAACTCAAAAACTCTTCATTATATCACGATTGTATAAAATACTATTACAACCACACTTGTGTACCTACTTACATGTTTGTGTAAGATTGTTATTTTGTTTCTGATCCTGAAGATTACCATTTCCTTATTTATTTATTTACGTTTAGTACATTAGCTTAGATAGGAAAATTTCCCAAAGTTTAATTAATTCTATCACCGCTGCGCTAATGCTCGGCATCTCCATTTATATGCGCAACCTTAAACTGCGCACCAAATATTTGTTTGTCTTTGACCTCGATAATACGCATTGATAAATTAATTAGGTACTATTTACAAGTCGTGTATTGAAATTTATTACCATAAATATATATGGCCATAACTGTTATACTGTAAATTTCAAAGCCATATATCTACAAATTTCATACGGCCTAGATGACGTTTAAAAGACTTAAGACATTAATTAGGTTATCGCGATTCAGTTTAGGACCTTACTACAAAACTGAATCGCGTTAAGACGTCATGGTAAGGGCCCAGTGTGCGTAGCGAAGATGCCAATCGCTAACGCTTAGTCGCGAACGAAACGCAACTGTCATGTCATTGTCACACGAATAACATAGAATGATGTAGATACTATAGATAGAGATAACTTCGATACGCTTCGTAGCGTGAGCGATTGGCATCTTAGCTACGCACGCATGTCTAGAAAAGGAATCAGAAATGTAGGGAATTCAACTGATGTGTATGGCTAAGATGGATTTGTCACTGTCACATCATCCACGCGTGCATGCATGTAGATTTGCCTTTTTATCACTTATAGTATAATAGGCAATAGGTAATTAGATGTTTTTGAATTAAATAGGTACTTGTAAGTTATTGTTAATTACGACGTGATAATTAAAGGAAATGGTAATCTTCTGGATCAGACACAAAAGACTCATTTCAAACAATATAATTAAACACTTTAAACACTTTCACGAGTAACTTCAATGTTATACTTATAATGAAGCACTTAAGAAATCAGTGAATTCTTATAAATTATTGCTGCGAAACTAAGTAAACGGCAAACCTTGGCACTTGGCATTTGGAATAGGTATCAAATACGAATGGGGCAACGATGCTACTTAGTAATTTATACCTTTTAATGCTGTTGGTCGCGGCCGGGAATGTGTAATCCTAACTAATTGGTTTTGAAATTAGGTTCTTACTAATCACAATATTTTCTAAATTTTAGGTACTGCAATTAATATAGTTAATTAGGCCCAGATTCGTGCCAAAATAAGAGATAGATGCATTGGGTCATTTCAATTTCATGTTTTACTCTTAGATCCTGTACAATGTTCTGGTTTAGAGGCTGCATGGATAATAAATACGTTATAGTTACTTTGTTTGTTAAATAGATAGATTAGTAATTTTAGAAACATTACCTATCTAACTAAGCATCTTATTTCTAGATATGGTCTAACATACGAAGAGATTGAGAAGGGTTTGCCTCTCATCGACACGTCGCGAACACTAATCCGAGAAGTGTGTCCTCCTGTGTTCTCGCACGTCGAGTGCCGCGCCGGCAAATACCGCCGTCTGGATGGACTTTGCAATAACCTGGAGCATCCTACTTGGGGCGCCACTAACGCGCCTTTCCAGAGGTAAGCATGGCATGACATGCTGTTAATTAATTTGCGAAGAGATTGTAAGGATGTATCTGCCGGTGAAGCACGTTGACTACCGCAGCGGCTACTACCGGTGGATTAATCCATTAATGGTATCTACGTAAACTAAAGCATGCATCCTCAACGCATTTTCCCAAAAGTTCTCTACGGTCTAACAAGGTATATTTGTGTTGGAAGTTTTGGCATCTGGTCTTTGGTTTAATAATATACTTTAGACTCTATTCAATTACATATGGTAAATCGTATTTGTCGTTAATTTTTTTACCAAAAACTCAATCTCAAAAGACAGCCAAGCGACAATCATACAAGATCAAAAATTACAAATTATATTTTCCAGACTAATCGGGCCGCTGTTCTCGGATGGCATCAACTCTCCTCGTATCTCCCACACGGGTCGTGACCTGCCGCTGTCTCGGGTGGTCTCGCGCACTATGCACCCTGACGAAGGTTTCCATGACCATGCTGGCACCGTCATGGTCATCGCTTGGGGCCAGTTCATGGATCACGACTACACTCTTACTGGCACACCATTAGGTGAGTTTTATGTTCTGTGTCAGCTCTTAGTTTTTACCTGTTCGAACCGAAGGTAATTATGGTACCTAATCGGTAGGGACAGTTCTTGAATTTATCTTATGCTGACACCAACGGAGGGCTGGAACCACTTTAAGGATCACGACAATACGTAAGTTAAATAAATTAATTGTGGTGTGCATCTCCCTCGAAAAGCCATTGGAAGGAATTATTAATTTTTGTCTCTTTTGCTCATACGGGGCACGATATTATTTTTTCTCAAAATAACATGTATATACCCCGACCCTGAAAAAAACTTCCCCCGGGCTAATTTGATAGTGGTGGGCATTCATGGCCAACGCCTGAAGCTACTTCGTGCAATAAAACTACATTCTCATCGGCACGCCGCTATCTACCGGAATTTTACGTACATTATCAATCATTAATAATCATAACATAATTATGCACCGTGTCCATTTGATAATTGCATATTAATTAGTTAACTCATTATAAATTGAAAGAGATGTCATATACTACAGAAAAAACTTCTTTCAATTTTTAATTGATATATAGTAGTGTGACTAGTAAAAAACATGAATCAAAACATATATTATAATTAATAAATGATTTAATTCATGCGTGACAATTGTAGTTATCTCATGATATGATCTTTTAAAGTATTTTTTTCTGTTACCTAAATTAAACTCATAGAAAAGCCATAGAAAATAATCTTCTCAATATTTTGCTAGATTTCTCAACTTTACTCAATTAATCTTACTGTAGAATCATCATTAAAAGTTAAAACCCATAAACACAGACTGTTAGTAAATTACAAATATATTATCAGAATATTCGCATGTTTCACAATACTTATAGCAATTGTTTGTCAAACCCCACAGACCCCCATAACCGTAACGACCCCGAAGAGTGCTGCAAGCGGCCGCCACACCTGAAGCACCCGTACTGCAATGAGATCATCATCCCTGATGACGACTACTTCTACCGCCTCTTCGGCGTCAAGTGCATCGACTTCGTGAGGGCCTTCCCGTCGCCAAGACCCGGCTGCCGTCTGGGTAAAGACTTAACCAAACCTTGTAGACCCTCTTCGTTCACCGTAACGACTTCGAAGAGTGCTGCAAGCTGGAGGGGACCACCGCCCTGTAGCACCCGTGCTGCAACGAAATCCACGTCCCTGACGACGACTACAAACCACCAAGGAACGACTTTATCCCGACGACATTAAAGTTATTTCTTCCGGATTTCGGTATCAAATGCTTCGAGTTTGTGAGTGTTTTCCTATTGCCAAGATTTCTCCTCTCTCGTTTATCAAAGGTTTAAGTACATAGGTACATAATTTTGGCCTTACGTTAGACCTTGGGTGACTTTGAGCCTTCTTATGAGGCCCATTGTAAGCGACCACGTTTCAGTACCGTATGTCATCACTGGCAACACACACTGATCGAAGACTTTCGTCTTCAGGCACTGCGGAATATTGGACGAAAAGATGTGTCGCAGCTTCCCGAACGCTGCCCAACCGAGTTGGATTCGACGATTAACCTCTTTCTCGAAATTGGACCTACCTAACTGGACAGTTTGTCCAAGGTATATATAATCGTCTACAACTTCGAGTGTAAAGTCTCCGATTGTCACTGGAGTTGGTGCTACATGGATATTCGACATGATTTTCGTCTTATCCATGTTCATCTTAAGACCAACTCGCCCGGAGGCTCTACTGAGGCTAACAAGCATCGTACTTAAATCCTCCATGGTCTCAGCCAAGACTTCTATATCGTCAGCAAATCGAAGGTGAGTGAGGTACTCGCCGTTTACATTGATGCCTAGCCTTCTCCAGTCCAGAGTCTTGAAAACGTCCTCCAGTGCAGCGGTAAACAGCTTAGGAGAGATGACATCTCCCTGCCTGACTCCCCGCTGCAGCGGAATAGGCTTCGAGTTCTGGTCTTGGAGTCGGACTGATATAGTGGCGCTCTCGTACAAACACTTCAACACTTCGATATAGCGGTAGTCTACTTGGCACCGTTGGAGAGATTGTAGTACCGCCCAGGTTTCGATCGAATCAAAGGCTTTCTCGTAGTCCACAAACGCTAAACAGAGGGGCAGATTATACTCCTCGGTCTTCTGTATAACCTGACGAAGCGTATGAATGTGGTCTAAGGTACTAAAGCCTCTTCGGAAACCGGCTTGTTCGGGAGGCTGGAAGTCATCAAGCCTGCGTGCGAGACGATTCGTAATGACTCTTGAAAACAGCTTATAGACATGGCTCAGAAGTGAGATGGGTCGGTAGTTCTTCAGTAAGGCGTTGTCGCCTTTTTTGAAGAACAGTACCACCACACCTCCGCTCCATGCCTTTGGCCCAAAGGGCAATGGAGAGAGCTATGCTAGGAGTCTCTCTGCGAGATCGTATCAGAAATGAGACCATCCGCAGCAGAACCAAAGTAACCGATATAGCTCTCCGAATCGCTAAACTTAAGTGGCAGTGGGCGGGGCACATTGCACGTAGAACCGATGGCCGTTGGGGCGGAAAGGTTCTCGAGTGGCGACCGCGTACCGGAAGGCGCAGCGTGGGTAGGCCCCCCGCAAGGTGGACTGATGACCTGGTGAAGGTCGCAGGAGTCCGCTGGATGCGGGTGGCGCAGGACCGGTCATTGTGGAAATCTTTGGGGGAGGCCTATGTCCAGCAGTGGACGTATTTCGGCTGAAATGATGATGATGATGATGATGATGTTAGACCTTACGACCTCGCAGGGCTTTTAAATAATCTTTAGGTGGTTATCATCATATATTGTAGGTACGATAATCAATAAGACGACAAATTATGTAATACCAAATGCTTTTATATATGTTATTACTAAAATTTGGTAATTTGGCCCCAATTTATTGGTTATTTAGTTCCCACATAAGTCGATTGCGCCGGATGTTTCTTACTAAAAATCTTGAACCATAAACGATATTGTACCAAATTACTAATGTTTAAGGCCAATTACCACCATCAATTACAAAGTGTCGTAACACTGCAATAGTAAACTTATTTCGACAGACTACTTAGGAGACTCAACCGACCGGTCGACAAAGGTCAGTTATGTTTTCCACTTCATGATCGCGGTGTCAACATTCATCATCCCACGTTGAATATCTTAATTACTTGCCTTTGGTACTGATTTGTCTAATAAGACACATTTGGATCGGATTGTACTTCGGATATTGATTACTAAGTTGAGTATTACCGTGTTTTTACGAACATTGACATGATGATCATTGTCTGTCGAGACGAGATGCACACAAAGACACAAAAAGAACGAGTAAGTTCATAATGCTTAAACTTAATTCCTTTTTTTGGTGTCATAAGTTGTCAAAAGACAATTTAAATGCCGTCTTATTTGTAAATCTGTTGGTCTTTAATGTGATGATGCACTGTTTCTACGATTTAGGTAATAGAATGACCACAGCCATCTGAGACAATTTGTGTCGGATTTAGCAACGCAACTCGGTCACTCCGCGGTTATTTGCGACACTTCACACCGAAGCGGACTACTGATACGTGAAACTCGCTTCTAAAATGACATCCCAACTTATATTTTGATCGTTAAATAGTATGACAGACGGAGTTATGTGAAGAAGTGCTTGTGAAAGCAAACTTCAACCGCATTAATCCCATAATTTTTCGATACGATTCTATCATGCTATTTCAGAATTAGGTTAAGTTGCAATTTTTGGAAGATGCCTCTCTCTTTTTGACTGACCAGTAAAAGTAAAAGGTACCACTTTGTCGATTGTTGATAAGGTTAATTTCTAAATGAAGCTTTATGACATTAGCGCCTAGCGGCTAGCGAAAAAGTGGTAAATTTAAAATACTAAAACTAAAACGATCACAAATAGTAATGGCACAGTCAAGTGTAAAAATATAAGTTGCATCTTATAAGAGCGTAGTTACCATCTTTATGAGACGATTTTGTCAATATACGGACATATTATTACACTTGACTCGGACTCCATCGTATACTTATATTTTAGGAATAGGCACACTATGTGCCCGAACGATCTCATACAAAATTTCTTATTGTATGCGTGGTATATAACACATGCTTACAAAACATCTTTAAACATTTCATAACTTTCTTTAAATCCATATCGCACTCGAGTCGTGCGTAGGATATTATTATACTTAAAGTGAAATTTAATCCCACTTGCGTGAAGTAACTAACTTTTATTATACTGAGAAATTAAGTTAGTTTCTAGATAGAATACCTAATTAAGATAACGATCATTGAGTTGATAGATTAACCGAGCGAATGGTCGCTGGGCTCATGGGAGATTGTATTACAAATCAAGAGATGACCGCTGAATTGGTCAAACCCGATACGGAATCACAAGCGTGTATTGGCGACCCTCTCTCTGACTATATCTACTCTGTGATAACTGATAAAACCAAATACACCAATAGATCCATGTCACTTTAAGTATACCGAGCATTAAAATTTAATTTGTCTTACATTATCGGCGCAACAATCTTGAAATATAATCTGGGATATGTTAGTAAACTAACTAGAGCTATTTGCTAGATGTGTGCAATGCTATTAAAATTAAATGGACTGCTCGTATGAAGCTTAATTTAGCTAATAGGTGTTTAAATATCTTGACAGCATCGTAAAATCTACGAGGTTATTAAGATATGCAAATTACTATGACTATGACTATGTTTATATAAAGGAAACTAGGTCAATATTAATTTGAATTAGTAATATTGAAATACTTTATACAATTTACGTGTAGGTGCATTGCGGGCGTAAGTGACTCTAATGATGAAATTTTGATAAGAGCAAACAAACAAGTTTGTCGAACCTTTGTAGAATTACTCTCCTCCGTGCATCGTATTCCTCTTTACATAGGGTCGGGACATCCACCATGGATCAGTTTCCTCCGAGCAATGTTGTGCCACCTTTCGCGGTCCTCAGCTACCTTGAGCTCGTCGTGGAGGTTAGAATCGAAAGTAGTGCAGATTTTGTCCGACCAGCGCATAGAGCTACGGCCTCGATGCCGCTTCCCCTGGATCTTCCCAGTGACCACCAGTTTCTTCAGATTATCGTTTCCTCTGCTGCCTAAAGTACTCCAGCACTCTTTGTAAGACGACAGTCGACAGTCTGGTAGTCACTTTAAGCCTGTTCAAAATGGAAGCATTGGTCCTGTGTGCCGTCCAGGGGAAGCGGAGCATCTTCCTCCAGCACCACATCTCGAAAGCGTTACCACGCTTTCGGTCCGCCGATCTGAGGGTCCATGTCTCAGCCCCATACAAGAAGATGGAGAAGACCAGAGTGCGCACAAGCCTCGTCTTCGTTTGCAGCGAGAATTACTACACAAACAGTTGATTTATAAATGTTTACAAACTTACAAAACTTTTTTTTAGATTTAACATAAGCAAACAACGATGTTTAAAATGAAGGAAAAATAGAAAAACTCAGAGTCTCGAGCGTAACGCGACTCCGAGACTCTTGCTCGCCGCTTTAGAAACTGTGTGCTTACACGGTTTACCATGAGTTCCACGTAACCGTAACCATTGCTCGTTCTTGACTGGTGGAAACCAGATGCAAACACTATCGAATCGCACAGTCGCTATCAACTACGATTAGGTACGTAGAAGTCATGGTAGTCACACGGAGGTTCCGCGACGGGACTTACCTGTTCGCTTTGAACTATCATCCATGCCATTCTCTTGAAAACTAGATTTTGCCATAGGTTTCCATCCCGCGCCAAGTGCAATGTCTCGTGCAGATTTTATTGGCTGCGAATATTACCACCACATCCTTAATTATTCGCATTATTATTCAAAGATTGTAGTATCGCTAGCAGCCGCCCCTACTTAATATAAAATAATTGAAGTACTTGATGTCCGCTACTAATTAAAATGTCTTTGTTTCATAGGTTCCCGGGTACCTTTCAACACTCTGACCGGAACTATTGACGGAAACACTGTGTACGGTGTCACTGACAAATTCTCCAGGTGTGTATAATTTCCTTTGGCTTTTGTTGGCATCCTTGCCAAAAGGGTGATTACGTTTTCTGATTGCTTTTTATAACTATTCTGGTAATTTCATCTACCTAATTGGATTAATTTGGTTCGACTTTCAATAAGCAGAGATTTGATTTGATTTGAGTGCGTAAAATCAAAACGGTCGGCGTGTTTGCCGGGGGAGCGTTGGTAACCTAGCGGTAAGAGCGTGCGACTTTATATCCGAAGATCGCGGGTTCTAACCCCAGTTCATACCAATGAGGTTTTCGGAAACATATCTATCGCTTTTCGGTGAAGGTAATCGGACTAATACGAATGAGGCCCAGTTTACCCTCTGGGTTGGAGACTTTCGTAAAACAAGCGCCTACGCTAAATCTTGGGATTCGTTGCCAAAGCGGACCCCAAACTCTCAGAGCTGTGGCTTAAATCGGGAAAACGCTAGGAACTGACTCTTGCCGTTGTAGATGATGTCTTCCAATAATTATTATTGTTTTTCATTTAATACAGGAAACTACGCACCGGCTACGGTGGTCTACTGCGCATGAACCCCGTGTTCACGGAGTACGGCCTGAAAGACCTGCTTCCGCTGAAGCTGGACATACCCGATGAGGGCTGCACCAGACCCAACAAAAACATGTACTGCTTTGAGGCCGGTAAGTCATTTTGTGCATCTGGGTCTTGATGACTTGAAAACCCTAGTACATGTTGATATGTAGAACTATTTATGTTTGAGTTGTCTCTTGATTATTATTCCTTCTTTCAACCAGAACGTGACAACCGGATTTTCTTTAAATACTCTTTTAATAGTTCAAGAGGTACTTTTGTTTACTTTCACAAAATACTTCCGGCTTATACTTTTATAAAAAGCTTCCTCTGCTTATAAGAAGAACGTTAGTAACTTTCCGCTTGTGAAACCCGTGAACTTTTTTCAGGTGAAATCCGAGTGAACGAGCAACTAGTGTTGACTGTGATGCACACCTTAATGGCCCGAGAACACAACCGCGTAGCCAAGGGCCTGGCTGAAGTCAACCCTCACTGGGATGATGAGACCCTCTTCCAGGAGGCCCGACGAATCAACATCGCCGAGATCCAACACATCACTTATAACGAATTTTTGCCTATCCTGCTCGGAAAGGATGTTATGGAAAAATTCGGATTGGTTCTGGAGAAAGAAGTAAAAAAATAGTTCTATAATTGTGACGAATTACGTATCCGCAGTGCCTGAAGACGAAAGTCTTCGATCAGTGTGTGTTGCCAGTGATGACATACGGTACTGAAACGTGGTCGCTTACAATGGGCCTCATAAGAAGGCTCAAAGTCACCCAAAGGGCAATGGAGAGAGCTATGCTAGGAGTCTCTCTGCGAGATCGTATCAGGAATGAGACCATCCGCAGCAGAACCAAAGTAACCGTTATAGCTCTCCGAATCGCTAAACTTAAGTGGCAGTGGGCAGGGCACATTGCACGTAGAACCGACGGCCGTTGGGGCGGAAAGGTTCTCGAGTGGCGACCGCGTACCGGAAGGCGCAGCGTGGGTAGGCCCCCCGCAAGGTGGACTGATGACCTGGTGAAGGTCGCAGGAGTCCGCTGGATGCGGGTGGCGCAGGACCGGTCATTGTGGAAATATTTGGGGGAGGCCTATGTCCAGCAGTGGACGTCTTTCGGCTGAAATGATGGTGATGATGATGACGTCACATTCAATGTTTCGGCCTTACTTTTGATATATATAATGCTGCTATTCATTCCTAATTTTTCCGGCCCTTTACAGATTATTTTAAAACAAAGCCATTATCTGAAACAATCGCTTATGCTATGCTATCAGCATGATCATAAAAAAACTACTTAGGCAATACTGTTAGAGACAGGCAAAGCGAATGTTTAAAGCAGTTTTATCTTATGTGAATCTGCAAACGGACCAGACAAACTATATATTTATGCTTTATTTATATTAACATCTGCAATAACATCTACACTCACTTCATCATATATCAACTGCTAAGAATCGGCACGCCAACTATTATCTCGGTACCGTACTGCTAAAAATTTAACTACACTATAACAGCTATTTCAACGTCTTTAATAAAGTTCTGATTTTAGGGTTACTGGGATGGATATGACAAAACCGTGAACCCTGACGTCATCGACTCCTTTGCCTCCGCCGCATATCGGTTTGGACATTCACTATTGCCCACGGCTGTCGAGAGATGGTCCAAGGCTCACAAGTTTATTGGTTAGTTATGTTGGCATCTGTGACTCAGAGATTAGCATAGATACTACAAACTTGTTTGCATGCGTTAAATTATAGTGCAGCATCGTGTAGAGTAATAAATTAATCTCTCGTCATTTACAGCTTCTAAGAGACTGTCCGATCTGATCCGAAGACCTTACGATTTGTACAGAGCAGGAGTTCTGGATGAATATGTAATGGGTCTAATGAACCAAGTAGCGCAAGCTATGGACGACTCAATCACGCAAGAAGTTACCAACCATCTCTTCAAGAAGGTCGGTGCTCGATTCGGAATGGACTTGGTATCGTTCAACATGCAAAGAGGCCGTGAGTTTGGTATTCCCGGATACATGGAGTTCAGAAAGTTCTGCGGCCTCGGTGGAGCCGAAAGTTTCGAAGATCTTCACGGGTCTATGCCTAATGAAACTGTAGGAAAATACGGAACAATCTTCGAGCATCCTGTGGATATTGATCTGTGGTCAGGAGGAGTGTCAGAAAGACCGCTACCGGGTTCAATGTTGGGACCTACTTTCGCTTGTGTTATCGCCACCCAGTTTTCATACTCGAGAAGAGGAGACAGATTTTGGTAAGCTTAAGCACGGCAGAGCATAGAGTAACTTATATATACTGGTGCAGAGTTCAGTGGTTACTTTACTCAAACCCACTGAATCTTATATAAAAATACTGGTAGTTCACATACGAACTACACCAATGTTTTTGTATATAAATTAACGTGAATCTTCTCTTAGGTTCGAATTGCCAAACCAGCCATCGTCGTTTACCCCAGAGCAGATGACGGAGATCAGAAAGTCGCGACTTGCGCGTGTTATTTGCGACAACACTGACATTATTGACACCGTTCAGCTCTACCCTATGGTCTTGCCGGACCACGAATTGTAAGTTCTTATTTTTATTCACTGTAGAAAACGATTTTTGCTTAAAGCAATTGAACTATCCATAGAACTATCCATCATCCATTAGAATTACCCATAGAACTTCAGTATTTTTCTTTTGTCAGGAATCCACGAGTGCCATGCCGAAGTGGAATCATGCCTTCAATGGACTTCACGAAGTGGGCGGAACCTGCGCCTGCGCCCTTCCATGGTGCCGCTAAGCAGTTTGTGAGTAGCTTCTCGCACAATCCGTTCTTTGGCAAAAAGTAGTCTGCAGCACCGAGTATTACGTAGAGTATATATGGTCCTTCAATTCATTCTTACAACATAAAGTTAATAATTGGGGTACCTGATTTACAACCTACTTCATGTACCGTGTTTATAATTACAGCTACCTAAATTCTAAAAACTATTGTACTTTATATATCATCACTGACTCTACTTTACTGATGGTTGTTATAAAGTCCGGGAGGGTAGTTGGGGAATTTTAATTAAAATATTTTTAAGGGATTATAAAGTTGCTGTAATGAATTGAACGACTTGGTCGTACCGAGTACTTATTAGTCATCACGTAACCAGTTTGTTAAGTAGATAAACACATACATATCTAATGTAACATATTCACAGTAAATGTAGAATTTTTTTTAATAGAAATATACTTTGGATTGATAGAAATTAAAACTAATGTCCACAAATTAAATTACATTTAATAATAATGAATTACATTCAAATGCCTGGGTCCTGAAATACTGTATAAAAGAGGTATAATGCCAAACTATAATATTGTACTTATAAAAATACGCACGAGAGAGGGGCTGCACAATACACCTCACACCGTTTCCCTTTCCCGAACCGAATACCGATTCAAAATTCTAACAAACTCGGGTACATTTGTTGGTCCTATTTAAATTTTCTATCAGTCCAAAGTATAATGCTATAATTGTATTATTATTTTTATTGATTCGTGTGTAAGTTTCAAAATGTATAATGGCAAAATTTAATTATCAGTGGCTAGATTTTACCCGTATAATAAATATACACTACCTACAACACAAATAACATAAATATCGAGAAAGAAGAAAGTATATTCCAACCTCTAGGTAGTCTTTACTAATTTGAGTAGGTAGTTTTTAGTATACGCACTTTTCATCAAGTTTTTTTTATGTTATCGAACCTGAGGGTGTTCAATCATCATGTGTTTTTCATTCCATATAGGTACCTACTTCAAGACAATTTTCAACAAATCATTTGAAGAACTAGTTAGGTCACCACAATTTCCCGTAGTTTTAATTCATACCTATAGCTTGCGCATGTTTTTATTGAGACGACTTATTTATACGTAGAATAGTTAATAACGTGTACAAAATTAATTAAGGGGCGCAAAGCCAAACGCTTCAATGCCATATTTTTATAGATGAAATATATTTTATAATAAAATACACATATTGTCATAAGGAGTACCTACAATATACATATTGTAAGTCATGATCTACCTGTCTAAAGATAAAGTAAGATAAAATTTAATACGGCTAGAAAAGTGCAAATTGATGACATGGTACAAAAATTCCAACATAATAATTCAACCTACTTTAATATTTATCTCTGTTAAAGATATTATGTATCTATTAATTTACCTATAGGTGATTGCTTACCTAAGTCAAATATTTTTCTGTGATTCACCTAAGTACTATGTATTATTTTAAATATGTATCACCTCATATTTATACTGCCTGTATTTTAGTGTTTAAGTAATCGTAAGTAGATCGGGTTTGCTCATCGCACACACTCAGTTTCTTTACTGGGCCAAATGTATTTTGATACATATACCTATTACAAGTCTGGAGCAATAGGTAGGTATTCGTCTATGAATGATAATCTCGCAATAACTCAAATCGGTTAACATAACTGTTGTGAAATAAAATCGAATATTTGGTCCAGAAAACGTTCAGATGAGAATAAAATCGCAAAAAAGTATAAGTTGTGCTTTGTTTTGGAACCAAATTCGTTGTGGTTCAAAGCCAATGACGCATTTGTTAAATTATATATTGTAGCAGCACTCTACATCAACATTGGCGCTTTTACTCTCATTGAACCACCGCACCAGCACTTCAGTAGAAATGTAATTGCCACCCAGTTTGTTATTTCTTATTTATTTGTCACAGTAGCAGAGTAATTTGTGTATAACACCGCATGCAGTGAAGATGTAGTTTCGTGTAAATAAATAATAAAAAGGAGTAAGAACGTTTATTTGTTGTTTTTTTATCCTTTATTATGTAAATTGTAGCAGGTAAGTCGTATAAAAGTAATCCAATTTCAACACTACATGCTCATACTCATTTACTTAAATATAAAATGGTATTTGCAGGAAATCATTACAGAGGCCATTATCGCACCGGAAAACAACAAAACGGCTCATGGAAACGAAACCATCGAAAATAAATCTAAAGAAACTATCCCAGAATTACCTGAAGGAGTTCAATCCAAGGTGGATGAACTCAAACTAATAATTCTTAATGCAACTGTATGTAATAGTCCCGACAACAAAACAGGTGAATGCGTAAATAATGCAATTAAACAAGCACGGAACACTTCTGAATCTGCTAATTCTTTCAATAACACCAAAGATAAAGATACGGTTATGCAATACGTAAGTGGCAAAAATGACAAAGTATCCGTAAAAAATAGTGGACATATTAGGAACAGCCTTAAAAGAAGAAAACGGTCTCTAAATATAGCACTGGACAATATAAGAAGTCAAAGTGCACCAGAAATACTTAACTACGAAACGAGTCATGGCTCCAGAGAGAGTGAACAGGTTATACCAGTACACAAACTATCGCAAAAACAAATTCAAAGTGCTCATTTGGCAGATTTTAATATAGAAACGTTACATGAACCTTCAAGAAACCATGAAAAAAGCAAAAATGAAAGATGGAAAGATACCCAAAACCGACCACTACTTAGAGATGACTCTGATGACAGTAGAGAAAAAGATGACAATTCAGGGGAAAGTAAAACTTACATTAAAGAAAACGATGTAACTTCTGACGAAACAAAATCTGACAGTACTGACGTCAGTAACGAGTCTATTGAAACAAACAATGACGAAGGCCGAGATAAAACACATGCATCGCATACACGTACACCTAATAATAGCAATGAAAGCTCGGAGAGAGAAGATCTGAAACAGTTTTCAAAAGATGGGAATAGTGAGGAATATCAAGAAAGTAATGAAAGTGGTGAAGACAGAAAACCTGACTCAAAATATGTTACAGCAAAAGCTAGAAATACCGGGAGTGATGAAGTTGAACATAATTCGGACGAACGTGATTCTGCCTCTCCTGAAAAGCACTCTAAAAAAAGAAACGACGATCAAGATGAATCCAATGAAGATGAAGAAAATGAAAAACCAAAAGAAGATCTGAAGCAACTTACGTTTGGAGACTCAGAAAAGGCCGTTCCAAAAGGAATTCAAGACGTTGATTTAGGTGACTTTAGTTATGAGAGAATAGAGGTCGGTAAAGATGGCAAAGTTGAATTGGCCAAAGATATATATGAAGGTGAAGATGATAATGACTCTAAAGAAGAAAGGTCGGGCAATTATAAAATAACGAAAGAGAAGGAAAGTCCTCGGTCACAATATATCGAGAACGTAAATAATGGAGAAATCAAACCCGTTGTAGAAATTAATCCTGAAAGTAATAGCAATGAATATAGTGCCGAAAACATAAATTCTGATGTACAACAACCAAATAATTACAAAATAACAAAAGAAAAGGATAAGCCTAGGTCACAATATATTAACAAAGTAAATAAAGAAGAAATTAAACCCGTTGTAGAAATTAACACTGAAAGTAATAGCAATGAATATAGTGATGAAAATATAGATACTGATGTACAACAACCACTTAAAGCTGAATTAAATTCAGAACATACTGGCGTTGGGGATCTATCAAATATAAAGGAAGATGAGAGTGGTGAGAAAAATGAAAAACAAATTGCTCAGAATGATGAACAGTTAAATGGTAACGTAAAGCAACAATTTGAGCGTATACCTTTGAATTACAAACATGACAAAAGAACTAAAGATAGCAAGAAAGATAATGATGCACCAGTAGATACCTCTGAAAATGATAAAGACGGAACACTAGATACTTTGTTACCTAAAGATATACCTTATGATGAAAAGCTAAATTTCAAATTCGACGATGTAAGTATAAACTTGCCGGAAATAAAACTTCCTGATGATATTTTATCATATAATTATGAGAGTGCACCTTATTCCAAATCTAATGAGAAAAAAACAAAGAACAAAAACAGATTTTATCACTACAGTGATGAGCATAGTGACGAATTTCCCACAGAAATACCTATTCCTCATTATGACGATGAAAGAGGTTATTATAAATATGATGAGCCCCATGAAAAAAAGCAAGAATACAAAAAGAAATCATCGCAAAATTATGAAGATCACAATGATGATGAAGGTGTGGATTTGTACGAGAAATTTGTACGTGAAAGATTTGGAAAACGTGATTCCTTTGAAAAAAGATCAGAAGCACTGAGAAATGAAGTTTTCAAGCCATCAGATCCAAAGTTGAGTGAGACAATACAACAAATTCTCAAAAAGTCTGCAACAAATTTAAAACAAGTTGAAAAGAGTGGAGATCCAAAGGCTGGTTACATGTGGACCTTAGAGTACGGCCAAAATTTATAAACGACGAAGTTTAGGTATTTATAAATTAAGTTTTTAAATATAGTCATTAGCGTTAGGGATGTCGAAAAAACTGAAAATAAACAAATTTGGAACATAACATGGGTCTTTTATTTATTATAATTTTAAAGAAAAAAAACCGACTTTAATTTGACTTCCCGGTAAAAATTAAAGTAAGCGAATTATTGCAGTTAACTTCAAACATATTAATCACCATATGAGTAACTACCTTTGAAAGTTAAGGAGCTCTCTAAATGCATCATGGATTGCATCATAAGATCACGGCTAAAATTAAATGGGACCACCTTCGAGGTACCTTCTCACAAACAAAGGAAGAATGCGAGCGAGCTGCTGCGCGCAGTGTGAAATCCGAAACATGTCGAGCTATTTTCGACAATATTGACGGGAGTAAATACTTACGAGAGTTTTATGTAAAAAATATAATTTTTATTTTGTTAATTTTCCTTACACCGTATTTAAAACTTACATTACATACATACATACATATTACTACCAGGGTTCAGCATCAGCTCCATCTTGTGAACTGCTCTCCTAATTGCTCGTTAACATGAGTCGATTAATGAAAACAGCACACGCGTATGTTTCACCAAACCTGAGTTTCATAAGGTACTGCCAGGGTTTAACATCAGCTCGATCTTGTGAACTGCTCTCCTAATTGCTCGTTATCACGAATCGAATGATGAAAACAGCACTTGCCTATGTTGCACCAAACCCGAGTTCCATTAGGTACTGCCAGGGTTCAGTATCAGCTCCATTACCCATACCCCATACCTCATGGTCATGATATCCATTATCAAAATATAATTCAAATCAAATAGGACTACCTCGAAGGCATTTCGTAACAAACAAAAGATGAATGTCTCAAATCAGAAGATACAGCTGCAGCTGGGGCCCGCGAATTATTGAGCAGTTCCTCTTTGACATACCTGGTCTTGATCATCAGGTCTACTCCACCAAACTGGTAGGTTTTGTAAAGAAATGCTCGAGTTTCTCAAAAAAATACCCAAATTACTATGCATGTGCCTGTCAAATTTGAGGAGTTCCCTCAGTTCCTCATGGATCCCATCATCAGAAATGCATTTTGAAAAAAACGGGACCAACCTGGAACCATCTACTTTCAGACAACAAAAAAATTTTAAATCGGTTGAGTAATGACGGAGTTCTGAGTCCATTCATCCATCCGTTAGAAAAAAAACAGACGAATTGAGAACCTCCTCCTTTTAGAAATATTGAAGTCGGTAGAAAAATACGTTTAACCATTAGCAGGCCATATACCTACGTTCGCGCAATCCATCGGATCTCTAAATCTCCATTCCATAGAGGGTAGGGCCAACCGTACAGAAGTGTGGGAGATGTGTATATTAAAGAACTCCTTAAAAAAATAACAAACGATTCATTTCAATGCTAAAGTTATGAATTTTTGTTTACCGTGGGGTGTCGTGAGGACATATGAATTTTGTATGGGAGAATAAAACAATATTTAAGTATTTATACTTTCTAAAATTCTTTTACTGATTATATACCTTAACGGTATAAAAATCCAATTAGAATATAAGGTGTGCTATATTATGAATTACTTGGAATGCAGTCACACGACTGCAATATTTATTTTTATACAGATATTTTAACACTTTCGACACCGCGTACCCGACACTCGGGCACCCGTAAACTTTACTCAGATGCCGGCGTACCCGATAGTCGGGCAAGAGCTATAAACCTACACGCGACGCCAAAGTACCCGACAGGCGGGCAAGCATTGCATCTTCGCTACGTCCGCCGCTTGCCGGACTAGCAGGTTCGCGGCGTGCGGCATTGAGTTGCACGTCGTTGCCCGACTAGCGAGTACTGTCGGTTTCTGGGGATATTATATTCTGTTCGATATTTGAGGACATTTTTCTTTTTGAAATCCACCCAGTAGCAGAGCATCATACCTACTGTCTTTTTCTTACGCTAGTATTACCACCCTGAAAAAAGGGATGGATATAGTTTTTTTATCCTACTGTTACTGCGTTCGTTTGCTTGTCAGACTATATTTCTATCTACTCTCCCCGTACCTACGGTGTAGATGACATGATAATTTATTTTTCAGTCCTCCGGCCGGTAAGCGCCACTTTACGCAAAACTAAATTGCCGCCTGCCGGCTCCGTCGGGCAGAAAAATAGTATACAAACCTCGGCCGTTAGATGGGAAAGCCTCGGATCCCATGTAATTGTCGGCCGAGGCGAAGCCGAGGTCGAGACATTTCCCACTAAAACGGCCTTGGTATGTAATCTACTATTTCAGTCCTCCGGCCGGTAAGCGCCACTTTACGCAAAACTAAATTGCCGCCTGCCGGCTCCGTCGGGCTGAAAAATAGTATACAAACCTCGGCCGGTAAATGGGAAAGCCTCGGATCACATGTTAGTCAGACAATTACATGGAATCCGAGCCATTTCCCACTTAAACGGCCTTGGTATGTAATGTACTAATATACTTTTTAAACAGGAAAGGCAAACAATAATTTCAGCAATTGCAACATTACCAATTCCAACTGTCTGTCAGTGTCATCTACACCGTAGGTAGCGGACTAAAATAACCTCAAAAGCTCGAATCGTATTTAGAAATTGGCTGTTTCATTTTGTTTTAAAGTTAATTATCCAATTTATACAACTATAAACCAATTTTTACATCACAATGACTGAAGAAATACAGAAGAAACTTCAAAAGGAGGTGGAGATTATCACCAGCGTCCAAAAAGAATATCATAAGGCGGTTGCCCAGAAACAACAATTAGATAGCCAGTTAAACGAAAATAAAGCAGTCAAGGAAGAACTGTTGCTGCTTAAGAAGGATGCTGAAGTCTACAAGTTAATCGGGCCAGTGTTAGTTAAGCAAGATTTGGAAGAAGCGAAGCAGAATGTCGCCAAACGAATGGAGTTCATAACAAAGGAGATCAAGCGAACTGACGGGCACATTTCAGCGCTAGAAAATAAGCAGGAAGCACACCGGGAGAATGTGAATAAATTGAGAAACGATATGGGGAAACTTAATGTTAAAGCTTAATGTATTAACCAATAAATGCTATTCTCTACTCTTCTTTAATAAACACACTGCAAATGTATTTTATATCAAAATATATGCTTAGTATTAACAATTATATTTTGGAGTTTAATTATTTACTTTGTTTTGTTTTTTTTGTGTTGAAACTAGGCTCCAGGGGGGTCAGAAACCACAAGGTAACTGGCGCCCCAGACATTTGGACTCATCTGGAGCACATCCTGACTCAAGTAGCCATTTAGTTTAAAATGACTGGAAGCAGGGAGAAAGTATGGCCATACTTAACTGACATAAGACTATAAAACCCTCTGTTCAATTCAAAATAAGTAATAGTCGTATGAATAACATAATATCCAAAATTTTACAATTTTGTATAATTTTAAAGCATGAATCACATTATTTATTATTTTGAATAAATGTTTTGATTCATGTTTTTAACTTGCCACAAGATCAGCCGGTCGATGGTTTGATTCCAGCCATGAGCAGTGGGGACCTTGGTCACTTTTTCTGTAGTATATGACATCTCTTTCAATTTATATACTTGCCCCTAAGACTGAAATGTATGGAAACCTAAAAACACAAAAATAAGGCACTAATCACGATATTTTATCACAAATAACGTGAGCGACTAAAACATTTTCGTCACAAAAATATTTCGTCATTAAACCTGCAAAAACTTTTGTAAGTAATACCTACAAACACTCCATTATGAGAAAATTTATACAAATTGTGTGAAAATCTAGACTTGCTTCCAAATATTTATTTACATCCTTGCACAAAAGATGCAGTAGTGCAAACATATACAGTATAATCTTGGTATTCCAGCACTTGGATTTTGATTTGGTGCTAAAAATAAGGAAATATCCGACTGTTACATCTTTTTACTGTGCATAAGATTGGTCCATTGTTAAAAAGAAGTATACGAATATGACCACATATTTAGAGACATGTATAACGCATTATCCTCTAATCCGAATTTTTCACCAATCCGGCACCTCCGTGTCAGCATCAGTGCCAGATTATATTAAGGTTGCATACCACTAGTCAGAAAAGCTATAAACTCTGTAGACGGTGGTTGCAGTGACACTTATAAGAAAAGAAGAATATAAACAGTTGTGTCACCAGTTGTGTCAAGTGTTCGTGTCTAATCAAATAACTATTACAAAAGTGTATAATAAAATTAAATGAAGCACAAAACACAATAGGATTTATTTAATAGTCAATATGTGTGTACACACGAAATATATTTAATTTTATTAGGTATTCTAATACTTATAAATAATGCTTAGAACCCTAATCTAAGCATTATTTATACATATTAAAATACCTGATAGAGCAAGAAGGCCAGGATGATAGTAAAACACAGAATGAGTGCATATACTTTATTGTACTTCCCAAAACATTCATAAATACCTTATAATGGCACTTTTCAAGGAATGATATGAAGTTTCTCTTATTATCACTATCTATCACATACTAAATAATTGCCATGGCTTTAGAATACATTGTCTAATGGTCATAATATAAGTCAGATATTTAATAACAAGCTGTTACTATAACCAAATGGATCCAGTACTAGTAGGTACTTAGTATTGCTACACAAAATATTGTCAATTTTGTGAAAAGTCACATGTTACAGCTTACTAGATGAATACTCAACTTTATAATAACCTCAATAGGATGTAACACCTACCTAAAAAAGTAGTACAAAAATATATTACTGTAAATTATGCAACATGTTTTATATAAAAAACATTTCATACATTTCTTACTTTGCTACACCCTCACTATCAACTTGTACACGATAATATCATATAATACTTTTTTAGTAAAACCCTTCATAAAAGAGATATAATTTTACAATGTTTATCATATAATTGGCCCCAAGAATATTGCATCACACATAAATAATATTTTTTGAGTTACTTTAAATGTCATGTAAAAATACCAAAATATTACTATCTATACATTGGCATATAAAGTTTCCAATGTAGTATATGGGTCTACTTAATCCTACTTTGAACACAAGGAACGCTGCAGAACGGCATCTCCTGCTTAACGACGAATCGCCCACTCAACAGGCTCTTTCCGCACATCCTTCCCGAACATATGAAGCAGTCGGCGTGCCAGTGCATGTTGCTCCACGACACGCCCTGCTGCTCGGGCCCGATCACGCCGCCGCACGCGCGGCAGCGCTCCGCGTAGAACTGGTCGTAGCAAGACAAGCATACGGGTAGACCTGTCTTGTCGTCGGGCACATATTTCTTCCCGCCGAGTGGCGCGTCGCAGTGGTAGCAACAGAAGTGCTGCACGTGGAACGCGCGGCCCTCCGCCGCGGTGTACGGCCGCGTGAATATCAGCTCGTCGCATCCGGCGCAGCGCGGAATATCCAGAACGTTAGCCAAATCTCTAGCGCAGTATATTTCATCTTTGTAGAAGAAGTACACGAGGTCCGCCAGCAGCTCGCCACATTTGTTGCAGGTGAAGCATTGTGGATGCCAAATAGCCTCCTGACCGGCCCTTTCCGCTTTCACGGCCACCTCACCGGCGAACATAGACTTCTTGCAACGTTGACACGGCACTCCTTCATTGTAAAGTTTCCGGTTGAATTCCATTTCAGCCGGGCTCAAAGTCATCTCTGAAAGCTGGTCTATGATAGGATCTATCTGTTCACCATACAGGCTATCCTGTGGTGAGACTTGATAACTCATGTTGTCGGGAGTACCGCTGCCGAGAGGTGGATTATTCCAGTCTGAGACCTGAGCTCCAGGTGGTGGCACACCGCCCGGATACGTGCTGTAGTTGGGCAATGGAGGCGGCGGCAAATCTTCCTCTGACTGGCTCCTAAGATAGTCCCTCAGAGGAGCTGTCTGCTGAGGCTCCACCTGATTGGGTGGTTTAGTAGTTGTAGAATACTGAGGATTGATCTTTGTAGAACAAATTGTGCCACTGTGCTCAGGAGTGGTCGGTTCATGTTTCCAGCTCCAAATCTCTCCATTGGGAGCGAAAATAGTTCCCTTTTGGAGTCTGCTGTCCAGCATTTTGGCAGTGCCCAGAACATTGTTATTGCTAGTCGGCCAGAGATCCGGCATGGCGTGAGCACCGAGAGCCTTGGCGAACTCGTTTGTCTCCTCTTTGAACTGAGGATTCTTATTGTACTCTTCACGGAAGAGTTTAATTGGTTGTAAGTAGACATCATTTGTGACTGGAATGTTTAAATCGTTCAAACTTTTGAGTAGTTTGTCGTAGACGGGTCCATGTTCAATAGCACTTTTAATTCTGTCAGACTCAATGCGCATCACGTGGAGCTTGTCTTTAACGATGTGACTGAGTATCGGGCTGTTCTTGTAGTCTGGCAAGTTGGCGGCACTGCTCACAACATTTCCTTGAGAATCTAAGACCAGTTTTTTGTCCGAAGCATTCTTCGGGACAATGTTGTACTTCACGCCCCTGGAAACGTTGGATATCTTCAAGGGCAGAGCGTAAGACTTGGTACCGGTGTGAGACTTGCTGTTCTCAACCGAGTAAATTTCTCCACTCTGGAGAGGCCCCACTCTGACCACGTTACCCATACCAACAACATTTTCTTTTATGCGCGTAATGTATTCCTGAAAATAAAATTTAAACATGGTTAACTGATTTGAAGGAGAAATTATCGTATAACGGCATTTAAAGTATATTAAAGTGAAATGTTTAAAATACGAATGCATTATTATGAAAACCCAGAGTAAAAATTGGCTCCCGGTGAAACTAGATTTTTCTAGGGTTGGACTATAATCACCCGAACTGGCATTGTCTGTCATTTTCTATACAAAAAAGTCTGTCCATTGTTGCGAGGGAGAGCAATTCAAATGTATGGCTATTCGTACGTAACGTACAAATAGCTATGTCAGATAAACGTCAGTCCATAAAATGAACATGATTGTCATATGCTTTCGGCAAAGTAGGCCTGTCAGTTTCTATTCTACTCTGGCTGGAATAATGCATTCAATATGGTTTAATATTTAATCTAAGCTACTAGTACTAATTTACCAACCACTTGATTTAATATTATAGTTTTGTATTATACTTAATGCAAGAAACGAAATTTTCGATACTTTCGGAATAAATAAAAAATATACATATATATTTTATAGGACATTCTTACACAAATTGACTAAGTCCCGCAGCAGTAAGCTCAAGAAGGCTTGTGTTACGGGTACTCAGACAACAATATATATAATATACAAATACATAGAAAACATCCATGACTCAGGAACAAATATCAGTGTTCATCACATAAATAAATGCCCTTCCCGGGATTCGCACCCAGAACCATCAGCTTAGCAGGCAGGGTCACTACCAACTACGCCAACCGGTCGTATTAGTATGAAGCCGATATTGGACGCGCACCCAATAAATAGTACTTAGTAGTTTGCGCCAGCAAAGCGGGTGAGTTGTGCCTCTGCAAAGTAGTTGGTGGTGTGGATTCGAACTTAGTTAGAACTTATATTCCGCGATGAGCAAGCACATGCGAAGCTGCGCGCACCACCGACATCTGTACACTGAGTATACTGACCACGGAGTAAATGGAGTTGGCATAACGGTAGATTGTTAGAAAACCAGTGTCGCCAGTAGCGAGTACGCACAAATTCGCATTATAGTATGCACAGTTCACGCGTCTATAGTATTGTCACAGCGTAAGGATGTATTCCATACAGTGGAGGGCGCGCGGGGAATTAGGCGGGGAGGAGACGCCGCCGAACTTCTATGAAAATTCGGCGGTCTATTTTAAGGGGTGTAAAATGAAAATTAGTTTGCCAATCAGACTGTAATATCTTTCGCATAGTTTTTGACGTACCTGAGCCTCAGCACGAGCACCTCGCCTCGCCGCTGGCCGTGTATGAAGTCACCTCCCTGTATGGAATACATCCCTACGCTGTGGTATTGTCCAGGTGTGTGATACTGACCGTGTGTTCCGACTTCTCCTGGTCGGTGGCGTGGTTGCGGATGGCGGGCGCCACGTCGTGCGGCGGCAGCTGCGTGCGGAGCTGCGCGCGCCGCCGCCGCGCCGCGGCCGAGCCCGACACCGGCGCCAGCGAGCCCAGGCACGACATGTACTCCGACACCTAAAACCAGGTTCAATTATTCTAATAATATAATCCACTATGGGGCTCCGAGTGATGAGGATCACTCGGCGCTAGTGGAACGTGGGTCCTGCGGGAACATTTCAAACGTCTCTTTAACAATTCTCTCATATTGAAACAGGAGCATGAGTGGCGCCGCCTGGTGATCGACAATACGGTGGCTCCCATTGGTCGACATACATAAAAAAATACATACAGACCTCCTTATAACCTCCTCCTTTGTAAAATGAAGTTGGTTAACAAGGTGACAAACAGAGATTGAGACTAAGGAACCTCTTTGAATACATCACATCTATGGATCTTGCTCTGATAGGTGTGCAATTTCTGTGACGCTTAGTATATATTTAAGTGATGCATACCATAATAAAAATGACTAAATTGCCTTGAACTTAGCGATACTTCAATGACTTCAAAAAATACTACTTACTTCATAGTGCCGATTTGTGATTTGTTCAGGGTGAAAGAGTCACAGACTCACAGTTCTAACCCAACCACTAATGGAAATAGGGGGCACATTAGGTACAGTTCACTTCATTATAATATGTGTACACTTTTCACATATAATTGATCTTGATTAGTGAACTATTACTGAACTTGACAACTTCTTGTTTGATCCATTTTCAAATCAATTTTTCTCTTATTTAAACACAAATTGTTGTAAGAACGGTTTCTGCCATATTATATGAACTTCACTTAATTATACTCAAGATATTCTCACTAATAACATAGGTTCTTACCATGTTTAAACACCGCAATAGTTTTAAAAAATTTACTCAAGATATTGCTTTAAAAATCTGAACAGTGCATCAGTTGACCAAGACCCAAAGCCCTTATTTTTATTTTAAAGTTCATATGAAAGTGCTTCATATCTTAGCATCCAGGCTTATAGAGTAGCAGACTTCCTTTCTAATAATACCAAATACATGAATGACTATATCATACTCTAATTCATTCATGATTGTATGTAGTATGATAAAAAATACTACAACTTTAATTTCTTAGGCACTGTAGGAAAATTGAATTAATATTTGTTTCATTTTAATCATAGTCAATTCTAAGATATGCCAAGATAATACATGATGTTACCAATTCCATTCCATTGATAAGAAGATAAAAAATATTTACAGCATTTCATTATCAGCAATCACTGTCCTGATTAGCCTGAAGGTATTTCATATGTATGTAATGTAAGATGAGAACTGAGGCCACTGAAGAAGATATCATAATTGATAAGTGCAACAATTTAAAATGCTATTACAAACATCTAACACACATAACATTCGTCATTTATAAATTCAAGCAGTTTATTGGCTGTTACAATTGATTGCCTCTCTTCTTGCCAACTGGAGCCTAGAGTAACAACTCCACTCACTCTTTCCTAGGGCCAGCATCTATGCCTGAAGTCAAGCATATGTATATGCTTATTTTATTCTTGACATATGTACTTCCTGAATATATCTGTTTTATTCTACTACTATGAATTATTTTTATAAAGCCTAATTTAAAAAGTTTTCTCAAGAAACTTACCAATTCAGTGGAAGCATTTGGAGGCACCCAGTCAAGTTTTACAGGTTTGTCCGTCACTCCACGAATCTTTATCAGGGGCACTGCAAAAATATTGATAATATTGTAGACCAAAATTAAAATTATTTAACACAAATTAAACATGCCTGTAGAGTTCATAAATAGCCCATGAATGTTAGATGCCATGTAATTATTACATAAAAACATGTTTTATAATTAGGGCTAGAACTTTTGGTTGTGATTTGGTTTTTGTTTTACCACAATAGCACATGATGTCTTTTTGATAATTATGTTTATTAACACCCAAAACTCAACATACATAATCCTATTGTTGAAAGTGAAAAGACCATCTCCTCTCACCTGAGGAACCTAAAAGATACCGAAACTAATTTTGCTACTCACTTGAAGCTTTCTTAGGTTTGGCTGTCCCCAGGAGCTCAAACTGCGCCCAACCAGAGAGGTCATCATCCTGAACGTCGTGCACATCTTTACTGCAGTGGCATGAGCGGCACACCTTGCGCCAGAAGTGCAAGTCCAGTCCAGGGCATGAAGAGCCTATTGAAATATGAACACACATATATAATTTACGTGAAGACAGTCATATAAGGAAAGGCTGCAAATGGGACACGACCATGGATAACAGTAATTTAATTAAAACTTCAAACCATTCATACTTAGAAAATGTAAATAGAAAGCAATAATGTAAGTGACACCCAAGCTTACCACAAGAATTACAAGGGGCTCCGGCGCCGCTGTCGTGCCCGAGGCGGGCTTTGCTCAGCTTCTCGCGTTGGCTCTCAAGTTTTGATAACCAAGCCGGCGCTTCAGGAGTTTCTACACATGACTCACTCATCTGAAAACAAAAACTTCTTTGTCCAATATCCAACTACATAAACAGAAAAAGTTAGGAATCACTTTGGTTCTATAAATACGTACGTTTTCAGATTTAAATTACATTTGATTTCATGGGCGGAACCGGCGGAACAACAGTTGTAATGTAATTAATTATTCCGTAAAATTATGTATGTACACTACACTACAAAGATAAAAGATTGACAGATAATAATAACCACAGATATTCAGATAAATTATACTTTGACGTTCGACTCTGCACTGAAGAACAATAAAAAACTCCAGATAATGGTGCCTCTACATGCCCCGAGCATCTCGGCCGCCTGTGTTTAGGTGCAAGTGCGGTTGGCAACATGTATTTCATCCAGTCGTTTTTACCATAGACAAATAGAAATGTTGTAATGTTGTTTAGTCTGCGGTAATGTCATTAATCCACAGATTACAGAGATCATGATGTCCAGCCACTAATCCATCTTTGCTGTGAATGCGTTTCCTTTCCTTCCTAATAAGTGAAGTTTATCCCTATTTATAGATTTTGTATAAATTTTGGCGTGTTACTTACTTAGAGTATTCCGTTTGTGATAATTTGTAAGGAACTTTAGGAGAAGGTAAATTGCTATACATTTATTGTTTCTTATTGAAATGACTCATAGTTTGGATCTGGTACGATTTATGTATGTTCTTCGTAGATGTCTTCAGGGAGACCAATCAAGTGCGTGGTTGTCGGCGACGGCACCGTCGGAAAAACTTGCATGCTTATATCGTACACCACAGACAGCTTTCCTGGCGAATATGTACCCACAGTGTAAGTATCTAAGTTAAAATCGTATTAGAATTTTACGCAAGGTAAATATTGGACATCTGTTGCAATAATCTTAATTACTATGCGATAAGTCTATAATCTTAACATCTGTAACTTAAACTAAACATTAAATACCTATCACTATATTTAGCACCTGGCCTTAGGAATTCTGTTTGATTCAAAACTGTTTTATGTCACACCTATGTCCAATGTTTACAAACTACACATTCATAGTTATTCTACTAACAGATAGCTAAAGCTATATAATTTTGCTAAAGGAATTATCAAGATAAGTATTCAAATGCTTTCAAATTTATGTCATAGAGTCACAAAGCACTAATTTTCATAAAATTGTTGTCAGTTGGTTCATTCAATTTGAGATGTGTTCTCACCATTCAATTGTTATAATGACTGTAATGGACCATAACAAATAATTATCAGTTTTATAAAATCTACAGTACATTGATGTATTTCCTATGAATAAAATTGTTCGAATTAATCTTTGTGTAGGACATTTTAAATTACATATTACAAGATTGACAAGTAACTAATGATATCAAGTCTTAGTGTAATGAGGTCAAGATCTCCCATGTTTGTACACTCGGATAAGGTTAGTAGAGTAGTTATTGGTTCTTTCAACTCTGCTGTCATAAGCCTATGATCCTAGGGCTCACATATGTCTACCTACAAATGCATCAGTATAATCAGATGAAATAGTCTGTAGACGGATTTATATGACAATCTTACCCACATTGACCTTATTATTTGTACAAAAATTATTATATCCTTAGTATTTCAGTATGCATCATCAGTTTGCTTGCCATGCTTTCTAGTTATCCAACAGTTGCATCTTAATCATGGGCTGCTCGGCCATCTAAGATTATTGTCAGTTTTAGGTGTAGTTTAGAAGTTATCACAAGAAAGAAGTATACAGCATAATTATGTTCTTTTGAAAATAGACTTTTTATTTCTTACTTTGTTTTGTTGGATTGATACTCGTACCAACAAAACAAAGAATCTCTATAATGGCTTTGTCTGTTCTCCAAAATTGTATTCTTGTAGATATATTGTCATGCACAGATTAAATCATAATATTTATTGACAGATTTGACAACTATTCAGCACCCATGGTTGTGGACGGAGTAGCAGTTTCCCTAGGCCTGTGGGACACAGCGGGGCAGGAAGATTACGACAGACTTAGGCCTTTAAGCTACCCACAGACTGATGTCTTCCTCATATGCTTTAGTGTCACAAGGTAATTGATACTTATTTATTCCAATATGTTGTTGTTGTTGTAGGTCCTAAGGCACCCCTGAGGTGCATAGGGCCTCCACAAGATCCTTCCACGCCTTTCTATCTTGAGCAACCTTCTTGGCTTCGCTCCAGCTCAGTCCTACGGCTCGCAACTCGCTCTCCACACGCCACCGCCACGTGTGTACAGGGCGTCCAAAAGCACGCATCCAGAGCAGGATTGACGCATTCAAAATGTAGTGCTGGTGCAAAATGCTAGGAATCCCTTGGACGGCGCGTCGCACTAATGCGTCAATCTGGCTAAGATTGACGCATTAGTGCGAATTGAAGATCAAGTGCCGCTTATGAACCACTTGCCTGTAGCGGATCCTGCAGTACTTTAGTCACATGGCTAGACGAGGAGCTTTTCCAAGCTATCCGGAAAAGCTCATTTTGGTAGGCCACATGGAAGGAAAAAGGAGCGGTGGAAGAACCATACAGGCATCAATCTGGAAAGCAGAAGACAGGGTGAAATGGAGAGCGTTGGTGTGCAAAATAACAGCCTCAAATGGTCACGACCCTCAGTAATGAGGAAACGAGGCAGAAGAAGAGTGTCCAAAGAATGACAACAGACTCTGTTTGATTTTCAATTCTTTGAGTATGGACACAACTCCAATGAGTGTTCCAGCTTATCAGATATTCAAAGACAGTGTAACATTGTTTATTTGATCCTTTTGCTTATTCATGCAAAGAAAATGCTGAATTAAATTGTTTACTTCCTCAATTTAGTCATTAACAATTAGCCCAGTCATTTGTGCAACAATTGTTTACTAATTAGACTCCTTCCACAACTACACTGACTCATTGTTAGTATGATTGTATGAGGTCACCTAATATAATGTTTTTGTTACAGCCCATCTTCATATGAAAATGTCACTTCTAAATGGTATCCAGAAATTAAACACCATTGTCCAGATGCACCTATTATTTTGGTTGGTAAGTAAATTTAGTGTAAGTTTTGAACAAAACATAAGTATAGGTATAGGTATAAAAGAAAAATATCATCTATGATTTAATAAATTGACATTTGGGTCAAACACAAAAGGGTGTTTGAAGTCTTTCCGGTAGACTATTCAAAATTTAAGGGCTATAGAGCTTGATTTTCTTATTTAAGCATTATCTACATGCATGCATATCCCCTTCTATTGCGTTATATGATAAAAATCATTAGTACGTGTCCACAAGGTGTTAACTATTGACCACGGGAAAGAAAAAGTGCGTATTCAGCTGAACTGTAGAGCCAATCATTCCTGTGGCCAATATTTAACAGTTTGTGTACATGTCGTCATGGTTTTTATCATACAATTCAATAGAAACGGAGTAATTTTTAAGGTGAATAAGGCCCTTAACTTATGGAAAGTTCACCGGAAAGATTCTTAAGATGTTTGACCAATTTACAAGTAGCCTTTCAGTAAAGGAAAATATTATGACGAAACATGCATACATAAAAAATGGTGTGTATGAAGTCTCCCACTCACTTTTTGCTAGCATTTTCCAAATCTCTCTTGTGCATGACATGACAAGAGACTTGTGCTACTACTACTGGAGTACAACATATGTGACTGTTTTTCGTAAAGATGCTAATGCCATAAAGAATCATTTAAAATGAACCTTATCAACAAACGAAAAAGTGGTGTCTTTCAATATGTCTCAAAACTTCCTATTACTCGTATATCTCAAAACTTATCAAGCCTCCACATATGTTGTTGCAATAAAGATATACTTTTTTTTTTATCTATATTTGTAGTGACATAAGCGCCATTCGTATTCCAGGAACAAAGATCGACTTGCGAGACGACCGCGAGACGCTGAGCCTGCTGTCGGAACAGGGCATGTCGCCGCTGAAGCGCGAGCAGGGCCAGAAGTTGGCCAACAAAATTAGGGCCGTCAAGTACATGGAATGCTCGGCGCTAACGCAGCGTGGACTCAAACAGGTCAGTATACCCTTGGATACCCTCGGTGGGCTCAGATATAGACACAACGATCGACCCGCGAAACGCTGAGTCTGCTGTCCGAGTACTTCCGAATTTCCAAGTCCACATAAGTTTTATATGCATAATTTTGGCATAATCAACATAGTCATAATTGCAAAACTTATTTAAACTTTCACGATTTTCAAACATTATAATATTAGTTGAACGGGGCTTAATCGTGTAGATACTTTGAAAACAAACCTCCGACGTTTCAAGGGCGACATTGTCCCCGTGGTCCCGGAGAAAGACTGGCTGAGGTTGACATTAACATCTTCTAGTTGCGCAGGTTTTATGAACTACCCGCACTTGGTCTTGATTATCAACTTGAACATTTTGCGCACTAGGGATGTGACTCTGTCGACACACTATCTCCGATTTTTGAGCCGGTGATATTCCATTACGCTTACATTGATTGATGACCGGATTCCATGTTGACAAGATTCTAAAACCGTCATCCCGATTGAAATTGGGGTATTTCTTGATTTCAATGGCTTCCCGTACTTGTCTACTATAGAAACGACGATCCGTTGAAAGGATTTTAGGGTCATGCAACTCAATCCAGTGGTTTGATCCAGACTCTAAAAAATGTTCGGCAACCGCAGCCTTATTTACCTGGCGATTTTTGACAGCTGGGATATGTTCCTTCACTCTTTCCGCCATGGTACGCTTCGTTTGTCCGATGTCGAACATCGGATCGCATCGGATGTCGATGTTTGAACGTCGGAGGTTTGTTTTCTAAGTACGTATCTACACGATTAAGCCCCGTTTAAGTAAATTTATAATATAGTCACAATTGGTTTTACGTATGAACTGTCACTTATGGCATTTTAGAGGTTAGCATAATTTGATTTGGTCGAATATTCGGACACAGTTAACCTAACCCACTTTTTAGTAAGTATGCCGTATTTTCGGAATTGTGCACTATGCTAAAATTGTTTCTGGTACATTAAGATTCGGCGAAAATCGATTATGCTAAGTCTTATGACAAAAGCGTTTCGGACAAAACAAATTATGCCTTTCTTGTTTTAAACGCTTATGCCCTGGGCACTGGGGGCCTTGGTCATTTTTTCCGTACTATATTTGACATCTCTTGCAATTTAAAATTTATATATAGTAGTGTGACTATTTAAAATTAACAGGAATCAAAACATTTATCATAAATAACAAAATATTTGATTCACGCTTTAAAAATGTATAGTATGGTGGCGCAACCCTCGCTTCTAATTGAGAATAAAATAATCTGTAATGGTTATCTAGAGGGCAGCACTAGACGTAAGTCTGGAGCTGTAGGTGGCGGAGCGTAGCAAGCGTTTAAAACAAAACAAAATCGCCTGCATAAATGAAATTGACAGGTGCCATCGCACGGTTCTCGTCGTCGTCGCAACACGCGGAATATATACGTTTTTACTCAAAATAATTTAGTAAAATAAAGAAATGGTAAGCTCAACCTCTGTTATGCTGATTTCAGGTGTTCGACGAGGCTGTACGCGCGGTGCTGCGGCCAGAGCCGCAGAAGAGGCATCAGCGGAAGTGCCTCATCATGTAAATACTCCATGACAACACGTGACAGCAGTTGACTCGAATGACAGTAATAATCTGTTTCTACACCGGTTACTTGCTCACCACAATCCGTTTTGAACGCTCATTCATTAATACTCTCTTAGTTCGTAAACAAACTGCAAACTTGTTTTTACCGACAATGATTCGAACAATTTCCGCGTTCGGTTTAAAATGGCGACTATTTTTTATAAAGATTAACTTATTTATTTATTTTTCAAATTTGGAGAAGTTGCCTCTGTTATCATTTATTAAACCGATTACAGTGTGTAAATAAAATCAGGTTCTTCGTACAAACATCAGTATTTCGCTTGCCTGTCACAAGAAACATTGAATGAATAATTGGTTCAGTTGCTTAACTAAAAAATGATAGTTTAGATAAGTATATTTTAACGTATACATTTGTATCCTATGTAAAGTACAGTAATGAGTTCCAATATACATTTTTGTGTTCCATTCATACATTTCTCTCCGCTGTTTCATTGAAATTGTATTCCATTCCCTTAAATGTGCCATAGACAGCATTCATGTAACATTTTTATTCATGTGATATTCGGATCATCACAATTAATTGCTGCGAAAGCCAGCAAATGGTTATGCCAAAGATTTATGAGTAGATATAAGTGTCAGTGTAGATATTATTGTAAAGAATCTCCCACGGTTAGAAACAAATTGTTACTGTTAGGAATAAAATGAATACTATTATTTTTGTACATGCAAATGAACCTCGATAGGGAGCTTTGAGATATTATATTCTTATGCGACTTCCGAGCAAGGACTGACATTAGATGCTAGTTATATTGACATACTCAATTTTATGTTCAATAATATAGTTGCAAAAATAATTTCTATAATTATATTAATTAAGCATTTATATTTGTATGAGTTTGAAGAAATATATTTGTTGTGGTTATTTAGGGACGTATTATATGCTTTATAAAATAATCTCTAGCTTTAGTAGCTAACAGTTTGTATGAAGATGCTGGAATAACCCGTAGGTATGTCTTTTGATATGTATTTTCGTTTTGACTTAGTATTTTTACTATTACAGTATACATTGCAGCTACTTAAGTGTTTAACAGTTTGGTGGTTTGGAGGAGCTTGTAAAATGTACCTTAGTGTACCTTGCTTTAAGTTAAGGTCCCTTTTTAGGCAAAAAAGGAGTTTAAAGCTAGGTACACTAGGGACGCATTTGCCAGGACATGACAAATTGTAAAGGAGAAACCATTAAAAAATAATTAAAGATGTGCTAGAGTCAAATTGGAGCACACCAATGCCTGTAATATAATATTTGAAATGTATGAAACCGTATAATATAGTCATTAGGTTAAAAGTGACATGCGAGGTATCTTTCGACCATTTACCGTCCTTGCTTCAAAAATACAAGTGAACTTTGAATTTGCGAAAAAAATGCTGTTTCATACATTTCGGCTGATAAGATTTAGATGGTATCTAAATGAAGAAGCAAGCTTTTTTTCCGGAGTTGGGGTACTTCCTATACCGCGTTGTTCAGTATGACATAATATGTGGCCACGGATTAAAAACGTCCTGAGCAGTGTAATTCGAAATAATGTCTGACATAAATTAGAGACTAAAATACCGTAATTATTTACTGGTTTAACAAATACATTTTAATGTAAGCAATTTTTTATGTATTATATTCTGTGTTTACATACAGAAGAGTTGATTGATCCATATTTTCTTTCAGCTACAACCCAACCATGAAAGGCCTAATTAAAAGATATTTAAAGAAAGGTAACGCTAGTCCAGTGATTTGGACCATTACATAACTGGCTGTATGACATAAGTTCGAATTAAATACCAGCTTTACTGAAAAGAAAACTATACTTATATAAGTATAGTTAGAGGGAGCCAAAAATCCGCTCGTGTTGTCCTGTGTTTCTTGACCAGAGAGAGCCTTTGTGGTTAACTATAGGCAGTGTGTAGCCCCATTCATAGTGCGGAACCTGGACGACGACATCTATCTATTCTATCTTTCATAACTATTGATAGGTTATTTTCGATTCTATGTTCATGCCTTTTCCGTTCTCGAAAGTTCGAATGGTTTCTCATAATCAATGGTGCGCTATATGCTCGATTATCTTTGTAAAGGTGTTTATCTTTAGTCATTCATTAGGACAAAATATTTTTGTATGCATGAGAAAACATAGTTTTAAGAATAACAAAGCATTTACAATGTATCGTAACGAGTACGGCATTTGTTTTATAATTTCGTAAATCGTTTTATATACTAGGCCGCTTTGATTTTACAGGAAACGCTTCGAGAGTAACGATTGTGTATATAAATAGGTACCTATTCAATTATTTATGTAAGAACAAAATGCGCAATTTAATACTAAATCATGTGTAAAACTGCACTTAATAAATTATTGAATTTATTATTGTTGTTTCCTTGTTTATAGTAACGAAGCTTGAAATTTTTAAGGAAATAATATTATTACGAGGAAGTTATTGTTGAAATAATATCAATTTGGAATGATGATAGTACCTAGGTACCTACTAAAAGGCATTATTGGAATTCTGTTAGACAGCAGGCAAAAGCAAATGAAACTTAGGCATGGGTCCCGAAAACGCGCGGCACCTGTGTTCGCGCAATATGGACGTGTACCTCGCCAGATATCTCGAACATTGTCTAACCTAACGCCTATATCCACCAAATTAAAACCCCAAAATTTGCCAATGAAATTCTAACCTTCAGTGTCATAACTAGAGTTCATATTTCTTGATTTGTTTGAAAACGGCTACATTTTTTTTTTTTTTTTCATTTATTTGGGTAAACAAACAGTCACTACAAGAAAGCTTATTAGATAAGTATTGTTATAAAATGTTTACAGTATGTGTGACCAACACCGTTCACCACTTATTCAAGTACAATAATTTGAATCATTCGAAGCTTTACAGGGGTATAGTGGCCCCTAGCTAGAGTGTAAAGGAAAAACTACAAGAATTTATTTTTATTACATACGTATGCGTAAAACTAATTTTAACAAAACTAGTAGTAAAAGCATTGACACTTAAAATCATACAGTAAAATATATGTGATAACTGAAACCTACCGAAGATACATACACATTTTGATTTACTAGACATCTCTAAGTATGCCTATTATATTTTGTTTGTATACACCAACACTGCAGCCAAAAATGTCTACTTGATTAAAGCGCGTGTTATACGTGTGGACGAGCCGGCGCAGAGGAGCGCGCTCACCGGCGTTGGTGCGGCAGCGGCCAGTCACAAACAGCCGGTGCGGTCGCGCCTCGCGTTGTCTACTACAGTTCGGTACTTTGTAACTGAGCTTATTATTAAGAAATATGCAATCAAATTTGTTGTTGCATAAGCCGTACAGTACCATAGCCTCCAGCAGCATTCGTCTGGAACTTAAAGTTAAAAGATTGTATTTATTTAGTAATTGCGAGTAGGATAATCTGTTTCGATAACATCGAAAATGCATTGATTTTAGAAATTTTTTTTGAACAGATTCTAGGGCATCCGAGTATTTATTGTAGTAAGGATTCCAGACCGCAACGGCATGCTCTAATTGTGGCCGAATTAAAGACTTAAATAATTGCAAATAGGTTTTCGGACGCCGAAATTCCTTACAAGATCGCATAACGAAACCGTACATTTTAAATGATTTATTTATTATGGAGTTTATATGTAAATCAAGGTGCAACTTTGAGTCAAGTGTGATTCCTAGGTCTCTTATGGATGGGACTGGTACTAATTTTGCGTTACAGAGTTTATATGACGTGTTTATTACTAATCGTTTTTTGGTAAATGTAATGAGTTTGCACTTATCTAAGTTTAGCGCTAGTTTATTTGTAGAACAGTACTTAGTAAAGCAGTCTAAATCCTGTTGAAATTTAATGCTATCATCTTCATTACTAATTGTGTGATAAATTTTTAAGTCGTCTGCATATAGTAGGATATTACAAAATTTAAAACAGTTAGTTATATCATTTATGAATAGTGTAAATAATAATGGGCCCAAAATGGAACCCTGTGGGACTCCAGAAGTAATAGTTATAGCATACGACTCAAAACCATTTATTTTTACTTTTTGTGTACGATTTGTAATATAGGACTTAAACCAGCGCCATAGGTTTCCTCTTATACCATTGTATGCAATTTTTTCCAATAATAGTCTGTGATCCACCCTATCAAAAGCCTTCTGGAAATCGGTATACACGCTGTCTACCTGTGTGTTACTGTCGAGGTTTTCAAATAAATATGAGGTGTAAACCAGAAGATTAGTAGTTGTTGATCTTTGTTGAACAAAACCGTGCTGATGTGGAATAATTTGATGGTGTAATTTTGGGTAAATCAGCGTGTGTACTATCCTCTCATAGACCTTTGACAGTGTGGGTAGTATTGATATGGGCCTGTAATTTTCTATTTCATTTTTAGAACCACCTTTGTGCACTGGGACTATATTTGCTGTTTTCCATATGGAAGGAAATGTCCCCTCATTTAAACATTTATTAAATAAAATAGCGAGGGGTATTTTTATTGACTTTACAGTATTTTTTAGAAATATAGGAGGAATATTGTCCGGGCCTTGACCTTTGGACAAATCGAGATTTTTTAATACATAGGAAATATGACTAACGGTAATTTGTAAGCTATGTATGTTGATATTAGATGTAGGGTTGTTTTCTACGATACTGAGATCTTCCGTTACTGTGGAAGGCTGATAGACAGACTGAAAAAAACTTGAAAACATGTTGCAAATACGTGTTTGGTCGTCGGAGATTATGTTTTGATATGTCATAGTATTAGGAATATCAGAAGAATGATTTCGATTAGAAATATAGGTCCAAAAGTATTTTATGTTGTCATGTATACTGTGTTCAACTCGTTCTAAATATTTAGCGTAACATTTACTAGATTCAGTTTTAAATCTATTTCTAAGCATTGAAAATATTTCGTAGTCAACTAAGTTGTGATATTTTTTCCATTTAACCCATGCCCGATTTTTGTTTCTGAATATATGTATCAATGCTGGCGAGAACCAACACGGAAAGCTATTAGAGTGTATTTTTTTATATGGGACGTATTTTTTTTTAATCTTATAGATGTATTCGTAAAACAATGAAACGGCACGTTCAGCTGGTAAATCATTTAAAAGGTCTAGCCAAGGAATTATTTCGATATCCTCATTAATTTTAGTATAATCCGCTTTATTAAAACAGTACTTATGTGTCGATTTTGAAAACGAGGTTTTATAAGTGCTATTAGGAAGAGACATAACAACATAGAATGGTGGATGATGAGCATCAGGGGGAACGAGTGGTATAGGAGCAGGTGCGCAAGTGCAGTCAACGTTATCCGTGAGGAACAGATCTAGTATTTTACCACGCGTATTAAAGTAAACATTATGTTGGGTAAGATTGAATAAAGAAATAAAGTCACCAAGAGTTTTATGGAGGGGGGATTCGCGTTCTACCGGACACAGCGTTGAATAGTTACCACAATCTAGCCAAGTTAGGGACGAGAAATTATAATCACCTACGATCCAACAACTTTTAATATTAGGTCGTAAAAGTAGTATTTGTAGTTGTTCGAAGTGAGTTTCATATGTTATAGTTGGCTGCTGTGGGGGGATGTAAACCGCACTTATAACGTGTTTATAACGAGCGCCGATAGGCAGGGTTACTACTACATTATCAACAAGCGGTGATATCCCCGGCCGGCCAGGCGGCACGGGCAGCGGCGCGCAGGCGGCGGCGCCGAGCTCGCGCAGTACCGCCACCAGCACGCCGCCGCCGATGCCGCGCCCGCTGCCCGTACGATCCCTGTCACATCGGAAAACCACATATCGGTTATCTATAAATTCATTATTCGCAATTTCAGGGCAAAGCCAGGTTTCTGTTAAAACAATTACGTCATAGTTGTGAGATAAAATGTTCATATATAAAGTATTTATTTTTGTACGGAGACCTCTGCAGTTTTGATAATAAACCGATAACTTAACATCCATTATTGTCTGGAAATATAATATTAATATTTTGATAGATGTGTTCTTTAAGACAATTGATGCAATACAAATAAAACAAAATACTGATTCGTGATAAGATATAAACGAAGCAAATGCAACTTTATTATAATTGAATAAAGATCAAATCTCCGTCGAACTAAAGATTAAAGATAATCCACCATAATGTTATTGCTAGACGTTACGTCTAAGTATCGAAATTAAAGACCAGCATGCCTACCACGAACATCGAAAATTGGCATTGACGGGAAAACCTCTTTGTCACTCCAATAAGCAAGTGCGACAGAGATGGAGATACAAATCCGCAATCGTTCGATTTTCGTGGTATAGGCCCAGTACTGGCCCGTCGCAACGACTGCTGCTGAGCATCGACTATGAACCCTATGACTAAGGCAACAAGTAGATGGGGTCAAAATTATATTTATAACTTACCTATAAGTATTCACGGTGAGGGTGCACATTGAATTCCGAATGAAGCGATGGATTCATCGCAATAGAATACCAAATGTAGTGAAGGGTTAAAAGAGTAGAATCCTGAGCGTAATAATAAGGGGCTCAAGCGTTGACGCCCATGGCAAAACTAATGTTAATACCGTGTGAAACTTACTTTCATACCTCAAAAACATAAAACTGTGTCGTCCTTGACCAGTTTGCGTCAGTTTGAACCCTCTCCTAGCCAGGTAAAACAAAACCGGCCAAGTGCGAGTCGGACTCGCGCAGAGGGTTCCGTACAAACATTGAGTTGCAACTGAAATTTGACGGCAGTCCCATGTATCGACAGACTGGGTATGCGAGTTTGATAAATTGTTCTTTAATATTTGTTATTACGTAAACAGGGTTTTTTTACTTTATTTAAAATTCAGTACTTACAGCATATTATATAAATTTAAATTTAAAAAAAAAACAATCTAAAGAGCTTAAATTTCAAATTTAGTTAAGAAGTTTTTTTTATATTTACCTACGTAAAACAAAATTAAGGTCTATATTATATTTTCCTTGTAATATTTATGATAATGTTAACATTGTGTAAAACAATCAGATTTCTACCTTTGTAAACTTCGGAAATAAGGGGGGAATGGTATTTTTTTACCATATTTTTTTTATAATGTAAGTACAAATCAATCCCTTTCAAATGATATCCCACTTGCCCTAGTAACTTAAGCTTTTAATTTTTGCCCCCTCTTATCAGGCATTCCTCATTGAAAATAAATTAAAATATATAATATAACAAATCCTCTCTCAAATGTGTCTGGGACTCTGGGTTAACTTAAAACTATTCAAATTTTCAAATCGGTAGCATTAGTAGTTCTCGAGATATTTAACGATATGAGGATATGACAGACTGAGTCATACCATAAGGGTTCCATTTTTACCATTTTGGTACGGAACCCTAAAAAGCCACTTTGTTTCCTCCTAGCAGGGAAGAAAAAGCTATTTTTCGTATAAGATAAAGTCTGGTTAAGACACGCCCAAGTAGGTATGCTAATTTAGCTATAATTGTACTAAATAGTAAAAAAACAAAACATTATAATCATATTTTATTTCATATAATCATGTTTACATAAATTTAAAACATTGTTACCTACACACGGATCAACATTATTAGAACAAGTTTCATTTGAATATTTATATTATTTGTAACAGGGCACTTTTCTAATAAAAATCCGTATTACATAAAGCAAAGTCATGTATTGAAACTGCGCCCAGACCTGACGACTGCGCCAGTCGCGAGTAATGAGGTTAAGAGCGCAAGGTGGTACACAGATGGCGCTGTATTCTTTTAAAATAAACATATTTTTGCTATATACCAAACTCAATGTGTGCACGAAAAGCTCTCAAGTGGCGCAGTCATTAGGTCTGTCTAGACGAACGTTAATAAAATCTTAACCATGATGTAAACCTTATTTTTTTACACATCCAGAGAATAAGTTTTTTTTATCTTCTAATAACATTTCACTACTGGAAGTCAGTATTTCGGTCTGTAACAAAGTATTATATCGATTTTCTCTAATTATAATTGCATTGGATTACATTGGTTATACATTCTACACATGAGAAAAAAATAGCCTCACAACAATATTATTCCTGTAATTGCTAGACCCAATATGAATACAAACACTATAAATGCAATTTAGAGTCAAGTTTAAAATAACAGCAGGGTTATAATCATAAACAGCTTAACATTGTAGTTGTACAGCAGCAGCTTACACACATAGATCCCTACATATCATTTATTGAATGAAAGTTTTTGATCAAAATAGGCAGTAAAATAATTTCATTATCCTGGAGACCAAAAACTCAATGACTAGTATAACAATTATATTAAATTATTGAAATTAAAGCAAGATGTGACCAAACATGCACAACTATAATTTATTTTACAAATCTACCACAACATGTCATTTACACTCTGTACAAGAGAGCAGATAAAGATAATAGAAAATAATATATTGAGATGTTACAATATGAAGAAAAGAATATATCCAGTCCACCCATTACATAAATCAATTTGTATTACACATACTTATTATCAGAAACCAAATGTCTCATTCACATATCTTTTTTAAAATAAATGCAATAAAATAGGACAGTACACCTATCAACATTCATTACAAATGTTCACAACAAACAATTTGAGACATAAATTAATAAATTTGTACATGACATTAACTTAGTTAAGATAAAGTTTAAATATTTTTTAAGCTCATCCTGCTATCTACCATCATACAAAGGATCTTAAACTAATAAAAATGCTGATAAATATTGACAGCACTATCAAAATAACATCAGAGATATACAAGCATGAGCAACTTCTACTATGACATTTAATATGTACTTCTATTAGTAAAAAAAATGATCTTCACAAACTTATGCTACACATGACAATGTGTTGAGATCCAGCTGGTTACAACATATTACTAAAGAAGATCAACAAGAACTTCAAAATTATGCTTGACTCATCACAATATAACACTTTCATAAGCTAAATGCAGAAACTGACATGATAAAATACTTTAGGGGCTAAAGGAAAGTAAAATGAATTCCAAGAGTTTGTGCAGCCTTCATATTTTAAATTTGCTTGCTGGTTTGTTCAATATTTATTAAAAATAAAACTGTATAGGAGTAAAATATAATAAGATTGTGCAATTATTCATAAAAGACACAAATGTTTGCAATTATTGTTTACTTTTGATAAAAATATCATTTTAAAATGATTATTGTAAATAAAAAGTACAATATGTACACATGATTGTATACTTAAAATGCTATATTATATCTATGTACTTAATGCACTTAATAAAATAATAAACAGTTCAATAACATGGAAAGATCTAATGCTTAACATAACTATTTGTTATTATCAAGGAAGCTCGAAACAATTTAGTCATCGAAACACAGTTTCTTATTAGAATTATATGGTCAACAAAAAGTAACAAATTTTTATAAAATTTGATTTCCTTCTACCTATTGTTATTAGAAAATTCCTAACAGTTATTACTACACATATTGTTATTGTTTTATTTCCATAAAACATGTTCTTCAGAAAAAAAACAGTTTAGCCAGTTTTGAGTATACATTTTTACTTAAGCCTGGAAGTTTACCCCTCTGAGTGAAGCTTAAGTGCCTTGACTGGCTGGTAAATACTCATCTTGATATCACATCGCCCGATATGGGCCCTGGGACTTCAAATACTGGATGACAAGGGATGGACCAGAGGACACCACCTCAGGGGGCAAGGCAGTCAATGGACAGTTCTCAATACTCATGATTTGCAGACTAACACACAAAGCTAGTTCAAATGGCAGGTTGCATAAATTAGGATTGTCATTTAAGTAAAGTGATTCCAAGTTCTCCAGGGTGCCAATTTCTTCAGGCAAATACTGCAGATTGTTCTCCCCAACACTCAGTGACGTCAGGTTAGTCAAATGGCCAAGTGAGCGAGGTAGGGTTGTCAATTGATTTGATTGTACTATTAACTTCTGCAAATCCTGGAGAAATCCAATTTCATTTGGCAACACTTCAAGCTTATTCTCCTCCAAATCTAAAACCCGCAATTTCCTAAGACTCCCAATACTAGGAGGAATTCTCTTTAACAAATTGTTAGACAGTATAAGCACTTCTAAATTCTGTAGACATTGGATATCATCAGGTAACTTTGTTAACTGATTGGTGCCCAGGTTGAGCTCCACCATGTTGGCCCATGTACCAACATCTAATGGCAGTGAGGTCAGTAGATTTTCTTTCATATTAAGTTTGGTTAAATTTTTGGCCCTTGTAAATATGCCATAGGGAATTTTGTCAATTTGATTGTGTTCCAAATTAATAGAGAAAGCATTTGTGAACTGTGCAGGCCCACCAGCAGGGTAACTGGCAAAGGAGTTTCGGGACAGAGTGATACTCGTGAGCTCATTGAGGCAGGAAAGGAGTCCTTCAGGGAGTTGAGATATCGAGTTACCTTCTACATTAAATTCGTCCATATGTTTGCAATTACTCAGGGTGGAAGGAATAGCAGTCAATCTATTGTAGCGCAAGCCCAAGCGAGTCAGTGACTGGAGGTTCCCAATAGTTTCAGGTATATCTAGAAGTTCATTGTGCTGTAGGTCTAAAGTAGACAAGTTTACACAATTTCCAATCTCCTGGGGCAAATGCTCCAGGTGATTATGGGACACATCAAAGGTAACCAGATTAACAAGCTTCCCAACCCCAGAACTCAGCTCTCTAATTTTATTTTCTCTTAAACTCAACATTGTAAGATTAGTTAGGTTAGCTATGCCATCGCAAACTACTCTGATTCTGTTGAAACGTAGGAACAAAGTTGTAAGTGAAGTGAGTTTGTATACTACTTCAGGTATGTCACTGAGTTTGTTGTGACGGAGGTCTAAAACCTTTAAGCACCTTAAATTGGCGAGCGAATCAGGCAGACTGGTCAGTGAGTTTTCATTTAATGCTAATGTTTGAAGGTTGGTTAAGCAGCCAAACTCTGCAGGTAGGGCCACCAACTTGTTTCCATATAAGTAAAACTCGACCAAGTGAGTCAGGTCGCGGACATTTGGAGGCAGGGATGTGATAGAAGACTTACTGAGATCCAGTCTGCGCACCCCTTCTTCTCGACATCGCACGAACTCTTTGATGACATCGAGATCAGCTTGGATGGGCTTGTTTTTCTTGGCGGTGGGCTTAGGCTTGTTGGACTCGGGATGCTTCACTGTCACGACCTTCGGCCGCGCCCCCTCGGTGTTCGTGAGTGACGCCGTTGATAACTTTTTCTCCCTCATACCGTGACACTTCTCCCGAGGGCTGACCGTACCGATGGAATCTAATGCTTCGGAATTTTCTCTCGAAGAATTATCCAAATTCATTCCGTTTATTTTTGTCACCGTTTAGCTTGAACAGCAAAAGTTTTTATTGGTAAATTAAAACACACTTGACATCATTTGTCATCTCATTGGATGGGCAACAATCAATATTTTATAAATGCGTTTTCGTTTATAACGTAGATTATATACCCTTTTTATCACAACTCTGAATCAAATTGTGCGTTATCTTTGCGGATTGAATAACTTCACATGATTAGCTTCATTGGAAAATTAATTGAAAATAGACATTAAAACAGGCAAGCGCAAATTGGTGAAAATTTCTGTCTTTCTTTTAACTTTTCGGAATCACATATTTTGGCCATGCCAATGCTGTTAGCATGACGCCGTTTTATGCAATGACTTGAACAGCATACCAGTACGTCTACGTGACGTCAACCATCAACCGGGGTTAATAGGGATGGCGAGGTAAATAGCTACAATACACAAATTACAGTTAGTAGATATATTTTAATACAGCCATCAGACATTTTGATGAGTGATTAAAAATACAAGACGATTCCATACTCTTTAAGGTGGCAACAAAGTGGTAAATTACAAGCCTCCCGTCAAAACTGAAAACATCAAAGTCATAATTCATAAACCCGTCCTTCACTTCCTTACCAAGTAAAGGAAGTGACAAAAAGAGATGTATACATATATATGTTTGTTATTTCTCCGATTCCGTAGGTTGAAAATAGTTTTGCTGATCTCTTTTGATGCAATTCGTCCAAGCAGCCAAATTAAATACATCGTTGTAATTTGGTAGTCGGTATCAACGCATTACAACTTAACTTGGTCGCATATTTTGATAGTGGATTTTACAAATGTCGTAAGAGGCACGTAACCAAGTTAGACTTACGACATTTGAGAAATCCACTGCCAATTTCTAGGCCGCTCCAAACTGTTCTCATTTGACAGTTATCGTACTACTTCCACGCTTTAGTTGTTCTTCCGTGGTAAATTATAATAAACGGGTATTACATAGGGGAAGAGGCAATCCATCGGTGCCTTAGTTTTAAACTGAAGTACCATAAACATAAGTGGGAGGGGCCCCACTCCCAGCGAGGAAGTGGGAGGGGCCTTACTCTTTGGAGGGGCCCCGCTTCCAACCCCTCTTGCTATTACGAAGCATGCTATTAATGAGCATGTGTAACAGTACCTTCACCTAGTGTATCCCGTTATAATATTGACTTGTACAGCTTGTAGTGTAGTCCACCAAGTATCCTTCCAACGTTTTTCATCAGTCCCTACCGGCCTGCCACGAACATCGAAATTTGGCATTATCGGATACGCAGACGGCGATACAAATCCTCAATCGTTTGATTTTCGTGGTACTAGCCCTGGTATATCTACAGTTGCGTTTTGCCTCTCGCTCGCAACATTCAAGTTTTGCTCTGGTGCGAGCAGGAAGCAAAACGCAAATAAGTGTAGGGTAGCATTTTTCACGTTTTTCTTGACGCGAATTCTTTGACAGATAACAAGTAGCCAGAGTGAAGAGTCACTGCCAAGTGCCCAGGGGTGCCAACTTAGGGGTTTTCCCCCTAGATTTAGGGGGTAAACAAGACGCGTGAGGTTTTTTTAGGGGTGAAATATTTCTAGGGGTAAATTTAGGGATATTTGATTTTCCTATTCCATGTATGTGTGACAGCGAAAAATGTGTTGAGAAGCGAAATTATTACTGAAATTGAAATGATACTGCAGTCCATTCCACTCTCAGTTGCTCGAACTCACAAGTGTGAGACTAAGCAAGAAATATATGACCGGAACTCAAATGTGATGTGTAAGAGAAGAGGCATACTAACGGGGACGAAATTTTCTCCCAATCTATCAAATTGCATTTAGTTGTCCCGTCTGGACAGGCCATCACATCATTCAACTTTTCTGACCAAAAATACTAAATCTGTGGCGTAAACGGTCATGCGTAAATGACTTTATGTTAGAGATACTGAATAATGTCGATAGTTAATGTTGAATAAAGAAATTTAATTTATTATTCATCAAATTTTTTATTTAGGGGGTTTTCCGAAAAATTACTATAGTTTTAGGGGATTTCAATTTGTGCCTTAGGGGTAAATAAAAATTTGAGTTGGCAACCCTGCAAGTGCCAGTGCCAGCCAGAGTTGACAGGTTGACTGGTTGACAGTGTGTGTTGTGACTTGTGTTGCTTGTTTGAGATTTCCGAGATTAGGTTGGTTTGCATGTAAAAGCCGGGGAAAACTACGGTTTTTACGTTTACTATTTGTGTAATACAATTACATGAATATTTTAACCTTGTTAACTTACATTACTTACTAAATGTATGTGTTGTTTGTTGTCCACAGTACAATTAGTATATACTAAATTTCAGGTTACTAGCAGGCAAGGGACGCCGTCAGTTCTGCAGTGCTATATAAACGTAAATCAGCAAAATGGAGAAAAGCAAGGAAAAAGAAGAACAGAGTATCATGGATAAGTCCATGAGATCTGTATTTGGTATGTAACTGTTGTAATAAATGAGTTTGGACAAATAAGAGCTTTTTCGGCATAAGTATGCCACGGCTTAGGGAGCCTGGGGAGTGCTTTGGCAACTCCAAGATTTGGCGGAGGCGCTAGTTTTACGTAAGCGATTGCCATCTGACCTTCCAACTCAGAGGGTAAACTAGGCCTTATTGGGATTACTCCAGTTTCCTCACAATGTTTTCCTTCCCCCTAAATTTTTTTGGCAAACATCACATGATATTTCGTACATAAGTTCCAATAAACTCATTGATATGAGCCGGGGTTTAAACCTATGAACTTCATATTGAAAGTTGTATGCTCTTACTGCTGGGTCACCAATGCTTTTTTAATGATTGAATAATTACTAATCACGGTTTTAAACTTTTAGTCGGTAATATACCATATGAAGCAACAGAGGAAAAGTTAAAAGATATATTCAGCGAGGTTGGGCCTGTGTTGTCATTCAAACTGGTGTTTGATAGAGAGACAGGGAAGCCGAAGGGCTATGGGTTCTGTGAGTATAAAGATCAGGAAACAGCCCTCAGTGCTATGAGGAATCTTAATGGCTATGAAATTGGTGGTCGTTCCTTGAGGGTAGATAATGCTTGTACTGAGAAATCCAGGATGGAAATGCAAGCCCTCATGCAAGGGCCTCAGGTATGTCCTCTTACTTAGTAACATCAGGCCCCAATTTCATCACGCTAATTTGACAAGTGTCACAATTGATAAAATTTCTAAATTAGTGGCGTTTTAGGCATCCATAGGCAATGGAAACCGTTCACCATCGCATGAGATGTGCACTTGTTTGCCACCATTTCGATAATTTAAATAAAATCGTAATGTATTGTTGATAAATAGATAATTTCTTGGTCAAGTCTTTATGATAATTGTCATGAGATCTAATAGTGTTTTAAAGAATTTACGGTAATTGTTGAATGAAAATGACCCTGTATTGTAATTTCTTGACATATACATACATATGTCGTGTTTCTTGTGACAAATGTCTAGAGCTCTTCACAAAAGTATTTGTTTTTAATAATGGTAATAATGATGTTAAGATGACATGTTGGCGGCAACCAAGCATACAGCTTGTACAATAGTAAGCGGCGCACGTAGCTCATAGACGCCAAAATATCAGGTATAATGATGCTGACAGCGACAACTGTTGCTGTGGTGAAATCGGGGCTAGATGGTATTTCATTGAAATTGTCATAAATCAAACTTATTCATATATTTTGGATGTTTTCTGCATGTGGAAATGTATATTTACTGTGTACAAGTCCAACCAGTCTATTTAAGACAAGTTGGGAATATTAATAATATGAATTATCCTTGTCTATTTGTAAGTTACACACTTTCCAAGATGTAAAATAGAAAGGATATGCTAAGTTTCCTAGATTTTAATAGCACACGAACTGTGAAAGTGTTAAACTAGTAAACATCATAATTGCATAGTAGTTTGACATATAGAAAAACACTTTAAATTTTGACAAATAAATTTGCTTGGAAGAGACGCGGTTCGACTCTAATGGATGATTAGGAATGTGAATCAAACATCAACCATATCTCAGTGTCTTGCTCTTTTTCATCCAGGTAGAGAACCCTTATGGAGAGGCAGTGGAGCCAGAGAAAGCCCCAGAAGCCATCAGCAAAGCTGTGGCTACACTGCCTCCTGAACAGATGTTTGAGCTAATGAAGCAGATGAAACTTTGTGTTCAGGTAAGGAATTCCTTGTTTAAAATAATAATTTAAACTGGTATGGTGATATAGGCTAGACCATGTTCTGTCAGTGTCTGTATAACAGTGGCCACATATTTTGCAACACACCCCTTTTGTCCTAGGAATTAGCAGGACTGTAAGTGACTATTGAATTTGACTGTAAGTAACTAATGATACTAAACATCACTTTCAACTCTTCATTCTAAGAAACTACTTTTGACACAACCGGAAAAACAACAAAAAGCGTTAAAAACGAACCAAAATAGCAACCAAAAACCACCTTCTCCATGACAGCTGGTCACTGTGGAAATGTATGACCAAAATCCTCCAACAAAAAAAACTTTATGCCACACCTGGCCATAAAGTGCCTTTTTCCGCACGCTACGCGTACGGAAAAAGCCGATTTCTGGCCGAGTGTAGGCGTAAAATAATGTACCTAACACGTGAGGTAATAAATAAAGCCCTTGATCGCATATTTACGTCCCTCGCTTGCAGCTCGGGTCGCAAACATCTGCGATCTCGGCCTTTCTTTGTTTTACCGCACTAGTTAGGTAATGTACTATTATTTACATATAGTCAAACCCCCCGCGGTAGACCAAAAAAGCGATGGCTAGATGTCGTGAAGGCCGACATGAGCGTAAACGGGCTTACAAGGGAACACGCCCAGGATCGTGCAAAGTGGAGGAGAGGATGCAGGAAAGTGGACCCTGGCAAGGGACGGGATAACGCCGGGTAGAAGAGGAGTCGAACACAAAAGAAGAAAAAATCCCTACAAATTTTGTACATTAAATACCCAAACGCTAAGGACAGAAGAGAGCCTACAGGAACTAGAATACGCCCTTACCGTCATAAGTGGGACATTAGGGTGGTCCAAAAAAATAAAGTTAAGAATATTCCGTCTCCACAAGGTTCTTTTTTGTCCAAAATACATATTAACTAATTATGCCCATTTTTAGGGTAATTAAACGTCATTTAAAGGTCGCTCAAAGGGAAGCAATTTTTAAGTACAAACATGCTTGAAAATAAATTAAGGCATTTATAAATCGAATATAAAAACGTTTTTAATGGTATTTTTTTACAGTTTTTCTACTAGTTATAAGCAATTAAAACAAATGTTACTTCAAATTTAGATTTTTGGGTTAGTTAATTTTTTAATTTGTATTTGGTTAATTGCAAAACACAACAATCTGAGCGACCCTTAAATAAGTGACAAATGAGCTCAAATTGGGTACACAGAATACTATTTCATAATAGAATAAATGGAGCCTTGTGGAGGTAAAAAATATCATACTTTTTTTACCTCCATACAAAGTTGGACCACCCTAGTGGCTATACTAGGCGTCAGTGAAATGAGAAGAGATGGCGAACAACAAGAACGCTGTAACTACGTAATGTACCTCATAGGTACTTTGGGTTACCATGGAGTAGGATTCCTCGTCAGGTCAAAACACATAGATAAGATCATAGATGTCACAGGAATATCAAATCGCCTGGCCATCCTGCGTATGCAACTCCCCAACAACAGAAAAGAGCTAACAATTATTCAGGTATATGCCTACACAGCAAGATAGCTAGATCGAAATTGAAAACTTTTACAGCAACCTTACACAAGAAGTAAGAAGATACTATTTATTATACGCTCATACCAATTTAGTTGTTATGTTGTTGGGCCCAGACAGGCTGGAGAAGATTCAATAATTGGGAAATTTGGACATGGAAAGAGAACTGTCAACGGTCACAAATTGATAGACTTCTTACAGGAAAATAACTTATCACTCCTAAATTCCCTATTCATGAAAAACGCAAAAAAAAATGGACATGGAACTCTCCAAACGGTATAAACAAAAAACGAAATCGATTTTATAATATCAAATAATGCCAAACAGTTCAGCGACACGAGTGTACTACACAATCTCAATTTCAACACAAATCACGAATCGTCGGACAGTCAGACAACACCACTCTGTCTGTCAGACGATGACTGCCCGACGCAGTCGAAACATGTCACGCCTATTGTGATGAAAATACGTGAGTGTTAACCGTTGCAATTTAATATCAGTATGACTCACGAAAGTTTAAACCTATGATATTATTCATCATTAAAACTATTCAATCCTTATTAAGGATAAGGATTGAATAGTTTTAATGATGATAAAGAAACCGATAAATTACTAAGTTAATTGCTAATAAAAATCAATCCTATTCCAGAATAATCCAACGGAGGCAAGAAATATGTTACTGCAGAACCCACAACTAGCATATGCATTGCTGCAAGCCCAAGTCATTATGAGGATTGTAGACCCAGCTACTGCTGTCGTAAGTAATACTTACATGTATTTCCTTTTAGCTATTTAGTTACTATACATATGTATAAAAAAATCTTTCTCTCAATTTTTGACGACTTTTAAGCACACTCAATTTGTATGTCACCCCAAAGTATTATGTTTCAGAGTATGCTACATCCAAGCAATCCGGTGCCTCCGGTTATCCATCCTGGCGACAAGGTGCCTTTACCGAACCCTTACATGCCCAACATGGCATCTTCAAGTAAATATTATTCTTATATTTTATGTGCATTTTGCACTAATCAAAGTGTAAGCACCGCTTAATGAAGATATTCTTTACAGATCCGCAACCCCAACCGCTGCTGGCTAACCCAGTACCGCCGCCGTCTAACCAATACAACCGTGAGTAAAATTTTCATTCTATAATAAGTTCATTGAGAAATTGAATTATTTACATCTCATCGGATTTGCCATTTGAAGCCTTTGGTTTTTAGGGTTCCGTAGTCAACTAGGAACCCTTAGCCTCCTGCCACAAAGGCCTATAAAAAGGTATCCTCCACTTCAATTAAATTTAAATTATATCCAATTGGAATGGAATTTCCTATGTTTCCTTCGGTTTTAAAACAACTGAATTTGAATTATATTTCCTTAATGATAGATTCAAAATTTACCGACAATTTTTGTTGTATGTTGGGCGGCAGGATATTATAGTTTTTGTCTGTCTGTCCCTCTGCGGCTTATGGTGTGACAGGAAAAAATATGAAATTATATGTAATATAATAGTCTAAAGAAAAAAAAACTAAACTAAATTTGAAATTTAACAGCCATAGATTGTTATTTTTTTCTTTTTTTTGTGATATTATGGTGGAAGTATCGTCTTTTAAATTGATTAAAAAAAATCGGTTTACGTGATAAACACATTTCTAATTCTAATTTCTATTTTGTGCGCGAGTCCGACTCCCACCCGCCTGGTTTTAAAAAAATAATCGTTCTGTGATGGTACCTTGTAGCCCGGCCGCCGCCGGCGGCGATGGCGGACATCGACCTGCGCGGCGCGCGCGCGGCCGCGCCGGCGCCGGCGCTGCTCGACCAGGACATGCGCAGCCTGCCGCCCATGCCGCACCCCGTGCCGCCGCCCATGCAGGACAAGTATGTACATAAACATGCACATCTATCTATCTATTAAGCCCTTTATTCTGGAATTAGAGTATGTCTCTAATTTCAGTGTGCCGCTTGGCAAAGGCCTCCTCTAGCTCTTTCCAGTGTTGTCTGTCTTGGGCCACTCTCCTCCAACGAGGGCCCTCTGTGAGTACAAGTTCGTCCTCCCATCGTCTTAAAGGTTTCCCCTGACTTCGTTTGGAATCCCTGGGGTACCAATCGGTCACTATTTTGCTCCATTTTTCTTGTAACATGCACATAACCCGCCCGTATTACATACCATGCTTATGAAACTCCGCGCGAATTCGAACCGATCGTCTTTTGTCTTGTGTCGGTTCCGACTCGCGGGCTGCGTCACATCTAGCGCCCGCCGGTGCACACCGCCGCCAGTATCATCATGTAATATTTCTAATCGTAGGCAACCCTATCGTTGTGAGGGGAAGCACGGGCGTAAGCGTCAATTGTTTTTTGCTTAGTGTTCAATAGTAGTTTATGCAACAGTGTCGTTTTGTAACGGCGACCCTCAAGTTTTAAGAACCAATTATGAGCTGCTGCATACCCTAGTTTTTCTACGACAGCTATAATAGCGTAAAAAGCAAAATTTAGAAACGTGGCCGAATAGGGAAGATGTTGTGCCCATAATAGAAATTAAAAACCGGCCAAGTGCGAGTCGGGCTCGCGCACAAAGGGTTCCGTAGCAGCAAATATAATAAACTTATTATGTCAATTTATACACCTGGTGAATGGAGCCTAAACTTATAAGGTTCAGCCATCGTTTTCAGTGTAAGCACAATAACTTAACCAAAATTACAGTTAAATCAACCTATCTCAAAAACTATAAGAGATACTTTGATCAAACCAAAAATCGTTGAAAGAGTTAATTAGCATGCATCACCTCTATTTTTTTTAGAATTTTATACCCCGTAGTTATAAAAATAGAGGGGGGGGGACATACTTTTTACGACTTTGAGAGCTGATATCTCAAAAACCGTTCACTTTAAGAAAAATGTTTTTTAGAAAACTTTATATCATTTTAAAAGACCTTTCCATTGATACCCCACACGGGTATGTACATCGAAAAAAAAATTTTCATCCCTCAGTTACATGTATGGGGGGCCCCACCCCCAATTCTTTTTTTTACTATTTAGTGTCATAATTTTGTAGCGGTTCATACAACACATATTCCCATCAAATTTCATCACTGTAGTACTTATAGTTTCCGAGTAAATCGGCTGTGACAGACGGACAGACGGACAGACGGACAGACGGACAGACGGACATGACGAAACTATAAGGGTTCCGTTTTTGCCATTTTGGCTACGGAACCCTAAAAAAACAACAACAGTGCTCATATATTGTATGAAAATCCATAGGAGCAGTGTTTTAAATATCGCTGTCAGTCATCTAATTGACAGATAGAAGTGCTGGAGTAGAAAAAACACTTTGTATTCGCTTCTTCTATATAAGAAACAAATATCTGTTAACTATTATATAATCTGTGGTAATCCCGACATCCGCACAGCCTTCACTGCAACTTAAATGGTGGAAAAAATCTTGTCCCTAAATTCTTTGTTCACTACTGTATTTAAATGTCCGACTGCTGCCCACAGGCTTCCTATCGTGCATAATAGAAATTGGGCTGCAGTCCCCACATGACATGGGTCTTCACAATTACCTACGTTACGTTTACGTTTTTTGAAGTTTTCGCGGATGTAAAGTGTAAACAGATTTCCGCACGATGTTTTCCTTCACCGAAAAGCGACTGATAAATATCAAAGGGGATTTCCGAAGTTCCGTCATTTTAATGAATTGATAAGAAAAGAAAATTGATAACTTTACGAGAAAAAATGCAACCTATAGAAGCCAGACGAGACCATTTCTGTCCAAGATGAACCTAAGACCATTGCTATTGCCTAAAAAAAGAAAAATGGTAATATACCTATCTCATTTAATAAAATGTATTGATTTATTATACAATAAGACTTACAATGAATATTTCTGTCTCAAGTGGCGCTCCGCTTGTGGAAACACAAGAAATGTAAGTTGTTAATGTTGGACTTTGACATCAATAACATCTTTTCTGTTACAACTATGATTTAAATTCTCCTCATAATTATATCATTATGGTTTCTTTTTTAAGATTAGTGGCGTCTGATTAATTTTACGCTTGTAGGATAATTGTTACTTTATTTATTTTTATACATACCAGTGGCGGTGCGTTCGTAGAGAAACCAGTGCCTATTTGGAGTTCCTTTTCATCATGACATGACTGACTGAATTAGGCAAGCCGGTCGGGTTTTAGTTCTTTCTCTCCGCCACTGATACATACATTCTTAAACGTACAAACCTTTTATAAATTAATTATTTTGTTTCGTTTGTACAACTAGCACCAGAAACCTTAAATTGTTGACTCTGGAACAGTAAACTACTCTTAAAAAAATTGTACTATGTTTATCTAATAATTTACAGTAGATATGGTGCTATATTACCACACTAGTGCGATAATGAACACTTTATCTGCCTATCTCAAAAACTCAAAGGGCCATAATGTACCTACTGTAAAACGTCGTACGCTACACATATGAAGAGGTAATTCGCAAATCGTGTCAATTTAAACATTCCCTCCGGTCGTGTTTTAATTTATCACCACTCATTGCGAATTTCCTACTCTTCACACTTGTATCGTAATGTGCGTATAAGTATGTTTTTGTCCTTGAATGAACAAGTGTAAGAATAGCCAGTATAATCAATCTGTTGCTTAGCTCGTACCCCCGGGACCCGCGGCTGGCCGGCAGCTTCAACTCGGACCCGCGCGTGAGGAACGACCCCCGCACGCAGCCTAAGATGCCGCCGCGTGAGTATTCAATATTACAATATTACAGTGTCTTTCTTTTCAACATTTGCCCCCTGCGGGGGTATATCCGCCAGATCTGCCAATAAATGTATGCACAGACAGACACCGCAATATAAAGCAATTAAAAAGAGAGCGAGGTTACCACACATCTGCTTAATGTTACTCATAAAGTTCTACGATTCTATCAGCTACAGCATATTATACTATAACTACCCGCGTTCAGAATTAAAACAAAACTTTTTTAAATATTTTGAGTCAACACGGTTACACACAAGGTCGTAAACGTAGACGCAACTGAAATAAGCTTTCGCGCTTTCATCTCATACTAAATTAGTATGGGGCTGCATATGCCTGGTGACCGCAAGTTGTCTTACATGCACTGTCTAGTAATTGAGGTGGTCTGTGGGTATAGGTTCCAAATCAAATTACAATTTTCGGTCAGTGGAGGCGAGTTGGGTCGCTTTCTCGCATCCCATCCTCAATACATCCATTTCTTGCTCCACGGAACTGGGCCAAGTAGGCTATATGCGGCCCTGATTCTGCCGCCGGGCATCTTCCAGGTAAAAGTGTTTGATAAGGTTTCCTAAGATAATTCCCGATCCAATGCAATACAAGAGTTTATTATATATAATGTAGTAAAACACAAAATTGCACAAGTAAAGATTTGTAGGTTGTGTAGTTTATTATGAAATTGCGACAGGTCAGAATTGGTTAGTGACATTTCTGCCCTGAGAATTTATCTTGTGACAATGACGGAACTCGAGATGAACTCTAAGCTCTTGTGCATTAACATCTAACACGCCAGACGTATATATTGGCACCGCAGGTTCAACGCCAAGGACGGATTAATCAATCACAGATCCTTAAGGCAACATACACCTTATTTTTGTTTCCTATTTGTCTTTTACTCCCTGCTCCTTGGAGCAAGGTGGATTTGCCAATATATACCTTATTGAACGCTCATAAAGTTCAACTTCAGTTTTGACACTTCGGTAACGTGGCGTCTGAGTGAAAGCGTTTGTATTTAACATGGCGTGGAGAAGGTTAAAACTCCAAGCGAAGTATTCTCCAGCCACGTGCGTAGGTAACAAACTTTGCTGCCTACTGTAAAATCGCCGCCAATCCAACTCCAACAATGTAAACAAACCGCCATATTGATCGTTATAACCTAACTTTTAATTTTTTACTGAAATCTTTAGGATTAAGTTATTTATATTAATTATATTATGTTTTGTATGTTACGATAATACGACCGTTTCAGTAGTGAATGGTTTCAGTGGTGTTTGATGAGGTAGTTTGAGAATACCAGGAGAAACAGTGACATGTGATGCCTTTTGTTTACATCGATTGTAAGTTAGTTTAACGGCGATTATAAATTATAATAAAACATTTTTCGGCTTGTAACGCCGGGAATAATGGCTGTTAGATAGTCCAGATGTATTATAAGTGTAATTATACAAACTAAGCGGACGTTCTTATACTATGATTTGTACATATGTAAGTATGCATCATATTTTTTTACAGAAATGCCACCGGGCATGCCGAGCGTCGCACAGGCTAGAACCATACAGGGTATTCCTTCCGGAGCTTCTGATCAAGAAAAGGTACAATTCATTATCTTTTTATTATTTCTTCCTATGTTTATAAGGTTCAGTTCAGATTTAAACTATTAAACGGCAGTGTCTTAAGTACTTTCCACTCATTGGAACGCACCTTTAAAGTACGGAGCCCATACAGCGTCTAGAGTCGGCGCGCGTCTAACTAAAATTGAAGAAATATGAAGCTTCTTCACATTACTTAAATTTCGATTGAATGAATATTCGTATTTTTGGAATGGTATCGCATTCGATGCGAATATTGCGAATATTTATTTCATACGTACTTATTTGGCAGAAAGTATTAATAATTTTTGTTTCCCTAAATATCTAGGTACCAAAATTGTCACTAGCTGTCACTGTAACATAGTTACTTGTTTAACCAAATACATCGACGCTAAAACACATGGTCTTTGCGCTCCATTACGTCTGTGTAATATTTTTTGCATTCTAAACGAAAATTAGTGTATAATATAATGGCCTAATGTGAGCAAAACCAATATTCGCTTTAGCTAATAGGTATTATTAACTTAATTTATATTCGTAATCGCATTCGTGAATTACATTATAGAAGGTTCAAATTTGTTTCACACGGCGGCCGTTTGATGTGAATCCTACATTTCGGTTTGTTTTACAGGCGGCGCTGATCATGCAAGTACTGCAGTTGTCGGACGAGCAGATCGCACTGCTGCCGCCCGAGCAACGCGCGAGCATTCTCATGCTCAAGGAGCAAATCGCGAAGAGCACGCAACAACGCTAATTTTAAATATAATGAGCTTTGTTATTCGTAATAATAAAATCTTAGTCATAAGACAAACATTGAAGTGACATATACCTAATTGTTCTTAGCTCATTTGAGAAAAGACAGCAATGTCTTATAAATAAATACTTTAAAATAAATGTGTATGTTTTTTAAGCATATTGTCCCTATATGTATACTTGTATAGTCAAAGCTAGGTAACTTATCTTGATTGTTGTTAGTAGATTGTACAACAAAAGCATATAAAGCAACCCATTCCGTGTTCCATCCTAATTCCACTCCGTGGCTAATTTATTAAGCCAAACCACTAAAATGCCACTTTATGATCTACTTAGTGCACGAAGTAAAATTATTTATTCAGACCCTTATGGCCTGAGCTGCAGAGTCCAAAATCGAAACAGATTTTCTGAGGATTATGCCTGAATGATTTTATGAGGATTATTTAGGAGGAGATTGCCTGAGGGGTTATGCAAATGGACCGCTAGTTTTTTGTCCGGCAGAGGCATACCATACGAGCCGTAGTAGACGGATGCTGCTCTGATAACATTAACGCTGGCGTCCCGCAAGGCTCTATATGCTATCCCCAACGCTGTTCTTGCTGCATAGTAATGACATGTTGTCTAGTGACGATCTTCATTGCTATGCGGATGACAGTACTGAGGATGCTTTTTACACGGACCGTGCTAACATCCCTCGTTCAGTGGTGCTGGAAAGTCGTGAAAAACTTGTGTCAGACATCGAAAATACTCTATCCAGAATCTCTGTGTGGGGTCGGGACAATCTCCGTCCGTTTTAATCCCACTAAGACACAAGTTTGCGTGTTTACCGCTAAAAAAACTCCATTTACTGTGACTCCGCAATTCCATGACCGCTCATACCGTGTCAGAGAGTATTTGGATGTCGATATTTCGAGCGGCGTCCAATTCCGTTATCACCTGGAAGGGAAGGCTGCGCTGGCATCCAAAAAGCTCGGTGTGGTCAATAGATCGAGGGGATTTACTCCGAGACAAATACTGCTGTTATATAAGGCGCAAGTCAGACCCCACATGGAGTACTGCTGTCCCCTTTGGGCAGGAGCGCCTGGATACCAGCTTGGACCTTTTGACTTGGTCCAGAGGCGCACTGTACGAATTGTCGACGATCCTAAACTCACAGTCGGCATTGAACCCTTAAGTCTAAGGAGTGACTGCCTCCTTATGTGTGTTCTATCGCATATATATTGGGTTGTGTTCTGAAGAGTTGAATTACATTATGCCAACGTCCACTTTTCACCATCGCACCGCTCGCCATCGACAGGGCGCTCATCCACACACCTTGCAATTAAAATGATCGCGCACTGTGCGGTTTCAGAGGAATTTCCTCCTGCGGACGCTCCGACTGTGGAATGAGCTCCCTGCCGAGGTTTTCTCGAAAGATTATAGTATGGGGTTCTTCAAAAAGGCGTGTACAAGATTCTAATGGGTCGGCAACGCGCATGTGGCCCCCTGGAGTTGCAGGCGTCCATAGTCTAAGGTGACCGCTTTCCACCAGGCGGGCCGTTTGCTTGATGCCACCGTTGTGGTATTAAAAAAAGATTTATTATCGTTCTAGTTGGTTCTATTAAAAAAAACGTTTTTTTTTAAATTAGAATTATTAAAAATTGTGTGTGATTTCTGCTGCTGTTTTGCTACTGACTACATTTTTACTTATAGGCCTGAATCACAGTAAATAAGATAATACAATATTATGATTATAATAATTCAATATTATGATTGATAAACATGAAGCTCAAAATTCCTCGATAAGGTATCATCATAGTTTCGTGTTAAGGGTCAATTGATTGTTTTAATTATCTTTTGTACGTGACGTTTTTATCACTTTGTTTGAATCTGAGAATTCAGGATTGATTACATTGCCATTTGTCCAGTACCCCTTCAACAGTTCACTGCTGGTGGTGAAACAGAGGTAAGTACCTCCTAAATTTAAATTCAACATTTTATTCTGCAACCTCAACGGCTCGAAAAACGTGAAGCCGTTTGACATGAGGCATCGTAATTTTATTAGCTACCTATAGCCAAGGCCATCAATGGCCATCAACACCCAGAGAAAAAAGTAAAGCTTCCGATTGCCAATAATTCCGCGCATGTATATACAATACCCTGGCCAGTCAGCAGTGTCAGGCTATGAGCAACCGTAGAAATTTTGAATTTCGCCTCAATCAACCGTTATCCATATGAACACAAATATTGGAAACGGTAAATAAGCGTCAACGTCGGGTTTTAACGCGACACTTTTTAAGCTCCCGTCCGAATGGGGCCTTATTGTTCCTATTTACATAGTCGTTCAATTGAGTGGCAGCGAGTGCTACGCTCGTAGCCAATTCAGTCGTTTTCCCGCTTTTTAGCGGAAAGCGATCACCCACAGAGAACTCCTCTAGCTAGTTCCCGGCACTAATGAAATCAATAATTTATGTAGCCTACAAAGCAAGAGCTCCGTAGTTCTCACCCTGATCGGGGCATTTATTAATGTGTTTATCACCAATAATTGTATTGTCCCCGAGTTCTGATATTATCTACATATTTTAGTATTTATTTGGTATGTAAATGGCTACAGACAGTGTAAATGACTACAGCTAGCCATAATAGCTTGTACCGAAAATTACATTTTCGTTAAAATAAAAATTCCTATCAAGATCTTAATTTAGGCTTAGCCTGTCCGAAACACGGAAGAATAACTAGCGTGGAAGTAGTACGATAACTGTCAAATGAGAACAGTTTGGAGCGATCTATATTTTGGCAGTGGATTTCTCAAATGTCGTAAGTCTAACTTAATCACGTGCCTCTTACGACATTTGTAAAATCCACTATCAAAATATGCGACCAAGTTAAGTTGTAATGCATTGATACCGACTACCAAATTACAACGATGTGTTTAATTTGGTTGCTTGGACCAATTGCATCAAAAGAGATCAGCAAAACTGTTTTCAACCTACGGAATCGGAGAAATAACAAACATATATACATCTCTTTTTGTCACTTCCTTTACTTGGTAAGGAAGTGAAGGACGAGTTTATGACTTTGATGTTTTCAGTTTTGACGGGAGGCTTGGTCCGAAAGGACAAAAAAAAATTCAACTGTCAGTGTCAATGCGCATCGCATCGCATCACTATCGAGTATTATCTACTGAAGACGAGGCAGTATGGCCTTATGGTCTTAGCCTGTCCGAACGGACGAATAAAAAAAAAAACTATCGAGTATTTCTGTTTCTGTGCGCAGGCCGCAGACGTCGTCACGTCACGTCACGACACACCGAGTTATAAAAATACAGCGCGACATACAAGTTCGACAAGTTGAGTTCGAGTCGTATGACTTCGCATATTTGTGCGGCCCAGTGTTTTGGATCACTTAATTAGCAACACACGCGCCAAGCAAGCTGGTTAATTCATTATTTTAACTTATTATGTGGCATAAATTATGTGCTATAGCTCCTAAATTAATTCTCGAAAAGTTTAACTGTAACTCGCGAAATTAACATAATTTTGTGCATACAATTTTAAACTGCGTAATTGCTATGAATAATATTTTAAAAAATTATATATATATATTTGTTTTTTCTTTCAGTTAGCATAAATAAAATGAAGTTCACTCTGTTATTATTTGTGACACTGTGCCTGCTGAATTTCTACGCAAGTGCTAAATGGACCGCAAGGGAGACTGCGAATGAGATTCCTACTCGCAGACTATATAGATATGGGTCTGATCCACCCCCACATACCGAGCTTGTTGCTATGGCCAGATATACACTTCATAATGCAGGTATACCATTTTTATTACATCTAGTCATCTCTCTTAAAGTTTGTAATGCAGAAAGTATCCTTTTATATCTTTGCCATACTTCAATATGTTGGTATTATCAATATTTATATGTATTTCCTTAAACATCAGTAATAAAGTGAATTAATTCCATGTTCAGATTTAGTTTCTAAAATTGCCATTCTGTATATTGTTAACTGTAGGTTCAATTAGGGTAACGAATGGGGATTTCCATGTCCCTTACTGATATAATGATATGCTGATTTGGATTGAATATGTTAAAACGATTCATAGAATAATACTAATTAAGTATGCAAACTTCTAAATTATGTAAACCAATTCCTTTTCAGACTGGGCCTCTATCGCAACCATCTCGGTGTTGCCCGCTATTGAAGGATTTCCATTCTCTAATGTGAAATCAATTGCTGATGGGTACATAGCAAATTCTACGGGCATTCCTTATTTCTACATGTCACCTTTAGACTTTACAGCCAAGGATTTATCAGTAAACTATATTTTTTTATTCCTTTTGTACTAATCACTCAACATGTGCCCTATTATTTACTAATATTCTATTTTAATTTGGAAACTTATTTGTACAAAGTGGCCCAAAGACTCTGTGGCATAGTAACTCTTGCACTAGAGTATGCTGACCCAGGGTTTCTTATTGTGTGAGCATACAGCTGACCATTCTCTATTATTATTTTTATCTGGGGCCCTTGTCATTGTGTCACAGCTAAGACTCATAGAATGCTTTCTATTTTATACATATTTTAGTATTTTATATATCCATTATTTTAGTTTCTTTATCCTTACAAGACCACAAAATTCCCCAATTACCCCATGTGCCGGTTTTATTCTAGATAAGCTTGTTCAGCCTTGAGTTTTATTTCCTTAGTAGTGTTTCCGGTATTCGTTTTGTACATAGGTAGTACTTACCTATAAATACCTATTTTTTTTTACATATCACTAATTTCCTATTGCATTATGGAATCTTGTAAACCAAGGTCATAAAGAAAATTATATCATTTTAGTCATCTTTATTAATGTACAATTTTTGGTATTTTGGTACAGAAAAATAATCGCGTAACAGTACTCGTCAGCTTAGAGGAGACAAGATACTGTGAGAGCCAGCAGTGGGACCCTGAAGACCCTCGCTGCACCAGGTTAATGCTCACAGGGATCATGAAAAAGGTAAGCATATTTATAAAACAAAAATATCAAAAACCCTATTTTGATACTTGGGCGCCAAAATCCGCCATTTTCGGTTCAAAGATCTTTATTTCTCAAAAGAATTTCACAATTCACTTATATGAGAAACTTAAATAACTTAAATTTACATAAAATTTAACATTTACAGAGTGAGTGATAAAATAAACATGCATATTGTGCCGCAATACAATATTTACAATTATAAACAAAACGGGTAGACACAAGTACGCCGCTAGGAGTAGGTGCGGAGCGCGAGCGCACTCGGTAATAATAACAATACACGGATACAAAGCAATATACGGTGTCTTACTTACAAGTACGCTCACGAATGCAACTAAGTTGGTGTTAGATTTGGATTTATAGGTTTTTTTTTTGTAGTAGTATAATTTTAAGTTGGTAATATATTTTATGGTTTTAATATACATAATTTAAATTATAATATTATTTTATGACTCGTATAAAGGAGTCGTTAGACGTATTTTATTATTAGAATAATTTCGTTCTTATATATACGTTCAATTTTATTAAATGATTGAATTTTTGTTAAAAATATATTATTTTATATTTAATGATTTAATATTGATGGTATATGTACGACATAAATAACGCAGTTTTTTTTTTGTGTATAATTTATAACGTCGTATTATCTTACAATATGAAATTATATATTTATTTAATTTATTAAAACATAGGAAACACAAATATTATTTTACATTTGCATAAAATATTTTGTACTTTATTTCCTTTAAAAGGTGTATAATTATATGTTATTAATAATAGTAGTTTTTTTTATTCGTTGAACTTAATAGAATGAAATAGATGGTATACAGTTATTATATATATATATATATATATATTCCATGATCAATGTTGCGTCCACTATGGGCTTTTTTACATTTAATGTGACGTCCACCTGCTTCTGACGTCCGATATACGGAAGTCAAATAGGAGACCGGTCGCATTTGATTCCCCTCACGCTACAGATACTTAAAAAAATTTAAAAACAAAAAAAATTTGGAAGTCACTTTGCTTCCATTTTGACTGATTTGAATATTGCTGTAGTTCCGCGCGTTTTTGTTGGCAATTTCGGTGGCGCTGCTGTCTTCAATCGCAAGTTCAAAGCGCGCCGCATTTGGCGTCCGGTCCGTACTTGTTTAATCACTCTCGCGCATTCTTCAAATTGCGTTGTTGCCGTTACGTGCGCTGTGGTATTTTTATAATTTCGAAGAGTATATCTTACTATATTCAGTTTGTGATGTGTTTACTTTACAAATTACAATTGAAATGCCGTCCTCGAAGAAAAGAAGCCACCGTTGCTCAATAATAATGAAGATGGTTCAAGGAACGACGGGTAAGTTTTTGAATACTGTTACATTAAGTAATAACACTTTTTTGTGTCTGTAAGATAAATTAATTATAAAAGTGAACGTATGTACCTACTAACGGCTGTACTTAAATAAGTACCTACACACGTAAGTGTGTACAGTTACAGTATGAACGTACGTACTTAAGGCCGTACTTAGATAAGTACACACGCAGGTATGTAGAGTAGTTTCTAAAAATATGTTACACATTACGGAACTTATGTAGTAAGGTTCAAAATGGATTATTATTTTGAAATGAAAAGAAGTTTACGCGTTTTTACTACCTATGTGATGCAGAGTAGGTACCTAAAATGATAGGATAGGTACATACTCAGCTATGTACTCTTGCTACCTATAGGTAGGTACTGACTGCGAATCGATAAGAAGATAAGGTTCCGCCCAGAAAGTGATTTGATGAGCGATGATGTATTTAGTGTCAGTAAGTAGGTATACTTACCGCAAAATTGCCTGATTGAACATAAGCATTTTCTGCCGAAATACATTTTGGCTTATGTTGTTTTAGTATTGTTCAATTCTTTCCGTTACAAGGAGCAAAAATGGGTGTGGTATAAAATATCGTAAATTTTCTAGCAGCCATGAGCAAAATTGCAGTATTTTAAGGTAAGAGAAAGAAATCAAGTAGGTAGTTAGTAATGTTTAATGTAAAACATGTCATGCCAGACAATTGACGTACGGACCACACCTATTGAAACAAACTAGAACTGTAAGGAGAGGTGTACCTAATTCGTGAGATCATAGTTGTGTACCTACCGTTTGTCCACTGAAGTACCTACTGATCGGGCGGCTGATTACAATATTTTTTTAAAACTAATACCTACATTAAAAATGAGTAGAATCCCATCTATTGTCGATTCTGACTGAACACACTATTTTCGGGATTTGCGTTATTTTATTTACACGTATTTTTTTTATTTCAAAGTTACGAGGCACATATTTATACGGATGTCGGTTTGACACGTACTATTCATATTGAACGATATTTAAAGTCCGTATATTTGAATTTATGGCGCTACTTCAGAGAAATACACGGTCGTCGAATAAGGGGCGGCATGAATAGTATACAGATAACTGACGTCCGTATCTAGTTTCGTATCTGCAAACTACATATACGGATGTCGGTTTGAAGCGTACTATTCATATTGAACGATATTTGACGTCCGTATATATGAATCTATGGTGCTTCTTCAGAAAAATATATGGACGTCGAATTAGGGGCGGCATGAATAGTATACAGATAACTGACGTCCGTATCTAGTTTCGTATCTGCAAACTACATATACGGATGTCGGTTTGAAGCGTACTATTCATATTGAACGATATTTGACGTCCGTATATATGAATCTATGGCGCTTCTTCAGAAAAATATACGGACGTCGAATTAGGGGCGGCATGAATAGTATACAGATAACTGACGTCCGTATATAGTTTCGTATCTGCAAACTACATATACGGATGTTGGTTTGAAGCATACTATTCATATTGAACGATATTTGACGTCCGTATATATGAATCTATGGGGCTTCTTCAGAAAAATATATGGACGTCGAATTAGGGGCGGCATGAATAGTATACAGATAACTGACGTCCGTATCTAGTTTCGTATCTGCAAACTACATATACGGATGTCGGTTTGAAGCGTACTAGTCATATTGAACGATATTTGACGTCCGTATATATGAATCTATGGCGCTTCTTCAGAAAAATATACGGACGTCGAATTAGGGGCGGCATGAATAGTATACAGATAACTGACTTCCGTATATAGTTTCGTATCAGCAAACTACATATACGGATGTCGGTTTGAAGCGTACTATTAATATTGAACGATATTTGACGTCCGTATATATGAATTTATGGCGCTACTTCAGAGAAATACACGGTCGTCGAATTAGGGGCGGTATGAATAGTATACAGATAACTGACGTCCGTATATAGTTTCGTATCTGCAAACTACATATACGGATGTCGTTTGAAGTGTACTATTCATATTGATCGATATTTGACGTCCGTATATATGCATCTATGGCGCTTCTTCAGAAAAATATACGGACGTCGAATTAGGGGCGGCATGAATAGTATACAGATAACTGACGTCCGTATATAGTTTCGTATCTGCAAACTACATATACGGATGTCGTTTGAAGCGTACTATTCATATTGATCGATATTTGACGTCCGTATATATGCATCTATGGCGCTTCTTCAGAAAAATATACGGACGTCGAATTAGGGGCGGCATGAATAGTATACAGATAACTGACGTCCGTATATAGTTTCGTATCAGCAAACTACATATACGGATGTCGGTTTGAAGGGTACTATTCATATTGAACGATATTTGACGTCCGTATATATGAATCTATGGCGCTTCTTCAGAAAAATATACGGACGTCGAATTAGGGGCGGCATGAATAGTATACAGATAACTGACGTCCGTATATAGTTTCGTATCAGCAAACTACATATACGGATGTCGGTTTGAAGCGTACTATTCATATTGAACGATATTTGACGTCCGTATATATGAATTTATGGCGCTACTTCAGAGAAATACACAGTCGTCGAATTAGAGGCGGCATGAATAGTATACAGATAACTGACGTCCGTATATAGTTTCGTATCTGCAAACTAAATATACGGATGTCGTTTGAAGCGTACTATTCATATTAATCGATATTTGACGTCCGTATATATATGAATCTATGGCGCTTCTTCAGAAAAATATAGGGACGTCGAATTAGGGGCGGCATGAATAGTATACAGATAACTGACGTCCGTATATAGTTTCGTATCAGCAAACTACATTTATACGGATGTGGGTTTGAAGCGTACTATTCATATTGAACGATATTTGACGTCCGTATATATGAATTTATGGCGCTACTTCAGAGAAATACCCGGTCGTCGAATTAGGGGCGGCATGAATGGTATACAGATAACTGACGTCCGTATATAGTTTCGTATCTGCAAACTACATATACGGATGTCGGTTTGAAGCGCACTATTCATATTGAACTATATTTGACGTCCGTATATATGAATCTATGGCGCTACTTCAGAAAAATACACGGACGTCGAATATGGGGCGGTATGAATAGTATACAGTTAACTGACTTCCGTATATAGTTCCGAAGCTGCGAGACACATTTATAATAGATGGATTTATTAAGTCTGCCAGACTCTGTTTCAGGATGACTCACACTAGAACTTGACGGGACGGAACGGGACGGGGAAATCTGTAAATTTCTAAAGAAAGCGTCACGTGACATCCGAGGGCTCCGAGCTATCACGTGATTCCTTTTATAGAAATTGACAGATTTTCCCGTCCCGTCCCGTTCTAGTGTGAGTCATCCTTTAATCTGCAGATTTTTCATGGTCTTCATAGTGGAGGTTACAAACCCCTGATCTGTTTCTGGAAGGTTTTTATTTTGCACCTAGACCACAGACTAGATAGACTGACGCAGTGATGTTATTATCAGAAGGCCTAGTATAAAAGTTGTACGATCGCGTTAGCGTATCGAGAATTCAAATTATGTTTGCCGTTTATTTAAATCATCCGGCAACTTTCATATTTTGACCCCTCGATACGCTAACGCGGTCGAGAAGTTAATGTCGTACAATTTTTCCATTAATTCAACCTAAGAAGTGATATCAGCTTATACAAAGTTGCGATCATTAATGAAAACTTTGTTACAGTGAATGAGGATTCTGTTGAATCCCGTATAGAGACGAGGTCTCGAAAGCGAACTCGTGGCCAAGAACGACGTCAAATGTCATTGGTGAGTTAATTAAAAAGAACATAAGTCGTTTATCATGCCTGTAAAATAATATGTACTTAATTATTTTTGACAGAGACCCAGATCTATTCATCCACAATATGCGTCACTCGAAAGCAGTATAAACAACTCGATTGATACCATTAATGAGAAGAACAGAGATGAAACCTTCATTCCTAGTACAGATGATGAAGATGGGAATTCATCACTGTCTTTTAACAATAATAAGTCAAGCGATTTAAACGAAAGCGTATTTTCGAATTGCAATACTAATATTAATGATATATTAAGTAGCACTGGAGATAATGCTCACCTAATTAGTGGTAATGTGCCTTTGCCGAATCCCACGAGTGTTACAGAAACACCAGAACACACCTTGTTGTCAGATTCACTGGCTACTTGTAGTCCTCCTCTATTGGATGTGGCAATCAATGTCACATTAGAAGAACATGATGTTAACGAATCTCTGCCATTCAACTTGATACAGCAAATTAATTCACCTGACGAATTTTACTCACTGCCTGACATTCATGCCAGTGATACTGACACGTCATTTATAGAGAATTCAAGGGAGATGGAATTGAGTCATGCCAGCAGTGTGTGTATTCTTCCTAGTGATAGCGATTCCAATCTCGCCATTAGAGATCGAGAATCGATCGATCGATCGTTAAACGGTTTACCTAATACAACTGACAGTTTGGGTACAGGAAATTCACAGATCTTGCAATCCTGCGTGCCTGCAACAACCGACGTCTGTGTTCCTACTAGCGACAGTGAGAAATCTAATTTCATCATGGATAACCAGGGATCAAACAAACTTCATGAACTAACAACAGCTCCAATAGAAGAAAAAAATCAAATAAGATGTCGGTCTCCAACTTTTACTCCTCCAGCGATAACACCGTATTCTTCGCCTACTCGCAATGAAAATATGATTCCCTTAGGCCTAGAACTGTCCCCGGGTTTAAACTGCACTACTGAAAACACAGATTTAGAGTCTTCTATTGGATCCGTCTCTGAGTGTTATGATAGTGATCGAGATAAAACTTATAATCCTGAATTCGAAAAGTCATCAAGCAGCTCAAGCGATGAAGAAGATTTGGTCGAAAATATGGAGCACGCTGAGCTTCATAATTTAAAAGAACCCCAGGTGAAATTACCTCTTTACTAATTATAGGTATTATCAGATGTAAATGTGTCCGTTGTTAACCCTTATACACATACATATTATCGAACCGCGATCAGAGTACGATTGAGCACATACCTACCTATGTCATTTTTGAATTAAAACATGAAATGACATTGTCAATGGTACAGTGTGCAGATTAGGGTGTTTCACATTTGTATGGTAAAAAAAAAATTGTGATATTTTTTCAGACTTTGCTCGGCTTCCGGGTCCAGCTTATCTTAAACGCATATATACCAGAAATCAGGGAAATCTGACAAATTTAGAGGTTGCGCACTGAGGCAACTTTTGTTTGAAATTTTTTTTAATATCAACTTTTTCATACAAAAGTTGCCTCAGTGCGCAACCTCTAAATATTGCCCGATTTCCCTGATTTTTGGTATATATGCGTTTTAGATAAGCTGGACCCGGAAGCCGAGCAAAGTCAAAGATAAATCAAACATTTGGAAAATGAAACACCCTAGTGCAGATACATGAAAATGCTTATTTCTGTACTAAGAACTTCTAAAACTTGTGAAAAATATATTATATAACCAATTAAATGAAATACATATAGGTACCTACTGTAATTATAATGTTTAGGAACACCATCAAAATTATTCTTCCATAACACAATCGTCTTCAGAACTGTCTGACTGTGCGAATATGAACACAATGACAGATTTTTCAAATACTTGAATGACTTAAAAAAAATTATAAAACAAATGACATAGCATTTACCAGGAGTGACTGATTATGATCAAACATATATTGTAAATCTATTATCTAGGCAATTTCATTTATCCGTTTCCCCAATTAGTGAAAAAAAATAACTCGCTGCCAGTTTTGTAACGACAATTAAGTTTTTATACACACTTCAGTTCATTTTGCATAAATATTTTATACTTAATTGTCGTTACAAAACTGACAAACTAAATTTTGTAAACGTTTTTCGCTAATTGTGGTGACGGAGTAATGAAATTGCCCTATGAATATGTCCTAGATTGACTGATTATATTTATTCATTATAAGTACTGTTGTGCTAACGGTACTTTCGAACCGACCGACCGACGCGATCTACTTCTGATCGCGGTTTGATAATACATACATAATCTCAAGCCTGTAGTCCCAAAAGGGGTAGGCAGAGGACATAGAACTCAAGTTTAGTGCCACTTCTAGCAATTGTGGGCTCAAAGATCCATAAAATGTGATATTGCAGTGGCAGCTTGCTAGCCCATAGCCCACAATACATTTGAACCCTAATCCGATAGTCGACTCACACGACACCCACGGGAAAAAAGGGGGTGGTACAATTTTCTACAACCCTTCTTACTACTCCACTGTCACATCGTGATATTCGTGATTGACGAATGACAATAGTTATATAAAGTTAAATTTTATAATATGACCATTTTCTAAATATTATTTCATTAACACTGCTAGATGTTATCTTATGATAGTTATAAATCAGTTCAGTTCTCAGTGATTTCTGTTCGGCCTGCTATTTTATTTTTACATCTGTTAAGTCTCATTTTAGGCCTCAACATCAAGTAATAAAGCTTGTAAACCAAAATACAAAGTAAAGAAGTCGTCTCGTAACTCATCTGATGAAGAAGCAATAAATAGTAATAGCAGCGAAAAGCAGCTCGACATCTCTGAAGAGCGTCAGGTGAGTTTACTCATATTAGGTTAATCTTCTTAAATTCCAATTGGGTGATTAATTCAATGAAATAATATAATACATATTTTTATATTTTAGTAAGAGACGATATTTCATTCTTCAAATAAATGTATCCGCGAGTAAGGATTGTATTCCTTGTTTTTCATTAGCGGGGCCAAATTTTTATTTTATTTTGTTGTTGATATTTTATTTTGTTTCGAATCCGTTTATTCAAAATAAATAAATTGACCGGTTTTCTCCCGAACTTAGCTGGGAAGGGGAACAAATTATCCGACACGTCCGTAAGCCGCGGCTGATGGACGCGACTTAACAATGTGCACAGCGGCAACGCCAGTCATCTCTACTCAAAAAATATCCAGCCGGCCAGCGATCCGGACGTCCGCAGGCTCAAAGACGGCACAAGGTCACGTCCGACCGATAGTTTGCACAGCTTACTTTATTTGTACTATCCAAATAAAAGCAAGCCGCGTCCATCAGCCGCGGCTTACGGGCGTATCCGATAATTTGTTCCCAGCTTCACAGAGTGATCATACTGATCAAATATATAGATAATACAAAATGAGTGTTTCCGACGTAGTTAACGATCGGTAAAATTGAGATTAGCGAAATCACAGCCAACATTTATTCAACGTATTAAACATTTTTAGGTACGTATACCGGGTACAGCAACTGATGAATACCGACAGAAGTCAACTCGCATCAGGGCCAAGGACTTTTGTTTCTTTTGTGACACTGAAGTTTTAAACTTTGGAAGACATGTCATTCGTAACCATGCATTGGAAACTGAGGTACAACAAATTCTATCATACCCTAAGAAAAGTTTGACTCGCAAAAATCTTTTCACCAATTTACGTAAAAAGGGAAATTATATAGCAAATGTCTCAAAATGTGTAAAACCTATGAAAAAGAGTGACCTACACAATGATTACTTACCGTGCGAAAACTGTTTAGGCTTTTACTCGCGGAAGCAGTTATGGAAACATAAAAAATCTTGTCAACCAATGTCTAAAACAACTCATTCACAAGTTGAAGCACAAAACTTTATGTTACGAAATTTGAATGTAGACAAAAAACTCAAGGAGGAAGTATTTTGTAAAATGAGACCAGACCGCATTTCTTTAGAAGCTAAGAGAGACTCGTTAATTTGTGGGTTTGGTGCGCAATATCTACGTATACACAGGGAAAAACATTTTATAAATGTTACCTCGCGCAAGATGCGTGAGCTAGCCAAGTTATTAATTGAATTAAAGAAAATTAAGCCTGAAATCAAAGACCTCATGGATTCTTTAAAACCTCAAAACTATGATATAATTATCGCAGCCACAAAAATAGTTGCAGGTTATGATGATAAATTAGATCGCTATGGTGCCCCTACATACGCCATGAATATCAGCACCAGTCTCAAAACATGCTGTAATATAGCTATTATGAACATCTTAAAGTCCGGTAGTACCGTACAAACTGCAACAATGCAAGCAGATGTTAAGACGTTAATTCAGCTTATTGAGGCAAACTGGAAGTTCGATGTCTCCAGTCAAGCATGCAGCGACTTAAATCTAAAAAAATGGAATAAAATAACAATGGTTCCCTTAGCAAGTGACCTTAAACTTTTAAAAGATCATCTTTGCGAAAGGGCTAAAACTGCGGCATCTAAATTAAGTCTTGCCGACTCAACTGATGTAGAAGCGTATACTACTTTGATGGAAACAGTCTATTGTCGCGTGATACTTTTAAATAGAAGAAGACCTGGCGAACTACAAAGACTGTTACTCAGCACGTACCAGGAGTGCAGAAATGAAAATAACGCGTATGAAGAATTTGATCGCGCCATTTCTGCCTCGGAAAAACTATTGATCAATAGTTTCAAACGCATTGTGATAAGAGGCAAAAGAGGTCGAGGTGTACCAGTTTTGTTCACTGAGGATACTCAAAAGGATATAGACTTGCTGCAGTCTGTTAGACGTATGTATATACCTGTTACAAACAACTTTTTGTTCGCCAAACCTGGATGTGAAAGTCCATTATGTGGTTACAAAGTTTTGGAGAAATATGCTAAAACATGTGGCGCAAAAAATCCTAAAGCTATTACTACGACAAAGCTACGTAAACATTTGGCCACGCTTACGCAGATGCTGAACTTAAAAGATTCAGACATCGAACAACTGGCAAATTTTATGGGACATACGCAAGCCGTACATAGACAAAACTATCGATTACCTGATGATGTCTATCAGACGGCAAAAATTTCAAAGCTGCTATTACTTATGGAAAATGGTAAAGCTGATTCTTACAAGGGTAAAGCTTTGGATGACATAGATCTGGATTTAGAACAGGATTTATTACAAGAAACAGTAAATGACAACGAAAATGGTGATTATGATGATATAATACCGGACGAAGAGCTCCATGACATGCTCCCTAGTGGGTCGAATACTGACATTGGTATAACAGACAAAGATGTCCATCTACCCCTTTCCGATGTTACCAATGCCAACACCCCATGTACACCAACCGTTGTTACAGCAAAGAAAAAAAGAAATCTAGTACCTTGGACGTCGGAACAAAAGAAAATCGTACTGGCTTTTTTTAGCAAACATATAAAAACTAAGCGTCCACCAAAACGTTACGAATGTGATGAAATTCGCGGTCTGCATCCTGATGTTCTCCAAAATAAAGACTGGCTAAAAATTAAAGTTTTCGTTCAAAACACGTACACTAAAAAATCATAATCTAATCTAATTAGTTAAGTACTGTACTGTTGAGGATCTGGAACCTAATATTAATTTGATATTAAAATGATACGGGTAATAAATTAATAATGTAAGCATTTCGATTCAATTAATTGTAAGTCACAGGCAGCAAAAAGAATAATATATGGACGTCATATTATTGTCTTTTGGTGATCTTCGAACCAACAATTGCTAAAAGTGGCACTGAAACTTATGGTTTCATGTGCTCTGCATACTCCTTTTAGGAATACAGGCGTGAGTTTATATATTCATATTCTTGTCTTTAATGGTTAATATCTTACGACTAAATGATGTCATGTAGGACGATGTCAACGATGTAATGTAGGAACTTAAAGAGGTGATACACCGGACCCTTTGGAACGTTTTGGACCCTATATGTCTTTGACCAATCTGTGATAGTTTTTGAATCGATATTTTCTATATTTTTTATTTGTACCAAAATTTCAACAATTTTTTTTCATATTTATTATTAGTTAACGTCTGTATTTTTTTATTATCAAATAAAACAAACCGCCACTTGAGATACAACAAAAAAAAATACTTTTGTACTACACAACACAATAAGATGTATTTTCTGCCAAAAACAAACTTTAATTAGCTGTAACAAAAACTTCTAAAGATATCACAATAAAATTTACATAATTTAAAAACATTCTTACTAATCAAACATGTTTTTTTAAGTACTTCTTTGAAGATGATGATGCAAAATAAAGTACTTACTTACTTTTTTTTAAACCACTTAAAAATATATTTTTTAAGTAGAAAATGAACATTTTCATACAATCCGGTACAAAATGAAAAAATTGAAAATCGCGACTCTAAAAAGAACTATCACATATTGGACACTAGGACAGGCATATATATGGTGCAAAATTTTCTAATTGGTTCAGTGTATCACCTCCTTAAGTTCCTATATCGTTATACCAAAACACACCGTGTATAGTATTTATTTGTTTGCATTACGACATGATAATTTATTTGCACTAAGCTTAATTTTACGCAGCACTTAGCCTTACCTTATGCGTCTAACATTATTGAACCCTTCCCAGCACGGTTAGCACAGGACGGCCCGTGAGATGTGTCGCTGGCGAGATAGAGAGACATTTGTCACTTTTTTATTGTTCTGATTAGACAGTAACAGGTGCTTCTCTCGACCGCGACACATCTCGCGGGCCGTCCCGTGCTGACAATGCTGTGTGCAGTATTCCACCTGTGTTTGTTTATACTACCGCTTATAAGTATTTAGGCACTCGCAACTTTCTCTATATATTTATATGGGAACAAAAACTTTAAAAATGATACTATCAAATCACAGAGAATGGACAACTTCAAATGTTGTTTACATTTTCAACTTAGATAATTAAGCCTCTAATCGGTGCAAAAGAAATCGATTTCTTTATGCAACGCTAACGATTTGAAAATATATTTTTTACTAGTTCATACAAATTAAAACAACTTCGTATTGAAAAAAGGAACAAAGGAACATTAGTGTTTGCCAGCTGGTAAATAGAATATGTACAAAAATATTCTACCCACCGTTTTAAAGCTCGATATGTTCACCAAACAAAAAGCGCGAAACTGTTAAGCGCGCGGTTGTTGAATGCGTTTAAAGCTGCGTCAGACGCAGTGCGTTTGACAAACATCATTTTTGCAACAGAAGGCCTAGTATAAAAAATTGTACGACATTAACTTCTCGACCGCGTTAGCGTATCGAGGGGTCAAAATATGAAAGTTGCCGGATGATTTAAATAAACGACAAACATAATTTGAACTCTCGATACGCTGACGCGATCGAGAAGTGTCGTACAACTTTTATACTAGGCCATCTGGTATACTGTTCCACGCATTATGTTACGCGGTGAATGCAGCGGTAAGCGCATCATGAGATGCAGTGCGTCAAACGCACATAAAATAGTACATTTCGATGCTAGTGCGGAAAGTATGTCATTACTTCACGAGTCTTCATGTTTATCTTATCTTCTTGAAAATGAGAAAGTAAAGAAGATAAGATAAACATTTGGAAGATGTTCTTAATATATCAACTGTATTACGATTGTGTCACGGAAATAATAAAAAAAAACTTTAAAATTCGTTCTCATTAAAATACATTTTAATTTTTTTCGCATCTGTATTGAAAAACGTCGTTCGATTCACGTGCAGATATGTCATTTTTCACTTGTCCCGAGTATTGCCACTCGCCTACGGCTCGTGGCAAGATACCTCGGGACTCGTGAAGTAATGACATACTTTCCGCACTAGCATCGAAATGTACTATTATCTTCGTAGTATATGAAAGGATTAGACTTGTTTATTGCGCTAAGCGCGTCCGATCAACGGATGCGTTTGCGCAGTGTTATGCGCATAAAACAACCGCGCGCTTAAAGTGACTGCGACTTGGTGGTTTAATGTACAACATTTCAAATTTATACGTCGGCCTTTTTTATCTAGATTTATAGACTCAATCAATTTTAAAAGTTGTATTAGAATTTCAATAAGCGCGTTATGTCATATCTATAATGCTACTATGGTGCTTTGCTACTTTGCTGACGTTAATTCCTGTTACCCAGACATTGCCAATAGGCGTAAATTTGGTGTTATGGTACGAGCGGCGAAGAGGGGATTTTTGGAGTCACTTGAGCGCGGCAGATTATCATAAGAGAGGCAACCTTGCACCTTGTGAAATACTCCCACCAAATCTGAGCCCTCTTTAAGGCGGAACGGCTAGGGCAGCCGATCAAACATTTAAAAAACGATATCTATTCAGAAGAACTCGAGCGTGTCCGGTTATTTTATAATTTGACTGATTGACTAATTTCCTACAAAATGAAAAAAAATAACAGCCCTCGTGAATGTAGGTACAAGTGCCGTATTTTCTTCGCCACTTTATCAGTCTCCTTTTTCCTTATGTCAAGTTCAAATTGTCAGATTATTGAAATAAACACGTAGTTAAGTTACTAGTAGTAGAGTTTTTCTGACTAAGTATCAATTTTTTAAATATTTATCGGCTGCCCTAGACGTTCTCGGCCCTATATATAGGGCTCAGATTTGGTGGGAGTTCTTCACAAGGTGCAAGGCTGCCCCTATTATGAGTGACTCCAAAAATCTCCTCTTCATCGCCCGTACTATTAAGTGCAAATAAAATAATAAAATCGTTGTGTTTCTTCATGGAATAATGTACTAGTGCATAAATACTTATGAGATGTTAGTGCACTTGTGCTGTGTGTGTATATATATATATTACTTATGCATATGGACGTCGAATACTGAGCTATATGGATAGTATTCGACCAGTCCTCGTCATTCGTCAACCCGCGCATCCATGGTCCAACGTAAACTTAACCAATGCGTGTCATGCCGAGTGGATTTGTATTCGTATCGGCTAACAAACTGAAATTCAATTTATATATTTGCCCTATTGTTCTTCAACAAAAGTATGGTGGTATTTGCAGATATTGACATGTTTTTGGAGAAAAAGTTATTTTATCGTATCATAAAAAACAAATTGAAATGGCCTTGGCAAGAAGTTCATTTTATAATACGAATCAAGTGTTTCAACTGCCAAAACATGGTTGATAATTATAACCATGAATATCCTCATCATTTTGTTGCTGACATGAATGTTCCCGAGAACTCAATATTTCTACTTCAGAACAGATGTTTTTGGTGCTCGCTTTGTGATTTTGCTGTATATGAACATTTTCCTACAGATGAATGCGTAGTTTGTGCTTATTAATTGGTGTAAAGAAAAAAATGTTAACAAACACTACAACAATTATAACCTTTTGTAATTTTTTGTATTAGAATCGTATATTACATTTAAAATTAGAAGAATGTGGGTGTGTGTGTAACATTAAAATTTTGGTAATATGACCGAGTAGACCAATTAATCAGATTAGAAACGTTTAAGTGGCCATGGTAGAGGCTGGAGTCAACCATATATATGTCACGGTGTGTGTTGGGATTGTGAGAGTATCGTAGTGAAATATGTAGTTTTGTGTTTTTTTTAACGTACGGACGTCAGATTATTTTTAAAGGTCTAAAACTATTGACGTCCATTGAATTACCTATAATCAACGTGACTAGATATTTATAGTATGTAAGTATTTTTTACTTGTTTGCTGTACGACTTGTTATGTTTGCGTTGCGCTTAGCGCAATTTTTAAGCTTATTTAAATGTTCTCAGTAGGGATTTGTATCTTAAAACTAATGACGTCCGTATATTATTAATGTAACTCTGTTTAGATTTTTTTAATTAGGTACTAGGTACCTACACGTTATTTTTGTTTGGAATTGCACTATGCGTAATTTTTGTTTTATTTTAGTGTTCAGTTGAATTATAATAAAATTAAGTAAAGTATTATAAATGAATGAGTATTATGAATGAAAAACATAGGTCCCATGACCTATTACGTCCGTATAATACCTACGAGTACCGATTATATAATGATAATCAGGTACGAGATGTTGATAAAATTATTACAATTTAGAGAAAGATATATGGAAAGTTTTGTATTATACCACAAATATGTATGCTAATTACCAAGGACTTGGCCAAAGGTTGTTACTAAAAGATTAAAATCTTTTGATTTAATTAATGATCTCTTTGATTTTAGGTATTATACCGAATTAATAACGAAACGAGCGTCAGTTGCCGAAAATTTTCACAGTGCTCAACATTCCGCATCCGTGTAACTGGGTACAACATATTATTATGGACGTCAAATATTGAGGGGTATGACAGTATTCGTCCAATTGACGTCCATATATACACAATCAGCGCAATTCTAAGTTCAAGCGAATTATTATTAAGCGAATGAAGATACCATGTACTATGCTGTACATAACACATAGTAAGTACTTATCTCCATTCGGCTGCAATATTGCACCCTGCCCAATATTCCATGTAAAAAGTTGTGCAGTATATACACATCCGGATGTTGAAAATAGAACTGTGTGAATAGTATTCTACCAACTGACGTCCGTATACATAGGTATATTTCGCGCAATTTTATGATCGCTGACAGTCATCAATTATTAAAATAAATATTAAACTCAAAAGCAGACGCTATGACTCGTTTACAATAGTAAAATTGCGCGATACACTTATGCCATGAAAAGCATAACATTCTATTTTATAATTTGCTGACTGATTAATTAAAATTGTTTTTAGAAGCAAAACAGTGTCATAGATTAATTGATTATCGTACGCTCGTATTAACCATATTATAAGTAGACCGGTACTATCTGTGACGTTCATCACTAACACAATGTTGTTATTTCTGAAATATTTAATAAAGTAAGGCATCTGAAGTTTGTTTTTATTGATTAATAAAACCTTTTTTTCAATAATTAATGTGTATTACAGTTACTTATAGTAAAACGATATGGTAATATAACTCATTGACCATAATTATTATCTTTTTCAATAAAATCTTATTTTCTCAATAAAGAGTATACCCGTGTTAGGAAGGCAGTTTCGCCTATACTAATACATATATATAACATGAACATTTTAAAATCAAATCACGGCCTCCTAGTTTAGTGGGTAGTGACGGTTCTCAGGAAGCAATGTCCCAGGTTGGAATCCTGGTAAGGGCATTTACATATTTTCGATTTTCTTTTTGAAAAGCATCCTTAACTATTCACATAATTTTAAATTTCAAGAAAATCAGTCCACTAGTTTGGTAAAAAAAATTAAACGATTTTCCGTTTTCTTAATAAAAAATTAACACTGCCATTTTGGGGCTAATATTTGGTGAAATTACAAAGTAAACAAAGACATATTATTATTCGAGTAGAAGGAAAATCATTTTCTCGCCAAAGGTGAAACTGCCTTCCTAAACTCGGTTATACCCTTTGGAAATTAATATCCATACTTAGGTATTTATGCACTACGTGGCAACGTCGCATACTAGCGGACCTGCTTCCGTCGGTAATGTGAAATACTAAGACAAAATATTCGCCGGGTGTTAAATAGGCCGAAATGTAGAGGGGGGTTGTCATAGCTATTATTGTGCTTGGTAATATACATATATTTGTATATCGATATGCATTACTTTATGGAAAAACTAAGGAAAACACTATAATAAAAGGCAATTTAGCAACTAATATTCACCGACAAAATCTATCTAAAACCAGTTGTAGTGGTGGACGCTGCAATAATGCCAAATAAAAGGACGCTAATTCGGTACTTGGATGTATATATATATATATATATATATATTCTACAATTATGAGTGCATACATCTATATATCTATATTGTTCAAAACATGCTTCTTTAGTTTATTTTTAAAGCTAATTAAAGACTTGGTCTCTTTTATTATCTTAGGTAATTTATTGTAAATTGAAGCACCTTCATTCAAGATGGTTCTTTTTCCATAGTTAGTTCTCGATGGACGCAGTACCAGGTCATCCGCATTACGTAATTTAATTTTTTGCACTTGTTGTTTCTTTTTAAAGTGTATTTGTGTATTAATATTTTTCTTTAGTATTTTCCGGATTAAGATACACGTGTGATAAAAATACGTTTGTTTAATAGACATGATTTTTGTTTCTCTGTATAAAATCTTAGTAGCTGTTAAATAATCATAATTGAAAAGTACTTTTATAAGCTTGTTTTGAGCAATCTGCAAACTATATAGAACTGTCTTTGCAGCCGAGCCCCATATTTCTATCAAATAATCTATGTGTGGCTTGACGAGGGCATTGTATACTAAATAACGTACATTGACAGGAAAGCTACGAGCTAGGCCACGTAGGGCTCCCGTGAGTGAAATTAATTTTGATTTTATTTTATTTTTTTATTTTTTATTTTTTTAATCAATAATAATTTTAATTTTACTTACTTTATGATGTTCCCACGACTGCGACAAAAATATTAAGTACGTCAACTGAGGTAGGCTGTAAAGGGTTACAGATAATTAGATATTCATCTTCACACCTAACAGGGCGTAGATGGGCTAGAGGGTGACAGATAATTAGGCATTCATCTTGTTCGCACCTAACAGAGAAAAGACTTATGCTCAAAGACATCATAAATAAGACGCCCGGCCGGAAACTGGTTTAAACAATAAGCCCCTGTACAGATACTGTGACCTGTCTTCTCTAGTTGCTAGTCTAGTACGAGTAGGTACCTGCATGTTCTATTATCTAATCGCAATATTATCGGCAGGTCAAGGAGGGCACCCCCGAGTACACTTTCGCGAAAGGCTCATTGTTCGAGCGACATCCGGCCATGGCCAACTTTCCACCTGGTATGTATTAAAGGGTATCTACAGATCAAATTTTATCATGCATCGGCGATGGACCTATTTCAAGATGTCGCTTTTCGTGCGATGTGCCGCTGTGGAATTTAGCATAAGATTTACCCCGCAAAGTGGTCAAGGATTAAGATATCAACGAAATCTGTCTAGTTAGATAGCTATAGGTACGGTCCTTATTACTGGATTCGGGCGCCAGGACGGCTGTTTATCGGTGAAGGTCAGAATACCAAGACATCTAACATTTCAATTGGGAAAAAGGAATGCCAAAATACGTGCAAAGTGCCAGCAATAGTCTTATTGGGTAAAAGTTCTATAGGTAGGTATCTTATAGGTAATTGAATAACCAACGTTACGCATTATTTAACATAAAACCACAAGCGACGACTATGAATAACGCAAGACGTCATCTGGCTCCTGTTCTCCCCTAACAGAAACGCGAGGCAATATTATATTCCAATTAAATCAATAATTATCCTTAATGTAACTTATACTTTATCCCACGGAGAACTGTATAACTGCCATTCTTTAAGTGGATTATAAACATTTCTTTGACCTTCGCAATATAATTATAGCAAATGAACACACACTTTAGTCTACATGTTTACTGAGTAGGTACGATATCTCCGATTTGACGCCAAAACTTAGCTAATGCTTACCTGGAGAAACAGCATGATTCGTGATTTTAGCCCATGTCTGTTGTCGTAATGTTAGATCAAACAGGGTAGGTACTATTATCTATTTTGCGGCTCGTAGACGTGACGTGACTAACGTGCACGCAGCTATGTTTCGGATAAGATGGATATGTGTTTAACTCAGCGCAAGCTGTTAGATAAGGGGTATATCAGTTATTTACCTTGTTTTTTTTCCTTTCTTATTAGTCTTATTAATTATTAAAGACAAATACCAATGGAAATAAACTATAATATGCAACGCAACGCGGGTATTTTCATACGAGTGTATAGGTGACCAAATCGTGTCTAACTCGGAACTCAGGCTATGAAAGTCACCTTCAAAAGTATATTGACCGCACATCGAACATTGGCGAATGTAAGTACTTACCTACTTGTTTGTCCACTTTACAATAAAGCGGATTTATTTTTCATCCGATCCGATCACCTCGAAATCTGATGTTGGTGAAGAATATTATTTCAGTTGCTAGGTATCTATAATTAACTATAATAGGTACGTTTTACTATGGAAGCTCCTCTAAACCCAAGTTTGAAACTGGGCTTGGTAGGTAATCAATGAATACTTTAAAGAAATATACTACATAGGTACCTACCGATTTGTATTTTTTACGGGGTCGTACAGTCACGTCTAATAATAGTAATAATGTATAGGTACTCGTACATCTTAGAACATACGTTCTGGGCCCTAACTGAGTGAGGGATTGTAGCGCTGCTGCAATCCCTCACTCAGGAGGACTCAGTTGATCTTTTGCAAGTTTTAAAAAATTATTCTTAAAAAAAATATTCTTAAGATATTATATAAGATAGTATAGAGTTATTAGGTGCATGTATAGAAGAATCCTAAAAATGAATACTTACTTACCAATACCAACCTGAATCTTAAAAACATAGTACATAAGGTACTTGTATAATATATGGTACAGTCAAGTGCAAAATATGGGTCGACATAATCGACTCATAAATATGGTACTACGCTCTTATTACACCGCCGGCATCATCATCATGTCGTCCACACCGTATCCGGTGACGGCGTCTCCAAAACAATATTTAAACCGGCTTTCTTTAACTGTGATGGGCCCTGATATGGCTCGCAAAACCGAATTTGGTTTTAAAAGAACGGTCGCAGGGGGCACAAAAGAGCTTCCCAGAGGAGTTGTACGTATAGTTGTAGCAGGGTTTCGGTCTAGTCTTCCGTACATGGCGTTTGATGTCAAGATCTTCAAGACGCTTAGTTTCAAAAAGATCCACGTTGGTGTGGATGATGTGACGCCATTCCGGTCTAAGACGGGCTTGCTCCTCCCAATCATCGGTCGAGATATTACATGACACGAGATTTCGTTTGAGCACGTCTTTGTAGCGAAGGTATTGTCCACCCTGTTTTCTCTTACCACATGATAGCTCAGAGTAGAGAACAGCCTTTGGCAACCTGCTATCTTCCATACGCACAACGTGACCGCACCATCTCAATTGGTGTTTCATTACGAGAGCTTCGATTCCAGATAGACCCGTTCGTCGCAAGACCTCAGTATTTGGTACCCGATCTTGCCATTTAATACGCAATATCGATCTTAGGCACTTAAGATGGAATGTGTCGAGCTGTTTTAAATCTCCCTTGTAGCAACACCAGGTTTCTGTGGCGTACAGCAAGGTAGGCAGAACGATTGCTTTGTACACTAAGATTTTAGTCTGGAACTTAATATCATGCGAGTTCCAAACACGAGCCCTGAGTCTACCAAAGGCTGCTGCAGCACCTGCTATTCGGGCTGGTATCTCTAATGCCAAGGTGTTATCATAAGGTGCTATGGCACCGGCATAAGGTGCTATGGGACATATTTTTGAGTAAGATGTGCACCACCATATTTTTACACTTGACTGTACATACACATGGGCGTTAATAACCCGAAAGATTTTTACTATGTATTCTTGACGTGAAAAGAAGCAAAAAATGTTATATGACTGTTGTTATTTTTGAGCAAAATATACAAAAATAGGTACTTTTATACATGGCATGTAATAAATCATAACCAAAAAAATAATTTTAAAGTTTTTAATAAACTTTTAGAGGTTGAGGTTTTCCGTAAAGTTTTTTTAATTTTTTTTTTCTAAAATCAGTCAATAAGGATGTCTAAACTCATAGTGGTAACACTGGAATAGAAAAAGATGTAAGTAAGTAATTATCTCTGAATCTAAGCCAAATCCAGATAATTTCATGTGTGTCTCGAAATGCGGTCAGGAATACAGCTTTAAAATCTTTCGGGTTATTAACGCCCACGGTGTTAGGGGAGGGTAAGGTACAATGATCCCGTTAAGGCAAAAACTTTGGCTGTGGCCATAATTGAAGGCGAAAGATTTCAACTGTTGTTGTTGAGAGTAGTGAATTTAGGTACTTATTTATTTATTTATTTATTTAACCTTTATTGCACAAAAGAAACCTTAACGTACAAAAGGCGGACTTAATGCCAGAAGGCATTCTCTACCAGTCAACCTTAAGGCAAAACAGTAAATTTGTCCTGGTGAAAACTTATCTTTGTAGCTGCATATTTATTTTTCATAATATGTAGGTACTTACGTAGTTTTTTTTGTCAAAGTTTAGTAAGGGATAATTTTATACACTCATAGGTGTGGGTTACCCAAATATTCCGAAACGTTATTTTCCGATTTCAATAATCGCGAATTTTTATTAATCTAAAATATAACCCCCCACAAATAAAAACTCCGATCATTAAAATTCCGACTCGTAAAAGCACGAATATTCAAAATTCCGACTAACATATTCCCGAATCCAATACGGATTAGGCATTATTATTATTATTATTATATATATATTTTTTTTTTTTTTTTACTGACATATTTTATTTCTATTTGTACTTGTTTATTTTATTGATTGTAGGTATTGTTATATGGAATTTTATGTTCTGAAATAAATTATTTGAATTTGAATTTGAATTATGTTATTCGGAATTTTGAAAAATCGTTTTTTTTTATTCGGCTTTTTAAATATTCGTGCTTTCATGAGTAGAAATTTTGATGATCGTTCGATCGTTTTGATAGGTGAGGATTTTCAAAGTCGGGATAATAAAATTCGAGATTTGAAAATTCGGCATATAGTTTTCCGGAAGGATGTAGTGTACAGTCAGACACACAGCTATGAATACAGCCATAGTGCCAAAAATATGTATACACGACCTTAATGCTATGACTGTATTCATAGCTGTGTGGCTGACTGTACTGATGTATAAAATGGTCCCTGGAGAAAAGTTAAGGAAAGTCTTCAGAAAAATCTTATGCCTTTTTGTGCCTTTTCCTTTATTATTAAATAGCAATTTTATTATTTTATTTCCTTATGTTTTTTATTTCTGTTACCTCCTTTAGAAAGGTTTTGTAGAGCGTTTTGCTACTGGGGTAATATGAGACCAGGGATCATTTACGAGTAATACACTCAACGAGGGATACAAAATATTAATATATCGATCAAAATATTAAGATTCAAAGACCATGAGCGACATTTAAACAATGTTTAAATAAATTTAACTGTTAATGAAAGCTGACAATAAAACAATATTTCAATAAACATGAACTATAGGTATGTTTAAAAGTAATGAAAGTCCAAAAACAACCTTGCTCTATTCAGAGCCACACTTTTTGATATTTTTTTAATAAAATCACGCCAAGTGCTTACACCGCCATGACACTCGGACTGGAAGGGGCGCGGGGATGACGTTCGTTGCGTATTTGATATATGTAGATGGCTTTAGTTGTCGCTTGTATACGGCTAGGGATCATTTGACCCCATCCTCACATTCTAAATTGTCTCTTACAGATCACGACTGGTTTGTCGCGAAGCTGAAGATTGCCCAAATAGCGATGGTGGACTACTTCGGAGGGGCCAAATATATCCCCGTCAAGGATTACTTGGCCTATAACTACACACAAATCGCTAACAAGCCTTTAAGACAAATTCTAAATAACCAAAATTAGAATGTAACAAATAATCCACCTACATTACATACAGCTTGGCAAAATAGAGTAGAAATTAAAAAGTGGCAGCATCGTAGTGTCGTCCCGCTTTCATGCATAACTATAGGTATTGATTTGAAAGGGACGACACTACGATGTAGCCACTTTTTTTATATTTCTACCTACTCTATTTTGCCAGGCTGTATGTAAAGGTGTACATGTAGGATATTCATTATTTTAACGTAACGAAATGTGATATTATGGAAATGAACCTAGGAGGTTATTTTTATAAGGAACTTGTAATAAAATATTGTTTGCAAAAGAGTTTTTTTATTAAACTTGATTTTATACATACATTTGGAATGATATAAATAACAAAATAAAAGCACCATTTGGCATTAACCCGCGGTGGGCTTGAAGCCAAGTTTCATTAATTACTTATATAACAAGCCATTACTCCTATCTCACGCATCAATTGCTTTAATAATTAAATATATTGTTTATGCTATTAAACTACTTTTGACATTGTTTCAATTTAGGTACAGCTAAGTAAAAATATTGAACATCAAAACATAGCAAAGAAGATAACAATACCTAATTAAGAATTCATCGGGGGCCCTCAAATATATAAATTAAGGTAACTGGATATGTTCATATTAATTGATTTGAGGACGATGTACAATCTAAGAAGATCATATACTTCAATACAATAAATTTTATGTTTAAATTATGATTATAATTTTTTTAAATCTCAAATAGTTCCCCTACTTAATATCTAAAACCCAACAACAGTATATAACAGGTACATAATCTTAATTTAATATAAACTTTATGAAATGTATGAACCTTTTCGACGCCATAAATACAGACGCGTTCACTCAGACGCCACGTCACAAGAGTCAAAACTGAAGTGGACCTTATGAGTGTCCAATAAGGTCTATGTTGCTGTGACCGATTAATCGGTCTTTGGCGCTGAACCTGCGGTGCCAATATCTGCGGTGTCTTTGGCGTGGAAAAGGTTGATTCTAATGTAAGCAGTATTTCTTCGTACAATCCAGGAATTTAATTTGCGACCCATTTCGCAAACTTTTCCTTTTGAGTGGGTCACAAATTAACAGTCATACAAACTTTATTAACACAGACACATTGTGCTCGTCTTAAGTGAACTAAATAATATTTTTTGCGCTATTATTTTCAATTCCGTTACAGTTCGGCTATACAAGCGATAAAACCAAGGCGCCGATAGGAATACCTCTAATTAATTGACATCTCTAGACAGCCTAATTATTTTACGGAAAACATGAAAATTTGTCTGAACATCAGCGTGTTCGTGGTCCAGCGGTAAGAACGTGCGCCATTCAGTCCAAAGGTTGCGGTTTCAATTCAAACCTAGGCTCGTACCAATGAGTTTTTCGGAACTTCCTTATACTTTTCGTTGAAGGAAAACATCGTAAGGTAATCGGACTAATCCCAATCAACCATAGATTCTGGCTGCAAATTTACCATTGGTAGATCCGGCAAATATAATAACGTATGTGGCCAGCTTTTGTAAGAAGTCTCTAGCTTCTTATATTATGAATACAACATCGATATTCGCATTGAAGCCGTCGTACGTTCCAAACAGCTTCGTATGTGCTACTGCTAATGCATTCCTTGGAAGTTAATGTGCGAAATATAATTTTACTAAATATCGGCAAAGTAAAACGTTGGGGAAAATCAGTCCAATCTCAATAAGGCTCAGTAACAGATGTTTTAATACAAACCAGCGTCCTGATTGATCCTTGAGATTGAGTTACCAAAAGGAGACTCTATTTTTTATAGGATGAACCCGGGAAAGCGTTAAGACTACGAGATATACTTAGGTATGTACGTTCGTATTCGTGTAAGGTCTGGGTGGCGAGCATACCTACAGCGGGGCGTGCCACGGGGAGGGTAGCGACTAGCGTGGCGTGTACTTAAGGACGCGCACAAATACATTTGCCCGTGTTGAAATAAGAGGCGTTTGAATAATACTTCAACTAAAATTATGACCAAATTATGTTAACTTATTAGTGCGCGGAAAAAACCGATTTATTGCTAAAATCAATCAAATCCTCTTTCATATACCCCGTAGTCGTACTTCATACGCAAGAAATGGTTTCATTAGAAGAGCATGTAGGCTTTATAACGAACGATTTCTAAATATAGATATATTTCACGAAAAATTATACGGTTTCAAGCGACTCTCATTGGAATGTATTAAAACTTAGGTTTATATTTTTATATCTGCATATGTTCGGTTTCACCATTACTTTGTAACGATACATCATGAAGTAGTTAACTTGTGTACTTGTATTTGTTATTTGGTTAACATAATTATTAATTAAGGAAACTGTAAGTCTGCAATTTATTAACTTTTACTGTGTTAATTATAAACATAAGAGACTGTTTGTTTCTTTCCTAATAAAATAAAATAAATAAAATAAAATTTGGTCGATTTCGAGTAATTTTTTAAGTAAGATTTCTCAATAAAAATTCTCTAAAATACATATAAATTGTATGGCATTAATACTTCGTTTTTCAGGTTTATAAAAATAACAATCGAATTTGCCTACCTACGCCTCTTCAATTACTTTAACAGTATCTGGAAAATATTGAAGCAAGATTACTTATTTCCATTATTAATGATATGAAGAAGAAAATAAGAGGAAAATATGCTAGTTTTTAAAATCGTTTTCCTAAAAATCAAACGACGACAATCCCACGCCTTTTCATATCCGAAGAAAACGAAGTATAGACCACAATAGCTTCGTTAAAGTTAGTAAAAGGAAGCAAATACTTTGATTTACGTTAAATCGTTAAAAAGTTCATGAGTGTTTTGAAGGGAATATCACTGTTAACATGAACGTCACGCTGCCCGCCTAACCCCACACCCCGCTCAAACACTCAGGCTGTGCGCTTACTAGTCAGAAATACCAAGCCTCTTTAGCAATATCTTTTCTAGGACGCTCACAGTAACTGAACCTTGCCGTTACAATGCACGCACGAGGCGATGGGTCTTGGAGTGCTGCTGCTGCTGTTGTAAGCGTGGTGCACCAGTGCATTCACTGGCTCTTCGCTCACTCTCTTCACTTCTAGAGGCATGGCCATTATCTGAAACAAAACGTAATGAAAACCACGTGATTCAGTCGTTGGGCCATCTAGGTGTAAGAAGTCGTTATATTATATAAAAGGAGTTGGCATTTCTGGTAAATTGTAAGAAAACCAGTGTTGCCAGCAGCAGGCACGCACACATTCGCAATAATAGTATGCAAAGAAATGTCATACATTATTACAGATGAGAGGGTGAGAGAACATGATACTGTGTTACAAAATGATGAGGGGGGATGTGTCACTATACTGTTGACGGCATATAGATTGTTTTTTAAAACAGAATTAACAAAATTCTTTGAACTCAACGTATGTAAGCATTATGCAAATTCTTGTTATTGTAGTTAAGCTGAAGACCCGAGTTCGATCTTCGGATTGGCCTCCGGTGGTGATGGTATTTTTCTTTAGTATATGACATATATTTCAATTTATATTACAAAGTTATTCAAGTCAAATATTTGTAAGCTATACAATTGTTCATCATGCTTTACGTCATGTCTTGATATCACATGAATTTGTTTATGTTTTACACGCGGCATACCAAGTGAATACCTATAGCTATAATACCTACATAACGCTTATCGGTTAATTACTTATTTAACAATAATAGCTACAGCTAATCTTATAGGCTAAACGTCATAAATCATGTATGTACAATCTACAAAAAAGCAATTTTTTCTGATAGGTACTTGTATATGTACCTATACATACAGTAGAATCCGATTAGTAACAGATAGATTCACGGAAGCTGGCGCGGTAAATGTATAAAACTGTCATTAATTTCATAGACATTCCGCGCCAGATTTCGTGGATCGATCTGTACGACTCCGCATAAAACGACCAACCGTTTTTAGTGACGTATATTTATACCTCGCTAAAGCATATTATGGTTGGTTTCCATAAAAAACCACTATAAAAGTGCATTCGTTTAGTGCGTGGTTTAGTTATTCTTTATTGAAGATAAACATGTAAATTTACAGCTTATGCCAAAACATTAACATGTGATAAATCTGCTACGACTTGGAAGTCTGATTGCAATGAATGCAATGATATAGTACGTTGTATGTACCTAACATACCTTTTTAATTTTTCAATGCTTAAAAAACAGTAGCTATATTGAGTATCTATTAAATTAAGGATGGTAAACAAGAATTCACGAACGAGTGTACTGCGAGAGAGTGAAAAGCGTTGTATGCCACGGGCGGTATAAGAACTACGTGTTAACTGTTAATTACTTATGCCCTCGCCCTCGGCTCCAAATACTTGTTTACCGTGCTTTATTTAGAATGTACTATACTTACATTCTCGGCATGTTTCTCGCCATCCGTCTCAACGGGCAGATTATCAAGATAGCTGATGTCCGGTTTCTCATTCGAGCTGCTAACATTCTCAGACAACTTCAAGTTGACCAGCGCCAAATCGATTATATTCGAAGAGTGGGGTATTGTAGTGTTCAAGTTAAGATTCCCAATCGGCTGGTTGTATACTTTATTGTTGCCCACATATTCTGAGATGGCGATGTTTTCCAGCCACTTCTCGTGGAGGCTGTAGAGGTTTTTGTAGGTGCATAGCATCATGTCCCTGGTCCTGCACCTCTCGTCTAGCAATTGCTTTATGGCTTGTTGTAAATTAACGGTTTTTTCGTTGAGAACATTCTTCCAGTTGGCTAGCTCTTCTACCATCAGACTGAAAGAAGTATATAGTTTGAGATTGGTGAGTTCTAGAGTGTTATTCGCGCAGACTAGTAAACTGAAGACTAAAGAGTATTGAGAGAGAGAGTGAAATCACGTATTGCTATTAACAGTATTCACACGATTGATCAAGTTAATAGCGAGACAAATTTGCTACACACTTGGAACAGCATGGTTGATGGCAAGCTTTTCAAGCTAAGCAAAACCTTCAGAGATGAAATTTCGGCTACAAAGAATTAAGAGACTCGTTTTCTAAAAAAATGTGTTGTGAATCATTTTACATGTTACATACCTGCTGGCAAGGAATTTGCTTCTCCACACCTCACATTGGCCTGCTAACCATTCAGTTTGCTCCTGAAAATGAAAAATAACAATATAACTACCTGTTTTATAGTCACACACAGGGTATCCGGACACATTGAGCACGGATGCTGCGTATGTAGGTGCGTGCCGCGCGCCCTCCCGTACGTAATATGGACCCTGGTGGACCCTGCTTTGGATGTGGGCGGAGGAGATGCACTTGGATGGTACACCCACTTTAAAAATGGATGGCGAACTTATTTCATCTTTTTCTTCGCAGTGTTTTTAGTGGCTCAGGGAGCCTGCGGTCCGTTTTGGCAACTAAACTTGAAATTTGTCGTACGCGCGTTTTATGAAAGCGACTGCCAAATGCCATCTCACCTTCCAATCCAGAGGGTAAAATAGGCCTTATTGGTATTAGCCCGGTTTCCTCACGCATCTCGCCATGTATTCCTTCATCAATGATATTGAATAAGATTGGTAAATATCAAATAAAATTTCGTACATAAGTTCCGAAAAATTCGTTGGTACGAGCCGGCAGGATTTGAACCCGCGACCTTCGGTCTAAAAGTCGCATGTGTTACTGCTGGGCTACCAACGCTTCTTAAATACTTACTTATTTCATATTTTATCTATTTCTAAACGTGTGCAAAAAATACTTTTACACCTTAGCTTGTTTATGTAATTTTAGTGGTGCAAAGTCTACACATACTTGATGAGTTGACAAGTGCTGAGCAGAGTTCAACAAGGCATTGGCCAAGTGCTTCTTGTCTTCATTGAGAGATTGTACTTGGATCTCCAAATCTTCACCCATGGATGCAACAAGCATTGTCTTCAATTCTTTGTTCACCTGCAAAAACTCAGACCATTTATGATTGAACGAGCGAGCGAAGTTCAACCAAAAAACTGGAATAATCCGTGTATGTATATTTGTATGTATATGTTTGTTCGACGATAACTCGAGTCTTGTTGTTCAGATCGTCGTGAAATATAGCAGATGGTTAAATTAGATACTTTTCAGTTCGAATATGAGCCAAGGCGGTTAAGGGGTTGCCGAGATATAAGAGTCGCGAGTTCACTTTCGGGGCGCACCACTAGTTAAATTTATAGCTGCTCGTCATTATCATTCACAAAGGGAATTTCCGTACAATAAAGACTGGGTACCTACTCCAGTAGGTCAGTACGAGTGACCTCCGAGAATATCTCCCACGCCAGAGACAACGCAGTAGGCAATTGAGCCACAACAGACAACAGTATCTAGCGCGCGAGATAGACCCATCTCTTTTTAACCCTTCTATATTATTGCTCTAAAGAAGACTAATACGAGTAACTCTATTATCTATTAACTCTACTATCTATTGTCTGTTGGCGGCGACGATTTCTGTCCTCCATTTGTGCAGGAGGCTTTGAGCGAGTGGGCCACTCGCTCGCCCGGTGGAATGATTCCAGAGAATCCCACTTTGCAGAGGCTCTGGGACGACGCTTTATGCGAGCGCGTATATTCACGTTTAATGGATAGTGCTGCTGGAATCGAGGATAGGGCCCGGCTTAGAGCTGTAAGGCAACCCGAGTCCGGGGCTTGGCTGCACGCACTTCCTTCGCCACATCTGGGAACCTTGTTAGATGGCGACACCTTGAGAGTGGGTATCGCTTTAAGGGTGGGCTCCAAGGTGTGTGAGCCGCATCGGTGCGTGTGCGGGGTGCCTGTTGAGGCGAATGGTCACCACGGTCTGAGCTGCTCCCGGTCTGCAGGGCGGTTCTCGAGACACTATGCGATCAATGACTTGTTACGTCGCACCAAGGTCTCGGCGAATGTGCCTTGCATATTGGAGCCTCAGGGCTTAAGCCGTTCGGACGGGAAGCGACCGGATGGCTTGACGCTGGTTCCTTGGGCGAAAGGTCGTTGCCTGCTATGGGATGCTACCTGCGTGAGTACTTATGCGCCATCCCATCTCCCTTTCACCGGTAGAATAGCAGGTGAGGCCTCGGAGAATGCGGCCAGGGTTAAGCATGCCAAATACGCCAACTTGGAACCGTCGTACGATTTTGTTGCTGTTGCCGTGGAAACTGCTGGGCCGTGGTGTGCGGAGGCTAAAAGGCTCGTCAAAGACCTGGGGCGGCGTTTGCGTGACAGAGGTGGCGATCCCCGATCCGGCTCCTACCTTGGTCAACAAATATCGCTTGCCATCCAGCGTGGCAATGCCGCGAGCATATTTGGCACGTTTGGACGGGGTGAGAGCCGGAGTGGGGTATAATTAGTTTATGATAGTTGTTAGCTTGTGTGTTATTTTTAGTTTTATTTTTAGGCTTAGTTAGTATTCATTTGTAATTAGTATATTAGTTGTGTCCTGACATTCATTTGTAGTATTTTTAAAATAAATTTATTAACTCTATTAAAAGTTAAAGAGTACTCTAGAGGTAATCAAGTGTTTACCTTATGGTGCACTCACTGACACACAATTTCAAATAAAATAGCATCTTGTTTATTGCATATGTCTACAGATTATATAATAGTTCTTAAGAACAGATAAAAACAAATACAAACCTTTTTGAATACGCCTATCACTACGCAAAAACAATTGACGCCCCCCGTCCCCGTCCTAGGGTTGCCTTACGATTAGAAATACTATATAATAGTGGCGGTTGCGTGCACCGGCGGGTACGGGATGTGTGGGCAGCCCGCAAAATAAAATCGATTCGAGTTCGCGCGCAGTTCCATAGGCCTGATATGGCACACTACATTGCACCGGAACAAACAGTTGTAGCTCGGTGCCAAATTCACATCGTGCATTGTTATGTGTGCCGGAATTTACTCAAATGTAATCAAGGCATTTTAGTAGTAAAGCTATATTGAGATAATAAAGAAGCAGAAACAAGACAAACTAAAAAAAATATAAAAATATATGAAATTCCAGTTCTAAGGATATGCTATACTAGTAGAGGCGCTTAGCGACAAAAAAGGGCTCGACCTTACTTTTTTTGAACAAAGCATGAAACTTGGCACAGACGTTCCTTAGGTCAAACTAAGCCGATTAAGATCGGTAGCCCTCGGGACCCGGGGGGACCTCGGGGGGTTTAAAGGTGCGCTAGTAAAGAAACTCAATAATCTACAATATCATTTTTGACGTTTCCAGATATAAAAAGCAGTTTATTAAGATGATACAAACAAAGTGAATGATTTTGATTACTTGTATTTAGTGTATGTTTATTAAAATAGTTTTCGAAATTATATTATTATACCAATTAAAATTTTCTTACCAAAATTATTTTTCATATATACCTATCTTTTATTTGTTGAAAAACACAAGGTTTAGGCTGTGACGCTGACTTAGACAATTTGTTTTACGAGTTATAAAAACAAACTTTTCAACAAATTAGATTGTTTTCAACAAGAAATGAATTCTACGTCATTGATTTATCCGAAATTGATACCAAACTTGATATATACGAGTATGAGCTAAGCATGAACAGTTATTTTTACTTATGTAGAACTTTAAAATAGTTAGGCGGAGCTTGACGTTTCATTTTTTTTCAGCTATTTTTTGTTTTAAAAGTTACTCAAACATTACATTCTTTTGAAATACCAGTAAATTGTCTTTGAAACACAATTAAATTATCTTTTAGGCAGTATTTTTTGTTTGTTGAAAAATACAGGATTCTTGGGTGTGAAGCTGCCTTTAACAAAAAAATAATTTTACTTTTTTTGAAAAATGTGTATTAAAAAAAAACTACTGTAAAAATTCTATTTTTTTATACCAAAAATGAATTCTACGCTATCGATTTATCCGAAAATGATACCAAACTTGACCTACAATCTAAAAGGGGTCCGTTAGAATTTTTATAATGAAGGCGGTCGGAGCGCACCTTTAAAACTCCCCCTCCGGTGCCAGAGGGGGGTCCCGAGGGCTACCGATCTTAATCGGCTTAGTTTGACCTAAGGAACGTCTGTGCCAAGTTTCTTGCTTTGTTCAAAAAAAGAAAGGTTTGACCCCTAAAGTTCCCTACTATACCTGAACTTGTTGTTTCAATTGCTCCTTCAGAGATTCATTCTCTTCTGTCAGTTTATCAATAGTAGCTTGCATTTGAGCTTTCTCCGGATTATTTTTAGCCGGATCTACTCCTGATGCTTCACCTGACGATGTTAACTTTGGTCTCGGCTTAAACTCATTCAACTTTGTGTCCATTTGAGACATCTGGGATATAAGTACAGTGATGTCCATATTGTTCTTTGATTTCTTAGACTTGGAAAGGGTTTGAGGCACTATTGGTTTCACAGCTGCTGCATAAGGCTCATAGGGAACAAATTTGGGACTTTTGGCATTAATTTGTGTTCTTTTCTTTTCTGATCTAACAACACTTGTAGGGTAGACTTGGATAAGTCGGCCAGGCAGAAGGCTTTCCTTGCTTCCTGTTCGAATGGTAGGTTTTACGGTGACTTTTTGGGTCTCTGTGGCACTTTGGTCTGATTCCATGCCATCTCCTGCTGTTCGTGTTTTGCTCATGATTTCTGCAAATAGCATTAAAAACATAAATACAAATAGAACAATGAATCTAGCATTTATGGTCAAAGTAAAATAAGAAAAAATAAAGTAAGTTAAAGGAAAATATAAATATGCGAACAAAATTTCTTACTCAAACAAGAAACACTTGAGAGCAGAGCAATTGGATACAGGCAATAACAGTTATAGAACTGCCTGCCTGCTTAAGAAATAAATATTAATAATATTTGATTACAGACAGCAGTACAGAAAGGAGAAATCAAATAAAATCCAGTTAAAATGGGTTTCATTAATCATCATTATCACCATGCTATTTAAGAATGGGGGGCATAAAGCCCCAAACGCTCCTATCACAAAAGGGTATGTTCTTTGGTACCCATGGCAATTTGGCATTAGGGATTTAAATTTTCAAGCAGATTTATATTATTTGTAGACATATGCAGGTTTTGTGTACACATAGAAAAAAGTCATGTATCAAATTATATTGAAAATATCTCGTACGTCATCCTCGGAATGGTTTACTTACTAGGATGGAAAGGAATTAATTCGTCCATGGAGTAAGAAACAGTTATACAGTAAGTAGAAAAGATACGTAAATTAACCCTTTAACACTTAGCTTACTTAATAGCTATAACACGATTTGTTTTTTCTCTTGGAGGAAGAAATTTTGATATGACTACTATTTAATTTAGTTATTAATAAACATAACATCCATTCCACTTCCACAACACCAAGATTTTTGCAAATTTATCATTTACTGGCAAATAATTCGAATATCATCCTTAAGTACTAGAGTATTAGGCTGATAATGAAGGGAAAAAGAACTTAAAGAACATTTACAGCTGTCACTTTCACAAGTCACATTGACACTCAATGCTACCAATATAACGGGAGACGCTGTTTGAGTCAGTAGATTTTTAGCTTTCAGTAGTCGCAGCTATTCCCATGATGGGTGATCAAATAAGTAGTGATAAGTAGTCATCATCTACACGACCAAATACATGGCTCATTTTATAAATTTAAAAATTTCTGCATTCGTCCATTCAACCATTTTCCTCGCCTAAAAACAAATCAATTCAATCCTTCAATTTTTCTCTATACTCGACGCGCGACGATTGTTGGAGATTGTGTGAACGCGCGTACGATCATCGGCACGAATTCCTTGGATGTACCGACAACTCCCCGATTCTCCACGATTAATGGCAATAATGGTCACTCACGGACGATTTAAATGCCCTCCATCACACTCGGCGCGAGAGCGTTTTAACTGTTTTGAATTTCCGACTAAATTATTTTAACAATGAAGTAAGTAATATAAGTAAGGCGTAGGGATGTGACGACCCCATCGCCCACTGGTTTCGACCGGTGCAATCAGTCAACGCAGGGCAGCTTGTGAAGAGTTGTTGGGGAGTAGCGACCCAACGTACAGTCAAGTGCAAAAATATGGTTCGACATAATCGACTCATAAATATGGTACTACGCTCTTATTACACCGGCATAAGGTGTTATGGGACATATTTTTGGGTATGATTTGCACCACCTTATTTTTACACTTGACTGTACCTGAGCGCTCCTGGGAGACTCCGTCGTCCGACCAAGTATTCCACCTCTGGCTTGCCTTAACCGGCCTTCCAGAGTGGGGTCGCTAGAGCTGTGTTATCAAGGGTAGATGTGGAAACCTAAGTGGCGAGTTGGCTATATGCTTAAGGTCCAGTGACACCTCTCTACCCCCAGCCCTCGTACGGTGATGCCCTTGAGCCATGTCGCTTTTTGTGGAGGCCCATCTTATGTGGGCGAGTCACCGTCTGCCGGAAATAAAGTGGCTTACCATTTTGATATGCAGACGTCCGATTTTATTCTCCATAACCCAGTATTTAGTCTATCACTTTCACCTAATAGTACAGTATATTTTTGATTCCATTAAATCTCAATAGTCCATACATCTCGGCGGGTGCTGCCTCTGAGTGCGCAGCATGACTCGGGCGGGTGCAACACCCGCTCGGTGTACCCCTTACACTTCATTAAATTACTCTGCGTGTTGGCTTCGGCTCCGCGTACGCCTCCCAAAGGTTAGTGAAAGTGTAAAAATACGGTACGGTAATAAACATATTATTAGGACTGAAATTAATTTTATCAAAACTATATTACACAAACAAGTGATCCAAAATAACTAATAGTTATTTAAAACTGGATAATTACCATGTATGATTGTTTTATTGAGCACCCGATATTTCGACACTGTTGCAAGCGCCATGTTTACGGAGTAATGTCTATGGCGCTTGCAACAGTGTCAAAATATCGGGTGCTCAATAAAACTAACATACATGGTAATTATCCTGCTTTAAATATTAGTTATAATGCAAATGACCATTGTTAGCTTAAAATCGTATATTGATCTAAAATACAAGTTAATTATTTAATAAGCATTTTATTGGTAGGTAAAACGCTGTCATTAACCATATCTGTTACTCTATTTATCAACGAAATTGTTATTGCAGCCGCAAAGCTACAACAACAACGCAGGAATCGCCGCTCACCTTGGTGTACTGTGCTACTACACTACCGCTAATAATTATTGTTTTTTTACTAGCACTATGCTGCCCTGCTAAGCCAAAAAGCGCTACCTCAAAATAAAATTTATGTCTAATATGTATCTTAAATTCTATAGCTGACAGTTCCATTTTCAAATTAACTTATTTTTGAGATAGCGCTATTCGGCTTAGCAGGGCAGTATGTATAGTAAAACATTGTATGAAACATGTGCTTAAAGATGATTTGCGATTCGTGTTGGCTTATATACTCGTCGGAAAGGGTGCGTATCATAATGAATATGCACTTTTGGTATAATTTCAGTTTATAAACGTTCAAAAAGTATAATAATCTTATGAATAATGCACTAAATACATATTTTCAATTAGTATAACTTAAAAATAATATAACATCCAATATACATATCGTTGTTTGGTATACTATACATATAAACGAACTATATTTATATAAAATGACTAAGCTAATTATGAACACCCTCTAATCACAATGAACGTGCCGTTCAAATTTGAGGAGTTCTCTGAATTCTTCAAGAACTCCATCATCAGAATAGAAATCAAATCAAAAAGATGAATGTCACAACTAGGATAATAAGTAGAGCTAGGTTTATCGACCAGTTCCACTTTGCTTTGCCATCCCTGGTCTTCATCATCAGGTCCACTTCATCAAAATATTGGCTCCCCCAAAACAATGTTTTAGTTACTTAAGGAAACCCTCAAATCAGAATGCATGTGCCGTTAAAATTTGAGCAGTTCTCTCAATCCCTCATGAATTCCATCATCAAAATAGAACTATAATCAAATAGGACTATCTTGAAGGTATTTCTTTACAAAGAAAAGATGAATGTCTCAAATCGGATGATAGAGCTGGGAATTACCAAGCAGTTCCACTTTGTCATCCCTGGTCTTCATCATCAGGTCCACTCCACCAAATTGATGATGTTCGTAAAGAAATGCTCGAGTGTCTTAAGAAACTACCCAAATCATCATGCATCTGCCTTTCAAATTTGAGGAGTTCCCTCAGTTCCTCATGGATCCCATCATCAGAAATTGATTTTGAAAAAAACGGGACAAACCTGGAACCAAACCAAAACCATCTACTTTCAGAAGAAAAAAAAAATCAAATCGGTTCAGTAATGACGGAGTTATGAGTGAACATCTATTAAAAAAAAAAACAGACGAATTTAGAACCTCCTCCTTTAGAAATATTGAAGTAGGTTGAAAATAATTACCAGTGTAAGTTGATAACCTCGTAAAGTTCCTGAATTGGGAATTCGAATGAATACTCAAAGCTGTAAAATATAAGTTTGCAATATAAATCAAAACATCATTTTATATGTTTATCATCATTTTAAAAGCTTTATTCAAATAAATAAAAAGCGAACAACCATAATTTAAGCTTTCAGAGTTTCATCTAACTCTCCACTGGCTTGTAGTTCTTTAATGATATCTAGTCCTCCAACCAGTTCACCTTTGACATACAGTTGGGGGTAAGTGGGCCAATCAGAGTACTCTTTGAGACCTTGACGGACTTCTTCATCTGTCAGAATGTCAAAAGTTCCGTATTGAACCCTGAAATGCAACAAAATAAGATAACTTTTATTAGCAGAACTCATAGGTCAAAAAGCCTTTTTGTTTAGTTTGTTGAATTGTTATCAGCTATCAAACATTATCCCTATTAAATGACAGATAATTTATTTTTATCAGTCTAAAGTAATCCAAATATTTTTAAAGTAAAAATATGTCTTCATTAGGCTTGGGTGCTTACCGTGGTTCTAGAATCCACGGAATCGCCATTATGTCAACATTTTTTTTAAAAGTCAGAGTGAAAGTGTAAAAATATGGTACGGTAATAAACATGTTATTAGGACTGAAATTAATTTTATCATAAATCTATTACACACACAAGTTTCAGTTTACACTTTCACAGGTGATGCAATATATGCATATACATACAATATATGATTTATTGAATTATGCATCCTCTTTGATACTTGTGCAGTGACAGACTACTGACATCTATTTTAGAAACAAAAAATAACATTTGGGTAAAATAACTATTTTTGATTAAACACAATTTCTGATATAATTGAAAATAAATAGTTTTACATGTTTATTACCCATATAACAGTATAAATCATAACATCTAATGTAATGTTTTATTTGTTGACATAGTGGTAATTCTGTGGATTCTAGAACCACAGTGAGCACCCAAAAGTCCCAAGCCTAGTCTTCATCATCATTTCCATCATCATAGGATGGCTACTGTTGGACACAGGCCACAATAGATACATTGGCCAGACAGAGCATGTCCATAAATATATATACAAACACTACATACCCAGTTCCATTAAGTATCTGAATCAAAGTCCTGCTAAAGCCACATCTTGGTGTCTCCTTATTGCCTTTCATGAATACCATTACATTATGCTTATTGATAAGTGCCTTGAGTCTCTCTTCTAGTGGTTGCTGAGGTGTTGAGATGGCTGGGGCAGTCTTCCCGAGGCTATGAGCCTTCACTTTTGCTGTAATTTGGGCAGCATCTGCACCATCTACTCTGTCCACTTGTGATCCATTTTTGAATAAAATTACAGTTGGAACTGAATCCACCTAAAAATCAATTTAAGGTGTTAAAGTCTTAATTAATTTGGAACATCATTTTACAATAATTAAATAAAAAGCAAAAAAATAAGGACATTTTAAACTGAAGGTTGAATTAAGGTAACAGACAGGGATTTACCCTAATTGAACCTATGGTCAACAATTTGTATTTCACTTAGATACCTTATAGTTCAATGAGATTTCAGATAGGTTCTCAGCATCACAGATGCAGAAGTTTGCCCCACTAGCTTGGATTTCTGGAAGTTTCGCAAGCTCTTTGAGCACTTCTGTGACTTGGCCGCATTGGTCTGCCCATTCCGCCGAAAAATGGGTAACTGTTAATTTAGGAGATCTAAAAAAGGTTTTAATGATGTTTATCTATTTGCCATTTAGAAATTCTATGTTGAGTGTATTTTTAAAGACATACTCAAATCAAATAAATATTCATACAACTATTACAATACAAATTATTATTCACACAATTACATGTTTACATAATGGTTAGCGTGGCTTGTGAGCTTGACCTCCAAGAGATAATGTAAAAACGTCATTTAAATCACTAGACGTTTCGTGCGCCAGAGTTAAACTCTTTTTTACAGTGTAGTTAATTTAAAAAACCTTAAGAAAATGTCTCGTTTCTAGAAAATAACCTAACCTGGCATAAAGGATCGTGGTCAAAATAATTTTAACGTCGAATGTACACTGTTAAATAAGGTGTAATTTAAGTACTTCTTCATAATAAATCAACTAACCTTATCAAATTTTGGAAGTTTTCCGCAGAATCAACATTTGTAACAGACATTTCAAAATTAGGTTACTTCTATTATATGAGACCGGAGAACAAGCGCAGATCAATAAATATAAACAACTGCCTTTAGCACTTCTATGTATATCAATGCACTCAGAATATAATAATTACATTAATGTGATAACTTCTAGTTCTTTCGAATTTAATTTAAAGAATAACAACACAACTAAACAGAAAAACTAGGTACGTGACGGACGACTTTGTCATAAAGTCATTTGTCAATATCAGCTAACCTCATTCGTGACACTTCTTGACAGTTTCCCAACTTCACATTGCATTATTTACCATTATTTATTACTTGATCATTACAGCCAACATAAGGAAAATAAATAAAAAAGTCTTGCAACGGTTTATTTCATGAATTATCTTCTGAGGTTGGATGTCAGCAGGGTGACCCTCTCGGCCCAGCAATTTTTAGTTTGGCTATAAATCCAATCATCCAAAAATTGAAATCAAAATTCAATGTCTGGTACCTAGATGACGGGACCCTAGGAGGCAACGTAAATACTGTGCTCTCTGACTTGTCTCTCATTAAGAGTAGTTTCAAAAATATTGGTTTAGAACTGAATTTTGCAAAATGCGAACTCTTCATTCAAAATTCATCTTGTATTTTTGCCGATTTAAAACACAAATTTGACGATCTGGCTCCTAATATCAAGTTAGTAGACAAACGTTCTCTTTGCCTCTTAGGCTCCCCTATATTTGAAGAATCTTTTCCCGACTATATTTCTAACTCGATATCAAAATTCAAAAGTCACACGAATCGTTTACTCGAAATTAGCCCTCATTATGCTCTTGTGATTCTTAAATTCTGTCTTTTTGTCCCTAAATTTACATATGTGCTCCGATGCTGTCCTTTTTGGAAATATCTAAATTTACTATCACCCATAGATGATTTGATCAAAATTAGTTTAGAGATGATTCTAAACATTCAGATCAATGAGCCTTCCTGGTCTCAGGCGTCCCTCCCTATTCGGTTCGGGGGTTTAGGAATTCGCAAAATTTCCAGTGTGGCATCCCCAGCCTTTTTAGCATCCACTCATAGCACAGCCGGTCTCATAGGAAATATTTTAAGGGCTTTGCCCACAAACTATGAGATCGCAAGCTTTGAGGATGCTAAAAATGCTTTTAAAATTGCCTGCCCGGGCAAAGACTTTCCAGACAACCCAAAATCACAAAGGAGTTGGGATAATGTTTACTGCGATTTAACTTACAATACTCTTTTAAATAACTCTTCAGGTCCAGATCGCGCGAGGCTTTTGGCGGTCGGATCCCGGGAAGCTGGTTACTGGCTTCATGCCCATCCTTCGCCCAATACTGGTACTTTCTTGGATCCGGCCTCCCTTAGACTGGCGACTGGTTTGCGACTGGGGGTTTCGGTGTGTGCGCCACACTCATGTCCTTGTGGCACAGACGTGGACCGACTGGGACACCATGGATTGTGTTGTAAAAAAAGTGCAGGCCGTTTTTCGAGACATGCATCTCTTAATGATATAATCCGTCGGTCTCTTGCCACCATCAACGTGCCTGCTCTCCTTGAGCCGACTGGCATTTTCAGGGATGATGGCAAGAGACCTGATGGGGTGTCCTTGGTTCCTTGGAGTTTGGGACGGATGCTAGTGTGGGATGCTACCTGTGTAGACACGCTGGCGCCGTCCCATCTCCAACGAACTAATGTAAAAGCGGGCGGAGCGGCTGAATGCGCCGAAATTTTAAAACGTAATAAATATAAGAGCCTGGGCAGAGAGTACCTTTTTGTACCATTCGGGGTCGAAACTCTTGGTCCATGGGGTCCCAGCGCACGCAAATTTTTCGTAGAAATCGCGAAACGTCTGGTTGATGTTACTGGTGACCGAAGAGCTGGTGGCTTCCTCGCACAACGTATCAGCATTGCGATACAACGAGGAAATGCCGCCAGCATCCTAGGTACAATGCCTCAAGGACCTACTTTAGATTTAAGGTAGGTAGAGGTAGGTAGTTAGGTAATTTACACTTACTGTATATATTTCGAGAATAAATGATTTTATTCTTTCATGTCTCAAACAGAAATTCTGACAGTTAAACTGGCAGCTGTCACTGTCAATCGGTTCGGCCGATTCACATTCACACGGCTTTTCTTTTGTGTGAGGTTAATATAAATTATGCCTGAAAAGCATCTCTAAAAAATATTTATCTCTTAAAACCTTATTATTCTCATATTTCGTACGTAATGGCGTCAGCGTCCACCGCTCCAGCGCCGGGTATGCACCAGATCAACTTGTCTAAGTTGAATCTTCACCAGTTGGCTCAGCTCAAGCAGCAACTAGACCAAGTGAGACATTTCTTATGACACAAAAATGGTTTATTTCTAATATTTAATAGTACATTTATAATTCATGATCTTATTTTGCTATTTCAGGAGCTAAATGTGTTTCAAGATTCTCTTTCAACACTAAAGATGGCTCAAGGCAAATTCGTGGAGTCTGGCGAGAGCGTGGAGAAAATTACCCCTAGCAGTAAGGGCAAGAGCATTCTGGTACCATTAACAGGGTCCATGTTCGTGCCTGGGACTATAGCAGACACTGAACATGTAGTTATAGATATAGGCACAGGATATTATGCGCAAAAGGTAAGATTTTTTAACTATGCTAATTTGTTACATATATATGAGGATCTTGTACCTGAAGTCTTATCTTGTAAGTGATGACCACAGATCACCTCAACTACTAGACAGAGACCCACAATGCACTCCCATAATTCAGTATGAAAATGCTACCATTTATTTTAGTTGCACCCACATTTACGATCTGTTCTCATGCACATAAAATGATTTACAATGATCGTGTTTAGGGTTGAACCGGGAATATTGTAGTATAAAATGGTATACAGTGGTAGTTGGTTATACTCATAGAATCACAGATATTAGTATATTTTTTTTAAATATTCAATCGCATTTGTTTTATTGAATTTACAGGACATAGAAGGTGCCAAAGATTATTTCAAAAGAAAAACCCAGTTTGTGACAGAACAAATGGAGAAAATCCAAGTTATGGGTATTGAGAAATCAAAGGTCCGAGAAGCAATCTGCATGATGATGGAAATGAAACTGCAGGCTCAGGCGCAGGCGCAGAAGCCCTCCACCTCATAACACCGGAACATGTTAATTTGCTTGCTTGACATATTCAAATTCACATTGTAATAATATGGTATTGAAGATTTTTTGATGAAAGTCACAACATGTTTGATAAGCTGATTGAATGCTTGCATTTATTCTATGGAGCATTTAAACAGTACTAGAGGTCTAAAATTGATAATATTACTGCCCAAGTCAGATATACCTACATACAGAATATACAGGTTATATCAGAAATTTTAGTACACCTATTGTTACAGTTTTTTAATACCTACAATGATAAAGTATTAAATACATGTGATTATATTGTAAATGAACTGCTTCAATGTTTTAATAAATGCTTTATATTATAACTAATCTGATAACTTGCTTGAAATGGCCTGAAAAATGTAGCACACAGGTCTTATTGTTTATATGTATTCAATTCTATGATTTTGGTATACCCTCGTTTTGTCGAACAACTTTTTGCCTAATTTCAGTTCGCCTAAAAACGTTTAGTATAATCAACGGTTTGTCTAAAGTCATTTTACATAAACTCGTTTCACACAAAAATCATTACATCGAATGTCGTTTTGCCTAATGGTCATTATGTATAATTATTGTTTCGTCGAATATTATTTTGCCTAATTATCGTTTCGTCGATTGCCATTTTGACTAATTATCGATTTGCCGAAAAAAGATATACTAAACATAGGGGAACCAATAACCAATAGATGATACTAATCAACAAATTAGATACCACCGCTTAAAAAAAAAAACATTTAAGCAAGGTTAGGTTATAAGAAATAAACCTTTTTTTTTAATCCGACCGACCGGATTTGTTAGCTCGCGCTCGTTAGACCACATCAGAAAATATGTTGCCAGAGTCGACCTGTTGGGTCGCCAATTATTGGGGGTTGACACTAATGCAATCCAATAATCGGAAGCAAAAAGCCAGGTATGTTCCCAGAGTCAGTTTAGGTACGACGACGAGCGAAGCGAGGAGGAGTGTTAGGTTGAATCGTGACCAACAACACGCGAGCGAAGCGAGCGTGCCACCACATCAGAAAGTATGTTCCCAGGGTGACCTATTGGGTCGCCAATTATTGGGGGTTGACACTAATCCAACCCAATAATCGGAAGCAAAAAGCCAGGTATGTTCCCAGAGTCAGTTTAGGTACGACGACGAGCGAAGCGAGGAGGAGTGTTAGGTCGAATGGTGACCAACTACACGCGAGCGAAGCGAGCGTGCCACCACATCAGAAAGTATGTTCCCAGAGTCGACCTATTGGGTCGCCAATTATTAGGGGTGGAGGAAAAAAAATACATTAGACCAAAAAAAAAATTATACCAATTGACTATTAGACAAAACAATATTAGGTAAACTGAAATTAGGTATAATGATAGTTAGACGAAACGGGCCTTCGATGTAATGATTTTAGGCAAAACGAAATTCGATGTAATGAAAGTTCGACGAAACGAATACGTATACCAAGTGATATTAGGCAAACTGAAATTAGGCGAACTGAAATTAGGCAAAAAGTTCGTCGACAAAACGAAGGTAAACCTATGATTTTCGTCTAACAAGGATTTACGACATGTGTGCATCTTATTTAAAGGATTATTGTGTCTCATAATTTCAATAAGAAATGAATAAAAAAATAATTAACTTTATTCATATTTTTAATTACATCTTGCTAGTCACACGTCAGTTGAAAAATTGTAACACTTCGTTCCCACGCCCCGTAATTCGCGGGCTCTACTCGTAATGTAGGGAGGTTTAGGGAAGGGGGCACTTATTGGGGAATAAAGTACATGATAGCCCGGTAATTCGCGGGCGTGGGTTACGGAGGATTTGCTATTAGCGTTATGTTTTATTGAGATTGAACAATCTACCAAAAAGTAATTAGAATTATATTTGTTTTAGTACTAATTTCTCGTCAAAAGAAATAAAAACTAAAGTACAATCGTGGAATCGTGGTAGTACAAGTGCAATCGCTTTGTTATGAAGATATAGAGAACTTGCTGAGAATACTTAAGTAGAGCTCACCCATACACACATTACACATACACCATGAAACACACATTCACACTTCATACATATATACATACATACACACATAATGTTATATGTTATTTATTCATCCTTTTCCTTTGAGTAAAAATGTGTGGTTTCCCGCGAAACAGGCGTCGCCTAGTGCGGGGACTAATGCTTTATGATTTTTGTAAAATTTACATTGTGAATATAAATAAATGTCTTAATAAGTGGCAGTACGAGGGGTGATCCAAAAGTAATGATAATCAGAATGAAAGACACATAAAATGTAAAAGAATATAATTTATTTTTCAACATAGTCTCCGTGCAAGTCTACACACTTAGACCATCGTTTCTCTAGACCATGAATTCCTTTAAAAAAAAATCTTTTTCTTGACTTGTCAAAAATGCCTCCACAGCGGCCATCACTTCACTGTCATCCGAAAATTTGTTGCCTCTAAGATCTTCCTTCAGGCGTGGAAAGAGATGGAAGTCGCTGGGGGCTAGATCTGGCGAATATGGGGGGTGTTCAAGCACTTCGAAGCCTGCATCATGAATAGCAGCCATCGCAACACCGGCCTTGTGGGGGGGTGCATTGTCCTGGTGAAACAGGACACCGGCACGAAGTTTGCCCCACCGCTTTTCTTTGATTGCTTTTCTCAATCTTCGTCTCTGGTCAGCGTAGTAAGAGCCCGTAATAGTGGTTCCTTTTTCGAGGTATTCTATCATTATAATTCCTTCGGCATCCCAGAACACGGAAGCCATGACCTTCCCAGCTGAGCTTGCAACCTTGAATTTCTTCAGTGTAGGGGAACTTGGTCGCTTCCACGTCATTGATTGTTGTTTTGTCGCAGGATCAAAATGATGGATCCAAGACTCATCCATGGTAACAAATCGACGCAAAAATGTTTCGGGATCAGCTCGAAATTTTTCAATATTACACTTTGAAATCTTATATCGTATTTCCTTTTGTTCGGGCGTTAACATTCTAGGTACCCAACGGGCGGAGACTTTTTTCATGTGTAGTTCATCAGTTAATATTCTTTGAACACTGCCATACGAGATCCCCGTGAGCTCAACTAGATGCCTGATAGTCATTCTTCTAACTGTTAACACGAGTTTATTGATATTTTTTACATTATCTTCCGTAAGGGCCGTAGAAGGCCGGCCTTCGCGATGTTCGTCTTGAGTGGATGTTCTTCCTAAGTTAAACTCCTTCGACCAGCGTGCCACTGTGGAATACGGCGGAGCAGAGTTCGCTAGTGTCGCCACTAATTCAGCGTATATGTCTTTAGTACACTTTTTTTTAAACAGAAGTATTTAATAACCGCTCTCAACTCAATTTTCTCCATTTTTGCGGTATTGTTCCGACCGCTCGTGAAAAAACAGTTGCAACTCAATGACAAATACATTTTTTTAATTTTTTTTTTCTTCTTTTTACTGAGGTGTCTCTCCTGCCAGTAACGCTATATGCAATTATTGTAAACCGAGACAAAAAGTATTTAGTTATCATTACTTTTGGATCACCCCTAGTATCATACTTTATCTCAATGATTAAAATGGTTTACGCAACTATGCACGCAACAGATTTTTAGGGTTCCGTGGCCGAAATGGCAAAAACGGAACCCCGTTCAGTCCCGTCTTGAATGGGCATCACGGACAGCCCGATGTGCAGAGCATGTATGGATAAGGAAGAAACAACAAAACATGTTCTCCTAGAATGTAAACAGATAGAAGTATACAGGAGCAAATACTTAGGAACTCCCAGCACACTAAAGGAGGCAACTTGCAACCTTAAAACGATGATAGGTTTCATAGACGAACTAGGGTGGTTAGAGTAGTGCTACCTCGCTATCACGCAAAATAGGCACAATGGATGTCGATTTGCGGAAAAAGCCCAGGAAAACTAACTAACTAACTAGTCCCGTCTTGTCTGCCTGTTCGTCCGTAGGTCACAGCAGTTTTACTCAGTAACTATAAATCATATGGTAATGAATGATATTACTACCAGGAGGTTTATTTAGTGTCGCTACTTTCAGTTTTGCGTATTAATTGCATAAAAAATAAGAGGGCCACCCCATACAAGTAGGTAGGTAATAGGTAACAAAATCTAAAAAAAATTTTTTGTCGCATATGTACAGTCACCTCTCTTATGGCGGTACAAACATGACTGTGTCACATATTTTTGCGGCCTTCACAGCGTCATATACTATTGCAGGTGACTGTACCTACTTCTGGCATATCATCTGATAGGTCTTTAAAAAAGAATCCTTGAACAAAAATTGGATTTAACGGAAATATTGTAAATAATAGCTCTGAATGTTTGAAAAAGCGTGTCGTTCTCTAACTTTTGGACGGGAAGTCCAAAAAAAGTAAAAAAAAAAGGAAGATAGGATTAAACGAACTTACCACGAAAATTATTTTGAACATATTTGGTCAAGCCGTTTTTGAGATTTTGCCAAAAACTATTTGTTACAAAAGGAAGTGCCTTGATATTTTAAGGCAACCAAAAAGTCGTAAGCATTTGGCTTGCATAACTTTTTAATCGTATGATGGTACTGAACCCTCAATTATGCCTAGTTCGACACGCACTTGTTTTTACTATGACAATGTGTCCTGCCAAGTTTAATAAACAAAGTTATACTATAGTCTGACAAGCCAACAATCGCAGTAACAGTATCTAGGATAAAATAAACTATATCCATCCCTTTTTCGGGGTAATATACTACCGTCAGAAAAA